>CM060943.1:859071506-860271506 GCA_030765085.1 Allium cepa
CTGTTAAGTCATAGGTCGCATGGTTTTTAGGTCGCATGACCTTTAAACCGATAGGTCGTTCGACCTATAACTCGTTGGGATGACCCCCTTTAGGTCGTGAACCTTGTTAAGTCGTTCACCCTCCATTTCGTAAGTCGTAAGTCGTTACCGACCTTAAATCTCCTCTGCTAGTTTGGTCGTGTGCTTTTAGGTCGCTCGACTCTGTTAAGTCGTAGGTCGTTGGACCTTAGGTCGTTCGCCTTCCTTAAGTCGCTCGACCCCTCCACGCTAGGTTGCTCGGCTTGCTTGAGTCGTAGGTCGTTGGACCTTTAGTCGCTTGCCTCCCTTAACTCCAGTTAGGTCGCTCGGCCATTGTGTTAGGTCGCGTGAACCCTTAGGTCGTTAGACCTCATTTTGCTTTAGGTCGTACGCCGCTTGTCTTCACTTAGGTCGAATCCCGTAAGCGGTGGCATTGCCCCCGCACCCCCACCTTGGGGGGTTGCCACCCCCCCTGGACCCCCCCTCCGTAGGGGATCTTATCTGAAAAACATTGAGCTGATTTCCTTGGATTTTATTCACATCTCCGTATGCGATTTTTGTGAATGATTGTTTCTACAATTGCTTCTGTGTTTTGTCACTTTATAATATAAAGGTTTCAATACTAGTAGTAAATATCAAAACTCTTTTAACAAACAATTTCAACTCTATTTTTAATAACAAAGCTCTTTTCTTAAACTGTTTTCCAATCTATTAGTATATACAAACTTTTACCTCACTCGGATGAGAAATCTAATTAAACGACTTAGTAAAACAAGTGGTATGAAACGCTTGCGTTCACTTCGTCGGTTAATACTTGGACTTGTTTGATTGAACCTCTTGTGACAATTTTATTAGTGAAGATTTACAGTTTGTTCATAAATATTTAAGTTAAGCAAGTGGTTATTTGACATGAAGCTAAACTTCTATATTTACTAGCTTAGTGTAATTGACACTTCTCGTTGATCATGACGATCATTCTGATGATTTAGACTAGCAACGGTGCGATGTCTCTTGTTGCGAGGTTAGACTAGACACCACTTGTGTGATTCCACTCACACATACCTTTTTGCTTTTTGGTTAGTCTGGACCTTAATCTGTGTGACTCCATTCACACATGTGGGGTAGCTCCCCTTGGTCTTCGGACCGTCATGTGATAGGCCTCTTTCTCTTTTCTATGATTTCTGGACTTCTTGCATTGATTTCTAGAATTTATGTCATTGACTTGTCATGAGTACAAGTCTGGGGTATGATGCCCTTTCCGAATCTTTGAGAAGATTCTTGTGATATTGATTATCTCTTATTGATTGATCTTTTGTTGATCATTATTTACATACTTATAGTGGTATGTCATTATGGATATTTTATGTTTATGCCATATCTTTTATGTTATATCATGTCATCTGATATTTATAGCTAGACTGATCCGTTTATTATTTTCTTAAATAATACTCGGGTCAGACCGAGATGTTACAGGTGCTTCTGCTTGACTTCTTCCCAGGGATTCATCACTCTGACTTTTGGCTAACTGTTTAGATTAGCAGTTTTTGTTGTATACACTTGAGATATAGACTCATAGTTGTATTCTTTTGTATAGCACGTGTTGCTATTCTTTTGTATTATTGTGGATCTTACTGACCACTTCTCTGATGTACACTTTCATGTGTTAGTTATATATTCATATCTTCTTCCGCCCTTGTGATATGGATGTCTGTGACTGATTTGTGTTATGATTATTTCTATGTTTGTTTCCGAAGATTATTCATAGCCACCGTGTGATAAGCAATTACATGGATGGTCGCTCCTCAACAGCCTTATTCTCCGCGCTAGTTGACAGCACTACCCCGTAGTGTTCTTGGCTAGCGTGGGTATAGAGGTGGGGCGTCACATATTTGATAGAAACCAGGTTTACATCTCAATTTGTAACGTCAGACGCACATCTATACAAGTCTGTTCCGTGTTCAACAGAACCGAAGGCACTTCCGAAGAATCCCTTACAATCCGGGTATTCACAATCCCGATCGGACTTCCCATAACTTAGGGACTCTCTATACCGTAGCTACTCAATGCAGAGACAATCGATAGGTCATCCTATCATTCTCGCAAATTCCCGATCTTCACCACCGGTCTTCAAATGCAATCCCATTTCGTTGTATCATTATTCGGAATGGGTTATATGACACAAAGGTCGTCTCCCGACTAATCTAAATAACGAGAGCTTATTTTTAAAAATAAGTGTTCATTCAGATTTCAACAAATCACAACAATCTTCACTTTGATCTTTTAAATAAAATATTCATCACAATCATAAAGGTTCGATGTGGTTTTCAGATATCCACTTGAAATCCAACCCCCGGTCGCACCGAAATTCAAACGCCATTAGAGGGAAATATTGATAGTCGGTTATTTAACTATCTATCAACATTCACAACAATCACTGGATTTCAAATAATTTTCCCAATTATTTATTTTCAAAATATCTTCGCAAGATATATTTTCACACTTCAACCATTTGAAAACAAATTTTCAAATCACTTTTCAATCGCGGAATAAGATTCCCAATATTATTTATTTCCACTGAAAGTCTGCCGAGTTCAAATACTTTAAATAATTCAAATCACTTATCCAAAATATATACTTGGAAACATTTAGATAAAAATGTTTTAAAGCATTTATTTAAATATTAGTTATGAAAATATTATACCAATATCTCATATAAAACTTCAAGTCCAAGTTAACTTTAAAATAAAGCTAGTAGATCAGGTATAACTATTTAAATAACCATTTTCTAAAACAAATATCAATCAAACCTTTAAATAATCACTTCTATAATTAATTAAATAAATATTTACTTTAAGATTTTCAAATAACTCAAGTAAGTAAAATTTTTCAAACATTCTATCTTTAAAACCATCTTTACAACTTCAATCTATATTTATAAACTATATTGAAAAACATTCCCGGCTTTCCAGGGAAAGTACACCTTCCATTCTAAAAAGGTTCATTCAAATCAATTTATAAATCTTTCTGGATTTACTTTAAATTTACGTTCCAAATCCGTAAATTCCTTTCCACACTTTTTTTTTAAAAATAACTCAATGTTTATTTTTAAAACAAAATTTCCTTTCCTTTACAAACTCCCATTGTGAATTCAAATTTCCAAATATCCATTGATATACGGTTTTTCAAATCGATTCCCAAATATTAACTTTCAACACCAAATCAATTTTCGCATTGATTTCCAAATTTATTTCAAAAATCCAAATCAATTTCCAAAGGGATTTCCCAAAGGTTTAACTTCAATCTCCTAAAAAATCAATTTCCAAATGGATTTCCCAAATTTATCATCTTTTAAAATAAATCCCTTTATTAAATTTTTTCCAAACTATTTAAAATCCATATTTTAAATAAATTCTTCAACTATCAACCAATATTACTCAAAACCCATTTATAAAAATCTTTCTCCATATTTTAGAATTTATTCAATAGAATTTCACTATAGATTTTTCTACTTAAATTCAAAAATCCTATTTTGTTTATATCTGGTATCTTACGACACCAAAAATATATTCGGCTAAATTTTAGCCTACAATGATTCCAATTACAATATAATCGCACAGAGATTATAAATAATTTAACACACAACAAATGAAACAAATTCAAATGTTTGAGGAATCCAGTTGGATCCCTCCAACCTGTTTCCCTGCACCCACAGACGTTAGCACAACAATTAAATACCAATTCCACTTCGAGGTGGAATATCGCGGTATATGGGATTTATAAAATATCATCCGCTATATAATGCGAGAAATCAACTCCAAATACATATATAATACCAATTCCACTTCGAGGTAGAATATCGCAGTTTATGGGTTTAAATATAATAACCTCCGCTATTGTGCGGCGTATAGGGTCTATTTCAAAACAAATAATAACAACCATCATCCAAGCGCACAATCAATAATTTAAATTTAACTATCATAATTCAATCATCAATCAATAACTAAAATTTTCAATTATTAAATTTGAGTGAGAAGATCTCACCTTACTTTTATTTTGCAATCCATTCTCGTCCCGACTTGATTTCATGGTTTTGACCTTGTATAAGCAATTATACAATTTATTAATATTCGAACCAATCGAGCAAGTAAATTTTCATTTTATAATTCTACTTAACTAAGAATTTTATTTGAAACTCATTCTCCTTTAATAGAGTTAATCACCATAGTTCATTATTTTTAACATAACTTAGTAAATCAAAATATATGGATGTATATTTATTTTCTTGTGAAACCCACACTTATAAAAATTAATTTATATAGATAAAAATCTAATCTTTATATAAATCCTTATATTCCAAAATCTCGTGTCTATATATATATATATATGTGTATATATATATATATATTAAAACAGAATTATTTTATATTTCTCATCATCGTTTTTCTTCTGTAAAATATATTTTCTGACTAAAAGAGTTTTTTTTAAATAAATATATATATTTAGTAAATTTTCAAATAAATAAATAAACATGGGTTATACATAATTGCTTCACAGATAAATGCGGCATCCATGCCGAGCTCAAACACGCTTTGCCCCTGTCCACCTTTTGCTATCTGGTGTTTGCCCTAAACCCTGCCCATGCGTGCGATCACGCACTCACCTGGCACTCAGTCGCCTAATGCCACCATTGTGACTGTCAGAGTCGCCACAGACTCGAGAACGAAAACCCCCTCAACACGCGAAGCTCGATGTCGCTGAGATTGAACCCGTCGTCGCCGCGCTTGCGCCTTGCTGCTGCATATCGCTGCTTGCCGAGCCACACTTTCAAACCCTAGATGCATCGCGATGAACTTCACCACGCGCTCGATCATGAACGGCAAACGCACAACTGGCCCCCTCTCGATTTAACTACGTGATGCCCCCCTACTGCTATAGATTCGATCGAACTGAAATCAAGTTTTTTTCCTCAGCCATCGCCACTGATTTGAATTCAAAAGAAAAATTGATCAAAAGGGGCACGTTTATTCATTTATTTCTTTCCTGAATTTTGATTTTGAAATTTTCGGCTGTGAAAACACTAAAGAAGAAGGAGAAACACGATAATGTTGGCTTGTACGAGTTTAGACAACGATTTGGAGGCAAAGGTTTTGATTTGAAAGAAAGGCAGCGATATGTCGGGCTGTAAGGGAATATATATATATATATATATATATATATATATATATATATAATTTAAATTCAAATTCAAATTGTCTCGGTTGCATGGCTTAAAATTGCAAACTCCTATCGAGGCGTGCCGCTAGGCGTTCATAATGTTATACCTGCATTCCGAACACAATGGAACGTGTTTCGGAGGCTAATTCGATCATATACGCAAGTTACAGAAGTAAACGATCAATTTTAAATTAAATCGATTAAAACAGTTTCTATGCGTGTTGAGCTGTCAGGGTCAAACGACAACTCCGATTACTATGAAAATTGGAATCCGATAATAATACAATATTACGGATCCAATGGAACTAGTTTCATCGAATTCCGAGACTGTTCCTCGGAAGGCTATTCTTAAATATCAATTTAAACGGTAATTTCAAAACTGAACAAAATAGTTCCAATTTCAATTCTGAAGCTTCTTTTATCTTCAGTATTATCAATATAATTTTCTAAGCCATCAAATTATTTTTAACAAGCTTATAATTGAAAATTCAAATTTTTACCCATCATTAATAAATTAAATTCAATAATCTAATTGCCAATCAAACAATAATATTTGAAATTCAAGTTAAACTAACCTCCAAATATTTAAAATCAATCAAATATTTCAATTTCAAATGTCCAAAATTTCTGGATCGTCACATCCTTCCCCCTTAAATGAATTTCGTCCCGAAATTACTAGTTAGGAAGAACGATCCTCGACCCATTTAATATTTTCCAAACCAAACAGTTTCATCAACTTTCCAAAACAAATCTTTTATTAAAGTCTCATTATCATTTCTTCAACTAATTCTCCAAATTCAATCATAAGTTTCCAAACAACGTTGTTTGCTTGACCAATTCAAATTTAAATTTAAATTTTAAACTTTCAAAATTTTCACAAAATTTTTCTAACTCCTTAAATTTTCGAAAAATTTCGCCAGCGTCTCCTTTGCGCGGCTAACTCGGTACGACTACAAAATGGCACCACAGGCCCTCAGATTCCAAAAGAAAAAAAAAGCCAAGTGGCTAGACAAGAAAATCACCAATATTATATGGAAATTTAAATACATACCTTTTTGTCGAGCAATTCAAATTTATCTTCGAAATCAAAATCCCAGTTCCATTTTCCTGTACACATCTGTATATTCTGATACCCATAATATCCGATTACAACATTCAAATATCATTTTATACATTTCCTTACAGGAGTTTCATATCTCTTTTATTCAAATTTGTTTTCCCATTACCATATGAATTCAATTTATCTCCAATTCTGAATATTGAATTTTATCCTTTAATTATAACTGATTCATATCATTATTTTAAATTTGTTTCATTCACTAATTTAATTCAATTTCCAATTTGAAATCGTTTGTCGCTAACAAAAAAATTTCAAACTCCCAAAATTTTCAGAAAATTTTGGCAGAGTCTCCTTTGTACGGAGGAGCTTTTGCAATTTGACAAGATATATAAATATATATACATCGACTCATCCGGTCGGAAAAACAAAAAAAAACAGTTCTTATTTCCTATTTTTATTGCATAGGCATATCTTATTTAGCATTTTCAAGCAAAGCGGTTAATTATAAGCATTTTAGCGCGACCAAATCCAGCCAAACGCCCCCCCCCTCCCCCGTACCTGTACTTACTCAATGTAAACACGTAAGTGCCATATATAGAAAATTCATTTACATTTCACTTATTTTCAATAGTGAACACATAGTTTTCACAAGCAAAATATTCAAAATTATTTCCATTAGCAATTTATATGGTTTCAATACAAATTTAATTGCTTACAACTACATCACACATAATTTCCATTCAATTTCAATGGTTTACAACACACTTTCTTTCATTGATTCATTTTTAAACGAAATGAACTCATATCCATTTCAATTGATTAAAAAATCAATTTTATTGGCTTTCATTAACTCATAGAATTTTATGTAATCACGTTTGCGTCAAACGATAACCATTTCTGTGCAAATTCGACGATATTCACTTAATAAAATATCCAATCTAGTTTATAACTAATTTAAATTGATGCAAACTCAATTTACTCTTTATTCTATTTCATTTTCAATTGATTCTGTTCAATTCATTTTGCATTCCATTAATCAAACAAGTTTCATTCAAAACCATTCCATAAAACTTAACAACAACCATTTCACAATTTTACTTAAGTCGAGCTTTTATCCAATATTTACTTAAGTTATTTCTATTCAAAACTCAAGTTCATTTTCCTTGTAAACCATTTTCAATTTTTAAATTCTTGATTTTATTTTTTTCATTTATCAAATCCATTCCATTTACAAATTTAGTTAAATTAGTTTTATTCACTTATCCATTTTAAATTTCAATTTCATTCTCAATTCATCTCGAATTTATTTTATCAATAAAAAGGAAATTTTCAATGTATTTCTACTTAATTGAATTAATCTGCAAACTCAAGTCATTTTTATTTAACTCACAATTTAAGTTTTAATTTAACTAATTCAACCTTTCTATTTCATGAATTAATTAATTATCATATTAGTTTACTTGAATTCAATCAATTTTATTTTCTTCATTTTTAAATTTCGAACACCACCAGATTTCATATCCACTCAAAAATACTTCTCAAATAATTATTTTCCAAACTCTTGGAAACCATTTTTCAAATTAAAGAAATTTAATCTTTTGAAATTCAAATCCAAATCCTTTAATCTGTATTTCAAAGATAAATCTGGCATCTCATTTCAATTTATAAAACTCATTTATAAACTCACATTACCAATTTCATTCCATTAATGAATTTTATTTCAAATTATAAATCACATTTATAATTTACAATTACAAATCACATTTGTATATGAATTCATTCCCTTATCCTTTCAATTCATATTTATAAATTTCATTTGTTAAATGAATTTATCTCCAAATCTTTGGTTATACCATTATTTCTTATTAAATTTCCATACAATAATGATGATAATTCAATATCACCACTTCCTAACAACCAAGCAAACATATATTACAATAATTTACAGAAAATCATTTCTTTTATATACAAAAATAGTTTTGGGTAAAATTATTTCATCTACCCTATTTTAAAACAATAATGCGTCAATTTATCTTGTTTAAGAATCAACCGATAAGTCAACACAATACAAAACAATTTTATATTCACTAACAAATACGCGCTCATATCTATTATTACACTCACACTCATTCTAGGGTATTACTGACCCTATCTCTAATGAGTAACACCCAACAGAGCCAAGGTTGTCGCTTAACCAAACTGATACCACTTGTAAAGGTCTAGGCTTTTCAACCATCGACAGCGGCCAATCTCGACTGATAGGCTTTTCAACCATCCCAGCCCCGCCGTGGCATACAATGGTACCCCACACTTGCTTTTGCGGCCGGCCTTTCAACTGTCACAGCTTACGCCTAACCAACCCCATAAAGAGGACGTGTGGGGGTAAGAGTCTCATGCTCGCCACCAAACAAAAAGCGAGAACCCCCCATCATGTTTCACCTAGATAAGCAAGTCTCATCCAAAAAGCTACGCTTTTTCCACAAAGCCATGCTTCGATCAACACATGATCAGTAGCACTTCGTATGCCACATTACCAAATTGGGAATGTATCACTAGCAACTATCAACTACATAACCCCTGAGCTAGTATGTCTCAGAGAAGGGTGTTAAGCTAAAAGAATAAATTCTCCGCCACCAACAGAAATTTGTTTGATAGAAACCAGCTTTACATTTCAATTTGTAACGTCAGACACACATCCATACAAGTCTGTTCCAGGTTCGAACAGAACCAAAGGCACTTCCGAAAAAGCCATTGCAATCCGGGTATTCACAATCCCGATCGGACTTTCCATCACTTAGGGCACCTCTATACAGTAGATACTCAGTGTAGAGACAATCGATAGGTCATCCTATCTCTCGCAAATACCCGGTCTTCACCACCGGCCTTCATATGCAAGCCCATTTCGTCGTATCATTATTCGGAATGGGTTATATGACACAAAGGCCTCTCCCGGCTAATCCGAATAACGAGCGCTTATTTTTAAAAATAAGTGTTCATTCAAATTTCAACAAATCACAACAATTTTCACTTTGATCTTTTAAATAAAAGATTCATCACAATCACAAAGGTTCGATGTGGTTTTCGGATATCCACTTGGAATCCGACCCCCGGTCGCATCGAAATTCAAACGCCATTTAAAGGAAAATATTGATAGTCGGTTATTTAACTATCAATCAACATTCACTGGATTTCAATTTCCCAATTATTTATTTTCAAAATATCTTCGCAAGATATATTTTCACACTTCAACCATTTGAAAACAAAATTTCAAATCACTTTTCACTCATGAAATAAGATTCCCGATATTATTTATTTCCACTGAAAGTCTACCGAGTTCAAATACTTTAAATATTAAAATCACTTATCCAAAATATATTTGGAAACATTTAGATAAAACTATTTTAAAGCATTTATTTAAATATTAGTTATGAAAATATTATAGCAATATCTCATATAAAACTTCAAGTCCAAGTTAACTTTAAAATAAAGCTAGTAGATCGGGTATAACTATTTAAATAACCATTTCCTAAAACAAGTATCAATTAAACCTTTAAATAATCACTTTTATAATTAATTAAATAAATCTTTACTTTAAGATTTTCAAAATAACTCAAGTAAATAAATTTTTTCAAACATTCTAACTTTAAAACCATCTTTACAACTTTAATCTATATTTATAAACTATATTGCAAAACATTCTCTGCTTTCCAGGGAAAGTACACCTTCTATTCTAAAATGGTTCATTCAAATCAATTTATAACTCCTTCTGGATTTACTTTAATTTTACGTTCCTAATCCATAAATTCCTTTCCATACTTTTTTTAAATAACTCAATGTATATTTTTAAAACAAAATTCCTTTCCTTTACAGATTCCCATTGTGAATTCAAATTTCCAAATATCCATTGATATACGATTTTTCAAATCGATTCCCAAATATTCACTTTCAACACCAAATCAATTTTCACATTGATTTCCAAATTTATTTCAAACACCCAAATCAATTTCCAAATGGATTTCCCAAAGATTTAATTTCAATCTCCAAAAAAGATAAATTTCTAAATGGATTTCCCAAATTTATCATCCTTTAAAATTAATCCCTTTATTTTTTTCCAAACTATTTAAAATCCATATTTTAAACAAATTCTTCAACTATCAACCAATATTACTCAAAACCCATTTGTAAAAATCTTTTTCCATATTTTGGAATTTATTCAATAGGATTTCACCATAGATTTTTCTACTTAAATTCAAAAATCCTATTTTATTTATCTCTGGTATCTTACGACACTAAAAATATATGCGGCTAAATTTTAGCCTACAATGATTCCAATTACAATATAATCACACAGAGATTATAAATAATTTAACACACAACAAATGAAACAAATTCAAGTGTTTGAGGAATCCAGTTGGATCCCTCCAACCTGTTTCCGTGCATCCACAGACGTTAGCACAACAATTAAATACCAATTCCACTTAGAGGTGGAATATCGCGGTATATGAAATTTATAAAATATCATCCGCTATTATGCACGCAATATGGTCTCATCCGCTATATAATGCGGGAAATCGACTTCAAATACATATATAATACCAATTCCACTTCGAGGTAGAATATCTCGGTATATGTGTTTAAATATAATAACCTCTGCTATTATGCGGCGTATAGGGTCTATTTCAAAACGAATAATAACAACCGTCATCCAAGCACACATCAACAATTCAAATTTGACTATCATAATTCAATCATCAGTCAATAACTAAAATTTTCAATTATTAAATTTGAGTGAGAAGATCACACCTTGCTTTTATTTTGCAATCCATTCTCATCCCGACTTGATTTCATGGTTTTGACCTTGTATAAGAAATTATAAAATTTATTAATATTCAAACCAATCGAGCAAGTAAATTTTCATTTTATAATTCTACTTAACTAAGAATTTTATTTTAAACTCATTTTCCTTTAGCAGAGTTAATCACCATTGTTCATTATTTTTAACATAACTTAGTAAATCAAAATGTATGGATGCATATTTATTTTCTTTTGAAACCCACACTTATAAAAATATAATCTTTATATAAATCCTTATATTCCAAAATCTCGTGTGTGTATATATATATACACACACATATATATTTATTAAAATATATTATTTTATATTTCTCATCATCATTTTTCTTGTGTAAAATATATTTTTTAACTAAAAGAGTTTTTTTTCTTTAAATCAGTAACGTCCCGCCTTTTCGCACGGTTAAAATCGACACACGTGCCAATTCAAACCATACGAAAGGGCGGATTGTTATGGGGTAAATAAGAAAAATGAGAAAGAAAAAAAAAATCTCACAGCGGAAGGATAAAATATAATAATCAAATATACAGTTTATCAATCTGTTTACAAACTATTCATATAATACATATCAGAGTACACATACCAATAACAATGCAGTGGAACAGTGTGTAATGCACTAGTATAAATAATAATATTATAAATCTTCGTCTTTGTCCTCCAGAGCTAAATCTTCCAAATCCTGAAACGCTAGGACTGACCCGAGCGAATTGAAAAGACAAAACACTCGAGTCAGAACTAAAAGATCTTATGTGAGTTAAATTAACAGAAATAAATATGAGTGCAGTAAGTCAAAAGATACTCGGGATTTACATCTCCTAAGGATCCGTTAAATTATTTACTATGTAGTATATTGCGCTATTATAATAGTGTCTAATTATAAAATAAACTTACTTTTTTCTTAGCATTAAGGGGTTACCCATATAGCCCTTAACACGTAATAGTCCCATAGTCCATCCAATATCATAGTCCCTCCTGATTGGGAAGCCACCAGAGGATACCACACGGGCTACGGGAGAAATCCAAACTCGTACAAGACGCAATAGGGTAGGTGACACGGCACAAATAGGCAATGCCAGGGTAGATATACCAATTACGCATCCGGGCTGGTGGAAACGCGCAGCGCGCAGCTACCGCCCACCTGGAACAAACTCTCCCAAACTCAAAATAAAGGTGGCCACCGAATCAATTCAAAGTCAAAGTATAGTATCGAAGAGGAGTGTCCGATCAGAGGAATGACCTCATTGGCCGGAGAATCGCTCCTGTTTTAGCCACCTTATGCCAACTCACGGGAGTCGGGTCCATGTATTTACCTCAAAGTAAACGCCGCCGCCATCCTACTTCATTCTGGAATTTCCACCGCGTAAACGGTTGTTAAAGTGGTTTTCGGAGTTGGCAGAGAGTATGACAACTTCCGATCTCGGTCTCTTCAACAACCAAACGTTATTATAACACCGCGGTCATTTAAAATAATTATGCTTTCAAAACCAGAATATAATTATCCATTTCAAAAACTATAAGTACGATATCATTTCCTTTTAAAACCCAAATAAATATGATATCATTTTATTTCAAATACAATTCTTTTCCAAAATCATGCCATGTTTAAAATTCATAATACCTCGCAACCAAATATTTGAATTTTTAACTTTCAACATAATACTTCGAAATCCATAGTTTTAAAACCATAACTTTCAAAACTTAAATGGTTTGGATATTCAGCAGTATATAAAATAAAACAGTTGAATTTAAAATTTCTTTAAAAGTAAATAATTTCCACGACTTCACAATTTTTATTATTCTAAATTCAGTCTAAACCCATAACTTTTAGATTCACTTTCAGTTTGAATAAAACACTTCGATTTCAATATTTTCAAACTTTGAGTATTTAATGAATTTCAAAACTAAGATTGGGAATTTCAAACCAACAATTCATTTTCCTATTATTTAGTTTGAAAGGTTTACATGATAAATCCATAACCATTTAAAATAAACTAAATTTATTTACACTAAAAATTTCCTTCCATTTATTAGAATTATTTATTAAATCCCGTTATAAATATCATACCTTTAAAATTTCCAATTTTAACAAGTTAACATCAACTTATGGAGTTAAATTTTCAAATAAGCTCAATTCTAATTAAATTTCAAATTTATCTTTCCATCTTAATTGATTTGAATCATTTATAACTCTATATATATATAAGATCTTAAACCTGTACTTAAACGTATAATATAAATTATCAAATGCCATTTTTCAACTTATTCATTTTTATTTAACAGATTTATGCGTAGCTTAAATTCAACAATTTAACTATGTATGTATATATAAAATATATTTATATCATATCCAAATTTAATATTTATTAAATCGTATCATATCCAAACCATAAAAATAATTTTAAAAATAATTTTATATATATACCGCGGTGTCTGTATATAATTTTCTATCCTATGATCAAGTGATACAGATATTTATCATTTCAACCCGCAATTTAAAAAAATAAAAATGCGGTTGTATATCATTTCAAACCGCAATCCCGAATAAAATGAAATGCACGATAACTTGTAGATTTTAAAATGTAGTACACATCATCCATTCACCAAACATCAATCATCAACGATTAATTAAAATCATCATCCAATTTAAACAAACATCAATATAGAGCATATAAAATACAATAGGGAATAAATAACCAGTATTAACTAACGGTTATTAATCAGTAATAAATTTAACAACTGTTTAACTAGCAATTTATATACAAATAAATAAATTATAACTGTCAATTTATATGCAATAAATAAAATTAATTAACAGTTAAATTAAATAAATGCGATTTAACTGAGATGATGAATAAGACATGCCAAACTGCCATAAATAAATTTCTACTCATATCTTAAATCAAATTAACAAATATAAGAAATTTTATAAGTTGTGAGTGGGTTAAAACACTCACCTTTAGAATTTAAATTGAATTTAAATCCAATTTAAACCCAAAATTTCGATGGTCTTCAAATCTGTCCAAACTAGTGTCAAAAGATCTGGAATTTAATTACGATCCTAACAAAAAAAATCGCGTGCGAAACGGAGTTCGTATGCGAGAGTTATGGCGATAAATGCTAATGAAATCAATTAAAAATTTACAACAAATAAAACAAACTCACCCCCAAAAGAAACTCCACGTCAGCATCTATAACACATGCGTATAGCTCCTTCTCCTCCAAAACGTTCGCTCACGCATACAGCAGTTTGACGCGCCGTTGACCACAAACCGCTCCTTCCATAGGCAACTGGACCACGCCGCCTTCATGACGAGCAACCCCGTGGCCAAGGCCGACCCAACGCCGGTGGTCCCACCCCCCCATGGCGCCTCCACTCGCCCTAGAAATCGCCGGCCACCACTGGGGTTTTGACTTTCTTTGAATTGTTGCTGACGATCCACCCACTATCTTTTCTTATGAACGACTCAGATCGAATCCCCTCGACGATCTCTACCCAACAGTATCAACGATTTGCCGATCCGACGAAGTCCATCACGTCATAACAAACAGTCGAAAATTCTCTGATTTATACCGGTCAGATGGTGAACCGAAACGAAAAACGAACTGCACTATTGAATTACGCTCGTCAAAAACTTCAACATATAATTTTTTGGAATTTTTCCGGGGACTTTAAATTTTTGACTCGATTTGAATTGAAATTGGATCTAGGGTTTACAGCCATTGGAAAGGAGGAATTGAGGGAAATGAACGCACAAAGAAATGAAGATAGATGGAGGCTAGGGTTAATGTAACGACCCAGAATTTTTATTAATTAAAATATGAATATTTAATTAATTTTAAACATTAATAAGTGAATTTATAAGTCAAATAAATTTTTATTTGAATTATTGGATTTAATTGGATAATTAAATCGATAATTTAATACGTTAAATTATGAAAATAATTGAAAATATAGTTAAATATGATTGAAAATGATTTGTAAAATTTTATTTTATCATATTGGAGTTAGAACAATATTTTAGAACTTTTAAAAATCGAATTTAAAGTTAATTTGTGAAAATTGAATATTTTACTAATTTAATCGACTAGTGAAAATAGTCAATTTTTGGACAGTCTCAGAATTGAACGAAACCAGTTCCATTGGATCCGTAATAGTTAGTTATTACCGGATTTCAATTTTCGTGTCAATCGGAGTTATCGTTTGATCGTAGCAGCTCGAAACGCATCGATTTATTTTTAATTTAAATTTGGCGAGTCAAAATAGCCATTTTTCAAAAAGTCTCGGATTTCGACGAAACCAGTTTCATCGGATCCGTAATGTGATATTATTATAAGGTTTCAAATTTCAAGTCAATTGGATTTACGGTTTGTCCGGTACAAATTAAAACGCCTAGAAAATCGCTTAAATCGGTTTAATTCAAATTGAGCGTTTATAGCCATAACTCGCACATACTTCCGAATTAGCTTCCGAAACCTGTTCCATTGTGTCCGGAACGCGGGATAAACCCTAGGTACGTCAGTTTCGGCGCCTAAATCGGAGTTCGGAATTTCCGGGTGAATAGTGTCGAACGAAACTCTATAAATACACCACCGCTCTTCATAATTTGATAAAAAAAATAACCCTAACCCTAAATTTTAACCCTAGCCGCCACTTATTCAACCAAAGGCCAGAAATCACTCTCACTTCTTCATCAATCTCTCTCAATCCGTAAGGAATTACGCGAAGTGTTCAACACGGAAGTCGTAGAGCACGACGAGAGCTTCGATTCCATACGGTGATGATCGAAAATGGTGCAACGGAGAGGGAGCTAGGGGGGGCCGTTCCCTACAGGTCGCGCACGCATTACTAGGAGGAGGAGGGGGCCAAGCTTGCTGTCCTTCAGGCCGAACATGGTGGAGGAGGAGAGCTTCGAGTTGCAACGTCTTGATCGAGTTATCGTTGAGTATTGATGTTGCATAATTAAACCCTAATTCTATGTATATGGGTTCTATGCGCGTGTGATGGACTGGAGATGAACACGAGAGGATGGAAGATGATAGGGACGGTCCAGATGTGGTTGGGGTTGAGATGGAGGGCTGTGATCTATTTTAGGTTATAAATATTTTAGTTATGTTGAGATTTGTTTATTTAAATCGTGTACAAACTTCATAAATGCATAACTTTTTCATACGAGGTCGAAAAAATGCAAACTCAGTTGCGTTGGAATCGTATGGACGAGCACGACGCGAAGGAGTTGGTTTGGAGTCGTTTGGAGTTAGTGAGAATTTTGGGTAAAATTAAACGTCCGTTTAATTTTATTCGAAATAAAAGCTGAAACGGAATTAAAATCAAGGTGAGAACTTCTCACTCAATCGAAATGGTTTCGATTTTATTTTAAATAGTTAGATTTAAAATATTTGAATAAATGTTTGAATGTTGATTAATATCTATTGATTGTTAAAATAGACATTATACGCCGTTAGTAAGCGGATGTTATTTAATAAAAACATATACCGCGAATATTTCATAAACAGTGAAATTGGTATTATATATAATAGCAATATATATATATTGGCATATGTATATATTGGAGTTGATTGATTTCCCGCATTTATTTGTTTAGCGGATGAGACCCTATTACGCCGTTATTAAGCGGATAATATTTAATAAGAACATATACCGCGATAATTTCGTACTGGAGCGAAATTGGTATTGTGCTAATGTTTTTGGATGCAGGAAAACAGGTTGGAGGGATCCAACTGGATTCCTCAACAGTATTTATTTAATTTCAGATATTTTGATATTTGATTGATTATCATATCGATATATGATATCGTTGTTGTCGTGATTGACTATTTGATGTGTAGCATCATTGGACCCAGATTTTGGGATTTTAAAATGATTTTTAAAGTGATTTTAGAAAGTATACGTTTTATAAAATAATTTTTGGAATTGATCCATTTTAAATAAATAAACGTTACAATTTTTAATGTTATAAAAATTATGATTTTTGAGAAATATAGTTAAAAGCTGATCTTTGAGAAATGTGAATTTATGATTTTTATAAAATAGTTTAAATTGGAGTTTTGAACATATTATAAAAGTTTAAATATAGGATTTATAAAATTTGATTATTTTATAAATCAAGAGAATGGTGAAATAATAAAGGAGATTAAAGAAGTTTTAAAAGAATAGTATAAATTGAATTATATTAAGAGATTTATAAATGGATATTTATAAATTGAAATATAGACATTGTAAAACGAGTTTTTATAAGTGTTTGAATGAAGTGAAAATGAAATTCATTAATGAATGAAATTTATAGAATTATATAACGGTGAAGTTATAAATGGAAATTTTATAAATAGTAGGTTTATAAAATTTGTAAAGTTCAAAAGAACGATTTTTGCAAATAAATAAATTATAAGTGTTTGACTTATAATTTGGACTTTTGGTTTATAATTAAAATTATAAATCGAATAAGTTAATAAAGAGATGTATGAAAATGAAGTTTTTATAAATAAATAGAAATGGAATTTATAAACGTTGTTTTATAAATTCACAAACGACTTATTTTGATAAGTAAATTGTTATGATTTATTTATGGAGTTATATTCACGTTTTTGACTGTGAATAATACTTTAAAATAAAATGAATAAAAGGATGAAATTGTTAATGAAGTATATTCACGTTTTTGAATAGTGAATAACACGTTAAAGAAAATGGTTTGAATGTGATATTGAAATAGAATTAAAACGATCTAACGATGTTTTAAATGTGTTGAGATTCGAAACCATAGATTTCAACATTGATTGTTGAAATAGACGTTTTCGAGAAATAAAAGGAAATAGTGGACTATAACACTGTTGTTATAGTAAATGATTTCCGAAAGGAAATGTTTTGTATAGTATTGGGATTTATATATCTATTTTAAATTCGAATCCCTATACTAGTAATTTTGGGACGTTGTAACGATGTTTTACGCAACATTCGTTTTGACCCAAATAAATATGTTTAAGTGAATGATTTCCTTAAAAGAATGAAATATATACTTAATCTCGATTTAAGTATATTGAATATTTTCCAAGTGTTGAAAATAAATAAAAATTGTGAATTACTTATGAATAAATAAGTATGGAAATGTTTTTCCAATATAAAGTGAATATTAGAGAATTTATCTTTTTGAAGATAAATTAAAAATGAATATTATAAATCGAATTGAAGTCGTATATTCATTAATACTTTGGAATGTAAATTCACCAGTGAATTTATAAAAGAAGGTGGAATTGGTTTAAAAATAAATATTGATTTATTTTTGAAGTATGAAATTATATATCTAGTGAAGATATTTTGGAAAATAAATAATTTGGAAAATTATTTGGAAACTGGTGATGTGTGCATATCCATTGATAGTTCAATAACCGACTATCAATATTTCCCTTTGAATGGGTAATTGATGTGATTTGTTTGTTTGGATGTGAATGCTACACTTATTTTTGAATAAGCGCTCACTATTCGGGTTAACCGGGAAAGGACCATGGGGTCGTATAACCCATTCCGAATATGTGATACGTCGTTATGAATTGCATTTGAAGATCGGTGTTGAAGACCGAGTATTTGTGAAAGCGATAGGATGACCTATCGATTGTCTATGCACTGGTAGCTCCTAGTATAGAGATCTCCTAAGTGATGGGAAATTTGATCGGGATTGTGAATACCCGTATTGCAAGGGCTTCGTAAGAAGTGCCTTCGGTTTTGTTCGAGCCCGGAACAGACTTGTATGGATTGTATGTCTGACATTACAAATTGAGATGTAAAGCCGATTTCTTTCAAATATATTTCTGTTGGTGGCGGAGAATTTATTCTTTTAGCTTAACACCCTTCTCTGAGACGTACGAGCTCAGAGGTTATGTAGTTGAATGTTATCAGCGATATATTCCCAATTTGGTAATGTGACATGCTGAGTGATGCTGAAATGATCATTGTGTTGATTATTTGTGATAGGATCGTTTATTTGATCGTCTATCCTTGTGATCATTGTGTTGATCATTTGTTGACCCAAAGCATGGCTTTTGTATAAAGTATGTTTTTGTGGACGTGAATTCGTCGAGCCTCACACCCCGTGAATGGTCAAAACAGGAAAGAAACAGCAAGGTTATGAGGGGTAGCACCCTTTAGGATGTGTCCATTTCCTTCTGGAAAAGGGTGGTATCATGGTATGGAGCCCAGATACTTACTCATGTTGAAAACACTTTGTTATGATTGTGTGAATTGATTACGAGCGCTCGGTGATAAAGGTCCCAAAGGACCGGGGGATGGCATATTCGGTCAGTTGTTACTCAGTTAGGGGTAACCCGGCCTTGTGTTGGTAGAGATCCGGTTTGGTTCTCGGGGATGTCCATCCAGAGGCATTCTCATGTGGCAATGGGAAGTTCCTTGGCCTGATCATTCGTTGGAAATCCAAAGAAACAATACGAGACTTGTACGGTTTTAGTTGTATAACCTGCTATGGAATGTGGCGGTAACCTGCTATTGAACATAGTTAGCTATAGTAGGCATACGATAATGGTCGTATGTTGGCTACGATTTATATTCTACTTTCGAAATGAATTTTTCTCTACACTATGCACTAGTAATAATATCAAATATTATTTTAAATGCGTATCAAGCATCTTTGACTATCATAAGGAGAAATCTCCTCCGATTCTGCGTTTGCATGTGTGTGCGTGCGGGAGGCCTTATGGTAGTCTCATTTTTAAAAGCATTGCGAATTGAATTTAAAAATATTCCTCTATTTTGGTTTTAAAGATAAATAACTGTTTTGAGTTCTCACACCGGTCTTGTTAAGCTATTGGGCTATGTGATGGGGGGTTCTCGCTTCGCGGTTTGGTGGCGAACGGGAGACTCTTACTCCCACACATCCTCTTTTAGGGGGTTGGTTAGGCGTAAGCTGTGATAGTCGAAAGGCTGGCCGTAAAAGCAAGTTTGGGATACCAGTGTAAGCCACGGTGGGGCTGGGATGGTTGAAAAGCCTACCGGTTGTGACCACTACAAACGTTACAATTTGGTATCAGAGCTTATGGTTAGGCGACAACCATGGTTCTGTTGGGTATTACTCATTAGAGATAGAGTCAGGAGTGCTCTAGATTGAGTTTGAGTGTAATAATAGCTATGAGAGCGTATTTGTTAGTGAATAAAAAAAAAATTGTTTTATATTGTGATGGTTGGTTTATTGAGTGGCATATGAACTTTCGTCAGCGTGGTCCGCAAGACTATGCCGAAGGGGTTTCTAAACACTTGAATAGAACAATTCGGCACAATATTGTTTTAAATTGAGTAAATGAAATAATTTTACCTTGATTATATTTTTATATATAAAGGAATAATTTTTCAGAATTATTAAAGTGTATATAAGTTGATTGTTAGGTTGTTTGAATAATCCAAATAAAAGAACAATTGTATAAGTAAAAGAATTATAAGTATGAATTATAATTAAATGTGATTTACAATTGTGAAATAAACTTATATACATAAGAAATGAAACTATATGAATATGAGTTGTAAATAAGGGTGAATTTAAAGTTAAATGGAAATTTACTTTAGAATTGAAATCTGAATTTATTTACAAGTAGGATTTTAAGTTATGTAAAACCAAATAAGGTTAAATGGAAATATAACTTAAGTGTTGTTGAATGGAATTGATTTTGGTATCGAAGTAAATAATCAAGTGGATTAAATGAATATGAACTTGAGTTATATCAATGAAATTCAACCTAGTAATTGAATTGAATTAAAGGATTGAATGTTAATCAATTAAATGTGAATTAAATTGGATATGGAATAATGAATGAAAGTGTTAATTCATTAAAATCTAATGTTATTTGAAAGTTGAATAATTGAATGAAATCAATTTAACTAAACCAATTGTAAGCAAATGAATTTGGTTGTAATTAATAAACATTGGTTGTTATATGATTGTTAGTTGATTGATTGTATATAATTCATTAAGTGTTAATGAAATTTAAAGCTATGTAATTAAATTCAAATTAGAAGTAAATAAATTTGAATGGAATTGAATTTGAATTGGAAGTGAACCAACTTGAATATGAATTAGTAAATATAAACTAATTGAAATTGAATGTTAGTAAACATCCATTGTTAATGAATCAATGGCGATTAAATTGAAAACCTATTTCATTGAATATTAATGAGAATATAAATGAATATTTATTAGTTATGGATGATAGTTGGTTGATGGTTGAATATATGTTGTTTTACTACATGTGCTATGTTGACATATAAGTTGTTATGTTGCTATATGTTGTATATTGAGATTATTGTCTATATGCATGATTCTCATGTTGTTTGTTGAGTGATTAGTAGGTGCGGATCGAGTTTGCTTCGCATTTGGAGCTCGCTTTTGCGCTATATTAGCCGTATATGCTTGCTAATAAAATATAAGGTACATATCTCGGATTAAATACCGTACTTTTACACTTTTTTCCCTGCGGGATGCCTCATTACTTGATGAGATGTATATTTGTGATATATATACTGTCATTTTTTTTTCGGATCGAGCCGCGCAAAGGAGACTATGGCGAATTTTTCCGGAAATTTAAGGCGTTAGAAAAATTTTGAGAAAATTGGAAAATTTTGAAAACTTTAAACTTTGATTTGGAATTGAAAGTTAAACAATGGTAGTTGTTTTGAAAAGATAACTAAGTATGATTTGAAAACTTAGTAAAGATTTGTAAGAAGTTTGACTATGAATTTTGGAAAATTAATAGATTCTATAACTTTTCTTACTTGTTAATTTCGAGGACGAAATTCTTTTAAGGGGGGAAGATTGTAACGACCCAGAATTTTTATTAATTAAAATATGAATATTTAATTAATTTTAAACATTAATAAGTGAATTTATAAGTCAAATAAATTTTTATTTGAATTATTGGATTTAATTGGATAATTAAATCGATAATTTAATACGTTAAATTATGAAAATAATTGAAAATATAGTTAAATATGATTGAAAATGATTTGTAAAATTTTATTTTATCATATTGGAGTTAGAACAATATTTTAGAACTTTTAAAAATCGAATTTAAAGTTAATTTGTGAAAATTGAATATTTTACTAATTTAATCGACTAGTGAAAATAGTCAATTTTTGGACAGTCTCAGAATTGAACGAAACCAGTTCCATTGGATCCGTAATAGTTAGTTATTACCGAATTTCAATTTTCGTGTCAATCGGAGTTATCGTTTGATCGTAGCAGCTCGAAACGCATCGATTTATTTTTAATTTAAATTTGGCGAGTCAAAATAGCCATTTTTCAAAAAGTCTCGGATTTCGACGAAACCAGTTTCATCGGATCCGTAATGTGATATTATTATAAGGTTTCAAATTTCAAGTCAATTGGATTTACGGTTTGTCCGGTACAAATTAAAACGCCTAGAAAATCGCTTAAATCGGTTTAATTCAAATTGAGCGTTTATAGCCATAACTCGCACATACTTCCGAATTAGCTTCCGAAACCTGTTCCATTGTGTCCGGAACGCGGGATAAACCCTAGGTACGTCAGTTTCGGCGCCTAAATCGGAGTTCGGAATTTCCGGGTGAATAGTGTCGAACGAAACTCTATAAATACACCACCACTCTTCATAATTTGATAAAAAAAATAACCCTAACCCTAAATTTTAACCCTAGCCGCCACTTATTCAACCAAAGGCCAGAAATCACTCTCACTTCTTCATCAATCTCTCTCAATCCGTAAGGAATTACGCGAAGTGTTCAACACGGAAGTCGTAGAGCACGACGAGAGCTTCGATTCCATACGGTGATGATCGAAAATGGTGCAACGGAGAGGGAGCTAGGGGGGGCCATTCCCTACAGGTCGCACACGCATTCCTAGGAGGAGGAGGGGGCCAAGCTTGCTGTCCTTCAGGCCGAACATGGTGGAGGAGGAGAGCTTCGAGTTGCAACGTCTTGATCGAGTTATCGTTGAGTATTGATGTTGCATAATTAAACCCTAATTCTATGTATATGGGTTCTATGCGCGTGTGATGGTCTGGAGATGAACACGAGAGGATGGAAGATGATAGGGACGGTCCAGATGTGGTTGGGGTTGAGATGGAGGGCTGTGATCTATTTTAGGTTATAAATATTTTAGTTATGTTGAGATTTGTTTATTTAAATCGTGTACAAACTTCATAAATGCATAACTTTTTCATACGAGGTCGAAAAAATGCAAACTCAGTTGCGTTGGAATCGTATGGACGAGCACGACGCGATGGAGTTGGTTTGGAGTCGTTTGGAGTTAGTGAGAATTTTGGGTAAAATTAAACGTCCGTTTAATTTTATTCGAAATAAAAGCTGAAACAGAATTAAAATCAAGGTGAGAACTTCTCACTCAATCGAAATGGTTTCGATTTTATTTTAAATAGTTAGATTTAAAATATTTGAATAAATGTTTGAATGTTGATTAATATCTATTGATTGTTAAAATAGACATTATACGCCGTTAGTAAGCGGATGTTATTTAATAAAAACATATACCGCGAATATTTCATAAACAGTGAAATTGGTATTATATATAATAGCAATATATATATATATATATATTGGCATATGTATATATTGGAGTTGATTGATTTCCCGCATTTATTTGTTTAGCGGATGAGACCCTATTACGCCGTTATTAAGCGGATAATATTTAATAAGAACATATACCGCGATAATTTCGTACTGGAGCGAAATTGGTATTGTGCTAATGTTTTTGGATGCAGGAAAACAGGTTGGAGGGATCCAACTGGATTCCTCAACAGTATTTATTTAATTTCAGATATTTTGATATTTGATTGATTATCATATCGATATATGATATCGTTGTTGTCGTGATTGACTATTTGATGTGTAGCATCATTGGACCCAGATTTTGGGATTTTAAAATGATTTTTAAAGTGATTTTAGAAAGTATACGTTTTATAAAATAATTTTTGAAATTGATCCATTTTAAATAAATAAACGTTACAATTTTTAATGTTATAAAAATTATGATTTTTGAGAAATATAGTTAAAAGCTGATCTTTGAGAAATGTGAATTTATGATTTTTATAAAATAGTTTAAATTGGAGTTTTGAACATATTATAAAAGTTTAAATATAAGATTTATAAAATTTGATTATTTTATAAATCAAGAGAATGGTGAAATAATAAAGGAGATTAAAGAAGTTTTAAAAGAATAATATAAATTGAATTATATTAAGAGATTTATAAATGGATATTTATAAATTGAAATATAGACATTATAAAACGAGTTTTTATAAGTGTTTGAATGAAGTGAAAATGAAATTCATTAATGAATGAAATTTATAGAATTATATAACGGTGAAGTTATAAATGGAAATTTTATAAATAGTAGGTTTATAAAATTTGTAAAGTTCAAAAGAACGATTTTTGCAAATAAATAAATTATAAGTGTTTGACTTATAATTTGGACTTTTGGTTTATAATTAAAATTATAAATCGAATAAGTTAATAAAGAGATGTATGAAAATGAAGTTTTTATAAATAAATAGAAATGGAATTTATAAACGTTGTTTTATAAATTCACAAACGACTTATTTTGATAAGTAAATTGTTATGATTTATTTATGGAGTTATATTCACGTTTTTGACTGTGAATAATACTTTAAAATAAAATGAATAAAAGGATGAAATTGTTAATGAAGTATATTCACGTTTTTGAATAGTGAATAACACGTTAAAGAAAATGGTTTGAATGTGATATTGAAATAGAATTAAAACGATCTAACGATGTTTTAAATGTGTTGAGATTCGAAACCATAGATTTCAACATTGATTGTTGAAATAGACGTTTTCGAGAAATAAAAGGAAATAGTGGACTATAACACTGTTGTTATAGTAAATGATTTCCGAAAGGAAATGTTTTGTATAGTATTGGGATTTATATATCTATTTTAAATTCGAATCCCTATACTAGTAATTTTGGGACGTTGTAACGATGTTTTACGCAACATTCGTTTTGACCCAAATAAATATGTTTAAGTGAATGATTTCCTTAAAAGAATGAAATATATACTTAATCTCGATTTAAGTATATTGAATATTTTCCAAGTGTTGAAAATAAATAAAAATTGTGAATTACTTATGAATAAATAAGTATGGAAATGTTTTTCCAATATAAAGTGAATATTAGAGAATTTATCTTTTTGAAGATAAATTGAAAATGAATATTATAAATCGAATTGAAGTCGTATATTCATTAATACTTTGGAATGTAAATTCACCAGTGAATTTATAAAAGAAGGTGGAATTGGTTTAAAAATAAATATTGATTTATTTTTGGAGTATGAAATTATATATCTAGTGAAGATATTTTGGAAAATAAATAATTTGGAAAATTATTTGGAAACTGGTGATGTGTGCATATCCATTGATAGTTCAATAACCGACTATCAATATTTCCCTTTGAATGGGTAATTGATGTGATTTGTTTGTTTGGATGTGAATGCTACACTTATTTTTGAATAAGCGCTCACTATTCGGGTTAACCGGGAAAGGACCATGGGGTCGTATAACCCATTCCGAATATGTGATACGTCGTTATGAATTGCATTTGAAGATCGGTGTTGAAGACCGAGTATTTGTGAAAGCGATAGGATGACCTATCGATTGTCTCTGCACTGGGTAGCTCCTGGTATAGAGATCTCCTAAGTGATGGGAAATTCGATCGGGATTGTGAATACCCGTATTGCAAGGGCTTCGTAAGAAGTGCCTTCGGTTTTGTTCGAGCCCGGAACAGACTTGTATGGATTGTATGTCTGACATTACAAATTGAGATGTAAAGCCGATTTCTTTCAAATATATTTCTGTTGGTGGCGGAGAATTTATTCTTTTAGCTTAACACCCTTCTCTGAGACGTACGAGCTCAGAGGTTATGTAGTTGAATGTTATCAGCGATATATTCCCAATTTGGTAATGTGACATGCTGAGTGATGCTGAAATGATCATTGTGTTGATTATTTGTGATAGGATCGTTTATTTGATCGTCTATCCTTGTGATCATTGTGTTGATCATTTGTTGACCCAAAGCATGGCTTTTGTATAAAGTATGTTTTTGTGGACGTGAATTCGTCGAGCCTCACACCCCGTGAATGGTCAAAACAGGAAAGAAGCAGCAAGGTTATGAGGGGTAGCACCCTTTAGGATGTGTCCATTTCCTTCTGGAAAAGGGTGGTATCATGGTATGGAGCCCAGATACTTACTCATGTTGAAAACACTTTGTTATGATTGTGTGAATTGATTACGAGCGCTCGGTGATAAAGGTCCCAAAGGACCGGGGGATGGCATATTCGGTCAGTTGTTACTCAGTTAGGGGTAACCCGGCCTTGTGTTGGTAGAGATCCGGTTTGGTTCTCGGGGATGTCCATCCAGAGGCATTCTCATGTGGCAATGGGAAGTTCCTTGGCCTGATCATTCGTTGGAAATCCAAAGAAACAATACGAGACTTGTACGGTTTTAGTTGTATAACCTGCTATGGAATGTGGCGGTAACCTGCTATTGAACATAGTTAGCTATAGTAGGCATACGATAATGGTCGTATGTTGGCTAAGATTTATATTCTACTTTCGAAATGAATTTTTCTCTACACTATGCACTAGTAATAATATCAAATGTTATTTTAAATGCGTATCAAGCATCTTTGACTATCATAAGGAGAAATCTCCTCCGATTCTGCGTTTGCATGTGTGTGTGTGCGGGAGGCCTTATGGTAGTCTCATTTTTAAAAGCATTGCGAATTGAATTTAAAAATATTCCTCTATTTTGATTTTAAAGATAAATAACTGTTTTGAGTTCTCACACCAGTCACATGACTGACTTGGAGTTTATTGTTTTCCTTCCTAAACTCTGGGTGCCCACCAATTTCCACACGGGCAGTCAAGAGTTAGGTTTATCAGGATATTCTGGATATTTTGGAGTTGCTGGAGGCAAGCTGGATGGCATGGCGTATTACTAGTATATAGTATTTCTTTTTCCGCTGCACTATTTGATGTTGGATGTTGTTGTACACTCTGATGATATGATGTAATGAAATGAAATGTAATAACTGGTATAGTTCTTTGTTTAAAGATTATTCATTTATTATTATATGTTGTTCCGCTGCGAATTGTGAGATTCTGATGTTGTTGTGTTGTGTTCTGTCCGTCCTATTTTCTTCTGTTTTTCTATTTTCTGTTTTCTATTCTCTCCTCTCTATTTTCTACCTTCTTATCCCTTCTTCTTTCTTTTTCTTTTTCTTAAATTCTTTTTAAAACCCATAACATTCCGGTTTTTGACCTTCGATTTCTCGACAGTCGATAAATTGAGTGTCGATGTTGAATTTTCGAAAGTCGAAAATTTTCGGGGCGTTACAGTTAACAATTTGGTTTATATAGATAGGCT
The DNA here is from genome assembly GCA_030765085.1 of Allium cepa. NCBI lineage: Eukaryota > Viridiplantae > Streptophyta > Magnoliopsida > Asparagales > Amaryllidaceae > Allium > Allium cepa. The sequence continues at coordinate 859,099,095 of CM060943.1, forward strand.
AGAAAATAGAGTAAATGGATCCGATAAACAAACGTGTTGAACGATAATTGGCCCAAAAAGCCCGTTCTGACCCTGGAACGAAAATTGGTAAACCCATATATCAAAATAGGTATTTTAAAATATTCTGAACGCGATGGAAAAAGATTCACGTCCAAATTCCATCGCATGAAGAAGTTATTCTGGAATCAATATTTACAAATTGATTTCAATTAAATCGATTTCAAGGCGTTTCACGTTCGTACGATCAAACGACAAGTCCGATCGCTACAAAACTTGAAACCCTACAATAATTCACTGTTATGGATCCGAAGAAACTGGTTTCGTCGAAATCCGTGTCCGTGCCAAAAATGGCTATTTTTATGTCAATTAAATAAATTAAGAATCAGTGAATAAATCCAAATTTTCTATTTCAGTTTCAGAATTGGAAAATTTTATCACTTATGATTCCTCAATCACTTACAATGATTTTAAACAAATTTAAAAAAATGAAAATTTTAGATGATTCATTTATAAATTTCAATATAAATTCTCAATTCCATTAAATTCAAAGTTTAAATCAACTTTCTAATAATTCTATTAAATTAAAGGAATCAATGATTATTCCACTCATATATTTCAAATAGGTGGATTTGAAATCTATTATCTTAATATGCTTCGATTACCCTTAAACCTCTATTAACGTAATATTTAGATGTTAAATTTTCATTTATTTCAATTCAACCTATTATCATACATTACTTTAATATACTGAAGTTATAAATAAATGTAACAATAGATTCACACTTATATTACATAAATAACTACCCTTTTATATTTACATAATTTTATATATTTAATCCATTTAATTGCACTTAACCTTTTCATTAAATTTTAGATTCAAATCAATTTATAAAGCTTTATTTCCATTCTTATTATTAACTAATGATCCTATTATGAAGAATATTTACGTTATTCCCCATTATTCCTTAATTTATACAAATCTATCCTTTAATTAGATTAATTTCTATTGATTACCATTTAAATTTACTGGACTTTATTACTTTACATACTTCGCGTATAAATTTCACAATTAACCATAATTATTAAAGTAACGCTTAATAAATACGACCCTATAATTACTCAACTTCTAATTATTTCATTTTCCATTAGTGTAACATTCATTTATTTTATTATCACTTATTACAGATTCTAATTCCACTAACAAATAAGCAGAAAATTTATGATATATGTTACAAATTTTTAATTAATTACTATTCATTATTATTAACCTAAATTTAGCATTACTTACCTTGCATTAACCATGTTACTTAAAATCCCTATCCAATTTCAATTAATATTCTAATGAATACATTTACTCTTTCCATTATGTTATAAATTATCAACCAAGAGACGTTTATTACTTTCAACAGCATTGTAATTACTAACTACCTACATTGCTTGTATACGTTTTCCATTATTATCATTCATTAGAATTCTATTAAACTTTCCATTTCTTGCAATAACTCATATACTGTACCTTTTTCATATAAACAAACAAGGTTCCAATAAAAAGAATTTATTCAATTCAACCCCTTTAAATTAAGTCTATTACAATCAATGTAATATTTCATCAAATACCAATTGATCCAATTATTTCATTTATACTAAGTCATATCATTTAAGTAATTTTATCAAATTTAAAAGTTCATTCAAGTTTATAGATTATTACTTGCGTTAGCAAAAATTCCTTAATTTTTTCCAATTTGTTTTAAAAATGTTTTATTACATTAAATCAATTTAATATTTTCCTTTAACTTCTCGTATTGAATTTATATACGAGTAAAAATATTTTCACTACTTAAATGATTTGAATTAACTTCGAACTACTATAAGTAGGTTTTAATTTATTTTATAATTTTTTTCTACTAAATTTAATTACAAACTTATTAATTTAACCAAATTATATCCGTGAAATTTACGGGTCGTTACACTCTCCCCCACTCAAAACTTTTCATCCCCGAAAAGGAAAAGAAAGGAAACGAAGAACTAAGAAATCAATATACCTTATTCAAACATTAACTTTATAAACAATTAAATTTATAAAATTAGTTAATTTAGATAAATATATCAATTTATAACCATTAAATCTTTTGCACTTAAATTACTAAAGTTGGAAAAACATTTTTCAAAATATTTCTAGGTCCAAAAAATTTCGAAAAATTTCGGCAGAGACTCCTTTGTACGGAGAGGCTCGGGAGAAAATATAATATCAAACATAACAATTATCACATATAATACCGAAAATATTATATCCCAACACGGGAAATGTGACGCCCCACCTCTATACCCACGCTAGCCAAGAACACTCCAGAGTAGTGCTGTCAACTAGCACGGAGAATAAGGCTGTTGAGGAGCGACCATCCATGTAATTGCTTATCACACGGTGGCTATAAATAATCTTCGGAAACAAACATAGAAATAATCATATCACAAATCAGTCACAGATATCCATATCACAAAGGCGGAAGAAGATATGAATATATAACTAACACATGAAAGTGTACATCAGAGTAGTGGTCAGTAAGATCCACGATAATACAAAAGAATAGCAACACGTGCTATACAAAAGAATACAACTATGAGTCAATATCTCAAGTGTATACAACAAAAACTGCTAATCTAAACAGTTAGCCAAAAGTCAGAGTGATGAATCCCTGGGAAGAAGTCAAGCAGAAGCACCTGTAACATCTCGGTCTGACCCGAGTATTATTTAAGAAAATAATAAACGGGTCAGTCTAGCTATAAATATCAGATGACATGATATAACATAAAAGATATGGCATAAACATAAACATCCATAATGACATACCACTATAAGTATGTAAATAATGATCAACAGAAGATCAATCAATAAGAGATAATCAATATCACAAGAATCTTCTCAAAGATTCGGAAAGGGCATCATACCCCAAACTTGTACTCATAACAAGTCAATGACATAAATTCTAGAAATCAATGCAAGAAGTCCAAAAATCATAAAAAAGAGAAAGAGGCCTATCACATGACGGTCCGAAGACCAAGGGGAGCTACCCCACATGTGTGAATGGAATCACATAGATTGAGGTCCAGACTAACCAAAAAGCAAAAAGGTATGTGTGAGTGGAATCACACAAGTGGTGTCTAGTCTAACCTCGCAACAAGAGACATCGCACAATTGCTAGTCTAAATCATCAGAATGATCGTCATGATCAACGAGAAGTGTCAATTACACTAAGCTAGTAAATATAGAAGTTTAGCTTCATGTCCCATAACCACTTGCTTAACTTAAATATTTACGAACAAACTGTAAATCGTCACTAATAAAATTTGTCACAAGTGGTTCAATCGAACAAGTCCAAGAATTAACCGACGAAGTGAACGCAAGCGTTTCATACCACTTGTTTTACTAAGTCGTTTAATTAGATTTCTCATCCGAGTGAGGTAAAGGTTTGTATATACTAATAGATTGGAAAACGGTTTAAGAAAAGAACTTTGTTATTAAAAATAGAGTTGAAATTGTTTGTTAAAAGAGTTTTGATATTTACTACTAGTATTGAAAACTTTATATTATAAAGTGACAAAACACATAAGCAATTGTAGAAACAATCAGTCACAAAGATCGCATACGGAGATGTGAAAAAAATCCAAGGAAATCAGCTCAACGTTTTTCAGATAAGATCCCCTACGGAGGGGGGGTCCAGGGGGGGTGGCAACCCCCCAAGGTGGGGGTGCGGGGGCAACGCCACCGCTTACGGGGTACGACCTAGTGAAGACAAAATGAGGTCTAACGACCTAAGGGGAATAGGGTCGAGCGACCTAATGGTTGCGACCTAGGGGTCTAAGGAGTCAAGCGACCTAACTGGAGCAACCCTGTGGTCATGCAACCTAACTGAAATGGCCAAGCGACCTAACAATAGCACAGGTCAAGCGACCTAACGTTTTAAGGCCGAGCGACCTAATTAAACTCGCGACTTAATGGTGTGAAAGGCGTGCGACCTAACATGTTACGACCTAAGGGTCGAGCGACTTAGTGGAACAAGGTCATGCGACCTAACGTGTTACGACCTAAGGGTCGAGCGACTTAGTGGAACAAGGTCATGCGACCTAATTCTTGTAGTAGGGTTGGGCGACCTAACGGAGTAAACGGTCGAGCGACCTAACAGGTTATAGGTCATGCGACCTAGTGGGTTAACGGCCTAACGACCTACGGGTTATAGGCCCAACGACCTAACGGGTTATAGGTCCAACGACCTAGCGGGATAGAAGGTCATGAGACCTAAAAATGGAAGGCAAGGCCGAGCGACTTAAAGGACCAAGGCCACACGAGTTAAGGCCTAACGACCTAACGACCTACGACCTAGAGGCCCACGACTTACGACCTAAGGAGCCGGAGCCAAGCGACCTAAGGCTGTATAGGGGATTTAAGGCCAGAAACGACCTAAGTGTTAGCGACCTAACAACCTATAGGCCAAACGACCTACGACCTAAAGCCCGAACGACCTAACACCGAACAAGAATTTAGATGGCCCAGCGACCTATGCTGCTAACTCGCAAGCGACCCAAGGGTTAGGTCGCGAGCGACCTAACTCCGAGCACCAAAAATGGACAGAACGACCTAAATGCAGAAAATTCACAAAAAAGGCTAAAAATTGGAGTTTTTCGCCAATCCAATCCAAACCAAATGCAAATGTGCATGCAAAAGTGATAGGGAATCATTCCCAACAGTCCAATATAGTTATAGACTAGATTTGTGAGATAAAAATCTCACCTTTGCACCAAATATCAATGAAAATGAAGTTTTAAGCAAGCAAGAATCAATCCTTCTTCTATCTAAGCACAAGAAGCTTGAATCCAATGTCTTCTTCTTGAATTTGGAGTAGAAAGATGGATTGCAATTGAATTTGAGTTTTGGAATTTTAATTTCCCATTCCCTCCACCATTAATGCCAAAGCTTGATTAGTTAGGAAATTTATGAAGAGTGAGGAGAAGAGGGTTGGAACTTGGGCTTAATAGGCTAAACTAACCCAAAGTCCAAAGCGGGAAAAGTTAGTGAAATTTCACTAACTCCAAACCTATCGATGTTTATACTTAAAAAAGTTGTAAACGACATTTCGAACTCAATGGAAGTGGTCTCAAGTCCTAATTTGACCGTTTGCAAAAAGTAGCTTTTCAGACCAAAATCCGATTAAAGAGTTAATATTTAAATAAAATATTTAAATACAAACTCGATAAATATGCGGGTTGTTACAGGAAAATATATAAATAGCGTTAAAACCGTAATCCGAAACGTACCTATTTGTTGGGCAATTTACGCTCAATTTGTGGAACCAAAAGCAGTAGCAATTGCTTTCACAACCTGCATTTCACTTATAAAATCTAAAAGGGTTAAAAACTTATATAAAGTGAAATATTTAAGTGGTTTCAATCACTAACAACAAATTAATACAACAACCATCAATTTTAGCAACAACATACACAACAAATTCAAAGCAACCATTCAACCAAACAAACAAATAGTTGTTCGGGTTCAAAACCTTTATATTGTACAGAATGAAGAATAAACAATCAAGTGCATCACTTACTCAACAGTCTTAGATTAAACACAATGGATTATTCATCCATTCCAATAGAATTAAAGTTCCCTTACCCAACAACCACAAACCATGACAAACAATAATTTCAGTAATAGATTTAGTCTATTCTTATTTATTCCATTCATACATTTGTTGTTTGATTCTTTTCATTCATATAACGGTTTATTCTTTTTATTTTCATTTATTTCTTCAATTTTATTTTCAAATAACTGCAACCCTTTCTTATGTTTACAATTTCTCTTTATTATATTACATCCATTTATTTTCACTTACTACTTACTATTATTCATTTCCATTAACTCAGGTCATGCCATTAACTACTATAATTATTCATTCATTTATTATTGCACGACCTCATTCATTTACACTTTAATTATTTAAGTTTATAATCATCTATTTGTCATACTTACCTTTAATTTTATTTACTTGGTAAAATTTCGATTATAACTTAAGTTTATAACATTAAATTCTCATTTAATAGCAAATTCATTGGACACTTCATTACCTACTTTTACTTGTACAATTTCCATTACATTCTTTATTAAACATTTCAACTTTTTATATTTGGTAAGTTATATATTTTAAAGAAAAATGCAAATGAACTTATACAAGTTTTATCTCATCCTTTAATTAAATTTAATGTTCAACAATATTACTCTTTGTTTCATATGTTACAAATTTCAAATTTCCTTTAATTTTCATTTATAACTTAGCATTTAAAACTCTTATTTTATTTAGGGTTTCAATTATTAGTTAAATTCTGTTTCACTACAATAATTGAAACAATTAATTAATGGAAATTTAAGAATTTAGTACCGGGTTAAATTTTCAATTCATTTTAAAACAATAGATAAATATATTCTTAAAACTTAAATATCTCTAATTATATTTAAAACAAATCAAAATTTATATATTTTCAAAAATGAATCTGCAGTAGAACTACTACAGTGGCCTTTCCCCTTCGAAACTCGAAAATGAAAGTCGATGATGCGGCCGCCATCACCGAGATTATTTTCGAGCGACAGAGAGGAAAGTACAAACTTATTTCTCCAAAATCTTCTTTAAACAATTCTTCCGGATTATATTAAATATTTATATCAGAAAATACTTATAAAATTATTATATTCCAAAATTTATTCGAAAGAAATTTCAAAACCCCGGAACTTAAGTTCTAAATTTCCAAATTTCATTTATTTTATTTTTCGATCTTATTTCTATTATTATTTATACACTTTATTACCTAACAACCAATCTATTTCAGCCAAATATAGATATCATTTGAATAAAATTATTTTATATATAGAAAATATAGTAGGCAAAATTATTTCTTTCGCTTATATTAAAACCGATATTATGTCGGTCTGTCCTATTAAGTGTTTAGAAATCCCTATTGATGTCACAACGTCCAATGCACCAACCAAAATTTATAAATACAAAACGAAACAGATTAACACAATATAAAAACCTTTTAATAACACTAACAAATACGCTCTCTCATATATATACACTCAGCGACTCCCATAGGGTATTACTACCCTATTAGTAAAGAGACAAACCCCACAAAGCTAAGGTTTATCGTTAAACCAAAGCTCTGATACCAGATGTAACATCCCGCCTTTTCGCACGGTTAAAATCGACACACGTGCTAATTCAAACCATACGGAAGGGCGGATTGTTATGGGGTAAATAAGAAAAACGAGAAAGAAAAAAACAAAATAAAATCTCACAGCGGAAGGATAAAGTATAATAATCAAATATACAGTTTATCCAACTGTTTACAAACTATTCATATAATACATATCAGAGTACACATACCAATAACAATGCAGCGGAATAGTGTGTAGTGCACTAGTATAAATAATAATATTATAAATCTTCGTCTTCATCCTCTAGAGCTAAATCTTCTAAATCATGAAACGCTCGGACTGACCCGAGCGAATTGAAAAGACAAAACACTCGAGTCAGAACTAAAAGATCTTATGTGAGTTAAATTAACAGAAATAAATATGAGTGTAGTAACTCAAAAGATGCTCGGGATTTACATCTCCTAATGATCCGTTAAACTATATACTATGTAGTATATTGCGCTATTATAATAGTGTCTAATTATAAAATAAACTTACTTTTTTCTTAGCATTAAGGGGTTACCCATATAGCCCTTAACACGTAATAGTCCCAGGAGTCCATCAATATCATAGTCCCTCCTGATCGGGAAGCCACCAGAGGATACCACACAGGCTACGGGAGTAATCCAAACTTGTACAAGGCGCGATAGGGTAGGTGACACGGCACAACTAGGCAATGCCAGGGTAGATATACCAATTACACATCCGTGTTGGTGGAAACGCGCAGCGCGCAGCTACCGCCCACCTCGAACAAACTCCCCCAAACTCAAAATAAAGGTGGCCACCGAATCAATCCAAAGTCAAAGTATAGTATCGAAGAGGAGTGTCCGATCACAGGAATGACCTCATTGGCCCGAGAATCGCTCATGTTTTAGCCACCTTATGCCAACTCACGGGAGTCGGTTCCATGTATTTACCTCAAAGGAAACGCCGCCACCATCCTACTTCATTCTGGAATCTCCACCGCGTACACGGTTGTTAAAGTGGTTTTCGGAGTTGGCAGAGAGTATGACAACTTCCGATCCCGGTCTCTTCAACAACCAAACGTTATTATAACACCGCGGCCATTTAAAATAATTATACTTTCAAAACCAAAATATAATTATCCATTTCAAATCCCATAAGTACGATATCATTTCCTTTTAAAACCTAAATAAATATGATATCATTTTATTTCAAATATAATTCTTTTCCAAAATCATGCCACTTTTAAAATTTATAATACCTCGAAACCAAATATTTGAATTTTTAACTTTCAACATAATACTTCGAAATCCATAGTTTTAAAACCATAACTTTCAAAACTTAAATGGTTTGGATATTCAACAGTATATAAAATAAAACAGTTGAATTTAAAATTTCTTTAAAAGTAAATAATTTCCACGCCTTCATAATTTTTATTCATTTTAAATTCAGTCTAAACCCATAACTTTTAGATTCACTTTAAGTTTGAATAAAACACTTCGATTTCAATATTTTCAAACTTTGAGTATTTAATGAATTTCAAAACTAAGATTGGGAATTTCAAACCAACAATTCATTTTCCTATTATTTAGTTTGAAAGGTTTACATGATAAATCCATAACCATTTAAAACAAACTAAATTTATTTACACTAAAAATTTCCTTCCATTTATTAGAATTATTTATTAAATCCCGTTATAAATATCATACCTTTAAAATTTCCAATTTTAACAAGTTAACATCAACTTATGGAGTTAAATTTTCAAATAAGCTCAATTCTAATTAAATTTCAAATTTATCTTTCCATCTTAATTGATTTGAATCATTTATAACTCTATATACACACACACACACACACACAAGATCTTCAACCTATACTTAAACGTATAATATAAATTATCAAAGGCCATTTTTCAACTTATTCTTTTTTATTTAACAGATTTATGCGTAGCTTAAATTCAACAATTTAATTATGTATGTATATATATATATAATATATTTATATCATATCCAAATTTAATATTTATTAAACCGTATCATATCCAAACCGTGAAAATCATTTTAAAAATAATTTTATATATATACCGCAGTGCCTGTATATAATTTTCTATCCTATGATCAAGTGATACGGATATTTATCATTTCAACCCGCAATTTAAAAAAATAAAAATGCGGTTGTATATCATTTCAAACCGCAATCCCGAATAAAATGAAATGCATGATAACTTGCAAATTTTAAAATATAGTACACATCATCCATTCACCAAACATCAATCATCAACCATTATTTAAAATCATCATCCAATTTAAACAAACATCAATATAGAGCATATAAAATACAACAGGGAATAAATAACCAGTATTAACTAACGATTATTAATCAGTAATAAATTTAACAACTGTTTAACTAGCAATTTATATACAAATAAATAAATTCTAACTGTCAATTTATATGCAATAAATAAAATTAATTAACAGTTAAATTAAATAAATGTGATTTAACTGAGATGATGAATAAGACATGCCAAACAGCCATAAATAAATTTCTACTCATATCTTAAGTCAAATTAACAAACATAAGAAATTTTAGAAGTTGTGAGTGGGTTAAAACACTCACCTTTTGAATTTAAATTGAATTTAAATCCAATTTAAACCCAAAATTTGGACGGTCTCCAATTCTGTCCAAACCAGTTTCAAAAGATCTGGAATTTAATTACGATCCTAACAAAAAAAATCTCGTGTGAAACGTAGTTCGCATGCGAGAGTTATGGCGATAAATGCTAATGAAATCAATTAAAAATTTAAAACAAATAAAACAAACTCACCCTCAAAAGAAACTCCACGTCAACATCCATAACACATGCATACAGCTCCTTCTCCTCCAAAACGTTCGCTCACGCATACAGGATTTTGACGCGCCGTTGAGCACGAACCGCTCCTTCCATAGGCAACCGGACCACGCCGCCTTCATGACGAACAACCTCGTGGCCAAGGCCGACCCAACGCCGGTGGTCCCCCCCTCCCCCCCCCCCCCCCCCCCCCCGTGGCGCCTCCAATCGCCCCAGAAATAGCCGGCCGCCACTATGAATTGTTGCCGTCGATCCACCCACTATCTTTGCCTACGAACGACTCAGATCGAATCCCCTCGACGATCTCTACCAACAGTATCAACGATTTGCCGATCCGACGAAATCCATCACGTCGTAACAAACGATCGAAAATTCTCTGATTTATACCGGTCAGATGGTGAACCGAAACGAAAAACAAGCTGCACTATTGAATTACGCTCGTCAAAGACTTCAACATATAATTTTTTGGAATTTTTCTAGGGACTTTAAATTTTTGACTCGATTTGAATTGAAACTGGATCTAGGGTTTGCAGCCATTGGAAAGGAGGAATTGAGGAAAATGAACGCACAAAGAAATGAAGATAGATGGAGGCTAGGGTTTATAATTTGGTTTATATAGATAGGCTAGAAAATAGAGTAAATGGATCCGATAAACAAACGTGTTGAACGATAATTGGCCCAAAACGCCCGTTCTGACCCCGGAACGAAAATTGGTAAACCCATATACCTAAATAGGTATTTTAAAATATTCTGAACGCGATGGAAAAAGTTTCACGTCCAAATTCCATCGCATGAAGAAGTTATGCTGAAATCAATATTTATAAATTTATTTCAGATTGATTTCAATTAAATCGATTTCAAGGCGTTTCGCATTCGTATGATCAAACGACAAGTCCGTTCGCTACGAAACATGAAATCATACAATAATTCACTGTTACGGATCCGATGAAACTGGTTTCGTCGAAATCCGTGTCCATGCCAAAAATGGCTATTTTTATATTAATTAAGTAAATTAAGAATTAGTAAATAAATCCAAATTTTCTATTTCAGTTTCAGAATTGGAAAATTTTATCACTTATGATTCCTCAATCACTTACAATGATTTTAAACAAATTTAAAAAAATGAAAAATTTAGATGATTCATTCATAAATTTCAATATAAATTCTCAATTCCATTAAATTCAAAATTTAAATCAACTTTCTAATAATTCTATTAAATTAAAGGAATCAATGATTATTCCACTCATATATTTCAAATAGGTGGATTTGAAATCTATTGTCTTAATATGCTTCGATTACCCTAAACCTCTATTAACGTAATATTTAGATGTTAAATTTTCATTTATTTCAATTAAACCTATTATCATACATTACTTCAATATACTGAAGTTATAAATAAATTTAGCAATAGATTCATACTTATATTACATAAATGACTACCCTTTTATATTTACGTAATTTTGTATATTTAATCCATTTAATTGCTATTAACCTTTTCATTAAATTTTAGATTCAAATCAATTCATAAAGCTTTATTTCCATTCTTATTATTCACTAATCATCCTATTATGAAGAATATTTACGTTATTGCCCATTATTCCTTAATTTATACAAATCTATCCTTTAATTAGATTAATTTCTATTGGTTACCCATTTAAATTCATTAGACTTTATTACTTTACATACTTCTCGTATAAATTTCACAATTAACCATAATTATTAAAGTAACGCTTAACAAATACGACACTATAATTACTCAACTTCTAATTATTTCATTTTCCATTAGTGTAACATTCATTTATTTTATTACCACTTATTACATATTCTAATTCCACTAACAAATAAGCAGGTAATTTATGATATATGTTACAAATTTTTAATTAATTACTATTCATTATATTAACCTAAATTTAGCATTACTTACCTCGCATTAACCTTGTTACTTAAAATCCCTATCCAATTTCAATTAATATTCTAATGAATACATTTACTCTTTCCATTATGTTATAAATTATCAACCAAGAAACGTTTATTACTTTCAACAGCATTGTAATTACTAACTACCTACATTGCTTGTATATGTTTTCCATTATTATCATTCATTAGAATTCTATTCAACTTTCCATTTCTTGCAATAATTCATATACTATACCTTTTTCATATAAACAAACAAGGTTCCAATAAATAGAATTTATTCAATTCAACCCCTTTAAATTAAGTCTATTACAATCAATGTAATATTTCATCAAATACCAATTGATCTAGTTATTTCATTTATACTAAGTCATATCATTTAAGTAATTTTATCAAATTTAAAAGTTCATTCAAGTTTATAGATTATTACTTGCGTTAGCAAAAATTCCTTAATTTATTCCAATTTGTTTTAAAAATGTTTTATTACATTAAATCAATTTAATATTTTCCTTTAACTTCTCGTATTCAATTTATATACGAGTAAAAATCTTTTCACTACCTAAATCATTTGAATTAACTTCGAATTACTATAAGTAGGTTTTAATTTATTTTATAATTTTTCTACTAAATTTAATTACAAACTTATTAATTTAACCAAATTAAATCCATGAAATTTACGGGTCGTTACAAAATCTATATATATATATTAAGTAAATTTTTAAATAAATAAATAAACATGGGTTATACCTAACTGCTTCACAGATCAACGCGGCATCCATGTCGAGCTCGATCACGCTTTGCCCCAGCCCACCTTTTGCAATCTCGTGTTTTCCCTAAACCTTGCCCATGCGCGCGATCGTGCACTCACCTGGCACTCAGTCGCCTAATGCCACCATCGTGACTGTCAGGTTCGCCACTGACTCGAGAATGAAACCCCCTTATCACGTTAAGCTCGATGTCGTTGAGATTGAACCCGTCGTTGCACGCTCGCGCCTTACTGCTGCCTTCCGCTGCTTGCCGAGCCTCACTTTCAAACCCAAGATGCACCGTGACGAACTTCACTACACGCTCGATCATGAACGGCGAACGCACAACTGCCCCTTTCTCGATTTAGCTACGCGATGCCCCCTACTACTATAGATTCGAACGAATTGAACTAAATTTTTTTCCTCGGCCATCGACCACTGATTTGAATTCAAAAGAGAAATTGATCAAAAATTGCTCGTCTATCAATTTATTTCTTTCTTGAATTTTGATTTTGAAATTTTCGGTTATGAGAACATTAAAGAAGAAGGAGAAGCACGATAATGTTGGATTGTGCGAGTGGAGACAGCGATTTGAAGGCAAAGGTTTTGATTTGAAAGGAAGGCAGCGATATGTTAGGCTGTAGGGGAATAAATATATATATATATATATATTTAATTTAAGTTCAAATTCAAAACGTCTCGATTGCGTAGCTAAAAATTGCGATCTCCTATTGAGGCGTGCCGCTAGGCATTCATAATGTAATACTCGCATTTCGAACACAATGGAACGTGTTTCGAAGGCTAATTCGATCGTATGCGCAAGTTACGGAAGTAAACGATCAATTTTAAATTAAATCGATTAATACAGTTTCTATGCGTTTTGACCTGTCAGGGTCAAACGACAACTCCGATTACTATGAAAATTGGAATCCTGTAATAATACAATATTACGGATCCAATGGAACAAGTTTCGTCGAATTCCAAGACTTTACCTCGGAAGGCTATTCTTAAATATCAATTTAAACGATAATTTTCAAAACTGAACAAAATAGTTCCAATTTAAATTCTGAAGCTTCTTTTATCTTCAGTATTATCAATATAATTTTAAGCCATCAAATTATTGTTAAAAGGCTTATAATTGAAAATTCAAATTTTTACCCATCATTAATAAATTAAATTCAATAATCTAATTGCCAATCAAACAATAATATTTGAAATTCAAGTTAAACTAACCTCCAAATATTTAAAATCAATTAAATATTTCAATTTCAAATGTCCAAAATTTCCGGGACGTCACATCTTATGTATCCTAATGCATATGCCATGTACGGTCTAGTACATAGCACAGCGTATATTTTGGAACCAGTTGTCGAAGTATATGGTATCCACTTCATGCGCTCTTTCTTCTAATCACTTTGAGGAGCTTCCCTCTTAGAAAGATGGTTCCAGATCATGTCTGAACATTTTTGTGCTTGAAATTTTTAGTACCAAACCTTTTTAGTATGGTATATATGTATAGGGATTGGGACAATCCTAACAGTCTCTTAGATCTATCTCTAAAAATCTTCATACCTAGTATATAGGCTACTTCTACCAAATCCTTCATGGAGAAGTTCTTAAAAAGCCAAGCTTTCATTGATTGCAATAAAGAAGTTGTTGTCGATTAACATAAGATCGTCAATGTTTAAGACTAAGAACACATTAACACTTCCTTATTCCTTTCAGTGTACGCATGCTTCCTCCATGTTCTTAAAAAAAATTATTTGGTAAATTTATCAAACCACTTATTCCAACTCCTCAAAGCTTCTTTAAGTCCATTAATGGATTTTAAGAACTTGCAAGCCTTGCCTTCACTCCCACTGGCCGCGAAACCCTTAAGCTATGACATATAGGCTGTCTATTCTAAATCATAATTTATAAATGCTATCTTTATGTCCATTTTCCATATTTCATAGTCATAGAATGCAGTGAAGGCTAACAATATCCAAAAGGATTTAAGCATGGCTATGAGCAAAAATGTTTCAACATAATCAACACTGGAACGACCCACTACTTTATCACTTTGATAAATTATATTTATATTCGAAATATTAAAATACAAGATTTTATATCACAAATTATAATCTTTTGAACCATAAATAATGATGATAAACTTGTTTTAAAGGTATATTAATAAATATGGATATTTAGGGTGTTTCATCAGAAAAACGATGAAATCAGTTTTCGGGAAAATTGAAAATTTCTCAATATTAAAGAGAGAAGAACTGGATACATCACTTGTTTATCCATTTAAGCAAAAATACGAAATAAAAAATTATTCATTTTATTTTGAAAATAAAATATGTTTACGACATCATTAGGGATATCAGCACATTTATATATTTTCTGGAATTTTAAATTAAGTTTTAATAATCGAATAATTGTTTTAAAATGATAATAATTCATTTTAATAAGTTTTATAGTGATGTAAATCATTTATAATAGTTTTATAAAGACATATACTTGATTTAAAAATATAAGAAATTCATAATGTTTTGTCGATACTACAGCACTTTTTGTAAACACTTGTTTAATATTGATTTATATGGTTTTATAATTCAAATGTGGTCATTTTAATTAATTACTAAGATAAGAAATTGATTTTCAAATTTTATTTACATTTATATGTAATCTAATTAATAAGTGAAAATTTGACTAGGAATCGGCTTTCAAATTTTCAACGGTTTAACAAATAGAAGTTGTATCAAAATGTTGCAACTTGTTTTTTCAAAAGTAAACATATAAACACATATGCACATGTACATGAACACATACACATTTACATATATAATTACCATTTACATCTCATATTTACTAATGTAAATCAAACAAAATATCATGATATTTAATTATAAAAATCTAGATATTTTCCTAAACAAAGTAAAACAAAACTCACAATCACTGGGTCACACATGGAAGGGGTGCATGTGAGAGGATGGCCGGCCGTGAGTAATGCGAGGGGAGTAAAGTGGGTTGGCACATGTTGAAAGGAGATGCGATGGAAGATATTTTCTATATTTTTCCTATAAATACATGCCACCACTTCTCAAAAATCCTCACACCAAAACAGTCATCTTCTTAAGCTTTCTAATGGCTTCTCTAATGGCTTATGTAGTCTCTTCCATCATAGCGAACCTCTACTAAAATAAAAACTGCCATATATGATGAAATACTGCCTTAAAGTCGAGACACGAGTCCGTACTTCACCTCTTCTCCTCCTATCTATTCGGGCCCCCTTCATCACCATATAGGCCAAGGTCATCTATGACGACCCACCTTTTTGGATAGTTTAAATCAATAATATATCACACATGTCAACTAAAACCTTTCGATATGGTAGATTATCAATGGGTTTTAATAAGAAAATAAAAGTAAAGAATGAACAAAACACTGAATCTCAAAGCTGAGTGACAAAATATAATAATCAAATAAACAGTTCATGAAGCTATTTTACAAAGAGCATTTGATTACACTTTTAGAATACAATCAGAGTACAAACACAACATAACAAAATGATGCAGCAGAAAATTACTAATAATATAATATACCAAAATCCATCTTCGTCCTCCAGAAATAAAGTCTTCAACACTGAAATGCTCAGGCTGACCCAAGCATAACTAAAAGACAAAACACTCGAGTCAGAACTAAAAGATCTTACATAAGTTAAATCAGTAGCAAGTAAATATGAGTGTAATGGCTTCAGAGATGTTTATGGGATTGACATCTCCTATCCAGTGTATAATTTGCGTTCAATAACTTAAGAGATGTTTTGTGATTTTCCATCTCCTAAGAATTCGTTAAACTATCTATATGTAGTAAAATATGTTATATATAAGTACCGTCTATCAGTAAAGTATTAAAATAGCGTTAAGGCATTACCCTTATCCCCGTCAACACGTTTTTACAAGCATCGCATTTTATACAGTACTGTAACTCCACCGTAAACCGACGTGCTATCAGGGAGCAGTCCATAGGTACTGTAAAAGCCCTGATTCTTCGACTCTCGAAAATCGACATTAATACGTCCGCTGTATCAACTGCCGAACAATCGAATGCGGGAAAATCAAACTCTTAGGGTTTAAGAAGAAGAAAGAAAGAAGAAGCAACATAATAATATCAGAATCTCACAATCGCAGCGGAACAACATATAATAGATAAATGAATAATCTTTAAATCAAAAGAACCGTATCAGTTATTACGTTACATTACATCACATTACATTATCATAGTTCACAACAACAAATAGGGGAAAAGAAATACTATATACTAGTTGATACGCCATGCCATCGATCTTGCCTCCAGATCTCTACAGCAACTACTGAATTCCAGAATGACCTGATAACCTGACTCTAGACTGCCCGTGTGGAAATTGGTGGGCACCCAGAGTTTAGGAAGGGAACAATAAACCCCAGGTCAGTCATGGGACTGGTGTGAGAACTTAAAACAATTTATCTTAAAACAATCAAAGAAATATTTTAAGATAGATCCGCAAGCTTTTGGGAAATGAAACTACCATACGGCCGACAAACAATGCAAACGCAGAATCGGAGGAAATTTCTCCTTATGATAGTCAAACATGCATGATACGCAGAAAAATTTCTTTGATATTATTACTATAAGTGCAAAGTGCAGGAAAACATTCGAAAGTATAATATAAATCTTAGCCAGCAAAAACATTCCAAACTATGTCTACTATAGCTACCATCTAAACAGTGGTGACCACCATAAGTATATGGTAGTTTCTACAACTAAAACCGCACAAGGTGCGTATTGAAGTTTGGATTTCCAACAAATGGTCAGGCCAAGGAACTTCCTATTGCCACATGGGTACACCTCTGGAGAGACGCCCTGAAAACCTAACCGGATCTCTGCCAACACAAGGTCGGGTTACCTCTGCAAATGTAGGTAACTACTGACACGAGTATGCCATCCTCCGGTTGTAAACAACCTTTATCCGAGGATCCTCAACCAACAACAATCAAAAAGTCATATATATTTTGCGACATCCACATAAGTTAAGTATTTGGACTCCATACCATGATACCACTTCTACCCAAAAGGAAATGCACATACACTAAGGGGCGCTACTACCTATAATCCTGTTGCATCTTTCCTGTTTCTACCATTACCGGTTTGTGAGGTCCAACGAAGTCTCGTCCACAAAGCTATGCTTTTTGCAAAAGCTATGCTTTGATCAACAAATGGTCAGAAGCACTTCGTATGCCACATTAAAAAATTGGGAATGTATCAC
This sequence comes from Allium cepa, assembly GCA_030765085.1. NCBI lineage: Eukaryota > Viridiplantae > Streptophyta > Magnoliopsida > Asparagales > Amaryllidaceae > Allium > Allium cepa. The sequence goes on from CM060943.1 coordinate 859,117,094, forward strand.
TAGTAACCATCAACTACACAACCTCTGAGCTCGTACGTCTCAAAGAAAGGTGTTAAGCTAAGAGAATAAATTCTCCGCCACCAACAGAAATGTATTTGTTAGAAACCATCTTTACATCTCAAATTGTAACGTCGGACACACATCCATACAAGTCCGTTCCGGGATCGAATGGAACCGAAGGCACTTCCAAAGAATCCCTTGAAATCTGGATATTCACTAATCACGTTCGGAATTCCCATCACAAAGGGTGATAAAATCTCTATATCGGAGATCAGCCGATGCAGGGACATTCGACGGTAACCCTTCCGTTTCCAAAATTATCCGGTCTTCAACACCGGTCTTCAAATGCTATCCATTACGACGCATCACTATTCGGAATGGGATTCATGACCCAAAGGTCCTCTCCCGGCTAAACCGAATAACAAGCGCTTATTTTAAAATAAGTGTAGCATTCAAATTCAAGCAAATCACAACAAATACCCATTTAAAGGTAAATATTGATAGTCGGTTATTTAACTATCAATAGATATGCACAATATCACCAAATTCCAAATAATTTCTCAAATCATTTATTTTCCAAAATCTATCTTTAAAAGATATATTTTTCCACACTTCAACCATTTGAAACAAATGTCAAATCACTTTTCACCTTTACTACTTTTGAAAATAAATTTCAAATCATTTTCCTCACACGGAAACACTTCCAAATATTTATTCATTTTCACTGGAAATCTGCCGAGTTCAAATACTTTAAAATAATTTATAACACTTATCCAAAATATATCGGGAAAACACTTTTAAATAAAACTATTTTTCTTTAAACACTTTACATAAAATATTAGTTATAAAAATATTGTAGCAATATTACATATAACTTAAGTCCCAACTAATTTTCAAAATAAATATTAGTAGATAGAGTATAACTATTTAAATAATTATTTTCTAAAACAATTATTGATTAAATCTTAGAAATAATCATTTCTATATCAACTTAATAAATCTTTACTTAAAGGATTTAAAACAACTTAAGAAGTTAATTTCTCCACAGTATCCTTTTCAAAACCAATTCTAGAATTATATACGTATATATATTTTTCAAAGTTATTCAAAAAAATTGTTCGGCTTTCCAGGAAAAATACACTTTCATTTCAAAATGGTTCATTTAAACCAATTAAATAAATCCTTACCGATTTACTTTAAATTTACGTTCCAAATCCGTAAATTTATTTCCATACTTCAAAAATAAATCAATGTTTATTTTTAAACAAATTTCCTTTTTCTTTATAAATTCCATAGTGAATTTAAATTTCCAAATATCCACTGATATACCATTTTCAAATCGATTTCAAATATTCACTTTCAATTTATCTTTAAAAGATAAAATCTCAAAACATTTCACTTCATATTGGAAAACATTTCCGTACTTATTTAATAATAAGTAATTCACAAATCTATTTATTTCAACATTTGGAAAATATTCAATATACTTAATCACAATTAAGTATATATTTTATTCTTTGAGGAAACATTCTCTAAAACACATTCATTTGAGTCAAAACGAATGTTGCGTAAAACATCGTTACGACAACCCAAAATCACTAGTATAAGGATTCGAAATTAGGATAGATATATAAATCCCAATACTATATAAAACATTTCCTTTCGTGCCAAAATCCAAATTATAAGCAAATTACTTATAATTCTCTATTTACAAATTCATTCATTTTATAACTACACAAATCGTAGATTCTATTCTTGTATAAAATCCATTTATAACATCATTTTAAAACGTCTTTAAACCTCTTTTATAATTCCATCACTTTGATTTATAAAAACCAATTTTTTTTAAATCATATATATAAATCTTTTATAATAAATTCAAAAATCACCATTTAAATTATTTTATAAAATAATCAACTTCATATTTCCAAAAATCACGTTTCAACTATATTTCTCAAAACATCAAAAATTTTAATATAAACTTTCAACCTGAATTTTTCAAAATCAAATTTTTATTTATTTTCGGTATCTAACGATACAAGATTATATTCGGCTTAGTTTTAGCCTTCAACAATTTCAATCACAAAGAAAATCACACAGAGATTATAAATAATCAACACACAACATTGAAACAAATTCAATTATTTAAGGAATCTAGTTGGATCCCTCCAACCTGTTTCCCTGCATCCACGGATGTTAGCATAATACCAATCCCTTTTCAAGATGGAATATCGCGGTACATGGGTTTATATAAAATATTATCTGCTATTATGCGGCACAATAAGGTCTCATCTGCTATATAATGCGGGAAATCAACTCCAAGAACATATATAATACCAATTCCACTTTAAGGTGGAATATCGTGGTATGTGTGTTCAATATAATAACCTCCGCTTAATATGCAGTGTATAGGGTCTATTTCAATACAACAGATAGCAATCATCATCCAATCACACCATCAAGCAATTTTAAATCTAACTATTTAAAATTTAAAAAAAAACACAATTCGATTGAGTGAGAAGTTCTCACCTTGCTTCCAATAACCGTTGTAGTGTTTTATTTCGAATAAAATTAAACGAGCGTTTAAATTTTACCCAAAATTCACACTAGCTCCAATCAACTCCAGTCCAGTTCCATCGCATGGTATTTGCGAACACGAACCCAACACAATTCGTTTTGTCATTTTTCGACATCGTATGAACAAGTAACAGCTTTTTAAAGTTTATACGAATTTTAATATAAATAAATTTACAATTCTTTTCTATTTTTGTTAACCTTAAATCGATCTGGGCCACTCGTTTTCGAATGCAAATCTCGGCCGCGATCTTTTTCTTCCCGTTCCATCAGGTTGCTATCGCGTGAAGAAACCCATAGCCGCCGTTATGCCCTAATGCTCGCGACCACATATGCTCAACCTTTCGAAGATCGAACAATGGCGTCTCAAGCCCACCACACGAGCTACCTACGGCCAGAAGCTTGGAGAACTCGGCTCCATCATCTCCTTGGGAAACGAGCGTGAATGCTTTGCCTTTGAGCAAGGATTGCCGTTGATCCGTGTCTCCATTTACGATCTTACGCGTTGGATAGAAAGATCTCAACGTGCTCTAGAAATTTGTAGTTGAAGCTTTCTGATAATTGTTAACGGATTTGAAGAAAAACGAGGAGGAAGAAGAATAATTTTCGGCCATTAATTATAAAACTAGCGGCTAGGTTAGAAACCCTAGATTGGTTTTCAAATGTGAAAATTGAATGTCCTTTTATAGAAAATTTCCACGCGCTATTCACCCGAAATTTTTCCTAACTCCAAACGAAGCATGCTGCCTGGCGTTTATAATGTTTTACCCTCATTCCGAACGCAATGGAATATATATCGGGAGACAATTCGATCGTATTTGGAAGATAGGTTTTAAAATCGACTATTTAAATTTAAAATTCACTTAAACCGATTTCAGTGCATTTTAGCTTGCCCCGGACAAACCGTAAATCCGATTGACACGAAATTTGAAACCGTATAATAATGTAATATTACGGGTCCGATGAAACTAGTTTCGTCGAAATCCGAGACTGTTTGAAAAATGACTATTTTTACTCGCCAATTAAATATTAAAATATTCAATTTCTACAAATTAACTTTTAATTCAATTTTAAAAGTTCTATAACATCATTCTAACTCCGATATGATTTATTACAACTTTGCAAATCAATTTTAATCACATTAAACCCAATTCCAATTATTTCTGAAATTCCAAATATTAAATTATCGATTTAATTATTCAATTAAATCTAGATATTCGAAACATAATTTATTCAACGTACAAATTTTTACTTGTTAATATTTAAAATCAATTAAATATACGAATTTCAAATGACTGAAATTTTGTGTCGTTACAAACTTCCCCCTTAAAAGAATTTCGTCCTCGAAACTGCCAAGTAAGAAAAAGTTACAGAATCTATTAATTTTTTTAAAACCGTTTGTTCAAATTAAATTTCAAATTCATTTAAATATTTTAACTTTTCCAAAATCCATAGTTAAACTTCTTACAATAACTTTACTAAGTTTTCAAATCATACTTAGTTATCTTTTCAAAACCAACTATATCGTTTAACTTTTCACTCCAAAATCAAAGTTATAGTTTTCAAAAATTTCCAATTTTCTCAAAAAAATTCTAACGTCTAAAATTTTCAAAAAATTTCTCCAGTGTCTCCTTTGCGCGGCTAGCTCGGTACGACTACAAAAATGGCACCACAGCCCCCAGATTTCAGAAAGAAAAGAAAAACCCAAGTGGCTGGACAAGAAAATCATCAAATTTCATATGGAAATTTAAATACATACCTTTTGTCGAGCAATTAAATTATCTTTGAAATCAAAATCCAATTTATCCTTTGTCTTTAACACATATGTATATCCTGCTAGCCATAATATCCAATTACAACATTCAAATATCATTTTGCACATTCCTTTACAAAATTTCAATACTTACTTCTTATACCATTTTTACTTTACTATTAAAGTTACATGTCAATTTTCATTCAATCTTACATTTTTAATTTCATTTGATTTCAACTTACAATTTCAATTCTATTTGGATTCAATTTACCTTCTGAATATTGAATTTTATCAATTATTTTTCATTCACAACTGATTCATCTTGCTATTTTAAATTAGTTTCTTTTACTAATTCATTACAAGTTCTAACTCATTTCATCTCGCACAATTCAAATTGGTTTTCGATATTCAGTTTTCAATTTCAGTTTTTTATTCTTTTGTTCGTCCCCAAACACAATTCAATTCACTATTTTGGTTTATAACCACTTATATTTAAACTGGATTTCTAATTCCATATGAATTTAATTTACCCTTTATTTATAAATGTTGAATTCAATTCATTTCAACCCATATTAAATTTGTCATTTCTTCAATTAGTTTTACTTACTAATTTTACTTTAATACATAGCTTCATTTGATCCAACTTGACAAAATTTCAATTTACTTGCAATTTCAAGATGAATTTCAACATTTAGTTTCCAATTTCATTTACCCGCAATTGTAAATTCATTCATTCATAAATTTATTTCCATAATTCAAACTCAATTTCAATTCATTTGTTTCTTCCCCAAATTTATTTTCAACTCAATAAATTTTATTCCATAACTATTTTTATTAGATTCCAGAGTCTTTCCAACATTTCAAAACCATTTTTGAAACCAATTCAAATTATCCTTTGAATTTCAAAACCCAAACCCAAATTTTCCAAACAACTTCCATTTAAAACAACTTGGCAGCAATCCCTCTTTTGGAAACCCGAAAATGAACATCGATGATGCTACAGTCGTCACCGAAGTTATTTTCCAGCGACCGAAAAGAGATTAGAGCTTTTATCCCTCCAAAATACTTTTCAAAACCTTTGAAATTCATTTTCAAATCAAAAAGAAATTTAATTTCTGAAATTTCCAAATTCTCTCAAAAACATTTCTGAAAACTTCTCTGGAACTTTATTTCAAATTACAAATCACATTTACAATTTATATTGTCCAATTCTATTTGTATATGAATTTATTTCTTAACTTCGGAGTTACGATTTCAGTTTCTTTTTCAACATCAATGATAACAATTTAATATCATCAATTTCTAGCAACCAAGCAATCATATATTATAATAATTCGCAGAAATTTTTTCTCTTTTATATACGAAAATAATTTAGGTAAAATTATTTCATTTACCCTATTTTAAAACGATATCGTGTCGAATTTGTTCTGTACAAGTGTTTAGAGATTTCTATCAATAACGTTAATTACTCGTATTGACCAGAATCCATATACCACTCAACAAACCATTCAACACAATATAAAACAATTTTTATATTTACAAACAAATACGCACTCATATCTTTTATTACACCCACACTCATTCTAGTGTACTGCTGACTCTATCACTAATGAGTAACACCCAATAGAGCCAAGGTTGTCGCTTAACCAAATGATCTGATACCAAATGTAAAAGATCCGATTCTTCGACTCTCGAAAATCAACATTAATTCGTCCACTGTATCAACTGCTGAACAATCGAATGCCCGAAAACCGAACCCTTAGGGTTTAAGAAGAAGAAAGAAAGAAGAAGCAACAGAACAATATCAGAATCTCACAATCGCAGCGGAACAACATATAATAGATAAATGAACAATCTTTAAATCAAAAGAACTGTATCAGTAATTACATTACATCACATGATATTACATCACATTACATTACATTATCAGAGTTTACAACAACAAACAGCGAAAAAAAATACTATATACTAGTTGATACGCCATGCCATCCAGCTTGCCTCCAGATCTCTACAGCAACTCCTGAATTCCAGAATGACCTTATAACCTGACTCTAAACTGCCCGTGTGGAAATTGGTGGGCACCCAGAGTTTAGGAAGGGAATAATAAACTCCAGGTCAATCATGGGACTGGTGTGAGAACTTAAAACAATCTATCTTAAAAGAAACAAAGAAATATTTTAAGATAGATCCACAATGCTTTTGGGAAATGAAACTACCATAAGGCCTCCCGCACACACACAATGCAAACGCAGAATCAGAGGAGATTTCTCCTTATGATAGTCAAACATGCTTCATACGCAGGAAAATTTCTTTGATATTATTACTATAAGTGCAAAGTACAGGAAAACATTTCGAAAGTATAATATAAATCTTAGCCAGCATAGACATTCCAAACTATGCCTACTATAGCTACCATCTAAACAGTGGTGGCCACCATAAGCAAATGACAGGTTCTACAACTAAAACCGTACAAGGTGCGTATTGAAGTTTGGATTTCCAACAAATGGTTAAGCCAAGGAACTTCCCATTGCCACATGGGTATGCCTCTGGAGAGACGCCCCGAGAACCTAACCGGATCTCTGCCAACAAAAGGCCAGGTTTCCTCTACAAAAGTAGGTAACTACTGTCACGAGTATGCCATCCCCCGGTTGTAAACAACTTTATCCAAGGATCCTCAACCAACAACAATCACAAAGTCATATATATTTTGCGACATCCACATAAGTTAAGTATCTGGGCTCCATACCATGATACCATTTCTATCCAGAAGGAAATGCACATACCCTACGGGGCGCTACTCCCTATAACCTTGCTACATCTTTCCTGTTTTGACCATTACCGGTTTGTGAGGTCCAACGAAGTCTCATCCACAAAGCTACGCTTTACACAAAAGCTATGCTTTGATCAACAAATGATCAGCAGCACTTCGTATGCCACATTACCAAATTGGGAATGTATCACTAGTAACCATCAACTACATAACCTATGAGCTCGTATGTCTCAAAGAAGGGTGTTAAGCTAAGAGAATAAATTCTCCGCCACCAATAGAAATGTATTTGATAGAAACCAGCTTTACATCTCAAATTGTAACGTCAGACACACATCCATACAAGTCCGTTCCGAGATCGAACGGAACCGAAGGCACTTCCAAAGAATCCCTTGCAATCCGGATATTCACTAATCACGTCCGGAATTCCCATCACAAAGGGTGATAAAATCTCTATATCGGAGATCAGCCGATGTAGGGACATTCGACGGTAACCCTTCCGTTTCCGAAATTATCCGGCCTTCAACATCGGTCTTCAAATGCTATCCATTACGACGCATCACTATTTAGAATAGGATTCATGACCCAAAGATCCTCTCCCGGCTAAATCGAATAACGAGCGCTTATTTTAAAATAAGTGTAGCATTCAAATTCAAGCAAATCATAACAAATACCCATTTAAAGGTAAATATTGATAGTCGGTTATTTAACTATTAATAGATATGCACAACATCACCAGATTCCAAATAATTTCCCAGATTATTTATTTTCCAAAATCTATCTTTACAAGATATAGTTTTCCAGACTTCAACCATTTTAAACAAATTTCATATCACTTTTCACCTTAACAACTTTTGAAAATAAATTTCAAATCATTTTCCTTTCGTGGAAACACTTTCAAATATTTATTCATTTTCACCGGAAATCTGCCGAGTTCAAATACTTTAAAATAATTTATAATACTTATCCAAAATATATCGGGAAAACATTTTGAAAAAAACTATTTTTCTTTAAAAACTTTACATAAAATATTAGTTATAAAAATATTACACCAATATTACATATAAGTTAAGTCCAAACTAATTTTCAAAATAAAAATTTGTAGATAGAGTATAACTATTTAAATAACTATTTTCTAAAACAATTATTGATTAAATCGTAGAAATAATCGTTTCTATATCAACTTAATAAATATTTACTTAAAGGATTTAAAACAACTTAAGAAGTTAATTTCTCCATAGTATACTTTTCAAAACCAATTGTAGAATTATATACGTATATATATTGTTCAAAGTTATTCAGAAACTTTATTCGGCTTTCCAAGGAGAATATACTTTCATTCAACATGGTTCATTTAAACCAATTAAATAAATCCTTACCGATTTACTTTAAATTTACGTTCCAAATCCGTAAATTTATTTCCATATTTCAAAAATAAATCAATGTTTATTTTTAAACAAATTTCCTTTTTCTTTATAATTCCATAGTGAATTTAAATTTCCAAATATCCACTGATATACCATTTTCAAATCGATTTCAAATATTCACTTCCAATTTATCTTTAAAAGATAAAATCTCAAAACATTTCACTTCATATTGGAAAACATTTCCGTACTTATTTAATAATAAGTAATTCACAAATCTATTTATTTCAACATTTGGAAAATATTCAATATACTTAAATCACAATTAAGTATATATTTTATTCTTTGAGGAAAACATTCTCTAAAACACATTCATTTGAGTCAAAACGAATGTTGTGTAAAACATCGTTACGACAACTCAAAATCACTAGTATAGGGATTCGAAATTAAGATAGATATATAAATCCCAATACTATATAAAACATTTCCTTTCGTGCCAAAATTCAAATTATAAGCAAATTACTTATAATTCTCTATTTACAAATTCATTCATTTGATAACTTCACAAATCGTAGATTCTATTCTTGTATAAAATCCATTTCTAACATCATTTTAAAACGTCTTTAAAACACTTTTATAATTCCATCACTTTGATTTATAAAAACCAATTTTTTTAAAATCATATACATAAAGCTTTTATAATAAATTAAAATGTCACCATTTAAATTATTTTATAAAATAATCAACTTCATATTTCCAAAAATCACCTTTCAACTATTTCTCAAAACATCAAAAATTTTAATATAAACTTTTAACCTGAATTTTCAAAAATCAAATTTTTATTTATTTCCAGTATCTAACGATACCAAGATTATATTCGGCTAAATTTTAGCCTTCAACGATTTCAATCACAAAGAAAATCACACAGAGATTATAAATAATCAACACACAACAATGAAACAAATTCAATTATTTGAGGAATCTAGTTGGATCCCTCCAACCTGTTTCCTTGCATCCATAGATGTTAGCACAATATCAATCCCGTTTCAAGACGGAATATCGTGGTACGTGGGTTTATATAAAATATTATCCGCTATTATGCGGCACAATAGGGTCTCATCCGCTATATAATGCGAGAAATCAATTCCAAGTACATGTATAATACCAATTCCACTTCAAGGTGGAATATCACGGTATATGTGTTTAATATAATAACCTCCGCTTAATATGCGGCGTATAGGGTCTATTTCAATACGACAGATAGCAATCATTATCCAATCACACCATCAAGCAATTTTAAATCTAACTATTTAAAATTTAAATCGAAACACAATTCGATTGAGTGAGAAGTTCTCACGTTGCTTCCAATAACCGTTGCAGTGTTTTATTTCGAATAAAATTAAACGAGCGTTTAAATTTGACCCAAAATTCACACTAGCTCCAATCCAGTTCCATCGCGTAGTATTTGCAAACACGAATGCAATGCAATTCGTTCCGTCATTTTTCAACCTCGTATGAACAAGTTACGGCTTTTTTAAGTTTATACGAATTTTAATATAAATAAATTTACAATTCTTTTTTTTTAACCTTAGATCGATCTAGGCCACTCGTTTTCGAATGCAAATCTCGTCCGCGTTCTTTTTCTTCCCGTTCCATCAGGTTTCTATCGCGTGAAGAAACCCATTGCCGCCGTTATGCCCTAATGCTCGCGACCACATATGCTCAACCTTTCGACGATCGAACAACGGCGTCTCAAAGCCTACCACATGAGCTACCTACTGCCAGAAGCTTGGCGGACTCGGCTCCATCATCTCCCCGGGAAACGAGCGTGAACGTTTTACCTTTGAGCAAGGATTGCCGTTGATCCGTGTCTCCATTCACTATCTTACCCGTTGGATAGGAAGATCTCAACATGCTCTAGAAGTTTGTAGTTGAAGCTTTCTAATAATTGTTAATGGATTTGAAGAAAAACGAGGGGGAAGAAGAACAATTTTCGGCCATTAATTATAAAACTGGCAGCTAGGTTAGAAACCCTAGATTGGTTTGCAAATGTGAAAAATGAATGTCCTTTTATGGAAAATTTCCGCGCACTATTCACCCGAAATTTTTCCAAACTCCAAATGAAGCGTGCCGCCTGGCGTTTATAATGTTTTACCCCCATTCCGAACGCAATGGAATATATATCGGGAGCCAATTCGATCGTATTTAGAAGATAGGTTTTCAAATCGACTGTAACGACCCGTAAATTTCGACCACTTAATTTGTTTATTTAATAGGATTTTGCAATTTATTTTGTAGAAATAATAATAGGGGTAAATAAATATTAAAATGAAGGCTAAAATTTAATTATAGTAATGGTAATTTTCAACCTATTTATAGGGATTTGAATAATATCCAAATGAATTAAGTAGAAAAGGATTCTTACCTGGATATAAAATTTAATATGAGAAATTTATGAAAGTATTATTTTGATTTAATGCAATAAAAGATTTTAATCGTTAAATGGGAATTTTTTTAAAGGATTATGTTAATGCAAGTGGATCATTTATAAACTTAAATGAAACATTCCAATTTAATAGAGATATTCGAATGTTACGATTTATTTTAAAGTTAATAATTGGATTTAACTGGAATTTGTTATATTTGGTTTAAATAGGAAAGGAGTATACAAAAGTAACTGTGAATAGTAAAGTCGCAACTGTAAATGGAAGAAATTGAAATAAGGGGCAGTAAACATTGAATAAATTAATAGTAATAAATGCCAACATTGAATTGTAATAAATATAATTTAATATTACAAGTGGGTGAGCTTAAAGATAAGGGTTAAGAGTGTGGAATGGGTATATTAAAATAACTATAAAGTGTAAACGGAAGTATTTATAGAGACATGAATTATTTGAGGGAAAATAATTGGTAAAAGGGGTTTGGGCTAAGGAAATGTTATTGATTGTTTTGAAACCTTATTAATATGGGAAATTTATTTAGTATAAGCAAAACCAATGCAAATATTAAATTAATCAGTGAAGCAATAATAATAAATAGTAATCAATTCAAATTTATGTAACAATAGAAATGTGAAATTTGGGGAATAGATTCAAAGTTATGAATGAGTTGTTAAAATAATGCATAATAGTGAAAATTGAATGAATCAATGGGAGTACAGATTTAAGTATAGAAAACGATATTTTTAGTTCAATTTAAAGTATTGCAAAATAAATGAAATTAATGTTTAAATATTACGTTTATGGAGATTTAACTAAAATTCAAGAATATTAGAACAATAGATTTTGAACCCAACCTGGAATCCATCTACTTAAAATTTATAGATGGAACAAGTGTTGATTATTTAATTTAATAGAAATTTTGGGAACTAAAATTTATAATTTTGAATATAATGAAATTTAAGATAGGGCATTTCAGTTGATAAATTTATCTTCTCTAAATTAACATTTAAATTATGTTTAAATAATTGCAAATGATGGAGAAATATTTAGGTGATAAATTGTCAACTCTATAATTGAAATATAAAATTCGATTTAATTGATTTAATTTTATTTTATTTAATTAATATAAAAATAGCCATTTTGGCCACGGACTCGGATCTCGACGAAACCAGTTTCATCGGATCCGTATCGGTGAATTATTGTAGGGTTTCAAGTTTCGTATCGATCGGACCTGTCGTTTGATCGTACGAACGCGAAACGCCTTGAAATCGATTTAATTGAAATCAATTTGGAAATTTTGTTTTTGGCATAACTTCTCCTTACGATCGAGTTTGGACGTGAAACTTTTTCCATCGCGTTCAAAATATTTTAAAATACCTATTTGGATATATGGGTTTAACAAATTTCGTTCCGGGGTCAGAACGGGCTTTTTGGGCCAACTACCATTTAGCACGTTTATAATTCGTGCCCACCTATTCTATTGCAGTTTGTCTATAAATAGGCTGTGATAAACCCTAGCCTCCATTCTATACTCATTTGCTGTACGTTCAAATTCTTCAACTCTTTCTCTTCCTCAATGGATGAAAATTTCAGATCCAATTCTATTCAAAATTCAAATGAAAATTCAAAGTTCTCAGAAAATTCCAAAAAAAATATATGTTGAAATTCTCAATGGGCGTAATCTCCTGGCACTTTTCGTTTTTCAATCTGATTCATCGTTTTCCCAGAATTTCAAGTTGAACCTCAGCCGTCCATAGGCTAGGGTTTCGATCCAACGGTGGATTTGAGTCGAAAGGTCGATCGGGAAGTGCTATTTGGTCGCGCGTGTCGAGCAGGCCATAGGGATGCAATTGCTCGTCGTATGGGGTGCGAAATTGACGGTGATTGGACGAAAAGGGAGCGGCGGAGAGAGCTGCTAGGGAGCGTTCGAGTGGGTCGCGATGGGTCCTGCGGGAAGCGGTTGCCGAGGCGAGGTCACTAGAGATCCTGATCGAGCCGAAGGCTGGTGGTTGGGTGGCGATTTTTGGAATTAGGGTTTTCTCGGTGGCGGCTAAATTCGATGTCGCGAGTTAGGGGGAAAGGGTCTGGACGCGTGAACTCACGGGAAGAAGCGAACTGTAACGACCCGATATTTAGACGATTTAATTTAGTTATTTAATAGAATTTTGAAATTAAAATTTAGTAGAAATAAATAAAGAGTGATAAATTTATATTGAAATGAACGATAATTGAACAAATGGTAATTTGAGCCTTGTTTGTAAAATGAATATATTTTCATTAAATAAATTGGTGTAAGTATTGTACCAGAATAGAATGTGAAGATAGAAAGTATAGGTAAGGTATTAGGGTAGTTAAGTATTAATTTATGAGTATAATAATTATAGTATGTATTACCTACTAAATTGGTCAATTTATCAAAACTTTGTAAATTGTAAATAATTTGACGCGTATTGATAAGCGTTACTTTAACTATTAATTAAAGTAATAAGAATGAAATAAATGAAGTTATGCAGTAATGAATAAATATAATATCGCAATAGAATAGGAAACTGACATAGCATTTATTTATATGAACGTTACTAGGTAATTTATTTGAGAATAACGGAAGGGTGAACGTGAATATAATATAAGCACAGATTTATGTTAGGTAACTATTTGGATTTGGGAAATAAGTGAAATTGAAAAATTAAGAGTTTTACACGTAAAGTATGTATAGTGGGATATATTGATTCCATTGGGGATTTAATATTATCAAGGAGAATTAAATATTGTCTTAATATAAAATTTAGATGAATTTTGAGATTAAATGCTAACTCCATTCAGAATATGACAATGGGTGCAATATCTTGGGAAATAGTTATAGGTTACATGTTTAATTTGGTTGATGAAATTTGAATTGAAATAAATGTTAATACACTAAATAAAGAGTACATATAATATGAGAAGTAATACCATGATTAGAAGTTGTTAAAATATAGGGTGTTAAGACTTATAAATGGAAATTAGGAGGCAGTTGAAATTAAATGGACTTTAATGTGTATTAATGAGAAATTTACGCTATAACTAAAGAGATGAATGGAATAAATACCAACCAATGTAGGTTGTAACTATGAGATGACAATTTTTGGGGAATAAGTTGAACTTTTGATAATTAAGATAATTAATGCGGAAAATATGTAAAGTAAGTTATAGAATGTAAGTAATTAATTGAAAGTAAATTTAGTGTGTAAAATTTTTATACCGAGTGAAGTATATTATAAAAAAAAGAACCTTAATTTATACATTTAATTGATAGGAGTGCACTTAGGAATGTAATTTATTCTAATCAGTGCAAATAGGGGTATGTTAATGCAAGGAAATAAACTGACGTTATATAGTGAATTATGTTAGTTATTCACAATAAGAGAAAATGAAATAGTTAATACGGATAAAAGTGAAACGGGAAATATGAATGCAATAGTGTGAATCCAACATTTAATTCATCTAATTGAAAATAAAGATTTGTTAATTTAATTAAATAGATAATTTCTGAACGTGTATGAAATTAAGGGAAATTCTGAAATCGATAAATTTAGCAACTTTCAATTAACTTTCAATTTGTTAAACTATTGTAATTGATTTAGAAATATAAAGAGCTGCTTATTTATTTGAAGTAAAATTTTGGAAAGAGGGTTATTTCAACTAAATGGGAAGAAAATGTTAAATACTACGTTAATGGAGTAAGTTGAAAATTTAGGATAACAATATATTGACCATTAACCAATGTTAATTTATCTACTTGGTGATAATGGAGTGAATAAAAGAATATAAAAACCAAATAAATGAATTTCATGGGCAATTAAGTTTAATCACTGGATAAATGGAAAATTTAAAACTTAATGTTGTAAATTTGGATTTTTAACGATAAAATGAAAGTTTCATTTGTAAATGTAGGTTTAATTTCATTAAAATAAAGAATAGAAAGATTGATTTTAAAGAAAGGAATATATGATTTGAACTATGTTTTAGCTTACAGACTGATTACAAGAATAGAAAAGTAATCTATTTATTACTCTTGTGTATAAACAATAAATTTATAAACGTGTTTAAATAAACAATTGTTCTATATTTTTATCCATTTTAATTGTCTGTTTTAAAATTTTAACTTTGTACGTAACTGCAATTAATGTAATTCAAATATTTCAATAAAAAGGAAAGGAAACGTTGATTGCAATTAATATATTTAATAAAAGAAACGCACGTTTTGCGTTAAACAAAAAGGGTGTTTTGATGGAAATAAAAGATCATTTTGAGAAATCAAAATTGAACGTTTTCATTTTTAAGGTAAGTACAAATATTTTATTATGCGCAGATAAAAACCTAAATGCGTACAAATTTGAATATTAATTGAGTTAATGAAGTTAATTTGGTTACGTTACAAAAAAAAAAAAATTAAAGGTTGTGCAAGGTACATGGTCCCTTCATTTTTATTTCTTTATTATTAATTGTTGCATGAACATTTTAAAACAATTACCTTATTTTTAATAGTTGATTCGTTTCTTTTTTTTTCTCCATTTAATACCTGAGCATAGACTTTTAGATTATATTTATTTTTTTGCCACCTCATTTTTACGTATACAAAATCTAACTTTCGTTTGCAAACTTTTCCATTCTTACGTACATTTCCTTATGCATCATTAGTGCCTGAAGCTTTAAAAAGTAAAGCGTTACATTTATTTTTGTCCCTCCACATTCATTTCCTAATTATAAATAACCTACATCTTATTCTTCTTTTACATTTTGTTTCTCCTAACTCTAACCCTAGCCTCCATGCTACTCTTCTTCTTCTTCTTCTTCTTCTTCTTCTTCTTGTTTTTGTCAAAGCTCCTTATTATATCTCATTTTAATTTTTCCTTTCTCTTCAAATATTCTTCTTCTTCTTCAAATTTACTTCTATTTCAAACATTCTTCTTTCTTTTCAAATCTAGATCCTCTCTTCCGTTTACAGTTCTTATTTTAATCATTTTTTTTTTCAATTCTTCTTTTTCAAATCTTCTTTTTTCTTCCAAACCTTTTAAAAATACATACTTTCATATAATAAGGAGGAAAATTAAAGTAAATCGAAATAAAAGAAAAATTACGGAACAAAGTTAGCAATCAAGAAGAAGCATACGCGTTTTTCACGAGGGAAGAGTGGATGTGGCACGGTATTTTATTTTTGTTTTGTTTATTTTTAATTTCAATTGCAAATCGTTTAATTGTGATAACTTTCACATACGAACTCCGTTTCACACGAGATTTTTTCGTTAGGATCATAATTAAATTTCGGATCTGTTGACGCTTGTTTGGATTGATTTGGAGGCCGTCGAATTTTTGAGTTTAAATCGGATTTAAATTCGATTTAAATTCAAAAGGTGAGTGTTTTAACCCACTCACAACTTCTAAAAGTTTTATGTTTGTTAAATTTATTTTAGATATGAGTAGAAATTTATTTATAACTGTTTGGCATGTTTTGTTCATCATATTTGCTAAATCGCGTTATTTAATTTAACTGTTAATTTATTTTATTTATTGCATATTAATTGACAGTTAGAATTTATTTATTTGCATAGGAACTGCTAGTAAACAGTTACAAAATTTATTACTAAATATAAACTGTTAGTTTAATTGTTCATTAAATTTATTTTTGAATATAACCGCCAGTTATTACCTGATATATATTATCAGATATATATTGATATTGAATTATTATTGGATAATGATTGTGGTTTGGATGATGGATGATGTTGATGAATGGATGTTTTATTTTATATCATTAAACTGCAAGTTATCATGCATTTTTCATTTCATTCGGGATTGTGGTTTGAAATGATATACAACCGCAAAATTTTATTTTTAAATTGCGGATTGAAATTATAAATATCCGTATCACTTGACCATAGGATAGAAAATTATGTACAGGCACCGTGGTTTATATATAAATTATTTTAAAGTGATTTCTATGGTTTGGATGGGATACAGTTTATAAAAAAATTGATTTTGATATTTTATAAAATATTATTCTTCGATATATACATATGAAGTTAAATTTTTGAAAATTAAGTTGTGTATAAACCTGTTGAATAAAAATGAAAAATTGAGAAAATGGAATTTGGAAATTTATCTTATATGTTTAAGTTTGGAAATTTTAAGGTATGATATTTATAACTGGATTTTCCAAGATGAATTAAAAATGAAAATTCTAGTATAAAGTAAATTTGAGAAAATATTTAATTGCTAGAAGTTGGAGTTTTATTTATGGAATTTATATGAATATTCAAGACTAAATAATAGAATATTAATTGTTGAAAGAAGAGAATCCAACTTTAGTTTTGAAATATTAATACTCCAAATGGATATATATATATATATATATAGAAATTAAAGGGGTTTTTGGAACTTAAAGTGATATTTAAATTATGGTTTAAACTTTAAATAAAGAAATATATTTGAAAAGCCATGGAAATTATTTTTCTTTACAAAGTAACTTTAAAGTTAAACCATTTATTTTACATTCGTTGAATATCCAAACTATTCAAGTTTTAGAAGTTATGGTTTTAAAATTTTGAATTTCGAAATATTATGCTTTGAAAGTATATTTCAAATATTTGGTTTCCAGATATTTTAAATTTTATACCAGCATGATTTTGGAAAAGAATTATATTTGAGATAAAATGATATCTTATTGTTTTGGGTTTAAATTGATATCGTATTCATAGTTTTGAAATGGAAAATTTTATTCTGGTTTTAAAGTATAAACTATTTTTAAATGACCGTGGTGTTTTAATAACGATGGGTTGGCAAAGCGACCGGGATCGGATATGGACATACTCTCTATCGATACCGAAACCACTTTGACTAACCGTGGACGCGGTGGAGATTCCAGAATGAAGTAGGTGGTGGCGACGTTTCCTGTAAGGTAAATACGTGGACCCGACTCCCGTGAGTTGGCATAAGGTGGCTAAAACATGAGTGATTCTCGGGCCAATGAGATCATACCTCTGATCGGACGCTCCTCTTCGATATTATACTTTGACTTTGGACTGATTCAGTGGCCACTTCTATTTTTGATTTTGGGGGAGTTTGTTCGAGGTGGGCGGTAACTGCGGCTATGCGTTTCCACCAGGCCGGATAGCAATTGGTATATCTACCCTGGCATTGCCTAGTTGTGCCGTGTCACCAACCATATCGAGCCTTTACTACGAGTTTTTGTTTTGCACCATACCTATGGAGTGCCCTCTGATGACGCCCAGTACGGGGGAGATTACGGTACTGTATAGACTATGGGAATATATTTTGTGTTAAGGGCTATATGGGTAACCCCTTAATGTTATTAAAACGTAAGTTTATTTTACAATTAGACACTATTATAATAGCGCAATATACTACATAGTAAATAGTTTAACGGATCCTTAGGAGATGTAAATCCTTAGCATCTCTTGTGTTACTACACTCATATTTATCTCAGTTAATTTAACTTGCATAAGGTCTTTTAGTTCTGACTCGAGTGTTTTGTCTTTTCAATTCGCTCGGGTCAGTCCGAGCGTTTCAGGATTTGAAGTTTTAGCTCTGGAGGACGAAGATGAAGATTTGTAGTATTACTATCTACTATTTTATTCCACTACACTGTATTCCGCTGCATTGATATTATTGGTATGTGAACTCTGATATTTAATTGTATAAAGAAGAATCAAATGTTTTGAAAACAGTTTTATAAACTGTATATTTTATTATTATATTTTATCCTTCCGCTGTGAGATTCTATTTTGTTTTTTTCTTCTCTGTTTTTCTTATTTACCCCATAACAATCCGCCCTTCCGTATGGTTTGAATTGGCACGTGTGTCTGTTTAAATCGTGCGAAAAGGCGGGACGTTACATTTGGTATCAGAGCTTTGGTTTAGCGACAAACCTTGGCTTTGTGGGGTTTGACTCTTTGTTAATAGGGTAGTAATACTCTATGGGAGTCGCTGAGTGTATATATATGAGAGAGCGTATTTGTTAGTGGTATAAAAAGATTTTGATATTGTGTTAATCTGTTCCGTTTTGTGTTTATAAATTCTGATTGGTGCATGGGACGCTATGACATCAATAGGGATTTCTAAACACTTAATAGGACAGACCGACATAATATTTGTTTTTAATATAGGTGAATGAAATAATTTTGCCTATTATATTTTCTATATATAAAATAAAAAAATTTCAAATGATATCTATATTTGGTTGCGATAGATTGGTTGTTAGGAACAAAATTTATAAATAATAAGAAAAATAAGAATGAAATTAACATCAATGGAATTTGGAAATTTTAGAACTTAAGTCCGGGGTTTTTGAAAATTTGCTTTCAAAGGATTTATGAAATATAAAAATTGTTTATAAGTATTTTCTTATATAAATATTTAGTATAATTCGGAAGAATTGTTTTAAAGAAGATTTTGGAGAAAATAAGTTTCGTACTTTCCTCTCTGTCGCTGGAAAATAATTTCGGTGATGGCGACCGCATCATCGACTTTCATTTTCGAGTTTCGAAGGGGAAATGCCACTGTAGTAAATTCTACTGCAGATTTATTTTGAAAATATCTAAATTTTAATTGTTTTAAATATAATTAGAGGTATATAAGTTATAAGAATATACTTATCTATTGAAATTGTAACCCGGTATTTAATTCTAAATTTCCATTAATTAATTGTTTCAATTATGGTAGTGAAACAGAATTTAATTAATAATTGAAACCCTAAATAAAATAAGAGACTTAAATGCTAAGTTATAAAGGAAGTTAAAATTTTAACTTATAAGAAAAAAAAAGTAAAGATTTATTGAACAATGAATGAATTAAAAGAATTGAGATAAACTTGTATAAGTTCAATTGCATTCTCTTTAACATATATAACTTACCAAATATTAAAGGTTGAAATGTTAAATAAGAAATTGGAATAGAATATTATACAAGTAGAAATTTTGGAAATAATGAAGTATTAAATGAATTGCTATTATAAATGAGAATTTAATGTTATAAACTTAGGGTATAAATTGAAATTTTACCAAAATTAGAGGTAAGTATTATAAATAGGTGATTTTAAAACTTAAGTAAATAAAATGAAATTCTTTAATAAATAAGGATTGATGTGTAGGGTTATAAACTTAAGTATGATATAAATGCTACTAGTTGAATATAATGGAAAGTAGGTAACATAAACAAATGACTGCAAACCCTAGTCAAAGAATTAATAAAATCCATTACCTATAAGAATGGATGTTATAAGGTTAAGAATTTAAGTGTAATAAAAAGGGTTACTATAATCAAATATAATATAAATTTAAGCATAGAATGAATGATTGAAATTGAGAAGTGCATTAAATATAATACAAATAAAAGAAACTTACATGACCCGATTAAGCAAAAATGAATAATTGTAAGAAACAACCACTGAACGAGAAGATAAATTTTGAAGTTGTCACAAATAAATGTAAATTATAAAAGGAAAAATTATTTGGTTTGAATAAAAGAAAGGAAATCAAACAACTAAAGTACGAGGTGAATTTATATAAGTTAATTTGATTATTGTTTGGATTTGTGTTTAGTTGATGGTTGTTTGGGCAAGGATACCTTAAAATTGGATTTGGGTGAACGAATAATCTACTTAGTTTTATCTAAGACTATTGAGTAAAGGATGCGCTAGTAGTTTATTCTTCATTCCGTATAATTTAAAGGTTTTGAACCTAAACGACCATTTGTTTGTTTGATTGAATGGTTGTTTGTTTTGGATGTATATGCTGTTCGTGAAATGGATGGTTGTGTATTGATTTGTTGTTAGGGATTGAAACTACTTAGAAATATTTTGAAATGTTCTCCAAACTCTAATAAATTTAAGTATAAAAAGATAATGTTGTAAATTTGTATATTTTAAGAAGAGTAACAGATATTGTAAATTTAAGGTAATGTTTTGAATAAGATATGTAGATTCTAAATCCTTCTTTTCCCTTCTTTCTCCTTTTCGGGGACGAAAAGTTTTGAGTGGGGGAGAGTGTAACGACCCGATATTTAGACGATTTAATTTAGTTATTTAATAGAATTTTGAAATTAAAATTTAATAGAAATAAATAAAGAGTGATAAATTTATATTGAAATGAACGATAATTGAACAAATGGTAATTTGAGCCTTGTTTGTAAAATGAATAAATTTTCATTAAATAAATTGATGTAAGTATTGTACCTGAATAGAATGTGAAGATAGAAAGTATAGGTAAGGTATTAGAGTAGTTAAGTATTAATTTATGAGTATAATAATTATAGTATGTATTACCTACTAAATTGGTCAAATTATCAAAACTTTGTAAATTGTAAATAATTTGACGCGTATTGATAAGCGTTACTTTAACTATTAATTAAAGTAATAAGAATGAAATAAATGAAGTTATGCAGTAATGAATAAATATAATATCGCAATAGAATAGGAAACTGACATAGCATTTATTTATATGATCCTTACTAGATAATTTATTTGAGAATAACGGAAGGGTGAACGTGAATATAATATAAGCATAGATTTATGTTAGGTAACTATTTGGATTTGGGAAAAGTGAACTTGAAAAATTAAGAGTTTTACACGTAAAGTATGTATAGTGGGATATATTGATTCCATTGGGGATTTAATATTATCAAGGAGAATTAAATATTGTCTTAATATAAAATTTAGATGAATTTTGAGATTAAATGATAACTCCATTCAGAATATGACAATGGGTGCAATATCTTGGAAATAGTTATAGGTTACATGTTTAATTTGGTTGATGAAATTTGAATTGAAATAAATGTTAATACACTAAATAAAGGGTACATATAATATGAGAAGTAATACCATGATTAGAAGTTGTCAAAATATAGGGTGTTAAGACTTATAAATGGAAATTAGGAGGCAGTTGAAATTAAATGGACTCTAATGTGTATTAATGAGAAATTTACGCTATAACTAAAGAGATGAATGGAATAAATACCAACCAATGTAGGTTGTAACTATGAGATGACAATTTTTGGGGAATAAGTTGAACTTTTGATAATTAAGATAATTAATGCGGAAAATATGTAAAGTAAGTTATAGAATGTAAGTAATTAATTGAAAGTAAATTTAGTGTGTAAAATTTTTATACTGAGTGAAGTATATTATATAAAAAAGAACCTTAATTTATACATTTAATTGATAGGAGTGCACTTAGGAATGTAATTTATTCTAATCAGTGCAAATAGGGGTATGTTAATGCAAGGAAATAAACTGAGGTTATATAGTGAATTATGTTAGTTATTCACAATAAGAGAAAATGAAATAGTTAATACGGATAAAAGTGAAACGGGAAATATGAATGCAGTAGTGTGAATCCAACATTTAATTCATCTAATTGAAAATAAAGATTTGTTAATTTAATTAAATAGATAATTTCTGAACGTGTATGAAATTAAGGGAAATTCTGAAATCGATAAATTTAGCAACTTTCAATTAACTTTCAATTTGTTAAACTATTGTAATTGATATAGAAATATAAAGAGCTGCTTATTTATTTGAAGTAAAATTTTGGAAAGAGGGTTATTTCAACTAATTGGGAATAAAATGTTAAATACTACGTTAATGGAGTAAGTTGAAAATTTAGGATAACAATATATTGACCATTAACCAATGTTAATTTATCTACTTGGTGATAATGGAGTGAATAAAAGAATTTAAAAACCAAATAAATGAATTTCATGGGCAATTAAGTTTAATCACTGGATAAATTGAAAATTTAAAACTTAATGTTGTAAATTTGGATTTTTAACGATAAAATGAATGTTTCATTTGTAAATGTAGGTTTAATTTCTTTAAAATAAAGAATAGAAAGATTGATTTTAAAGAATGGAATATATGATTTGAACTATGTTTTAGCTTACAGACTGATTACAAGAATAGAAAAATAATCTATTTATTACTCTTGTGTATAAACAATAAATTTATAAACGTGTTTAAATAAACAATTGTTCTATATTTTTATCCGTTTTAATTGTCTGTTTTAAAATTTTAACTTTGTAAGTAACTGCAGTTAATGTAATTCAAATATTTCAATAAAAAGGAAAGGAAACGTTGATGCAATTAATATATTTAATAAAAGAAACACACGTTTTGCGTTAAACAAAAAGGGTGTTTTGATGGAAATAAAAAATCATTTTGAGAAATCAAAATTGAAAGTTTTCATTTTTAAGGTAAGTATAAATATTTTATTATGCGTAGATAAAAACCTAAATGCGTACAAATTTGAATATTAATTGAGCTAATGAAGTTAATTTGGTTACGTTACAAAAAAAAAAATTAAAGGTTGTGCAAGGTACATGGTACCTTCATTTTTATTTCTTTATTATTAATTGTTGCATGAACATTTTAAAACAGTTACCTTATTTTTAATAGTTGATTCGTTTCTTTTTTTTCTCTCCGTTTAATACCTGAGCATAGACTTTTAGATTATATTTATTTTTTTGCCACCTCATTTTTACGTATACAAAATCTAACTTTCGTTTGCAAACTTTTCCATTCTTACGTACATTTCCTTATGCATTATTAGTGCCTGAAGCTTTAAAAAATAAAGCGTTACATTTATTTCTGTCCCTCCACATTCATTTCCTAATTATAAATAACCTACATCTTATTCTTCTTTTACATTTTGTTTCTCCTAACTCTAACCCTAGCCTCCATGCCACTCTTCTTCTTCTTCTTCTTCTTCTTCTTCTTCTTCTTCTTCTTTTTTTTCTTGTTTTTCTCAAAGCTCCTTATTATCTCTCATTTTAATTTTTTCTTTCTCTTCAAATATTCTTCTTCTTCTTCAAATTTACTTCTATTTCAAACTTTCTTCTTTCTTTTCAAATCTAGATCTTCTCTTCCGTTTACAGTTCTTATTTTAATCATTTTTTTTTTCAATTCTTCTTTTTCAAATCTTCTTTTTTCTTTCAAACCTTTTAAAAATACATACTTTCGTATAATAAGGAGGAAAATTAAAGTAAATCGTAATAAAAGAAAAATTACGGAACAAAGTTAGCAATCAAGAAGAAGCATACGCGTTTTTCACGAGGGAAGAGTGGACGTGGCACGATATTTTATTTCTGTTTTGTTTATTTTTAATTTCAATTGCAAATCGTTTAATTGTGATAACTTTCACATACGAACTCCGTTTCACACGAGATTTTTTCGTTAGGATCGTAATTAAATTTCGTTGACGCTGGTTTGGATTGATTTGGAGGCCGTCGAATTTTTGAGCTTAAATCGGATTTAAATTCGATTTAAATTCAAAAGGTGAGTGTTTTAACCCACTCACAACTTCTAAAAGTTTTATGTTTGTTAAATTTATTTTAGATATGAGTAGAAATTTATTTGTAACTGTTTGGCATGTTTTGTTCATCATATTTGCTAAATCGCGTTATTTAATTTAACTGTTAATTTATTTTATTTATTGCATATTAATTGACAGTTAGAATTTATTTATTTGCATAGGAACTGCTAGTAAACAGTTATAAAATTTATTACTAAATATAAACTGTTAGTTTAATAGTTGATTAAATTTATTTTTGAATATAACCGCCAGTTATTACCTGATATATATTATCAGATATATATTGATATTGAATTATTATTGGATGATGATTGTGATTTGGATGATGGATGATGTTGAGGAATGGATGTTTTATTTTATATCATTAAACTGCAAGTTATCATGCATTTTTTGTTTCATTTGGGAAGTGGTTTGAAATGATATACAACCGCAAAATTTTATTTTTAAATTGCGGATTGAAATGATAAATATCCGTATCACTTGACCATGGGATAGAAAATTATATACAGGCACCGTGGTCTATATATAAATTATTTTAAAGTGATTTCTATGGTTTGGATGGGATACGGTTTATAAAAAAATTGATTTTGATATTTTATAAAATATTATTCTTCGATATGTATACATATGAAGTTAAATTTTTGAAAATTAAGTTGTGTATAAACCTGTTGAATAAAAATGAAAAATTGAGAAAATGGAATTTGGAAATTTATCTTATATGTTTAAGTTTGGAAATTTTAAGGTATGATATTTATAACTGGATTTTCCAAGATGAATTAAAAATGAAAATTCTATTCTAGTATAGAGTAAATTTGAGAAAATATTTAATTGCTAGAAATTGGAGTTTTATTTATGGAATTTATATGAATATTCAAGACTAAATAATAGAATATTAATTGTTGAAAGAAGAAAATCCAACTTTACTTTTGAAATATTAATACTCCAAATGGATATATATATATATATATATATATATATATATATATAGAAATTAAAGGTGTTTTTGGAACTTGAAGTGATATTTAAATTATGGTTTAAACTTTGAATAAAGAAATATATTTGAAAAGCCATGGAAATTATTTTTCTTTACAAAGTAACTTTAAAGTTAAACAATTTATTTTACATTCGTTGAATATCCAAACCATTCAAGTTTTAGAAGTTATGGTTTTAAAATTTTGAATTTCGAAATATTATGCTTTGAAAGTATATTTCAAATATTTGGTTTCCAGATATTTTAAATTTTAAACCAGCATGATTTTGGAAAAGAATTATATTTGAGATTAAATGATATCTTATTGTTTTGGGTTTAAATTGATATCGTATTCATAGTTTTGAAATGGAAAATTTTATTCTGGTTTTAAAGTATAAACTATTTTTAAATGACCGCGGTGTTTTAATAACGATGGGTTGGCAAAGAGACCGGGATCGGATATGGACATACTCTCTGTCGATACCGAAACCACTTTGACTAACCGTGTACGCGGTGGAGATTCCAGAATGAAGTAGGTGGTGGCGACGTTTCCTGTAAGGTAAATACGTGGACCCGACTCCCGTGAGTTGGCATAAGGTGGCTAAACCAGGAGTGATTCTCGGGCCAATGAGGTTATACCTCTGATCGGACGCTCCTCTTCGATATTATACTTTGACTTTGGTTTGATTCAGTGGCCACTTCTATTTTTGATTTTGGGGGAGTTTGTTCGAGGTGGGCGGTAACTGCGACTACGCGTTTCCACCAGCCCGGATAGCAATTGGTATATCTACCTTGGCATTGCCTAGTTGTGCCGTGTCACCTACCATACCGAGCATTTACTATGAGTTTTTGTTTTTTACCATACCTATGGAGTGCCCTCTGACGACCCCCAGTACGGGGGAGATTACGGCACTGTATAGACTATGGGAATATATTCTGTGTTAAGGGCTATATGGGTAACCCCTTAACGCTATTAAAAAGTAAGTTTATTTTACAATTAGACACTATTGTAATAGCGCAATATACTACATAGTAAATAGTTTAATGGATCCTTAGGAGATGTAAATCCCGAGCATCTCTTGAGTTACTACACTCATATTTATCTCAGTTAATTTAACTTACATAAGATCTTTTAGTTCTGACTCGAGTGTTTTGTCTTTTCAATTCGCTCGGGTCAGTCCGAGCGTTTCAGGATTTGAAGTTTTAGCTCTGGAGGACGAAGATGAAGATTTGTAGTATTACTATCTACTATTTTATTCCACTACACTGTATTCCGCTGCATTGGTATTATTGGTATGTGAACTCTGATATTTAATTATATAAAGAAGAATCAAATGTTTTGAAAACAGTTTTATAAACTGTATACTTTATTATTATATTTTATCCTTCCGTTGTGAGATTCTATTTTTCTTTTTTCTTCTCTGTTTTTCTTATTTACCCCATAATAATCCGCCCTTCCGTATGGTTTGAATTGGCACGTGTGTCTGTTTAAATCGTGCGAAAATGCGGGACGTTACACTGACGTGGAAACGTGTTAATGGTATATTATTTTGTTTCTGTTTTTAATTTAATTTTGTTTTCAGTCAAATCAAATTGCTATAACTTCTACATACGACCTCTGTTTCACACGAATTTTTTTTCGTTAGGATTGTAATAAAATTCCAGATCCGTTGACGCTTGTTTGGACAGATTTGGAGACCGTCGAATTTTTGGGTTTATCGCGAATTCAAATTCGATTTAAATTCGAAAGGTGAGTGTTTTAACCCACTCACAATTTCTAAAATTTCTTGGGTTTGTTAAATTAATTTTTAGATATGAGTACAAATTTATTTATGACTGTTTGGCATGATTTATTCATTATCTCTGTTAAATCGCATTTATTTAATATAACTTTTAGTTAATATTATTATTGCATATAAATTGACAGTTAAAAATTTATTTAATTTGCATATAAACTGCTAGTTTAACAGTTATTGAATTTATTATTGAATATAAACTGTTGGTTAATACATGTTATTTATTACCTATATAATTTATATGCTCTATATCGATGATTGTTTAAATTGGATGATGATTGCAAATAATGGTTGATGATTGATATTTGGATGAATGAATGCTACATTTATATTGTATAAACTTCAAGTCGTCATGCATTTTCATTTCATTCGGGATCGCGGTTTGAAATGATATACAACCGCATTTTTATTTTAAATTGCGGATTGAAAAGATAAACATCCGAATCACTTGACCATAGGGTAGAAAATTTTATACAGGCACCGCGGTAAATATATAAAATTATTTTTGAAATATTTTACTATAGTTTTGTAAAGCTATATATATATATATATGGTTTATGGGATATTGATTTGGTTATATATATATATATGTATATATAGTAAATTTTTGGTTTTTAAGCTTTGTATAAATTTGATATGAAGTATAAAATAAAGTTTGATTTTTAAGATCAAATATGATTAAGTCGTTATTTAAAATCTAATTTCTGGAGTTTTTATGACTTAAATGAGAATAAGATTTGGAAGATGAATATTAAGTTAAATTGAAATTTAATAAAAATTAAAATTTTTAAAGGATATGATTTTTGTAACTTGATTTTTTTGTAAAGTGATTTGAATGAATATCAGGTTGATTTAAATGAATATATCAAGTTTAATAAATTGAAAGATTTTCCAATTATGTGAAGTTAAAGGTTTTACTTAAATTATATTGAATTCATTAAGTAAACATTTCAAGTCTAAATAATAAGTAATTGAATTTGATACATATGGGTTTGTCAAATGAGTTTGTTTTTGAAATGGTGAAATATTTAAAGCTTTGAAACATAAGAATTAAAAATGGCATTTGAAAGTTTAAATCGATATTTGGAATTGATTTGTGAAATGTAAAGAAGCTATTTTGTTTTATAAAGGAAATTTAATATTTAACCATTTGAGAGATGGAAATTTGTTTCAAAGTTATGATTTTAACGGTAGTATAATTTGGAAATATTATATTCCAGAGTTTTGATTTCTAAATATTTTACTTTGAAAATCCTATGAGTTTGGAAAGAATACATATATTGGAAAATAAAATGACGTTATATAGGTTTGGGCCTAAATGATATCGTATTGATTTGGGGTTTTAAAAATATAAACGATATCGTATTTATATGGGTTCAAAATGGATATTTTATTCTGGTTTAAAGTATAATTATTTTAAATGGCCGCGGTGTTATAATAACGTTTGGTTGTTGAAGAGACCGGGATCGGAAGTTGTCATACTCTCTGCCAACCCCGAACACCACTTTAACAACCGTGTACGCGGTGGAGATTCCAGAATGAAGTAGGTTGGTGGAGGCGTTTCCTACAAGGTAAATACGTAGACCCAACTCCCATGAGTTGGCATATGGTGGCTAAAACAGGAGCGATTCTCGGGCCAATGAGGTCATTCCTCTGATCGGACACTCCTCTTCGATATTATACTTTGACTTTGGATTGATTCAATGGCCACTTTTACTTTGATTTTTGGGGGAGCTTGTTCGAGGTGGGCGGTAGCTGCGGCTAAGGGTTTCCATCAGCCCGAATAGAAATTGGTATATCTACCCTGGCATTGCCTAGTTATGCCATGTCACCTACCATACCGAGCCTTTACTACAAGTTTCTATTTGTGTCGTACCTATGGAGTGTCTTCTCGTAGTCTCCCGATCAGGAGATATGCAGGCACTGTATAGACTATTGGCACTATTACCTGTTAAGGTGGAAAATGTAAAGTCTTAACGCTATTTTAAAGTAAGTTTATTTTACAATTAGACACTATTATAATAGCGCAATATACTACATAATAAATGGTTTAACGGATCCTTAGGAGATGTAAATCCCAAGCATCTCTTGAGTTACTTTACTCGTATTTATTTCTGTTAATTTAACTCACATAAGATCTTTAGTTCTGAATCGAGTGTTTTTGTCTTTTCAAATTCGCTCGGGTCAATCCCAGCGTTTCAGGATTTGAAGATTTAGCTCTGGAGGACGAAGACAAAGATCCGTATTATTATTATTTATATCATTGCACTTCACTCATACTGTTCCGCTGCATTGTTATATGGTATGTGCACTCTGATATGTATTGTGTAAATATAATCAAAGGTTTTGTAAAACAGCTTCATGGACTGTATATTTTGATTATTGTATTTTATCCTTCCGCTGTGAGATTCTGTTTAGTTTTTTTCTTCTCTGTTTTTCTTATTTATCCCATAACAATCCGCCCTTACGTAAGGTTTGAATTGGCACGTGTGTCTGTTTAAATCGTGCGAAAAGGAGGGATGTTACATCTGGTATCAGAGCTTTGTTTTAGTGATAAACCCTAGCTTTGTGGGGTTTGACTCTCTACTAATAGGGTAATAATACCCTATGGGAGTCACTGAGTGTATATATATGAGAGAGTGTATTTGTTAGTGTTATAAAAAGGTTTTTATATAGTGTCAATCTGTTCCATTTTGCATTTATAAATTCTGGTTGATGCATGGGACGCTATGACATCTTTAGGGATTTCTAAATACTTAATAGGACAGACCGACATAATATTTGTTTTATATAGGCGAATGAAATAATTTTGCCTATTATATTTTCTATATATAAAATAAATTTTTCAAAAGATATCTATATTTGGCTGCAATAGATTGGTTGTGAGGTATTAAAGTGTATAAATAATAATAGAAATAAGATTGAAAAATAAAATATATGAAATTTGGAAATTTAGAACTTAAGTTCCGGGGTTTTGAAATTTCTTTCAAATAAATTTTGGAATATAATAATATTGTTTATAAGTACTTTCTGATATAAACATTTAATATAAATTGGGAAAAATTGTTTTAAAGAAGATTTTGGAGAAAATGAGTTCTGTACTTTCCTCTCTTTCACTGGAAAATAATTTCGGTGATGACGGCCGCATCATCGACTTTCATTTTCAAGTTTCGAAGGGGAAAGGCCACTGTAGTAGTTTTACTGCAGATTCATTTTGAAAATATATAAGTTTTGAATTGTTTTTAATATAATTAGAGATATATAAGTTGTAAGAATATATTAATCTATTATTTTAAAATAATTTGAAATTTAACCCGGTATTAAATTCTTAGATTTCCATTAATTAATTGTTTCAATTATTGTAGTGAATTGAAACGTAGGTAATTAATAAATTAAAACCTCTAAATGAAATAAGAGATTAATGATAGGTTATAAATGGTATTAAATGAAATTTGAAATTTATAACCTACGAAATAAGGGATATTATTATTGAACGTTAAATTAATCATTGGTAATGAGAAGACTTGTATAACTTTCAAGTACATTCTTTAAAAAAAAAACATATATAACTTACCAAATATTAAAAGTTGAAATGCTTAATAAGAAATGTAATAGAAATGTGTACAAGTAAAAGTAGGTAATGAAGTATTCAATGAATTGCCATTATAAATGAGAATTTAATGGTATAAACTTAAGTTATTATTGAAATTTTACTAAAATTAAAGGTAAGTATTATAAATAGGTGATTTTAAACTTAAGTAAATAAAATGAAATTCTTCAATAAATAAGGATTGATGTGTAGGGTTATAAACTTAAGTCTGATTTAAATGCTACGACTTGAATATAATGGAAAGTAGGTAATATAAATAAATGACTGCAAACCCTAGTTAAAGAATTAATAAAATCCTTTACTTATAAGAATGGATGTTATAAAATTAAGAATTTAAGTGAAATTAGAAAGGGATACTATAATTAAATATAATATAATGTAAGCATTAAATAAATGATTGAAATCGAGAAGTGCATTAAATGTAATACAAATAAAAGAAAATTACATAACCTGAATAAATGAAAATGAATAATTGTAAGTAATAAGTAGAAACAAAAGAAACAACCATTGAATGAGTAAATGGAATTAATAGTTTAATATAAATAAAGGTAAATTCAAAAGATAAATCATTGTATAAATAAAAGGAAAATCAAGCAACAAAGGTATGAAATGAAACTTTTAATAAGTAAGGCTAATTGTTGTTTGGATTGTTGTTGTTTTGGACTATGGTTGTTTGGGTAAGATACTTTAAAATTTGGATGGGATGAATGAATAATCTATTTAGTTTTATCTAAGGCTATTGAGTAAATGATGCGCTAGTAGTTTATTCCTCATTCCATACAAATTTAAGGTTTTGAACCCAAACAACTATTTGTTTGTTTGATTGTATGGTTGTTTTGTAATTGTTGTGTCTGTTGTTAGTTTAAACTGTTGGTTGTTGTATTGATTTGTTGTTAGTGATTGAAGCCACTTAAATATTTTCACTTTATATAAATTGTTAACCCTTTGGATTTTATAAGAAAAATGCAGGTTATGGAAGCAATTGCTACTGCTTTTGGTTCCATAAATTTAGCGTTATATGCCCGACAAATAGATACGTTTTCGGATTACGATTTATAGCGCCATTTTTATATATTTTTCCGTGTTGGGATATACTATTTTGGATATTATATGTGATAGTTTTTTATATTTAATATTATATTTTCTTCCGAGCCTCTCCGTACAAAGGAGACTCCGCAAAAAAAATTTGAAATTTTTGGACTTAGAAATTTCTCTGAAATGTTTTTCCAAACTTTATTTGTTCAAGTATAATAAGATTTCAAATGGGTATACTTTAACTAAAGTAATAAATTTTGTAAATTATTGTTTATAAGTTAATATTTTGATTAAGATGTACTGTTTATTTAATTCTTCCTTCTCCTTTTTTTCCTTTTCGGGGACGAAAAGTATTGAGTAGGGGAGAGTGTAACAACCCGTAAATTTCGACCACTTAATTTGTTTATTTAATAGGATTTTGCAATTTATTTTGTAGAAATAATAATAGGGGTAAATAAATATTAAAATGAAGGCTAAAATTTAAATATAGTAATGGTAATTTTCAACCTATTAATAGGGATTTGAATAATATCCAAATGAATTAAGTAGAAAAGGATTCTTACCTGGATATAAAATTTAATATGAGAAGTTTATGAAAGTATTATTTTGATTTAATGCAATAAAAGATTTTAAACGGTAAATGGGAAATTTTTTAAAGAATTATGTTAATGCAAGTGGATCATTTATAAACTTAAATGAAACATTCCAATTTAATGGAGATATTCGAATGTTACGATTTATTTTAAAGTTAATAATTGGATTTAATTGGAATTTGTTATATTTGGTTTAAATAGGAAAGGAGTATACAAAAGTAACTGTGAATAGTAAAGTCGCAACTCTAAATGGAAGAAATTGAAATAAGGGGCAGTAAACATTGAATAAATTAATAGTAATAAATGCCAATATTGAATTGTAATAAATATAATTTAATATTACAAGTGGGTGAGCTTAAAGATAAGGGTTAAGAGTGTGGAATGGGTATACTAAAATAACTATAAAGTGTAAACGTAAGTATTTATAGAGACATGAATTATTTGAGGGAAAATAATTGGTAAAAGGGCTAAGGAAATGTTATTAATTGTTTTGAAACCTTAGTAATATGGGAAATTTATTTAGTATAAGCAAAACCAATGCAAATATTAAATTAATCAGTGAAGCAATAATAATAAATAGCAATCAATTCAAATTTACGTAACAATAGAAAGGTGAAATTTGGGGAATAGATTCAAAGTTATGAATGAGTTGTTAAAATAATGCATAATAGTGCAGATTGAATGAATCAATGGGAGTATAGATTTAAGTATAGAAAACGATATTTTTAGTTCAATTTAAAGTATTGCAAAATAAATGAAATTAACGTTTGAATATTACGTTTATGGAGATTTAACTAAAATTTAAGAATATTAGAACAATAGATTTTGAACCCAACCTGGAATTCATCTACTTAAAATTTATAGATGGAACAAGCATTGATTATTTAATTTAATAGAAATTTTGGGAACTAAAATTTATAATTTTGAATATAATGAAATTTAAGGTAGGGCATTTCAATTGATAAATTTATCTTCTCTAAATTGACATTTAAATTATGTTTAAATAATTGCAAATGATGGAGAAATATTTAGGTGATAAATTGTGAACTCTATAATTGAAATATAAAATTCAATTTAATTGATTTAATTTAATTTTATTTAATTAATATAAAAATAGCCATTTTGGCCACGGACTCGGATCTCGACGAAACTAGTTTCATCGGATCCGTATCAGTGAATTATTGTAGGGTTTCAAGTTTGTATCGATCGGACCTGTCGTTTGATCGTACGAACGCGAAACGCCTTGAAATCGATTTAATTGAAATCAATTTGGAAATTTTGTTTTCGGCATAACTTCTCCTTACGATCAAATTTGGACGTGAAACTTATTCCATCGCGTTTAGAATATTTTAAAATACCTATTTGGATATATGGGTTTAACATATTTCGTTCCGGGGTCAGAACGGGCTTTATGGGCCAACTACCATTTAGCACGTTTATAATTCGTGCCCACCTATTTTATTGTAGTTTGTCTATAAATAGGCTGTGATAAACCCTAGCCTCCATTCTATGCTCATTTGCTGCATGTTCAAATTCTTCAACTCTTTCTCTTCCTCAATGGATGAAAGTTTCAGATCCAATTCTATTCAAAATTCAAATGAAAATTCAAAGTTCTAAGAAAATTACGAAAAAAATATATGTTGAAGTTCTCAATGGGCGTAATCTGCAAGCACTATTCGTTTTTCAATCTGATTCATCGTTTTCCCAAAATTTTAAGTTGAACTTCAGCCGTTTATATGCTAGGGTTTCGATCCAACGATGGATTTGAGTCGATAGGCCGATCGGGAAGTGCTGTGGTCGCACGTGTCAAGCAGGCCATAGGGATGCAATTGCTCGTCGTATGGGGTGCGAAATTAACCGTGATTGGACAAAAAGGGAGCGGCGGAGCGAGATGCTAGGGGGCATTCGAGTGGGTCGCGATGGGTCTTGGGGGAAGCGGTTGGCCGAGGCGACGTCACTGGAGATCCTGATCGAGCCGAAGGCTGGTGGTTGGGTGGCGATTTTTGGAATTAGGGTTTTCTCGGTGGCGGCTAAATTCGATGTCGCGAGTTAGGGGGAAAGGGTCTGGACGCGTGAACTCACGGGAAGAAGCTGATGTGGAAACGTGTTAATGGTATATTATTTTATTTCTGTTTTTAATTTAATTTTGTTTTCAATCAAATCAAATCGCTATAACTTCTACATACAACCTCCGTTTCACACGAAATTTTTTTCGTTAGGATCGTAATAAAATTCCGGACCCGTTGACAATGGTTTGGACAGATTTGGAGACCGTCGAATTTTTGGGTTTAAATCGCATTCAAATTCGATTTAAATTCAAACGGTGAGTGTTTTAACCCACTCACAATTTCTAAAATTTCTTGGGTTTGTTAAATTAATTTTTAAATATGAGTAGAAATTTATTTATGACTGCTTGGCATGATTTATTCATTATCTCTGTTAAATCGCATTTATTTAATATAACTGTTAGTTAATATTATTATTGCATATAAATTGACAGCTTAAAATTTATTTAATTTGCATATAAACTACTAGTTTAACAGTTACTGAATTTATTATTGAATATAAACTGTTGGTTAATACATGTTATTTATTACCTGTATAATTTATATGCTCTATATCGATGATTGTTTAAATTGGATGATGATTGCAAATAATGGTTGATGATTGATATTTGGATGAATGAATGCTACATTTATATTGTATAAACTTCAAGTCATCATGCATTTTCATTTCATTCGAGATTGCGATTTGAAATGATATACAACCGCATTTTTATTTTAAATTGCGGATTGAAATGATAAACATCCGTATCACTTGACCATAGGGTAGAAAATTTTATACAGGCACCGCGGTAAATATATAAAATTATTTTTGAAATATTTTACTATGGTTTTGTAAAGCTATATATATATATATATATATATATGGTTTATGGGATATTGATTTGGTTATTTATATATATGTATATACAGTAAATTTTCGGTTTTTAAGCTTTGTATAAATTTGATTTGAAGTATAAAATAAGTTTGATTTTTAAGATCAAATACGATTAAGCCTTTATTTAAAATCTAATTTCTGGAGTTTTTATGACTTAAATGAGAATAAGATTTGGAAGATGAATATTAAGTTAAATTGAAATTTAATAAAAATTAAATTTTTTAAAGGATATGATTTCTGTAACTTGATTTTTGTGTAAGGTGATTTGAATGAATATCAGGTTGATTCAAATGAATATATCAAGTTTAATAAATTGAAAGATTTTCCAATTATGTGAAGTTAAAGGTTTTACTTAAATTATATTGAATTCATTAAGTAAACATTTCAAGTCTAAATAATAAGTAATTGAATTTGATATATATGGGTTTGTCAAATGAGTTTGTTTTTGAAATGGTGAAATATTTAAAGCTTTGAAACATAAGAATTAAAAATGGTATTTGGAAGTTTAAATCGATATTTGGAGTTGATTTGTGAAATGTAAAGAAGCTATTTTGTTTTATAAAGGAAATTTAATATTTAACCATTTGAGAGATGGAAATTTGTTTCAAAGTTATGATTTTCAAGGTAGTATAATTTGGAAATATTATATTCTAGAGTTTTGATTTCTAAATATTTTACTTTGAAAACCCTATGAGTTTGGAAAGAATATATATATTGGAAAATAAAATGACATTATATGGGTTTGGGCCTAAATGATATCGTATTGATTTGGGGTTTTAAAAATATAAACGATATCGTATTTATATGGGTTTAAAATGGATATTTTATTCTGGTTTTAAAGTATAATTATTTTAAATGACCGCGGTGTTATAATAACGTTTGGTTGTAGAAGAGACCGAGATTGGAAGTTGTCATACTCTCTGCCAACTCCGAAAACCACTTTAACAACCGTGTACGCGGTGGAGATTCCAGAATGAAGTAGGTTGGTGGGGGCGTTTCCTGCAAGGTAAATACATGGACCCGACTCCCGTGAGTTGGCATGAGGTTGCTAAAACAGGAGCGATTCTCGGGCCAATGAGGTCCTTCCTCTGATCGGACACTCCTCTTCGATATTATACTTTGACTTTGGATTGATTCAGTGGCCACTTCTACTTTGATTTTTGGGTGAGTTTGTTCGAGGTGGGCGGTAGCTGCGGCTACGCGTTTCCATCAGGCCGGAGAGCAATTGGTATATCAACCTTGGCATTGCCTAGTTGTGTCGTGTCACCTGCCATACCGAGCCTTTACTACGAGTTTCTATTTGTGTCGTACCTATGGAGTGTCTTCTCGTAGTCTCCCGATCAGGATATATGCAGGCACTGTATAGACTATTGGCACTATTATGTGTTAAGGTGGAAAATGTAAAGCCTTAACGCTATTTTAAAGTAAGTTTATTTTACAATTAGACACTATTATAATAGCGCAATATACTACATAGTAAATAGTTTAACGGATCCTTAGGAGATGTAAATCCCGAGCATCTCTTGAGTTACTGTACTCGTATTTATTTCTGTTAATTTAACTCACATAAGATCTTTAGTTCTGACTCAAGTGTTTTTGTCTTTTCAAATTTGCTCGGGTCAGTCCCAGCGTTTCAGGATTTGAAGATTTAGCTCTGGAGGACAAAGATGAAGATCCGTATTATTATTATTTATATTATTGCACTTCACTCATACTGTTCCGCATTGTTATATGGTATGTGCACTCTGATATGTATAGTATAAATATAATCAAAGGTTTTGTAAAACAGCTTCATGAACTGTATGTTTTGATTATTATATTTTATCCTTCCGCTGTGAGATTCTATTTAGTTTTTTTCTTCTCCGTTTTTCTTATTTATCCCATAACAATCCGCCCTTACGTATGGTTTGAATTGGCACGTGTGTCTGTTTAAATCGTGCGAAAAGGCGGGATGTTACATCGACTATTTAAATTTAAAATTCACTCAAACCGATTTCAGTGTGTTTTAGCTTGCCCCGGACAAACCGTAAATCGGTTGACACGAAATTTGAAAACATACAATAATGTAACATTACGGATCTGATGAAACCAGTTTCGTCGAAATCCGAGACTGTTTGAAAAATGACTAATTTTACTCGCCAATTAAATATTAAAATATTTAATTTCTACAAATTAACTTTTAGTTCAGTTTTAAAAGTTCTATAACATCGTTCTAACTCCAATATGATTTAGTACAACTTTACAAATCAATTTTAATCATATTAAAACCAATTCCCAATTATTTCTTAAATTTCAAATATTAAATTATCGATTTAATTTTTCAATTAAATCTAGATATCAGAAATATAATTTATTCAACTTACAAACTTTACTTGTTAATATTTAAAATCAATTAAATATACGAATTTCAAATGACTGAAATTCTAGGTCGTTACAAGTACAACACAAACAAAATCGTAGTGGGCGCGATAAGGCATGTGATTGGGCATGCAAGGCAATGCAAAGGTAGGAATCTACCGTTTTGCGAAACCAGGCTGGTGGTAATGCATAGCTACAGATACCGCCCACATCGGAAAAACATTCCCATAATCAAATCGAAGTTGGCCACCAATTAATCACAAACTAACATATATGGTGTCGAAGAAGCGTGTCCGATAGGAGGAACGACCTCACTTGGCCTGCTTATGGCTCCTGTATTAGTTATATCAAGTTGACCCGAAGGTCAGTGTTGCGTTCTTATCTCATACCAGTAGCATTCGCCAAACCATCCTACATCTTTTTGAATTCTCCAACATGTGCAGAGTTGTTAAAGTGGTTTCGAAATCAGCAGAGAGTATGACAATATCCGACCCCGGTCTCTTTAACAACCAAATGCTTATTTCACACCGTATATACCTTCATATCAAGATATTCATATACTTATTCCAAAAGTATATATAAATTCATAAAAGCCGATGAAGATTTTTTACAATCAATTTCGAAAAATAATTTATATATCTCCCTTAAACCATTTATAAACTATTTATATGGTTTAGAACCATTTATAAAACTATTTATAAATTCCAAAACAGTTTACTACACTTTTCCCTTTTATAAACCTCTACGCAAATTCCTTTAAAACGCTTCCAAATCTCTTTATACAAGTTCTTTTATAAAATCCTTTATACTATCCTTTAAAACCTTTATAATTCCTTCATAAAACCATTATAAAATCCTTTATAAAAACCTTTTATAAAACCCTTTTATAAAATCCATTATAAAATCTCTTACAAAACTTTTATAAATTCCGTACAAAACCTTTTACAAGATTCTAAAATCTTTCAAAAAATCTTTTATCTATTAAAGTTATATATATTTATTATCTTAAATTAAATTTTTAAATAAATCTTTTAAAACCATATTAAATATTTTATAAAATTAAAATTTTAAAGTGTTTTTATTGTATTACATTATTTAAATTATATATTAGTAAAATTATAAGTTGAAACCTTAAAATTTAGGTCTTTTAAAACTTATATTAACTTATAATTTGAAGCTTTAAAGCATATATAATAAATTATTTTCCAGATAATTTTTTTTAAATAAAATCATTAAATTAAATTTAAAAATCAAATCAATAAATCAAGCATACTTTACCATTTTGAAAAAAGTTTAAAACTCACCAACGCTGTCCATATTTAATTTTCAACCCTATGGTCAAGTGATTGGGTATGTATTATTTCAACCCAAAATAGTTAAATTTTCCGGGTATATATCATTTCAACCCGTATCTTGAATTTGATAGGTTTTGAGGAGTTTGAATTTTTGATTTGATTTGGAGTTGGGAATTAGGGTTTGAGATGACAGCCATTTGAGGAGGAATGAATAATTGAATAGATATGTATAGAAAAATGAAAATGAGAAAATGCTAGGAACTAAAAAAACCTATGTATGGGCAGAGATGGATAATATCGAATGGACAGATCGAATTGGGTCGAAACAATTACAATGACCCGAAAAGCTCGTTTCGTTTCCGAAGTGAAAGTAGGTCATCTAATATATCGAAATATAGTTTTTCGATATTTTTAAACTTAATGGAACTAGTTTCAAACCTCGATTCCATTATTTACAGAAGTTAGCTTAAAAAATAAATTATATTCATTTAAATTCCATTAATCAATTTCTACACATTCCGAGATCGCACGAGCAATGATAAGTCTGATCGCTACGAAACTTAAAATCTTAGAATTATTCACTATTACATATCCAATGAAATCAGTTTCGTCGAAATCTGAGACAGGCCCAAAAACTCAATTTTACACGTTAATTAAATAAATTATTAATTTAAAATCAATTTAATCACCTTTAAATTCTAGATTGAAAGTTAATAATTTTCATCATTCTTGATTAAAATGGAATTTATAATCTTTTAAAAATTCAATTTTCCATATTAAATTCAAGCTTTAAATATTTCATAAATTTCAGCGTTCAATAACAACTTTAATAAACCCTAGTTAATTATATTATAATTTTAATTAAATTCTTTTATTTCGATTTACACTCTTATTATTGAATCAACTATTACCTTATTAATATAATTAACATTAGTTTACATTTTATTAAATTCATATTCTGCAATTATCACCTTAACTCAAATTAACTACAATGTTTAATTACATTAGATTTCATTGATTTCCAAATTAATTTCAATGGATTAAATAATAATGGTGATAAATAAAATAATTGTCATATATTAGTAATCCAAACACATTCCTAAATTTATTATTTACAAAAAGAAGCTAATAAATTTACGTACTAATTAATTGATTTCATATTCCATAATTAACCTATTCCAACTTATAACATATAATTTCAACATTCAATCCAACATTTAATTTATTCCTTACTTACAATTATAACCAAATTAAGTTTACAATTATTTCAATTGATTGAAATTACATTAAAATAGTTGATAATAACATTCAAACAACATTATTAAATCACATTTTAATTATTTTCTTCGTTAATAAATTATAAATTTTAATTTTTGGCTATATTAAATTTCAAAATCTTATTTAATTTAATAGTTTTAAATTATCAAAAATACGGGTCGTTACGTCATCCATCTATCCTATACAAGCCTAAGCCGAGCTCACCCTAAGATCCCAGGATAAGATTCATAAGCTTCAGTGCGGTGATAGCGAAGCTTTAGTTAAATTTAGTAAACCTAGAAACCAATGAAGGTGAGAATTACTCCGGTAATTTATTATAAATTATGTGATTATATGATATATTTTCTATGATTGTTTTTTATGTTAGATCATCATGTTTTGGATGTGATAATATATTTGTTTGGTTGTGGAAGTAATTCATCTTAAATACACGTCGAATTTTCACAAAAGAAATCACTTTCCTATATGAATTATAAAAGTTTTATGCAATAATTAAACCTCTTTAAACATGAATAAAATGATTTATAACTATTTTATAAACATTAAAACTCATTTTGGTAAATTTGGAAAAGATTTGAAAATGGAGTCAAAATGAGCACATCGCATAACAACAGTTTGTGATTTCACGCCGTAAAAGTTAAGTCAATGTGTAGAATGGAATATAGCTTGGAATTATTCGAAAGAAGAATTGTGATAACCTGGATTTTGGACATCTGTTAATTGGTAATTAACAGGATTAAATTTATTAAAACATTGATTTATAAATGAAAGAAATAAATCTGATCATAAATATTTATATCTGGATAAATATTTATGTGATAATCACCTAATATAATTACTTAAAATTGACAAATTCTTCTTTTTAAAAAAAAATTGGATCTGTGTTTGTTTAGGTAAATATATTTATATGAGTTGATTTTAAATTGGATTTTGAATTTAATTGAATTATAATTGGAATTCAAAGGATAAACATCTTAAATATATTTTGGATTTGAAATGTATTTTATATGATTTTAATTAGAATAATATTCGTTTTATATTATTTTCTTTAAAGGATTATAATAGATTAAGGTAATGCAATTACTAAATAGAAAATTTAAAATAAAAGTTTCGTAAACCACTTCAAATAAATTAACACATGCATAAATACACATGTAAGCTTAAGATCATATCTAAACACATGTGTAAACAAATTATCTAATAATGATGACAAGTGTAAGTTAATTTATACAAGCGTCTTAATTTTTAATTTTTCTTTTTGAAAAATGAGAAACTAAGTTATATTAACATCTTCATTCCTTCCTTTATTTTTCTTCTCTGATTTTTTTTTTCAAAACAGGAATCTCCAAACCTGAAACATTCCTCAAAACAAATCAAACCCTTAAACATTTTACAAAACTAAAGATCAAACCCTGTAACCATTCTCAAAACCAAAAGAAAGAATCAAAGCCCTGTAGACAAAACCTGTAAACCATTTATCTTCAAGCCTGTAACATTTTCAAGGGTTCAAGCAAGAAAATCTAAAGCAAAATTAAAGTTAATAAGGACTTCCAGTTTAAAAACTTTCAAGTTTTCAAAGCGTTTCAGTTTTCAAAGAAACCTTTCTTGTTTTCAAGAGATCAAAGTTTCTTTGTTTCAAAACAAAGCCTTTTCAACTCTTTTTTCAACATTCAAAAAGTGAGTAAACATTTATTTAAGAAGTTAAGTAGGTAAATGTTTGTTGCATATGAATTTCTGTGATGAAAAAGTGTTGCATGTGTGTCTAAGTATAACCTCTTTATATATGTATCTGGTTTAAGCATGCATGTTTGATTGCCTGAGTATACCTCTGTTTATAGTTCAGAGTTTAAGTTTGATCAAAATTCAAAATATTATCATCTGCTCTCTATCGGGTTTTGGAATTCAAACAAGATTTGTTTCTTTAATCTTAATCTAGGTTTTGAAAATATCATTAAGTAAGAAAAGTGGGGATATCATATGAAAAGTGGAAAAGAAAGTAAATATTTTACATATGTTAAAAATCAATCATCTTAAATTGCCGATTCAAGTATTTAATTTGAATCAATCTTGGAAAATATGTTTTTTAAAAAAAGAATCACAATTTTTAAAATGGTATTGAGAGTGCAGTGCATCGATGACCATAATTTTTGATTTTGGGTTTTTATGGTGACTGGAGCATCTCTGGTAACCGAGGTTTTTGCTGGAGCTAGCTGGATGATCAAGGGTGTGGGTAAAAATGGTGGATGTGGCAACAGTTCTCCATGGCAGTGGCGGTAGGTCGAACTAAGATTTAAACCTAGTTTAGTTTAAGGTCGGATTGGTGATCACTGCTTCGTCTCTGGGTGATCGAGTGGCTCGAGGCTGTGGGAAATGATGGTGTAGAAGCTCGGCAAGGTGTGGACGAGATTGCTCAATCTTCGGTGGTTGGAATCGATTGGGCGAGGCATTTTTTGGTAATGGTTTGGTTTCCTGTTCCAACAGGATAGCTCGATTTAGAATCGTGGATTATGGTTGTGATTTGATGATCGGGATGGGTTGCTGTAGGAGTCGTCGATGTATGTGAAGTATTGGTGACAGTCGGTACTTCGTCGTGGATGGTGCAAGGTGCACAGGTGCCAGGGATGTCAGTGGGTTTGGGTTCGATGGTTTACTCGAGTAGGGTCTCGGGATTGCAGCATTTTGGCTCGGGTTTGTCTTTGGGTCGTACGCGAGGTAATTGAGCATTTATGCTTGTTAACTATGTAAAGTTGTTACCAGGTATAAATTTAAATTAAGACTAAGTTTTTAAAAGGGAGTAGTGTTTCTCGAGATTGGCTCGAGTTTATACTGGGTTGAACCCGAAGGAGATGTTTAAACAAGTTTTTTTAAATTTGAATAAAAGCTAGTTTTTAAATTTAAAATAATCAAGTTATATCTATTCCTTGAAAATCTATTTCTTTATATAGTGAATGTTTTAATTGATTAATTTAAAAGCTATGTGATTTTTTAACTTAAATGTATTAAGTTAAATCCTTAAATTATTTTTAAATTCAACTTAAAATGTAATTAGTTGTTAATTGGAAAAGTAAATATTAAATGTATATGTTAATCGTAATTAAGAATGGGTTACCTTAAAAGTTAATTAAGGTTTGATGATTTAAAATTACTTAATTAAGAAATTCAAGGAGTAATTAACAAATAGTTATGGATTATAAATAAATTAATTAAAGGTTAATTAAGTTGTAATTAAGGATATAATTTGATAATTAGTAATTATTAATTAATGATTGGAGATTAATTAATTAAGTAATTAAGTAGTGAACTGAGATTAATTAATTTGAGTAACTAATGTAAGATAATTAATTTGAGTAATTAATTAAAGGATAATTAATCAATGTAAGTGACTATCGGATAATTAATTTGGGTGATTAATCAAGATGGTAATTAAAGGTTAATAAATGTAATGGGTTTGAGAATAATTAATTTGTGTAATTAATTAAAGGGAATTGCTAAATGTAATAAAAGAATGATTAATCAAGGATGATTAATCAAGA
This sequence comes from Allium cepa, assembly GCA_030765085.1. Taxonomy (NCBI): domain Eukaryota; kingdom Viridiplantae; phylum Streptophyta; class Magnoliopsida; order Asparagales; family Amaryllidaceae; genus Allium; species Allium cepa. The sequence continues at coordinate 859,160,768 of CM060943.1, forward strand.
TGAATAATGAAGGGATGATTAATTAAATATAATTAATTAATGTTAAATAAGCAAGATGTATAAATAATAAAGTAATTAATTTAATTCATTGATAGTTAATTAAATTAATTGGAAATGGATGACTAATTTATCTTGCATATGGATGATTGAATGATATTTGAATGCCTTGGATATTGTTATCCCTGGTATGTGATTGGGGGTCTATGAAATGTTTTTGTAATATGATATGTTGAGTTGAACGGTGATAATGTGGTTATCTATGATGAAATGCTGTGTAAGAGTGACATCAAGTATTTAAAATTAAATTGTATCCACTTGAATAAATTGGGTAAAGATGACATTGGATTCGAAGAGACCGGAGTCAGGTGTTAGTAAATACCCGAAACCACTTCGATTCTTTATAAATTAATGTGTGAAATTAGTAGGCTGGAATGTAATGATTTAAATGAATTGGACCATTTAATCTAAGTATTCGTACTTAGAAATTGATGTGTGAAATAAGTAATGTCTATAACTAGTCGTGAACTTGTAGTGAAGTACGAGTTGCCCCGGGTTTTAAATAAGTTTCATGCTTTAGTATTTCTTGATAGATGAGCTTACTCATGCTGGTTTCCAGCCTGACCCGGGTGTTACCTTGGTGTAATGCTCGGGTCAAACCGAGTATTACAGATTTTCTGGTAAGGACGTTCTGGAGCTCAGGAGGCGAACTGGATTGCATGAACGTATGGAGTGTATTCCGTTGTGACATATTGTTATTTATCTGGAACAAGCAGATTTTATTTGTCCAGTGTTTGTGTAAATGTTTTAACTCCGATGTATTAATGTATATTAACTGATACAGTTTTCCTTTGTATAACTGTTATTTCATTTGATATTATATTTTTATCCGCTGCGAATGTGAGATTCTGTGTTTCATTTCTGTTTCTTCTTCTATCTCTTTTCTTCTTTTCCTAACAATCTAGAATTTTCAGGTTCAAAAATTCCGGGTCGTTACAAGAATTTTCCAAACTCTTATAACTGCAGTTTTAAATAAAGAAGAAAATCAATATTTCATTGAATAGAATTTGAGTTATGCTCAAATCAAGTTTTTAAAAACATCGTGGTTTGGAAGTTTTAAGAACCAAAAGTGGAAAATACTTTAAAATTGATATTTTAAAAATTTTAAAAATATGAAATAAATTTTATAAATATGTTAAAAAATTTTTGAAGGGATTTGAGGGTATATAAAATGGAATTAGTTTTGTGAACAAAGACGCATTAAAATACTATTCGTTGTAGTTTTCACAGCAGTTTCGGTAACTTTTGCAAATTATGGTTTTAACTTCATTATTTATTCCCAATCTTTTTAGTAATCTTTTCAAATGAATAATTAAGTATTTTGAAAATGATTTGGTTGTTTTATAATTATTTTAAAGGAGTATTAAAAAATGGTTAGAGGAAAATTATTTTAAACAATATTTGGAATTGTGTTAAGTAAATGAAAATCAGCTTTAAAAGATCATATAAAAGAGTCTAATGTTGATCAAATAACTTGACCGCCTTATGGGTGACAGAGAGATAGTATTTAGACCCGAGCTTAGACAACAGGTGTTTGGGTTCCACTGTAGCTATCTGGACTGGCCCGCTGAAGGGGATGTAAATTTGTTTTACTCAGACCATATTTTCCAAAGAAAAAAGGGATTTGGAGGTTTTCAAATGTTAAACTAGATTTCAAATAATAAGATTTTAGGGATATATTAAACATATTGGTTAAACTTTATACTAGATTCTGAGGAGGGAACTCATACTATCTGTATGAATTTCAAAGGTGATTTCTCCATTTCTCGAGGAAAAGTACAAGTTGAATACGAAAATTAGTATTGAGTTTAATTAATATAGTTCCTATGGATTTTATTCACTCAACACTTACTGGTTTTGAATTTACCATCTTAGATAACATGGATTTAACCCATTTAAAAGATATGCTTTGAAAATATGAAACCACTTTTAAAATTGTATTACATTATGGAAACATTTTCCTATGTAGTTAATGAGAAATTATTTAGTATTTCCAAAGATAAAAAGATTTTAATGATTCCGTATATACTGAAAAAAGAATGGTTTAAAGATATATATCTCTAGAAGATATTTTATTTGGATAAAAGATACTGATAAATTAAATAATAATCACCCACATATATAACATCTTTTATCGATAAATTATTTTGCAGGAATCGGGGTCGGATTTAGGTTATCCCTATACAAAAATAACTTCGAAATAATATACATTTGAAAGTTAAAACATGTTGAAGACAATGATTTTGAAGACGGAGATCTTCAAAATGTAGGGCTACTTGCCACTAACCTCTGGGGTAATTCCTTATCACATGTATGGTGGTAGTGGTTACTTCAATTTGAAATCTTCGATATAAGGACTACTCACTACTAATCCTAGGGATGATTCCCAAACATGATGTAGTAGGAGAAGTGCCTTCGGGTTGTCCTATTCCTGGACAACTTATATGGATGAATGTTTGACATTGTATTTCTAAGATAGCGAACATGGATCTCTACAAATGTACATATATCGGTGGTGTAGGAGGCAATCCCTCCTATATTTAACACCCATCTCTGAGACATATGAGCTCAAAGGTTGGGCTTTTATGGAAATCAATTAGCATGTTGTGGGAAATGGCAATATGGCATCCAAAGTGGGATTTTTCGTGTGAAAGGTAAAACATTACCTAAAGCCCCACACATCGGTAATGGCAAAAATAGGGTAGATGCAGCGAGGCTAAGTGGGTCGCTCCCATTAGGAGATGTTCATCACCTTTCAGGATTACCCTCTATATTTTGATTTGTTGTGTATGCTATGGCCACGGATTGGTTAGGAACGACCGAGATGATGTCATATTCGGTCCTATCTATATAAAGGTAATCTGGTTCTATGTAGATAGAGGTTGGTGCCTTTGGTGCATCACTCTAGAGATGTACAGTTGAATGGTAGTCCCTTACCTTGTCATTGTATGGAATCCATTCTCCAATATGAGCCTTTATGGTTTTAGTTGTAAACCTATTATGTTGGAATTTAATAAATATAAAAATTTCAGTTAAGATTATATTTATTTATTTGAAAGAGTTTTCAAAAAATGTCATTAAAAATAACATCTCTGATTTTGCGTAGAGAATGATTCGGTTATCATAAGGTAAAACCTGTCCAATTTATATGCCACGTGGTTTTATGAGATACTCTTTGTTTTCAAAAATATCCATAATTTGAGTTTTCTCGCACCAGTCCCATGATAAACGTGGAGTTTATTTTCTATTCCTTTAAACTCCAAGTGCCCCGTTTTTTTGGCAACCAAATAGTTCAGGTCTAGCTTCGAACATTTTGTAGGAGCTTGAAGCAAAAGCTGAAGTTTCCTATGTAGATGGTTATCCATTTCCATTACATTTGCTACTGTTTGTATTCAAAACTAATAAGGATAGAGATTTATAACTGTCCATGCTAAGATTAGGATAGACTCTAATGTATGTATTTAAAATTTCTACTGTAAAGACATATATTGAAATAATATATGTTATTCCATTCATGTTAGATTTTTTTTTTGTCTTTCCGGCACTTGGATATTTGGCACGTGAATACCGTAAACATATTAGTTTCAATTTCTAAGGGACGAAAAGGCGGGTCATCATATTTGTTATCAGAGCTTAGGTTAAGTGAAAAGTGTGCCTAATACGGGTAAGACTCATCAGAAATAGGGTTAATAACACCCTAATATGAGTAACTAATTAGACATTGGATAAGTGACACCCTAGAATGAGTTGAGAGTATTATATAACAATGTGTATTTGTTAATGCTATATATAAATCATTTATATTGAAATGTGGTAAAAGAAATAATTTTACCTAAGGCTGTATTTTTTATATAAAGAATATATTTTGAAAAATAGTTTGTTAGGTTGTTAAGTTATAATGTAACAAGCCACATATTTTTTAAGATTAAATGTTTAGTTTAAATATAGCATCGTTAGTCGGATTATAGTCCGAAATGCTACTTTTTGTAAGCAGTTGAATTAGGACTCGAGACCACTTCCCTTGAGCTCAAAATGGCGTTTGCAACCATTTTGAGTATAAACATCGTTATGTTTGGAGTTGACTAGAATTTCGGTATTTCTATTTGGGGCTTTGGGCTTGGGTTTCAGCCAAATAACCTAACAAGAGAACCCAACTCATCTAATACCCTAACTCCTCCCTCCACTCCTCTTCATTCATTCATAACATTTTCCTAACACTCTCAAGCTAAAGGAAAATGGAAGAAAGAAATGGAAATTAAAATTCCTATACGCTAGATTACTAGGAAATTCAAGATTCTAGCTCCAAAAATCAAAGAGAAGCTTAGGTAAGTATCCTCTTCATCTTCTCCATCTCAATCCCTCTTTAAATCTCAGAAATTCCTAAACCCTAACTTAGGAAATTCGTTTCATTTGATAATAGATTGAAGATTCTTGAGGTCTTGTTGAGGAGGATTGGTCTTGCTTTGTTCTATAGCTTCTCATTTGTTGTTTTTTGGTTTAAAGCTGAGTTCTTGAACTCACATCTATGTCTATAAATTTCATTGTTGTTAGGTATGAATTCCTAACATCTATTTCATGTCAAAATGCTTTTGATTTGAATTGATTTGGTGAATTTTCCAATTTTGGTATTTTGAAGTCAAAATCTTTAAAGATCCAATCTTGGGTGTTTGGACATGTTTTCGGTGGTGTATCGAAGAGCCTATAGGGCTGGATTGTCGATTGGCATAAACCCCTAGCATCCGTCGCTCGTTCGATTGCATCCGGTTTGGATTTTTCACCCACTTTGGGCTAGGCTGGTTTTTTCCTAACGGAAAAATCCAGACTTCTAGAACAAAATCCAGTCGTTTGGAAACGATCCCTGGAAAAGACAAAAAAATAGCACAGGTTGAAAAAAAGGGCAGATCTAAAATCCATACTTCCGAAACAAATCCAGATGTCTGGAACAAAATCCAAACTTCTGGTCGAAAAATCCAGATGTCTGGAAGGGTTCTGGAATTAAAAAGAGATAGGAGAGAAACATATATATTTCTAGAACCTCGGTCCATACGTCTGGCTAAACCTACTGATGTGCACGTAAATGTGCATATTTTTACCACCATATTTATTCTATTTGAATTAAATAAATGATCAAATCGGGTATTTTAACTTGTTTAAACGAAAAATTCAAATTATTCCAAATTGTCACATATTCATCTTCATATATGGGCAAAACGGTCATTTGTGTGCATATATTTGTTTGAGAAAAAGTAATTGAAAATTTGTATATATTTTTGTAGGAAATTGATCTCAAATAGAAGTGGTTTCATGAAGATATGCATGCACAAAATTAATACAAAGGAATGAAGATGGAAATAATTCAAAGTGAAGAACATGGAGGACCCCACCTACCCACCTACCTTAATGTACAAATTAAAGGCTAATGCACATGCTTTTGGAGTTAATGGCTTCATGTACACTTAACGGGTGATTAAGACATGTTAATGATAACTTGGCCTCCACACTTCCTAAGGGGCATCTTGGGCATTCCCCATAAAAATGAATTAGGGTTTTAACACTTGTATAAATACCCCTTATGTTTCATGTAGATCTTGCTCTTAGTTAGTTAGTTTTAGTTTAGAAAATAAAATCAAATCTCTCTTTCTTTCCATGGCTACTTAGCCATTTCTTCTCTTATGTAATTCTTTTCTTTTATGCAATGTTAATTATTGTTTCTTTTTAATTACATGTTCATTTCCTTTTATGCAAGTAGTGTAGATTTTCCTTTATGCAATTAGAATAGTTTTCCATTTCACTTTGCTCTCTTTTCCTTTTCTTTTTCTCTCATGTTGCAAGCTACATTTGTTCATATGATAACAAATATGAGAGGCTAAACCCCTTCAATTTAGGGGTAATGAAGCTCTCTAATCATGTAGCTTCAACTTAATTTGATGTTTATGCTCTCTTTTTGTGCTTAATGAGAATGATTGAAGTGGTTTAATGATGTTGTTTAGCTTTGAATTTGATAGTCTATGTTGTTTATAACAAATAGGCTATGCTTAAACAAACAAAACACAAATTGTCTCTTCATCTACATATGATTATGGCAAAGAAGTGATTGTTGAAATTAAAATTTGATGGCTTATATTTCTAATTAATAGTTAATAGGCCATGCTTAAACTAGATTTTGCTTTCAACTTTGTTGTCATATTTTATGAGATTTAAAAGTGTATTAGTGGTTGTGTTATAGTTTGATGGTTTATATTGAGCTAATTAATAGCACAAATATACCATACTTATGATAAGCACATCGACTAATTCACTAATGACAAGAAAAGAGAGATCATAACTTCATTTTGTTGATTTATGTGATCTAGAGAGTGGAAATTGCCTCTAAATTGTCTTAACACTCATATTTTTATCAATTTTCTTTTGCTTGTTTTTTCTTCTTTTCTAGTTTAACATTCTCTTCAACCTTGGTTTAATTTGATTGAATAGATTTTTAAAATCAACAATTCCCTGTGGATCGACCCGTATTCGCCATGTGCTACATTCGTACACCGTGCGCTTGCGCTTATTTTTTAATTTAAATTCGTTCGACAGTTTTCTAAACCGATATAATTTCCGTCAACGAACACCTACCAGACGTTTGAAACTATCAATTTTTCCTATTTTGGCTGTTTTTGAGTGGATTTCCAATTATTATCAATTTTTGTTGATCCGATTGTTGTTGTCATTTATTATCGACTTTGATGACTTCTTTTCTGGATTTTTGGAATATCCATTTGATTTGATATTGATTTTTAGGGTTTTAATTCATGTCGTCGAATGTGAATTTTTGGTGATCGATTATTTTTACAATCATTTTCTGTGATTTGTCACTCTAAAATACAAAGGGTTCTATACTAGTAGTAAATATCCAAACTCTTTCACAAAAATGATTTCAACGTTACTTTTAATGCAAAGCTCTTTTTTGAAACCGTTTTCCAATCTGTTTGTGTATGTAAATCTTTGCCTCATTCGTTCGAGAAATCCAATTAAATGACTTAGCAAAACAAGTGGTATGAAACGCTTGCGTTTACTTTGTCGGTTAATTCTTAGAATTGTTCGATTGAAATCTCATGATAATTTTTGAGTGGAAATCTACAATCTGTTCATAAATATTTAAGTTAAGCTAGTGGTTATGGGACATGAAGCTAAACTCATTTATTTACTTGCTTAGTGTAATTTACACTTATTGATCAATAGTGTTCATTTTATGGTTTAGACTAGCGATATGCGATGTCTCTTTGTTCGCGTAGGGGACTATACCCTGTTTGGAGGAGCTACAGCTCATAGTCCGCAAAGGGGGGATATACTTTGTTTGGAGGGGCTTCGGCTCATAGGAGTAGCTTCGGCTCATAGTCCACAAAGGGGGACTATACCCTGTTTGGAGGAGCTCCGGCTCATTTTTATGGGATAGCGATCCATTTGTGGTACATATGTTAGTGAGTTTTTATGCTCCCGTTTGTGCTAGGCCTCCCCCTTTGTGTTTCTGGATTTCTTATTGATAGTTTCTGGAATTTGTGTTTTACCTATTTTTGCAATTGGCATTGATATGTTTTGTCAATATTTGTGGTTTGGTGAATAAAATAAAGAATATGACATTCTTTTTGGTGTTTGAGAAAATTTGATTTATAGTACGATTTTTGTTGTTATTTAATATATACTTGTCACGGTATGGCATTATTGTTATCATACACTTTTGTCATATCTCTTATCCTATCTTATTTTATATGATATTTATAGCTAGACTGATCCGTTTATTATTTTACTCTTAAATAATACTCGGTTCAAACCGAGGTATTTCAGGTGCTTCTGCTTGACTTCTTATCAGGGTCCGTTATCTGACTTTTGGCTAACTACTTAACTTAGTAGTTTTTGCTTTATACATTCGAGATAGAGACTCCTTGATGTATATGTATTCTTTTATCTAGCTCTTGTACCTATTCTTTTTGTGGTGTAGTGGATCTTATATGACCACTACTTTGATGTACACATTTATATATTATTTTCATATCTGTTTCCGCCTTAGTGATATGAATATCTATGCTTGATTTATGTTATGCCTATTTTATATTTGTTTCCAAAGATCACACAGCCACTGTGCAGTAGTTTTGAGTTTGTTATTGATGTGTCAGATTTCCTCTTGAAACGAAATGCATTTAATACTATCTGACATATAGGTACTCTCACAAAGAAATTACACGGATGGTCGCTCCTCAACAGCCATATTGTTCGTGCTATTTGACGGCATTACTCCGTAGCGTCCTTAGCTAGTGTGAGTATAGAGGTGGGGTGTCACAGCTTGGTATCCGAGCCAAACTTTGAAACAATCTAAGAATATTATAGCAAGGATCATTGTCCTAAGTCTCTCTTGGGAATCGTGCCTTAGGATTTAATTCGAGTCATTGGATCCGTTCTATCCTATTTTCTTTTATGATGCCTTGTTTTATCAATCAAGTTTGTTTGATATTCATTCTGAGAATAACCTTTTCCTCTTCTTTCTTTCTTAAAGAAGAGAAATGGTTAGACCTTGTCGTCCCAGCGCCAGTCAATCCAATGCTGCCCCTCAGGATGGAGTATTTTAGTCTGCCCAACAGCTTTTAGATCTCCTAAGGAATGCTCAAGCTGTCGGACCCATTCTAGAGCCTACTCAACCTAAATATGGGTTTGTGCGCTTGTGCAGTGACTATACCAGTTTGGGTGGAAGGCCATTTAAGGGTTCCAAAAGCGTTATAGAAGTCTAAGCATGGCTTAGATCATGCGATCGCATCTTTTCTCGCATGAATCTTGTTGATCTACATCGAGTCCAAGTGGCTTCTAGCATGCTCCAAGAAAGAGCATTAGATCGGCATGAGCTTATGATTTCAGAAATTATTGAAGCGGGTCTTACTTGGGAGAAATTCCAAGAAAGGTTTGAGTTGAAGTTTGTGCTAGAAGCTGAAAAAGTAACTTTAGCACGATTCTTTATTGACCTTATTCAGGGTGAATCTTCTGGGACAGACTATATCGCATCTTTTGAATCTCTCTCTAAATATGGGGTTGAGTATATTAATACCCCATTGAAGAAAAATTAGAGGTTTGTTTGTGGGTTAAATAAGAACCTCAAAAAGCCTTTACTTTCGAAATTAGAAGTTTCTTTCGATCAGCTTGTTGATATCGCTCTTCGACTTGAAGAGGCCGATAAAGAAAGTGATGCTGAAGTTGTGGGTGCAAAGAAGAACTTCAACATCAATAAGAAGAGGCTTCCCTTTATTAATTTCAAAAGTCCTAATCCCAACAAGAAAGTGAAGCAAGCAACTTCGGTTGCAAAGACTCCAATCTCTAATCGTGGAGAATGCTACAATTGTGGTTCTAAGGATCACTATATAAATAGGTGTGCAAGGCCTATTTCTTGCCGATATTGCAAAAGTTCGGATCATTATATATCTTCATGTCCCAAACTTCAAAGCAAGAAGGACGAAAAGATAAATGTTGTGCAAGTCCCTGGTAACACTTCTCTTGGTCAAGGTATTTCTCATTCTATCCTTGATGGCATTATTATATTTCGTGATCATCCTATTTGATTTCTTTTTGATACGGGTGCATCTTAATCTTTTATATCAAAAGAACTTGTCGATACTTTGTCTTTAAATGTTATGTTCATGATGACTTCTCTGAGAAAAGCAAATCCGGTTGGTGGATCCGTAACACACAATTTGCTTTGTAAAGATGTCGAGACTATTTTACGTGATTTTTCTTTCCAATCCGATTTGCATGTAATGCGGAGTGATTTTAGGAATGGATTGGCTTAACCATTATGAAGCACACATCCTATGTCCTGAAAGGACTATTCATCTTCAACATCCACAATCTGTTATGCAGATTTCTATTGTTCTTAAAGATTCGGATTCCAATTTGGTAGCATCCTTATATTCTCTAAATCCACATGATGACGATAATGATGACGAGGAAGATGTCATTTTCCTCATTCACATTGTTTGTGAATTTCCCGACATATTTGAGCCCGATTTAGGATTACCGCCTAAGCGGGCAATTGAGTTCAGAATTAATCTAATCCCTGGATCTCTACTGTAATGATCCGTAATTTCCGATAATTTAAATTAGTTAGTTTATTAAGATTTTGGTAAATAAATTAAGAAGAAACAAAAATTTGTAATTTAATGATGAAATGAATGCTAAAATGAAATGCGACCATGGAAATTAAAACTAAGTATTAATAATTGAAATGAAAACTACAATTAATTGAAGTAATGTAAATTGTTATACTTGGCAGTAAATTGTTATAAGAAAAAAAATTCAAACATTAGATTTATTAGTGAAATTGTATGAAATAAATGACCATTGAATAAAGATTGGGTATATAGGAATTTTAACATTTGAAAGTAAATAAATGAATTAGTATATAATTTATGGTAATTAAATGAACTTTAATGTTATATGAGTGAGAACTAATGCAATAGCAAAGGTGTGTATGTAATAAAATGAATAGAAACGTAAATTTGTTGTGACGACCCGGTATTTTCAACCATTCGCATCCGCACATATCGGACTTGAATTGTTCAAAATACCACGTTGTAAATAAAATTTGGAAAATCTTAGAATATACAGTAAAAAAATAACCACAGAATCACAGACACAGAAATCAGAATACTCGCAGCGGAAATAAGATAACTTAGTGATTCATGAAGCCACTATCAATAGTCTCAAAATAGGTATATAGTACATAGTCTTTAAACCCAAATATAGTTTCAAATCACCATAGAAACTCAATATTCAATTGTCACATTTACAAAAGCTAAAATAAGAACTGAACAAAAACTTGACAGCGGCTTGGAAAGAGATGATCTTCAAAAGTCCTAGCTTTCGGGAAGAAGTCCGAACTGATACTCAGACTGACCCGAGCTTAAGAAATAACACAAACACTCGAGTCAGGACATACATAGTTATACAATGTAAGCTAATTCAAGTGAACTTTAATAGAGTGCAATTAACTTAATGGATGCTTGGATCCGCCCATCCTCTAAGGATCCGTTAAGCTATTTACTATGTAGTAATACTTCGGTATTATAAAAGTGTCTATATTAAAATAAACTTACTTTTAAATAGTGTTAAGGAGTGACCCAATATTTTTGTTAACACGTAATAGTCCCAGTAGTCCATCTAATATCATAGTCCTCCTGACCGGGAAGCCACCAGAGGATACCATACGGGCTACAGGAGAAAACCAAACTCGTACAAGGCTCGCTATGGTAGATGACACGGCACAACTAGGCAATGACAGGGTAGATATACCAATTACGCATCTGGACCGGTGGTAACGCGTAGCTGCTACTACCGTCCACCTCAAACAACACTCCCAAATCAAAGGTGCGCACTAAACAATCACAAAGTAATGGAATGGCATACGAAGAAGTGCGTTCGATCAAAGGTGCTACCTCATTAATCAGAGAATCGCTCCTGTTTTAGCCACCTTATGCCAACTCATGGGAGTCGGGTCCACGTATTTACCTTAAAAGAAACGTCACTACCATCCTACTTCATTTTAGAATCTCCACCACGGTTGTCAAAGTGGTTTTCGGTATCGACAGAGATTATGCCCATATCCAATCGCGGTCTCTTTAATAACCAACGTTATTATTACCCATGGTTATAAAGAATTCAAAATAGTTTTAAGTTTCAATAAAAATACTACATTTAAAACTATTTAAAAGTGAAGGTATAATTCTAACAAAATCCAATATAAATCCCAAAGGTTTAGCCCTAGTTCATTTGTATCGACTACAGCACTTGCGCAGTGCGGTAATATCCTTTAATACAGATTTGAGTAAATTAAATTTTAGACTTCAATATAATTTCAACAATAATTAAACCTTAAATTAAACCAATTTAGCTTATATAATCATAATTTCCACCTTTGCACAGTCATTTAAATTACTCAATAATTTATGATTATTTTAAAGTAAAATTTTCAAATATATATCTAACTTCTCTATACCTTACTTATTAAAATCAAGTGGGAAATTCTCTATAAATTTTACTTAATAATTAAGCTCAATTACCACTTCAAAAGTAAACTAAATTTCTAATCAATTTCTTAACTTACCTTTATTCCTAAACCACTTTACATTCTAAATTTGGTTATGTTTAAACTTCCATTTTTAAGTATTCGCTTAATTGAACTATTTAATTCATAAACAACTTTACCCTTTATTTATTTACTTATTCAAATTTTAGCCGAAACATCATAATTTATTTCTTAACTTGAATTCCATTTTATTTTACAAATCAAAATTTACAAGAATAAATTTATACTTTAAATTCTGAACATTTATTTATTAACATTTTTAATTTATACAATATCACTATACTTATAAGAATCATTTTTTAAATCAAATTTTTGAACAAAATACTATAACATTCTAATTTAGAAATATTTAATATTTCCAAAATATATATATATATATATATATATATATATATAACCACGAGTCTGTATAATATTCTCTAACCTAGGTCAAGTGATATGGATAATATATTATTTCAATCCGTCATTTACAAATAAAATCCAAGTTCTATCATTTCAAACCCGCAATCCCAAGTTAAATAATAAATAAATAAATGAATAATAACAAATATCATTCAGGCTTATCATTTCATCCCTAAAGATTCTATTCTACAGGGGACTTACAGTGATAAATAGTAAATAAATAAATGTTATAACAACATAATATAATAGTATAAAATATAACTGATGATCAGTAAATTTAATAACGGGGTTTTTTTAAACATCATAAATTTATCACAGGAAATTAAAATATAAAATAAATCATTCTACAGTTTCACTTATTAATAATTTACAGATCTATAAGTACGTTTGTCGAGTGAGAAATACTCAACTCTATGCTACTGAAGAGTAGACTCAAAACTAGGATAACCACACCGGAAATAGCCTATAGAAAGCACGATCAAATATTGGAAGATGAGACAAACCGATTTCAATCTTGAAACAAGATAAATAAATAAACTAAGTATGCGAATTCAATTACGGACAAAGCAAATTTTAAATAAAACAAAATTGGAACGGGATTAAATAAAGGATAATTGGACCAAATTGGCTCGACTACTTCACCCACAACTCCTCCAACTCCCCACGTACCCTTCCCTGTCCATGCTCATGTTATAAAACGCATGCATGCACGGTAGGGGAAATCTCCCCCCTTTTCCTTTCTTCTTAATTTAAGAGGCCGTAATGAATACAGAGGTGATGCAAGCGTTTTATATCCTCAAATGTTTGTTCGTAGTTGCTACATGGCTCGGCCACTGCATGTTAGAAGAGAGGTGGTGCAGCTGCGGTGGGGTGGAGGGCTGTAGGTGGTCGAGCATTCGTGTGAGCCAGTGGAACAAGCGTGAAGCAAAAAGGAGAGCAAAAGATAATAATAGTAAGAAAAACAAGCGCCATTACCTGATAGCCCAAAAGCTCATGCAAATAGAAGGAAGATGAAGGTTAAAGCAAAATGAGATGCAAGAAATATTTGTGACGTGCTTGAGTATTTATAAAGAGAAGTTTTCGTTGCTTATAAATATGAGAGAGGGTGCACAAATCAAGGCAAACTTTTGGCCAAAATTTTTGTACGTGTGAAAACAAATTAAAAAAAATGGCAAGCAAATTTTTGATTGATACGTGATGTTTTCTTTATGTTATTAGGGGGAAAAATGCACTGATTTAGGTGAGAAAATATAGGCAAGAAAGATTTGAGTGAATATTTGCAGTGGTATTGATTGCGTGAATTTAGCAAAAGGAAACTGCAAGAAATCTTTGGCAACATTTTGTACACGTTTAAAATTTTTTAGGAAGTAAATGCGTTGATAAAAACACAAGAAATATTTATAAAATGGGAAGGTGGTGAAAATTATTTGCGTACAAGGTTGAGTATTTAAATGAAAACTAGTATTGATTGCTTGGAGAAACGACAAGAAATAATTCACTTTGAAACTGTCAGGAGGAATTTACGCGTGATGTTTGATTTAGGAGATAATTACGTTTGTAAAAAATGAAAGAAATAAATATGTTTGAACGGCAAGGAACACGCACGCGAGCAACTTATTTATCAGTGGTTGCGTTAATCAAGGGGATGAAAAATGGTAAGCAATAAATTTTGAACGTTAGGGGAAATAAAAGATTTCATACTTATTAAACAAATTGAAGTAAAGGAAAGTGAGATTTCTTTAAATGTAAATGGCACGTCACGGTTGAATTCCCCCACCCCCCCCCCCCCCCCCCCCACAAATGCACGGAAATTTACTTTTCAAATAGCAAAGTTAAGGAAAGAATGACCAAGTACTTATTTCAATTTTAGTTATTACTTATTCATTAAGTAAATATGCGAAAGAAAATAACGTACTTTTATATCGTCAAATAAATCAGCCAAATGGATATGAACGTACACTTTAAACGTACAAATTAAAGGTATAATTAAATAGATTATTTATACACTATAACTTTTAAAATTATAATAAAATATGATTAGCTTACATCCTTTTTATTCATTTACCATTTACAAAAAAATTTATTACTTAAATGGATGTATATAAGTAAAATATTAATTACTTAATTTTAAAAGGTATATAATCCATTTTTTTTAAAGAACAAAAAATGAAATAAAACGTTGTTACGAATATACTCAGTTATTATAAAAGATAAGGAAAATTTTCTCCATGCTTTAAAAAAAAAATCAGTGAATAAAATAAAACAAAATGAAACAAAGTGAAAAAGAAAATAAATAACTATATTTTAGGAAAATAGAAAGATAAATAAAGAAAATAGTTTAATTTATTCAAACTAGCTTAAGAAAATTGTAAACATAATCCACTTAACATTGGGAAATTACAACTTTTCTTGAAAATAGTTTAAAATAATTCTTTGAGAAATAAAATAAAGTGAGAATGAGAATAAAATAAGTTCTTAAGAAAAATATAAAATAAATAAATAATTTCTTAAATTAATTGAAGTTGGAAATTAGAAATTATAACCAAAATATAACTGACACTGGAAAATGTCAATTACACGTTTTTTTTGTAAAACGTTTTAAAATCAAAATATATACAAAACAAGGTATTTTACCAATGAAAACATAAATTGGAACATTACATGACTAAATAAAATAATTTTTATATAATTTAAAGTAAACAATTTTGTTAAATACAGCAAATTGCACACGATAGTTAAAAAGGCATAACTTTCACATTATAAATCAGATTTCAACGAAACGAAAAACACTATTCTAAAAAATTTATTTACTTTCAAAATAAAAGATAAAATTCAAATTTTCAAACTTTCAAATTTTTAAATTTAGAAGTCAAAGTTTGACCATATTGACAAAATTCACATTTTCGGAAAAATACATGTGTAGAATTCTAATCCATACCAAAAATTATATTTAAAAAAAATTATCTGCAATAAATAAATAAAAAATTTATTAAAAATTTTGGGTTGATACATAGATGGTTTGGATGGCAAGCCAAGTGAGAGTAAATGCAAAGAAACAGAAAAGGCATAAGTTAAGAAGAAAGAAACGTATATATGTTTTATTCTTAAATGCAAATGAAAATGACGATTTTTGAAATGAGAAATAAATCTTCTTGTACATGATTTGCAAATGAGAAATACACGGCTAGGAAAAAAGTTTGTATGGCTAAAGCAAGAAATAAAGAGGCCATGTAGAAAAAGGAAAGAAATCAAGCAGTGACCTGATGGATTTAATTAATTTCTTTCCTTTGTATTAACCGTTGTTCTTAATTATATTGAATTTGTTAAATGTGTTCATTTATTATGATTAAATCCTCAAATAAATTCATTCAGATAAGTTTCATTCTTTTATATTACCTTATAAATAAAATATGCATTTCCACTTTAACTTTCCTTCCTTATTTTATTACAAAGTTTATTTTTCTTCATATTAAATTACCAAGATTTTATCAATTTAACAATTTTAATTATTAAAAAAAATTGGGTCGTTACATTTGTTCATGAAGTAATAATTGATAAAAGAATGGAAATAAGATAAAATAACTAATTGGGTTTAAATTTCAATTAATGTAATTGACAAAATTACACATTTTTAAATATAGTCATGAATACCAATTTAAGGTGAAAATTGGGGTGCATTAATGTAACGGAATGTAAAACTAATACAACTTTGCTTATAGAATAATTGATTTAGATAAAAGGGATTGGAATTGAATCAAATCAATTTATTTGAGTTAATTATAATAAATTGGTATTCAAATTTATAACAAATGGGTTTATTGTAAGAAACTGAAATTTGATGCTATAGTGAATTGGAGTTAAGGTGAAAATGGAAATATTGAAGTATGTAATGCAAGGGTATCATAAATAGTAATGGAATAAAATTCGTGTTATATATGGAATTATAACCTGGGTTAATAAGTAACAAATTTATAAATGAAATTAAAAGAAAATAGGCGGCAATTAATATAGGTTGTTTATTTATTTAATATGTTAAACAAACTTTGGTAACAAATTGCAATAAATCTAAATTTAACGTTTTGTTAATGTAAATTTAATTAATAATCTGAAATAATGTAAATTTGTTCATAATATGACAATTGGTTGGATAAAAAGAGCGGAAGTTAAGATTTATTTATTTATTGGAATTTACATCTTTATAAATGGATTAATTGCAACTAAATGAAATTAAATATTTAAATATTACGTAAATATTAATTTAGATGAAATTTGAAGATATTTATGTAATAAAGCATGAACCAATGTTAATTTTATTTATTTGATGATAATGGATTGAATAACAAGAATATGAGTCAAATAAATGGATTTATTTGGAATTTCAATTGATGCTTAATGAATTTATAAAAATTGAAATTGAATACGGAAATTGGTAGATTTATTAACTTTGAATTGTTATCTAAATGGTTTAAAGTATTGCAATTGTTTAAGAAATCAAAAATGATAAGATTTGTTATTTATGGAGTTGAAATTGAAAAGGGATTTAATTAATTAACTTTTAATCAATTTAATTAACTAGAAAATAGTCATTTTGGCCACTGACTCGGATTTCGATGAAACTAGTTTCATCGTATCCGGTACGGTGAATTATTGTAGGATTTCAAGTTTCGTAGCGATCGGACTTATGTTTGATCGTACGTACGCGAAACGCCTAGAAATAATTTAATTGAAATCAATTGAAATCAATTTGAAATAATTTGATTTTAGCATAACTTCTTCGTATGATGGATTTTTGACTTGAAACCTGTTCCATTGCATTTTAAATATTTTATAACATCTATTTTCATATGTGCGTTGACCCAATTTCGTTCCGGAGTCGAAACGGGCTTTTCGGGCCACTTTGTCGTTCAGCGCGTATATCAATCTTATCCATCCATTCTAATTTCAACTTGCCTATATATATCCAGCTATAAATCCTAGCCTATTTCTTATTCCTCATTTCCGTACGTACAATTACATTAGCTCCTCCTCTTTCCAATGGCTGAAAACCCTTAATCGTAAAGTGTAATTTCAAATCAAATCCAAAGACAAAATTTCAAATTCAACGAACTATACCAAATTTTATATGAATCTGAAGCTCTCAAAGAGCGTAGTCCTCTGGTATGATTCGTTTTTCAATTTGGTACCCGTTTGCCCAGAATTCACGAATCAATTCACGGCCGTTTATTGGGCTTTGATCAACTTCAGTGGATCGTCGAATCGAAGGCACCATCGCGTGGAGGGGGACATGCGTTGTTCATCGGTGCAGTTCGTTTGTCAAAACAACGGCTAGGTCGCCTCGTTAAATTCGATTAGGATTCCTTGTTCGTGGCAGAGCGTGTGAAGTTCTGGCCTCGTGGAGCTGCGCGTGGGGCCAATGGGGGCGGCTATGGTCGAGTTGGCGAGGGGCGTCGTCAGATGTTGGCAAAGGTTGGTCGTGGAGGCGGCGTTCGTTGTGGAACGTGGCGGCTGCAGACGAGTTTTGTGCTCCAAGAGTTAGCCAGGGTTTCATGTACTGTAGGGAGGGATGACGTGGCAGAGTAGACGGTGAGTCATTTATTTTTTTTAATTTTTATTTTCTTTTTTTTCAAATAATCTAATTGCAATAACTTTTGCTTACGAGGTCCGTTTCACGCACAGTTTTCTCCGCTAGGTTCTTTTCAAAATTCCGGTCATTTTGATGAGGGTTTCGATGGATTCTGGGACTGTTCAAATTTTGGGATTAAATTGATTTAAATTCAATTTAAATTCAAAAGGTGAGCGTTTTAACCCACTCACAACTTCTAAAATTTCTTATGTTTGTTAAATTGATTTATGATGTGATTAGAAATTTATTTATGACTATTTGGCATATGTGTAATCATCATCTCAGTTAAATTGAATTTATTTGAACTAAATTGTTATTAAATTTATTATTGCATATAAACTGCCAGTTAAATAGTTATTTAATTTATTATTGAATATAAATTGCCAGTTAAATAGTTGTTTAATTTATTATTGAATATAGACTGCCAGTAAATACCTGTTGTTTATTATCTGTTATATATAGATGTTATTGTTTGAATTGAATGATGATCGTGATAAATGGTTGATGATTGATATTGGATGAATGGATGTTGTATTTTATATTGTTATAAACCGCAACTGGTTATGCATTTTTATTCCATTCGGGATTGCGGTTTAAAGTGATATATAACCGTATTTATATTTTAAATTACGGATTGAAATGATAAATATCCGTATCACTTGACCATAGGATAGAAAATTATATACAGACACCACGGCCGATATAAAAATATATTTTAAAATGATTTCTATGGCTTTGTAAAGGAATATATGATTTTATGAGATATTGATTGGACATTTTATAAATGTTATTCTATATATAGTTAAATTCTTGGTTTTAAGCTATGAATAAAATTATTTAAAGTATAAAATAAGTTTAACAATAAAGTTTGATTTTATTAAAATATAATATGGATAAGTATTAACTTAAATTATATTTTAATATAGAGTTTATATTGATTTTTTTAAATCAAGTTTGAGAAGATAGTTTTGAAATTGATTTGAGATTTTACTTAATTAATAGTTATATTTTATAAGAATCCATTTGGAACTTATTGAAGTTGAGATTTTAAAAGAATATGGTTTTACAACTTAATTCGGGTCTAAGGCGATTTAATTGAATATATCAAGTCTGAATAAATTGAGGAATATTCAATTATTGAAATCTAAAGTTTTATTTAAAGGATATTAGATTTATTAAGCAAATATTTCAAAACTAAATAATAGTAAAGTGAATTTGGCGTGTGTGTGTGTGTGTACGAATTATAAAAATTTAGTTTGAAATATTTAATATTTAAGCTTTGAGATATATTGAATTTGAAATGGTTTATTTGTGGATCAAATCTATTTCGAAATCGATATAATTTGGGATGGTATATTTGAAAACCGAATTGAATTGAAATTTATGATTTTGGGATTTGGTTAAATTAAAATTTTAGAAATTCAGGTTGTTTTGGAGTTGATTCGTGAAATTAAATAAGCTAGATTATTTTATAAAATATTTTAAAATTTAAACCATGTAAAGGGTGGAAGTTATGTTTCAAAGTAATAAATTTCAAAGTATTACGTTCTGGAAGTGTTATAGTTTTAAGTCTTTGGTTTTGAAATTTTATAACTTTGAAATACTGATTTTAAAATGATATTATATTGATTTGTGTTTTAATAAAAATGTGATCGTATTGATTTTGTTTTTGAAGTGGAAATTATATCGTATTTATATGGTTTTAAATGGATATTTTATTCTGGTTTTGAAGTATAAATTGTTTTGAAATGACCGCGCTGTTATAATAACGTTTGGTTGTTGAAGAGGCCGAGATCGGAAGTTGTCATACTCTCTGCCAACTCCGAAAACCACTTTAACAACCGTGTACGCGGTGGAGATTCCAGAATGAAGTAGGATGGTGGCGTCGTTTCCATTGAGGTATATACGTAGACCCGACTCCCGTGAGTTGGCATAAGTTGGCTAAAACATGAGCGATCATCGGGCTAAGAAGGTAGCACCTTTTATCGGACACACTCTTTCGATACCGTTCTATTACTCGATGATTGTTTGGGGCCCATTTTAATTAGGGGGTGTGGCTCGAGGTGGGTGGTAGTAGCTGCTACGCGCTACCACCGGTCCGGAAGCGTAATTGATGTATCTACCCTGGAATTGCCTAGTTGTGCCATGTCACCCAACCTAGCGCGCCTTGTACGAGTTTGGTTTTGTCCCGTAGCCTGTGTGGTATTCTCTGATGGCTTTCCGATCATGAGGAACAATGATACTGGATCGACTACTGCGACTATTATCGTGCTGAGGGGGATATTGGGTAGCTCCTTAACGCTATTTAAAAGTAAGTTTATTTTACTATAGACATTACTATAATAGAGAAATATTATTGCATAGTAAATAGTTCAACGGATCCTTAGGAGATGTGAATCCCGAGCATCTCTTAAGTTACTGCACTCACGTTTGGCGCTGGATAGGAGATGTCAAATCCAATAAACATCTCTGACACTATTCCACTCATATTATTTACAGTTGATTTAACTTGCATAAGACCTTTTATTTCTGACTCGAGTGTTTTGTCTTTTCAATACGCTCGGGTCAGCCTGAGCATTTCAGGGTTTGGAGACCTTACTTCTGGAGGACGAGGGCGAAGATTGTATTTATTCGGTTATTTAAAGTTATTTGTATTTATTTACACCTATTTTACGTTAAAATTTAGCCTGTAAATGTTTGTTTCTTTTTATTCCTTTTTACGCGATTAAAATATAGAATATTAAAAGAAAAGAATTTGCTAATATGGAATAATTAGAAATAAACAATGAATTTACAGAATTCAGATGTAAAATAAGAAAGTACTGTAATAAAACGAAGATAGACTGAAATAGGCAAATTTGAGACATTTGTAAACATGTTTATAACTAGTTATAACTAAAAAGTTAGAATAGAAGAGTAATAATTATAACATAGATTACAATTAAGCAAAAAGAACAGAAAAGGCTTATTTTGAAACTTAGATTAAGTTAATAAGAAATATAATAGAAATAACAGAAGAGGCTTATTTTAAAACTTACACTAAGTTAATAAACAAACATAGAAGAAGGGCCCATACCAACTACATTCCCATTCAATCATGAAATGATGGTCTCACAATAGTTAGGTGAGGCTGGGACATGCTTATGCTAATTAGGGTAAATAAGTGGCCAATAGACAAAGGCTCAAATCTGGGGATTCGGAAAAGAGGCACAAACTAGAATTTGTTTGTTAGGACCAGTATCGATAGCATTTCCTTTCAAACTAGGACCGTTGGTCTCACAGCACTTAGGTGAGGCTGGGCAGCATTCCATTTCAGACTAGGACCGATGGTCTCATAATAGATTAGGTGAGGCTGGGCACGCTTATGCTGATTAGGGTAAACAAGAGGTCAAAATAGGGAGCGACAATTAGTGTGTACAAGCGATGACCAAGCATGCCACATCGATTAGGGTAAATAATTCGCTACTGCATTCCAAGCACTTAACGGGTGTCTTTTGCTGCGGGACCAACAGGATGGGACCAACTCACAGTGGCACAATTGAGATAGAAGGCTGATCAATGAGTAAAATTAGGATTTTAGCCTAGTTAAAATAGGATTAGGATTTCAGCCAAATCACAGCGGTTTAAGACAAGCATAAACAATCCAAACAGTCAAGTAATCAAAGCAGACAGTCTAATAGAATCAGAAACAGTATTTTATCCTAGTTTTATCTTTCCTTTATTTCCTTTTAAACTAGAACTATTGCTTAGTCAATTATCCTTATATTGCTTAGAAATGCTAGTAACTACTTTCACTCATTAGACTTATTTTTCCCCATAGGCCAGCAGAGGCAAGGACAATAGATTCGGATTTCTTGGAGATACATCCCGGAGGTCTTCATGTACACCTTTTCTTTCATTTTCCATTTCATTGGCTTTTGATGTACTGTTACTTATAAGAGGGTTGACTATTATTTTTGTACCCTGATTTTATGAAACTGATATGTATTTTTCATGAGACACGAGTATTTGATATTTTTAAGACATGTGATGTTTTTCAAACTGATTAAATAAGTTTAATTCCGAATAATGATTTACTATTTAAATGTTTCCGCTGTTTTTACTTATTTTTCTTATGAACCTTAGTCTCTGTAATGTTTCA
This sequence comes from Allium cepa, assembly GCA_030765085.1. Classification (NCBI taxonomy): domain Eukaryota; kingdom Viridiplantae; phylum Streptophyta; class Magnoliopsida; order Asparagales; family Amaryllidaceae; genus Allium; species Allium cepa. The sequence goes on from CM060943.1 coordinate 859,183,097, forward strand.
GCTATAATGCACCATATCCTTTGGTGTGCCCTTTTTGGGTATACTAAGGTGTGTGGGGTGTTTCACTTGGTATCAGAGCCTAAGGTTATAGGATTCCTAAAAACTTGTTTTGAAAGTAACGTATTTTTAATAAGTAACATAACTTCAAACTAAAAGTGTTTTTCTAGAAAGATACTCTTATTATAGAAATGGATTTTAGGTATAAGAGAGTTTTTATAAAGGTTACGTCAAAGTCCAGTTCAACCTTCTTTCGATTCTTTTGAGCCTAAATTCAATTTTCTTTGCATAGAGTGGTGGACTCACCAAATCTTCCAGTGTCCAAGTCACTGGCTGGTTTCGTAGATATCTCTAAGCTACGACATCAGAGGTGCAAGGGCAAGCGCCCAATACAGCACCGACAGGTGGAGATCCCATTAATCCACCCGCACCAGACAATTTTTCTAAGCTATGGAAGGACTTTGCTAGTCTAGGAGGCAGAATAATTTCTAGCATGGAGGATTTCGTGGGAGTGATGTATTAGTCACTTGTGGAAATGGCTCTCATATCAGATGTTGATAAGTAAGAATGGGTTAAGGAGGTCCCTAAATCAGAACACTCTAAGAAGCAGTGGTGGAAGAATAAGAGGGATAAGGACAAGAAGAAAGGAGGAGGACCTCAAAAGTGACAGATCAAGAAATGCGAGAAATGTCATAGTTGAGAATTGGTTGGGAATTTCACAAAGGACTATAAGAAGGACACGATGAAGGGGAGATGTTACAATTGTAGGCAGCCTTGGCACCTTAGTAGGGCTTGTCCTTAGAGGGCAGGATAGGGAGCAGGTGCACCTACAGCGCAATTACAGGCTTTGGATGCAGCACCTTCTAGTAGTGGATCAGATCAAGGTAGGTAAGGCTCTGTAGAAGGTTTGATCTCTATTTCGGATTTTCCTATTCGGACACTTTTTGACGTTGGGGCATCGCATTATTTCATTTCTAGTTCCTTGTTTGATTGTTTGCACTTAGATATTTCTCTAGTAGTAGAACCTATAGTTGTTTTAAACCCCATAGGAGGATTGGCACATTTATCCATGATTTGCAGGGGTTTACAAAAATTTATACTAGGCGTAGAGTTTGATTGTAATGCCTATGTACTAGGATTTTGGAATATGCGATGAATTTGGGGATGGGCTGGTTATCCACTTATGGAGCGATATTAGTCGATGAGAGGGAAGTCGTTCGACTAGAGACATGTAGTGGAAGGACTGTTGAGGTTTCTTGTGACCCACAGGGGTCATTCTTGTTGAGCTTCCTTTATTCACTTGATTCATCACTAGGAGAGTTAGGGGACTACCGCCAAAGAGAGAGATTGACTTTAGGATTTATCCGAATGACAATGCTAAGCTAGTGGCATTGCCAATGAGACATATGGCTCTTAGAGAGAGGAAGGAGTTAAGTTAGAAGATTGGTGAGCTATTGGAGAAAGGCTTCATCAAAAGGAGCATATCTGAGTGGGGAGCGCCAGTCGTCTTTGCTACAAAGGCAGATGGTTCTCTTTAACTTTGCGTAGACTATAGAGAGTTGAATAAGCTCACGAAGAAGAACCATTACCCACTTCCTAGGATAAAGAATCTTTTCGATCAGTTGGTTGACTCTTCAGTATTTTCTCACGCATAGGATTCATTAGCTAGGGTTGCTGATGATAGCATCGATAAGACATCATTTAGGACACCCAATGGATTCTTTGAGTGGTTGGTTATGCCAATTGGGCTAACCAATTCCCCGGCCTATTTTGTATATTTGACGAGCTATGTTTTTTGAGATATCCTAAATAAAGTTCATTATAGCTTTGTGGACGACATTCTAGTGTTTTCCAAGAGTATGGAAGAGCATGCTATTCATCTTGAGGAGGTTCTTCGTACACTTTGTGTTCATCGGTTAAAAGCAAAATTCTTGAAGTGTGACTTTTGGCATGAGGAGGTGAGTTTGTTAACGTAGTGTCAAGAGAGGGTTTAGCTGTGGATTCCACTAAGATAGTAGTAGGATTGGAAGGCCCCCAAGAACGCTACCGAAGTTAGAAGCTTCCTAGGTTCGACTGGCTATTATAGGAAGTTTATCAAAGACTTTGCTAAGATTACAACACCACTTACTCGCCTCGCTAAGAAGAATACGACATTCGTATGGGATGTAGGTTTTGAGGATTACTTCGTGATGCTGAAGAGGGCCCTTATTAGTGCACTAGTGTTTGTTTTACCCAACGGAGTTAAGCCTTTTGCAGTATACACTGATGCATGTGGGATAGGTCTTCGAGAAGTATTAATGCAAGAATGGAGGGTAATCCGTTATGGAAGTAGACAGTTAAGAACTCATGAGATACTCCACCCATGATTTGGAGTTAACTACTATTGTTTTCGCTCTTATGTCTTGGAGACATTACTTGGAAGGAGAGAGGTTCGAGCTTTTCATTGACCATAAACCATTGAAGTACCTATTCTCACAGAAGGATTTAAACTTGAGGCAGCAGCGTTGGATTGAGTCCTAGCATCATATGACATTGAGATAGATTACACCCTTGGGAAACGGAACATGGTTGCGGATGCTTTAAGCAGAAAGAGAACAACCCTTAGTCCAATGTTCATGAAGTGGAAAAGCCTAGAGTTTATTTCCACCTTTGATTTTAAGCCCTATACGGACATTACCCCTTGATTATTGGTAGCACTTGATGTTAAGCCTACCCTCATAGATTAGATTGGCTCAAGGCAGCGAGAGGATTCAAAGCTTATGGATATTTTTGATAGCGTTAGTAGAGAGTGGTCCCTAGACATCTCCAATGTTAGTAAAAGGTGACTAAGGGGAGATGGAAGATTTGTGTCCCCCGTATTAGTGATTTGACGAGAGAAGTTCTAGAAGAAGCGCACCATTCTAGAATGACTATTCATCCGGATGGTTATAAAATGCATAGGGACATAAAGAGAGTGTTTTATTGGAGCGACATGAAGAAGGATGTGACAGAGATTGAAGCTAGGTGTCTTTTGTGCCAAAATGTTAAGGCAGAGCAGCATAAGCTTCACAGATTGCTTCAACCATTGGATGTACCAGAATGGAAGTGGGATAGTGTTTTGATGGAGTTCATAGATGGTTTACCTCGATCTAGGAAGGAGAATACTAGTATTTGGGTGGTTGCAGATCGTTTGACTAAGAGCTCCCACTTCATTCCGGTCAAGAGTAAGAGGACGTCACCTTATTTGGCATTCTTATTTGTTCGTGAGATGGTCCAATGTCATAGAGTTCCTTCTAGCATAGTGAGCGATAGAGACCCTATCATTACTAGCGAGTCTTGAAGAAGCAAGGAATATGCTTTAGGAACGCAGCTTATATTGAGTGTGGCTTATCACCCTTGACGGATGGCCAAACGGAGAGAGTTAATATAGTTCTTGAGGATTTGTTGAGGATGTGCATTCTTGATTTTGGAGGAACTTAGGAGGAGCATCTTCCTTTAGTGGAGTTCGCGTATAATAATAGTTTTTAGGTTAGCATTTGGATGACACCTTTTGAAGCTCTTTATGGAAGACCTTGCAAGTTTCCTTAGTGTTGGTTAGAGTCTACAGAGAGTTTCTACGTGGTATCAAAATGATTAGAGAAACGTCAAAAAAGATTGATTTGATTAGAAGGAGAATGTAGACGGCCCAAGATAGGCAGAAATCCTATGCAGATAGGTAAAGAAGGGATATTGAGTTTGAGATAGGAGATTTGATTTTCATTAAGGTGTCTCCACTTAGAAAGGTTGTGAGGATTGGATCAAATGGGAAACTTGCTCCTAGATTCATAGGCGGCAATTAATGGAAATATTGAAGTATGTAATGCATAAGTAACAAACTTATAAATGAAATTAAAAGCAAATAGGTGACAATTAATATAGATTGTTTATTTATTTAATATGTTAAACAAACTTTGGTAACAAATTGCAATAAATCTAAATTTAACATTTTGTTAATGTAAATTTAATTAATAATCTGAAATAATGTTAATTTATTCATAATATGACAATTGGTTGGATAAAAAGAGCGGAAGTTAAGATTTATTTATTTATTGGAATTTACATCTTTATAAATGGATTAATTGCAACTAAATGAAATTAAATATTTAAATATTACGTAAATATTAATTTAGATGAAATTTGAAGATATTTATGTAATAAAGCATGAACCAATGTTAATTTTATTTATTTGATGATAATGGATTGAATAACAAGAATTTGAGTCAAATAAATAGATTTATTTGGCATTTCAATTGATGCTTAATGAATTTATAAAAATTGAAATTGAATACGGAAATTGGTAGATTTATTAACTTTGAATTGATATATAAATGGGTTAAAGTATTGCAATTGTTTAAGAAATCAAAAATGATAAGATCTTATTATTTATGGAATTGAAATTGAAAAGGGATTTAATTAATTAAATTTTAATCTATCTAATTAACTAGAAAATAGTCATTTTGGCCACTGACTCGGATTTCGATGAAACTAGTTTCATCGTATCCGTAACGGTGAATTATTGTAGGATTTCAGGTTTCGTAGCAATCGGACTTATGTTTGATCGTACGTATGCGAAACGCCGAGAAACAATTTAATTGAGATCAATTTGAAATAACTTGATTTTAGCATAACTTCTTCGTATGATGGATTTTTGACTTGAAACCTGTTCCATTGCATTTTAAATATTTTATAACATCTACTTTCATATATGGGTTGACCCAATTTCGTTCCGGAGTCGAAACAGGCTTTTCGGGCCACTTTATCGTTCAACGCGTATATCAATCTTATCCATCCATTCTAATTTCAGCTTGCCTATATATATCCTGCTATAAACCCTAGCCTATTTCTTATTCCTCATTTCCATACGTACAATTACATTAGCTCCTCCTCTTTCCAATGGTTGAAAACCCTTAATCCTAAAGTGTAATTTCAAATCAAATCCAAAGACAAAATTTCAAATTCAACGAACTATACCAAATTTTATATGAATCTGAACCTCTCAAAGAGCGTAGTCCTATGGTATGATTCATTTTTCAATTTGGTACCCATTTGCCCAGAATTCACGAATCAATTCACGGTCGTTTATTGGGCTTTGATCAACTTCAGTGGATCGTCGAATCGAAGGTACCATCGCGTGGAGGGGGACACGCGTTGTTCATCGGTGCAGTTCGTTTGTCAAAACAACGGCTAGGTCGCCTCGTTAAATTCGATTAGGATTCTTTGTTTGTGGCAGAGCATGTGAAATTTTGGCCTCGTGGAGCTGCGCGTGGGGGCAATGGGGGCGGCCATGGTCGATTTGGCGAGGGGCGTCGTCAGATGTTGGCAAAGGTTGGTCGTGGAGGCGGCGTTCGCTGTGGAACTTGGCGGCTGCAGACGAGTTTTTTGATCGAAGAGTTAGCTAGGGTTTCATGTACTGTAGGGTAGGATGACGTGGCAGAGTAGACGGTGAGTCATTTATTTTTTTTAATTTATATTTTCTTTTTTTTCAATTAATCTAATTGCAATAACTTTTGCATACGAGGTCCATTTCACGCATAGTTTTCTCCGTTAGGTTCTTTCAAAATTCCGGACAATTTGATGAGGGTTTGGATGGATTCTGGGACTGTTCAAATTTTGGGTTTAAATTGATTTAAATTCAGTTTAAATTCAAAAGGTGAGTGTTTTAACCCACTCACAACTTCTAAAATTTCTCATGTTTGTTAAATTGATTTATGATGTGAATAGAAATTTATTTATGACTATTTGGCATATGTTTAATCATCATCTCAGTTAAATTGAATTTATTTGAACTAAATTGTTATTAAATTTATTATTGCATATAAACTGCTAGTTAAATAGTTATTTAATTTATTATTGAATATAAAGTGCTAGTTAAATAGTTGTTTAATTTATTATTGAATATAGACTGCCAGTAAATACCTGTTGTTTATTATCTGTTATATATAGATGTTATTGTTTGAATTGAATGATGATCGTGATAAATGGTTGATGATTGATATTGGATGAATGGATGTCGTATTTTATATTGTTATAAACTGCAAGTGGTTATGCATTTTTATTCCATTCGGGATTGCGGTTTAAAATGATATATAACCGTATTTACATTTTAACTTACGGATTGAAATGATAAATATCCGTATCACTTGACCATAGGATAGAAAATTATATACAGACACCACGGCGGATATAAAAATATATTTTAAAATGATTTCTATGGCTTTGTAAAGGAATATATGATTTTATGAGATATTGATTGGACATTTTATAAATTTTATTATATACATAGTTAAATTCTTGGTTTTAAGCTATGAATAAAGTTGTTTAAAGTATAAAATAAGTTTAACAATAAAGTTTGATTTTATTAAAATATAATATGGATAAGTATTAACTTAAATTATATTTTAATATAGAGTTTATATTGATTTTTTTAAATCAAGTTTGAGAAGTTAGTTTTGAAATTGATTTGAGATTTTACTTAATTAATAGTTATATTTTATAAGAATCCATTTGGAACTTATTGAAATTGAGATTTTAAAAGAATATGGTTTTATAACTTAATTCGGGTCTAAGGCGATTTAAGTGAATATATCAAGTCTAAATAAATTGAGGAATATTCAGTTATTTAAATCTAAAGTTTTATTTAAAGGATATTGGATTTATTAAGCAAATATTTCAAAACTAAATAATAGTAAAGTGAATTTGGGGTGTGTGTGTGTGTATGTATGAATTATAAGAATTTAGTTTGAAATATTTAATATTTAAGCTTTGAAATATATTGAATTTGAAATGGTTTATTTTGTGGATCAAATCTATTTCGAAATCGATATAATTTGGGATGGTATATTTGAAAACCAAATTGAATTGAAATTTATGATTTTGGGATTTGGTTAAATTCAAAATTTAGAAATTTGGGTTGTTTTGGAGTTGATTTGTGAAATTAAATAAGCTAGGTTATTCTATAAAATATTTTAATATTTAAACCATGTAAACGGTGGAAGTTATGTTTCAAAGTAATAAATTTCAAAGTATTACGTTCTGGAAGTGTTATAGTTTTAATTCTTTGGTTCAAAATTTTATAACTTTGAAATACTGATTTTAAAATGATATTATATTGATTTCTGTTTTAATAAAAATGTGATCGTATTGATTTTGCTTTTGAAGTGGAAATTATATCGTATTTATATGGTTTTGAATGGATATTTTATTCTGGTTTTGAAGTATAAATTGTTTTGAAATGACCGCGCTGTTATAATAACGTTTGGTTGTTGAAGAGGCCGAGATCGGAAGTTGTCATACTCTCTGCCAACTCCGAAAACCACTTTAACAACCGTGTACGCGGTGGAGATTCCAGAATGAAGTAGGATGGTGGCGTCGTTTCCTTTGAGGTATATACGTGGACCCGACTCCCGTGAGTTGGCATAAGTTGGCTAAAACATGAGCGATCGTCGGGCTAAGAAGGTAGCACCTTTTATCGGACACACTCTTTCGATACCGTTCTATTACTCTATGATTGTTTGGGGCCCTTTTTGATTTGGGGGTGTGGCTCGAGGTGGGTGGTAGTAGCTGCTACGCGCTACCACCGGTCCGGAAGCGTAATTGGTGTATCTACCCTGGCATTGCCTAGTTGTGCCATGTCACCCAACCTAGCGCGCCTTGTACGAGTTTGGTTTTCTCCCGTAGCCTGTGTGGTATCCTCTGATGGCTTTTCGATCATGAGGGACAATGATACTTGATCGACTACTACGACTATTATCGTGCTGAGGGGGATATTGGGTAGCTCCTTAACGCTATTTAAAAGTAAGTTTATTTTACTATAGACATTACTATAATAGTGAAATATTATTACATAGTAAATAGTTCAACGGATCCTTAGGAGATGTGAATCCCGAGCATCTCTTAAGTTACTGCACTCACGTTTGGCACTGAATAGGAGATGTCAAATCCCGTAAACATCTCTGACACCATTCCACTCATATTATTTACAGTTGGTTTAACTTTCATAAGACCTTTTAGTTCTGACTCGAGTGTTTTGTCATTTCAATACGCTCGGGTCAGCCTGAGCATTTCAGGATTCGGAGACCTTACTTCTGGAGGACGAGGACGAAAATTGTATTTATTCGGTTATTTAATGTTATTTGTATTTATTTACACCTATTTTACGTTAAAATTTAGCCTCTAAATGTTTGTTTCTTTTTATTCCTTTTTACGCGATTAAAATATAGTAAAAGATAAGAATTTGCTAATATGGAATAATTAGAAATAAACAATGAATTTACAGAAATCAGATGTAAAATAAGAAAGTACTGTAATAAAAAGAAGATAGACTAAAATAGGCAAATTTGAGACATTTGTAAACATGTTTATAACTAGTTATAACTAAAAAGTTAGAATAGAAGAGTAATAATTATAACATAAATTACAATTAAACAAAAAGAACAGAAAAGGCTTATTTTGAAACTTAGATTAAGTTAATAAGCAAATATAACAGAAATAACAGAAGAGGCTTATTTTAAAACTTACACAAAGTTAATAAACAAACATAGAAGAAGGGCCCATACCAAATACATTCCCATTCAATCATGAAATGATGGTCTCAAAATAGTTAGGTGAGGCTGGGACACGCTTATGCTAATTAGGGTAAATAAGTGGCCAATGGACAAAGGCTCAAATCTGGGGATTCGGAAAAGAGGTGCAAACTAGAATTTGTTTGTTAGGACCAGTATCGATAGCATTTCCTTTCAAACTAGGACCGATGGTCTCACAACACTTAGGTGAGGCTGGGCAGCATTCCCTTTCAGACTAGGACCGATGGTCTCATAATAGATTAGGTGAGGCTGGGCACTCTTATGCTGATTAGGGTAAACAAGAGGTCAAAATAGGGAGCGACAATTAGTGTGTACCAGCGATGACCAAGCATGCCACATCGATTAGGGTAAATAATTCGCTACTGCATTCCAAGCACTAAACAGGTGTCTTTTGCTGCGGGACCAACAGGATGGGACCAACTCACAGTGGCACAATTGAGATAGAAGGCTGATCAATGAGTAAAATTAGGATTTTAGCCTAGTTAAAATAGGATTAGGATTTCAGCCAAATCACAGCAGTTTAAGACAAGCATAAACAATCCAAACAGTCAAGTAATCAAAGCAGACAGTATAATAGAATCAGAAACAGCATTTTATCCTAGTTTTATCTTTCCTTTATTTCCTTTTAAACTAGAACTATTTCTTAGTCAATTATCTTTATATTGCTTAGAAATGCTAGTAACTACTTTCACTCATCAGACTTATTTTTCCCCATAGGCCAGCAGAGGCAAGGACAATAGATTCGGATTTCTTGGAGATACATCCCGGAGGTCTTCATGTACACCTTTTCTTTCATTTTCCATTTCATTTGGCTTTTGATATACTGCTACTTATAAGAGGGTTGATTATTATTTTTGTACCCTGATTTTATGAGACTGATATGTATTTTTCATGAGACACGAGTATTTGATATTTTTAAGACATGTGATGTTTATCAAACTAATTAAATAAGTTTAATTCCGAATAATGATTTACTATTTAAATGTTTCCGCTGTTTTTACTTATTTTTCTTATGAACCTTAGTCTCTGTAATGTTTTAGCTATAACGCACCATATCCTTTGGTATGCCCTTTTTGGGTATACTAAGTTGTGTGGGGTGTTTCACTTGGTATCAGAGCCTAAGGTTATAGGATTCCTAAAAACTTATTTTAAAAGTAAAGTATTTTTAAAAAGTAACATACTTCAAACTAAAAGTGTTTTTCTTGAAATATACTCTTATTATAGAAATGGTTTTTAGGTATAAGAGAGTTTTTATAAAAGTTCCGTCAAAGTCCAGTTCAACCTTCTTTCGATTCTTTTGAGCCTAAATTCAATTTTCTTTGCATAGAGTGGTGGACTCACCAAATCTTCCAATGTCCAAGTCACTGGCTGGTTTCGTAGATATCTCTAAGCTACGACATAAGAGGTGCAAGGGCAAGCGCCCAATACAGCACCAACAGGTGGAGATCCCATTAATCCACCCGCACCAGACAATTTTTCTAAGCTGTGGAAGGACTTCGCTATTCTAGGAGGCAGAATAATTTCTAGCACGGAGGATTTCGTGGGAGTGATGTATTAGTCACTTGTGGAAATGGCTCTCATATCATATGTTGATAAGGAAGAACAGGTTAAGGAGGTCCCTAAATCAAAACACTCTAAGAAGCAGTGGTGGAAGAATAAGAGGGATAAGGACAAGAAGAAAGGAGGAGGACCTCAAAAGTGATAGATCAAGAAATGCGAGAAATGTCATAGTTGAAATTGGTTGGGCATTTCACAAGGGACTATAAGAAGGACACGATGAAGGGGAGGTGTTACAGTTGTAGGCAGCCTTGGCACCTTAGTAGGGCTTGTCCATAGAGGGCAGGATAGGGAGCGGGTGCACCTACAGCGCAATTACAGGCTTTGGATGCAGCACCTTCTAGTAGTGGATCAGATCAAGGTAGGTAAGGCTCTGTAGAAGGTTTGATCTCTATTTCGGATTTTCCTATTCGGACTCTTTTTGACGTTGGGGCATCGCATTCTTTCATTTCTAGTTCCTTGTTTGATTGTTTGCACTTAGATATTTCTCTAGTAGTAGAACCTATAGTTGTTTTAAACCCACTAGGAGGATTGGCACATTTATCCATGATTTGCAGGGGTTTAAAAAAATTTATACTAAGCGTAGAGTTTGATTGTGATGCCTATGTACTAGGATTTTTGGAATATGCGATGAATTTGGGGATGGACTGGTTATCCACTTATGGAGCGATATTAGTCGATGAGAGGAAAGTCGTTCGACTAGAGACATGTAGTGGAAGGACTGTTGAGGTTTCTTGTGACCCACATGGGTCAGTCATGTTGAGCTTCCTTTATTCACTTGATTCATCACTAGAAGAGTTAGGGGACTACCGCCAAAGAGAGAGATTGACTTTAGGATTTATCCGAATGGCAATGCTAAGTTAGTGGCCTTGCCAATGAGACATATGGCTATTAGAGAGAGGAAGGAGTAAAGTTAGAAGATTGGTGAGGTATTGGAGAAAGGCTTCATCAAAAGGAGCATATTTGAGTGGGGAGCGCCAGTCGTCTTTGCTACAAAGGCAGATGGTTCTCTTTAACTTTGCGTAGACTATAGAGAGTTGAATAAGCTCACGAAGAAGAACCATTACCCACTTCCTAGGATAAAGAATCTTTTCGATCAGTTGGTTGACTCTTCAGTATTTTCTCACGCATAGGATTCATTAGCTTAGGGTTGCTGATGATAGCATCGATAAGACATCATTTAGGACACCTAATGGATTCTTTGAGTGGTTGGTTATGCCATTTAGGCTAACCAATGCCCCAGCCTATTTTGTATATTTGATGAGCTATGTTTTTCAAGATGTCCTAAATAAAGTTCATTATAGCGTTTGTGGACGACATTCTAGTGTTTTCCAAGAGTATGGAAGAGCATGCTATTCATCTTGAGGAGGTTCTTCGTACACTTTGTGTTCGTCGGTCAAAAGCAAAATTCTTGAAGTGTCACTTTTGGCATGAGGAGGTGAGTTTCTTAACGTAGTGTCAAGAGATGGTTTAGCTGTGGATTCCACTAAGATGGTAGCAGGATTGGAAGGATCCCAAGAACGCTACCGAAGTTAGAAGCTTCTAAGGTTCGGCTGGTTATTATAGGAAGTTTATCAAAGACTTTGCTAAGATTTCAACACCACTTACTCGCCTCGCTAAGAAGAATACGACATTCGTATAGGATGTAGGTTTTGAGGATTACTTCGCGATGCTGAAGAGGGCCCTTGTTAGTGCACCAGTGTTTGTTTTACCCAACGGAGTTAAGCCTTTTGCAGTATACACTGATGCATGTGGATAGGTCTTCGAGAAGTATTAATGCAAGAATGGAGGGTAATCCGTTTTGGAAGTAGACAATTAAGAACTCATGAGAAGAACTACTCCACCCATGATTTGGAGTTAACTGCTATTGTTTTCGCTCTTATGTCTTGGAGAGATTACTTGGAAGGAGAGAGGTTCGAGCTTTTCACTGACCATAAACCATTGAAGTACCTATTCTCACAGAAGGATTTAAACTTGAGGCAGCAGCGTTGGATTAAGTCCTAACATCATATGACATCGAGATAGATTACACCTTTGGGAAAGGAAACGTGGTTGCGGATGCTTTAAGCAGAAAGAGAACAACCCTTAGTCCAATGTTCATGGAGTGGAAAAGCCTAGAGTTTATTTCCACCTTTGATTTTAAGCCCTATACGGACATTACCCCTTGATTATTGGTAGCACTTGATGTTAACCTCACCCGCATAGATTAGATTGGCTCAAGGCAGCGATAGGATTCAAAGCTTATGGATATTTTTGATAGGGTTAGTAGAGAGTGGTCCCTAGACATCTCCAATGTTAGTAAAATGTGACTAAGGGGAGATGGAAGATTTGTGTCCCCCGTATTAGTGGTTTGATGAAAGCAGTTCTAGAAGAAGCACACCATTCTAGAATGACTATTCACCCGGATGGTGATAAAATGTATGGGGACATAAAGAGAGTGTTTTATTAGAGCGACATGAAGAAGGATGTGGCAGAGATTAAAGCTAAGTGTCTTTTGTGCCAAAAAGTTAAGGCAGAGCAGCTTAAGCTTCACGGATTGCTTCAACCATTGGATGTACCAGAATGGAAGTGGGATAGTGTTTTGATGGAGTTCATAGATGGTTTACCTCGATCTAGGAAGGAGAATACTAGTATTTGGGTGGTTGCTCCTCTTTAGTTTCCCATTCCCCTCTTTAGTTTTGAATAGGTTCTTTCCTTTAATATCCTTTGGGAGGGTAGATTTTATGATTTCACCTATGGGTGGTGGGACTGAATGTAGACATGTTACTAGGAGATGTTATGTATGTTGAATGCTAGTGGTTGCAAGTGTTTGCTAGTAGATGCTAATGGACGCTTATATATACACTAGGCACTATTATCTCTTAGGGATCAGCCTAACTAGCTCACTAAAACATATGCATATGGATGTGTGTGCATTTGCATTTTTATTTTATTTTCATGGTTGCTATTAATGGATGATTATCATATGATTATTGCATTTAGGTAGTGATTATAGCACACACATAGAACTATTAGTTATCGTTAAGAATTGTGCATTCATTTGGATACATGGCATGGACATTATTGCATAAAAGAGATCGAATGAATTAGTAAACCGCCTAATCTTTTGCATTGGTCAGGGACATTGACACTACACTATTGCATATATCATAAATTGCATTAGAAAGGTTAAGGAGAATCGATGTAATGGATGATGATTGAATATATGGATGAAAATATTTATTTCATTCTTATGGCCTTGGAGATCTCGAGGAGGAAATCCTTTAAGGATGGGAGAATGTACAACCCAAAATTTGAGCTATAATATTTCATTAACGAATTAATTAAATAATTAAATAAGTTTGTGAAATTTTCAAAATCGAGCTACATGAGTTGCACCGTTGTGTCCGTGGCGATTTTGTGATCAATTTCCATATATAACTTGTCAACATTCGAGTTAACATGAAGAAGATACGAGAGAAACAAGAATTGAAAAGAAAACGATAAAAAATAGCAAGGCCTAGTTCGACCCAAGCTAGGGTTAGGTGGACCTTAGGGTTGACGCCCACCATACTCAGGTCGACCTACAGGTTGACCCAAATATATTATAGGTCGAACCGCTTATTCTCTTGAACGCTATTTTGCCGAGGTACGCGCCGATAAACGTATTTTGCTATTTTGTTCCAATTCTGTGAATACATGCTTCCATCCGACGGTTCCTAGCGAGCCTATGACGTGGTTGCACCAGACTTCATCTTCAAATCTAATGGCCTGTGTAACACCCCACACCCCTTAATATACCCAAAAGGACACATTAAAAGGCGTGGTGCGTTGTAGGTATAACTAAAGCTAACAGAGACTAAGATTCACAAGACAGAAACAAAGGAAACTTAAAATAATAACTTAATTAAAACAAAACTTCATAATTGGTTCATAAATAAGTCAAATACCAAATATCACACACATGTTTTAAAAATCCAATATGTTTCATGAAACAAAAACTCGTAGTCTCAAAAATCAGAGTACATAATATCCCTCATAATCGGCCAGTACATAGAAGGAACAAATGCTGAAAGAAAAGAAATACATTGTAGTAAACTCTTCCAAGAAATCTCTGAGGAACTGCAATCTACTGTCCTCTCCCTTGATTGTCTAAGGGAGCGGGGTGTAAAAGGGGAAAATAGAGGAGTGGGTCAGACTAAAAGTCTAGTGAATGGTACTAATTACTAGTGTCTTTAAGCAAAGTAAAAGTAATAGACTCTACAACAGTTCTAGTGTAAAAAGTGGAAACAAAGGAAACAGGATAGAGATAAACCTGAAATACATACGATTGACTATAGGATATGTTAACTTTGACTATTTGTACTTGTCCTTTATTTCTGCTTTGATGTAGCTGAATTCCTAATCCTGTAATTAGGATGTAACCCTAATTCCACCCTTTTTTATCGGCCTGCTATCCCATAGACCTTACTGCGGACCAGACACTATATAACTCCATACAGAACAACCAATGATATCGAAGAAAGATGCATAGAGCAACCATTGTGGATCCGAGCAACATATATAGCTCCTTACACAGAAGGTAATTGTGTCTACGAAAGACACCCATACTAAGCGCTTGGAACTCATAGATATTACTGAACACCCGAATGGAAGTCGCACGCGTAACTGTCACCATGCCTATGTTATCTTTTGCTCCACCTATTAGGTCTTCTTATTACCTCAAACTCCAGCATAAGCGTGCCCCTTAACCCACTTCAGGCTAAAATTAGATCACCTTGTGTCCATAGAATCTATAGGGGAAACGCTGTTGGTGCTGGCCTGTCATCCAAACAATATCTAGTCGTGCCCCTTATCCAAATCCCTCATGATTTTGACTTTTATTTGACCAATTACTACCATTTTTAGCATAAGCATGCCCTTGTCTCACTTTAGGCTAATATGGGACCACTGTTTTATCTAATTGGGAATGCTATTTAGTATTGGTCCTACTTCCATCGTTGCTTATTAACTTAGATGAATTATTTAAATAAGCCTTTACATTTTTCTCTACTATCTATGCTTATTAATTTCTCCTATGTCTTAAAATAAGCCTTATTCTATTCTTTTTCTTATTATAACCTAAGATATAATCATGCTTATGACTTAACCCAAGGTCTAAGTGTGAAAATAAGCTTCTTTCATCTTTTACTCTTTTTAGTTATAATTCTAAGTTATAACTAGTCCAATCTTTTTAATTCAGTCCAATTAAAGTCATAATTAGACGTAATTTCAATCCAATTCCATTTATATTATAGCCTTTGAAATTTTCATCTTATATTCCATTATTTCAATTTTCTTACAATTCAATCTGTATTCTCGTTAATCTTATACTAATCCATATGCGAAGAAGAAAGAGGAATAAAAGAAAACTGAAAATAGAAGAAAATCCAAAACGTACAAAGAAGACGTAAATAACGTATAAATAACAGTAAATAAACTATAATTTTTAAATAAATTATAAATAAGTTAACAGAAATAACTGAAATTAACTGAAAAGAATAGCTAGTAAGAAATAGAGTGAAAATAATTCTAAAAACAGTAAATAATACTGTTAAAAAGGTTATTCCAAAAATCGTAGTAAAACTTCAACTATTCAAAACCCTATTATTTTAAATTACTAAAATAAATCTTAAGATAATTACAATCACTTACCTTTGGTCCTTAGCTCTTTCATTTAGGCCTTCATGGATTCACTTGGAGTTGCTAAAATATTTTTATTAAAAAGGTTCTCTCCTTGTAAAATTATTCCTTTTACGGTCCTTCCTAAAAGGGTGAACCCAAGCGGAGAAATCTAGAATGAGAAAAATTGTTAGGCCAAGGGTCTTATTTATAGGGGTAGAAGTGAATCTCATTCTGTTGGATTTGGAGATTGAATAGGATGAAACCACGTCATAGGCTGAATAGAAGCCATAGGATGCAAGAATGGAGGGACCGGATTAAAACTAAAGTAAGAAAAATACATGTAAAAGATTTTTTCGTACCTACTGGAACAAAGGAACGATTCTTCTTCCTTCACCTGAGGCTGGTCGACCGCCTTGGTACCCAGGTCGACCGGCCGGTCAACATGCCCCCCCTCCCCGTTTTCTTCTTCTTCTTGATTTTTGTTTAATTTGTTTCTTGTTCATATTAGCTCAGTTTCCGATGTTCTATATATGGAAATTGACCAGAAAATTACCACAGGCACAATGATGCAACTCCCGTGGCTCAATTCTGATAATTTCGCAAAGTTATTTTATTATTTAATTACTTAACGAATTAATTATTATAGTTTAAATTTGGGGTTGTTACAGCCTAAGATCCCTAAGCTACACTACAAATAAGACCCTAGACCTAGTTATTTTTCTCATTTAGATTTTCTCCTAATTGGGAACATTGCTTGAGGCTGGACCATAAAAAAGAAATTTTTTCTAGGGAGATCTTTTTAATAAAAGTATTATATGTCGTAGAAGTGGATCCAGAAAGGCGAAGCAACAGGGCTAAGGACCACAAGTGAGTGTTTTGTAATTATTTTAGATTTTTAAGTAATTTAAAATAATAGGGTTCTCAATAGTTGTAGTTTTACTGCAATTTTGAGACAGTTTTTATATAAGTTATTTACAGTTAGTTTTTAAAGTTCTTTTCAGTATATTTTATTCAGCTATTTTATTTAGTTATTTACAGTTATTTGTATTTATTTACATATGTTTTACGTTAAAATTTAGCATGTAAATGTTAGTTTCTTTTTATTCCTTTTTACGTGAAATAAAATATAGAATATTAAAAGAAAAGAATTCGCTAATATGGATTAAATAGAAATAAACACTAAATTTACATAAATAAGATGTAAAATAAGAAAAAACTATAATCAAAAGAAGACAAGCTGAAATAGGAAAATTTGATACATTTGCAAGCATGTTTATAACTAGTAGTCATAACAAAAAAGATAGAATAGAAGAGTGACAATTATAACATAGGTTATAATTAAGCAAAAAGAAGAGAAAGGGCTTATCTTAAAACTTAAATTAAGTTAATAAGCAAATACAGCAGAAATAACAGAAGTGGCTTATTTTAAAACTTACACTAAGTTAATAAGGAAACATAGAAGAAGGGCCCATACCAAAAACATTCCCTTTCAGTCAGGAACTGACCGTCTCACAATAGATAGGTGAGGCTGGGACATGCTTATGCTAATTAGGTTAAATAAGTATCCAATAGACAGAGGCTCAAATCTGGGGATTTAGGCAAGGGGCACAAAATAGAATTTGTTTATTAGGACTAGTACCGACAACATTCCCTTTCAAACTAGGACTGATGGTCTCATAACACTTAGGCGACGTTGGGCAACATTCCCTTTCAAACTAGGACTGATGGTCTCATAACAGACTAGGTGAGGCTGGGCACGCTTATGCTGATTATGGTAAATAAGAGGTCAAAATAGGGAGCGACAGTTAGTGTGTGCCGGCGATGACCGAGCGTGCGACATCGATTAGCGTAAATAATTCGCTACTGCATTCCAAGAGATAAACACATGTTTTTTCCTATGGGACCAACAGATTGGACCAGCTTACAGTGGAACAACAGAGATAGAAGGCCGGCCAACAGGTAGAAGTAGGATTTTAGCCTAATTAAATAGGATTAGGATTTCAGCATAATCACAGTAATTTAAGACAAGTGCAGGCAATCCAAATTGTCAACGAATCAAAGAAAATAGTCTAACAGAATCAGAAATTGTATTTCATCCTAGTTTTATCTTTTCTTTATTTCCTTTTAAACTAGAACTATTACTTAGTCTATTATATTCATCTTGCTTAGAAATGCTAGTAATTACTTTCACTCACCAGATTTATTATCTGACCTGCTCCTTTATTTCCCTTTTCCCCCATAGGCCAATAGAGGCAAGGACAGTGGATTCGGATTTCGTGGAGATACATTCCCGGAGTTCTTAATGTATTCTTCTTATTTTCATTTTCTATTTCATTTCTCTTTTGATGTACTGGTACTTATGAGATGGATGGTTATTATTTCTGTACACTGATTTCATGAGACTGAAATGTATTTTCATGAGACATGAGTATATAATATTTTTAAGATATGTGATGCTTTTCATACTAATTAAAGAAGTTTAATTCTGAATAATGATTTACTATTTAAATGTTTCCACTGTTTTTACTTTTTTGTCCTATGAATCTTAGTCTCTGTAATGTTTTAACTATACCTATAATGCAACATATCCTTTGGTGTGCCCTTTTTGGGTATACTAAGGGATGTGAGGTGTTTCATCAAATTTTATATGTAAAGGAATAATTTTTTAGAAACTTTTTATGATATATATGGCGTGCTTGGTTGTTAGAAAATGATAATGTTGATTATCACCATTTGTGGTTGTTATTGTGTTATAATAAAGTTGTCATTATTATAATGCAAACAAGGATTAACAATTGAGAATTGATTTTATATAACCAAATGGAATTATATAATATGATGTATAAAAGTGGTTTATATATAAAAAGGATTTAAAAGCTAGGAATTTGAGAATTTAAATCTCTTTGGTTTTGGAAATGTTTTTTAAAGTTTTGGAAAATAATAATAATAATATTTGGAAAATATTTTTGAATAGAATACTTAAAAGGGTTTTAAAAGGAATAGAAAGCACTGAACTCACTTCGGTCATTGGAAAATAATTTCGATGACGACTACAGCATCATTGATGTTCATTATCAGGTTTCCAAGAGAGGAATTGCTACCATTGGTGTCTTGTTTTGTTAAAACTAGCTAGTTGAAAACCCAAAAGAATGATTTGATATACGAGGGTATTATGTATGTATATTATTAAAAATAATTTGAAATGAATAAGAATAAGGTGTTTAAACTCTGGGAATTTTCAATTAAGTGTTTATTGAAAATATGATAAAATAAGTTTGATAACTTATAAGTTTTGAAAATTAATAAGTTAAAGTAATAATTTAAATTATTGAATATGAATATCAGGAAAAGTAAATTTGAAATTAAATTATGGAATTAAATTTAACTTAAGTAAGTTAAATAAAATAATTTTTGAAATATATTTGATGAGATTTGGAATAAATTAATGAAATGAGCTAATTAAATAAATTAGCGAGTTGAATATGGTTTTGGAATATGGTTGAAATATTAAAATTGAACAATGGGATTTAGTTAAATAAAATTGGTGTTGATTTAAAACGAATATGACTTAAGTTGTGAAGTGGTAGTAAATATAAGAAGTGTCGTATGAAATGTTCATAAACTTGGATAAAATTTTATGAAATAATTCACAAACGAATTTAGTATGGAGTGAATGTTGTTGAACATAGAATTTGGTGGAATAATTCTTAAATGATACCAGTACTAAAAGGATATACTAAGTAAATAATAAATGTGAGTAAGGCAATGTGAATAATAACTGTGAATAATCGAATGTAAATGAAGTAAATGTGAATAAAGGAATTTGGTATGGTTAAGAATCAACTGAAATAAATACTTGGGTTTTATGTGTATTATTTTATTCGCATAACGGTTTGATCTAGATCCGAGTACATGATTTACATCGGTCCGAACAAGGATTTCTCACTCGATTCTGGACGACCAACAGTAGATATGAATTTTGATTGATTCTGGGATTCTCTATCATAGTATATGGCTATGTAAGGAGAATGATGGTTTCTGATCAAGGAACTAGACCTGAGTCTGCACTAAAGTGGTCGTGTGAATGATACTAGTCTGGAAGTGATATCGTGTGATCGAGCAAGCGATCCGATTGGTTATGTGTGAAGATGATATATTTACATCGTACGGGCTTTAGTAAAGAAAATGTTGAAAATTGAAATTATAAATTAATATGATCATGAACTATATGATTAAATATCATTGGACGCGGTATATATAAAAGCAAAAGCTAGTTGATGCCTCTGATTTCATAGGTGAAATTTGGTTGGCGACTAAAACGTACATGTTTAAATCATTGTTATTTGATTTGATGGTTTTATGATCTAGCTACTTGGCTTTTGTTTTCTTTTGTTGGATTGGGTTGGAAGTGGCAATTTGTAGTTGTTCTGATCTAGCCACGCAAAGGAGACACTGGCGGAATTTTTGAAAATTTAAAGGGTTAGAAATTTTGAAGAAAACTTTTAATAACTAAAATTTGGTTTTGACTTATAATCTGAAATGATTAAATGTATTAGTTGAAATTTATGAATGAATTCCAAAGTTTAGTAAAACTAATAACAAGGTTTCGACAAATTCTTTTTGGGAAGTTAAAGGCTTAAAAGGATTTGGTAAGTTATTTCAACTAATTTGTTTTAAAAAGTAATGGGTTTAGGCACTTTTCCTACTTTGGCAATTTCGAGGATGAAATTCTTTTAAGGGAAGAAGAATATAACGACCCATAATTTTCTATCATTTGGAATTAGAAAATTTAATTGATTTTACAAAATTGAAATTGAAATTTTGTAGATTAAATAACTTGAATTTCAAATATAGCAATTTAATTGATAATTTAATTGTTGAATTTAATAAATGGCATTTGTTTAAATAAATGAATCTTGGGTTTTAAGCAGCATAAAAATAATGTCAATGCTAATTTAAATTCTATTCTATAAGAATGGAGATACTAAAACTTTTAAATTGGATTTAAAAGTGATTTAACTGATTTTGAAATTTACTCATTTTAGTTAAGAGTGAAAATAGCGTTCCAGGGAACATTCTTGGATTTTGACAAAACTAGTTTCGTTTGATCCGTAATAATGAATTATAATACAACGTCGAATTTCATGGCAATCGGATGTATCTTTTGGCCGTGCAAGATCGAAACGCATAGAAATTAATATTGAAAATTTAATATAATAATTGGGTTCAAAAAGCTTTCTTCTGTATACGATTAAATTGGTCTCGAAATAGGTTCTATTACATTCGGAATAGTGGTATAACATAAAAATGCTAGGCGGCACGTCTCGACCGGGTTCGAAATTATATAGATAGATAGTTTGAATTTAAATAATATATATATGTATGTATGAATGTATGTATGTACGTGTATATATATATGTGTTTGACATTCACAGCCCAAGCCCTCCCCTCTACCATGTCATGTCTCCATCAAGCCAGGTAGTACACAAGCCCACGCCTCCTCGTTCTTTCCCATCCTTTCCTCCTTTATAAAAACGCCGCTGGTAAACATAAAAGGAAAAAAAATTTGAATTCAAAAATTTATGTTTCAAAATTTACACTATAAAAAATTTGAAACAAGCTTTAAAAATCTTGTTTTGGTTAGAATTTCGACCTGATATGCTTATTGAGGGGTGCGATGTTAGTTCTTGAACTCGACAGTAAAGGGTTTGGGATTAGAAGGAACTAAGGTTTGTAATTTCTATAGATTTAGTCATCGCTCGATCGAGTGAAGGATAGATTTGCGTTCACAGTGGCAGAGAGCATCTCTGGTGGAGATTTGGCGGACCTCGACGGCTCATGAGGGAACGCATCGCTACAGTGAACCCACGAAGGGTGATGTTGTTGCAATTTTTTGTGAAAGCGTGGAGGTGATGGGGTTGTGATGAGGAGGTGGAGATCGCGAAGAGTAGTTCAAAGGAATCGACGAAATAAAGTTTAGCGGAGCATAGCTTCGTATCCTCGCTTGGGCGTGCATGGCTACGGCACCGTGATATATCGTGTATAGGAGAAGAGAGTTTGGGGGAGGAAGATGGTAGAGTGGTAATTAATGTAATCATGTAATTGGTTATTAATTTTTAAATTTAAATCAATGACATAAAATTTTAATAACTTCTGTATACAAGGTCAAATCGAGTTTCGAATTTTTGCGTTGCGATCGTAATGACGAAAGCTTCACGGTGGAACTAGTTTGGAAAAATTTGGAGAAATTTAAAATTTAGGCTAAAATCGTACATCATTCAATTTTAGTTCCAAACCAAGACGCTTCATCGATGACAGAAAATTTTGATGAGTTACCCTCTCCTTTTTGGTTAACTGGTATAATATATAGTTGATAAAATTTTTTGGATGAGTGTTTGGATGAACTACTATATTTATGTTGGTTGGATTAAATATTCCCACTTATTGGAGCGGATGAGACCCTACTACGTTCTCATGTAAGAGCGGACGACCCTTTGTATACGTTTCCTGCCCCTAAGCGGATGATTTATATTTTATGATTATATAACATATGTGATGCAGGGGGAAACATGTTGGAGGGATCCAATCGGATTCCTCACTATTGTTGAATTGTTTCAATAACATTTATATGGATTATTGAAAAATAAACCTGATTGTGGGCATTACGGTTATAACATTGTTATATGTTGAAAACTAAAACCAAGCAGCGATAGGAAATCAATATTGATTTTGGTTAAGTGTTGGGTGGCTACTGGCCTCAAATTAGTATTTTAAAAATACTATAAATTGCTGATTGAGTTGGAATATGCTTTGAGATGAGAAACGATTCTTAAATCTGAAATTGGTTTTGGGGAATATTGTTTTAAGGATTATCTGGTTTATTATATCAATATTTTTATATTTAATTATAGTAATATTATTTTAATATTATTTTATTACATTAATATTATTTTAAGGTTATTTAATTATATTAGTATTTTTTAAGGTTAATTAATCTTGGCAATATTATTTTATGGTTATTTAAATTATATTACTATTGTTTAAAAGTATTTGTTTATAGTAATATGTTTTAAAGAATTTATAAAAATGTGAAAAGGTTAATTATTTAAGAATAATTATGGTTTTGAAATTTATAATAAGGATTATTGATAAGGTTTTGAAATTTAATTATTATTATTATAATACTAATGGTAAGGATTAATTACTCTTATTTAATTAACTTATATTTTTAAATTATTGATTATTATTTTTGGATGTTTTAAAGTTAATAATTCCCATTTATTTATAATGTTTATTATTGATGACCATTACTATATAATGGTGTTTTAAAGTAAAAGATTTTTAATTATTTGTAAATGTTCTGAGACCCGTGAATGGAGTTGTGTCACGACCCAAAATTCATAGTTAAAAAGTCGACACCAAATACCTCACTTGTATTCGACTGCCGAAGATTCGAACGTCAAATTTCAGTTCGGATGGAGCTTATAACAACAACAGATGCAAAATAAAACAGCGGAACAGAATGAATATATAAGACAACATCAACATAATCGATTACTGCATCAGAGTATTTAATACATACACCACAACTCCAAATACAACAACATAATAATACAACAGTGATTATATATTCAAAAAGTCTTCAAATGAAAGAAGTAATGATGGACTCCTAAAAGCCAAACAATTGAGATCTCCAAAAGCTCCTAAGATATCTCCAAAGCAAAAGCTCCAAATTACTGCTTACTTTAGAATACGGAAACCTGCTACTAGGCTACCCGTGTAGAAATTATGGGCACCCAGAGTTTAGGGAAGAAATAATAAACTCCAGGTCAGTCATGGGACTGGTGTGAGTAAACAAAAAAAAAGTTGCTTTTAAAGAAACTAGATTTATAAAAGAATTTTCGGTATGCTTTTAAAAATGGAACTACCATAAGACCTCCCGCCACACACACAATGAAAACGTAGAATTGGAGGAGATTTCTTCTTATGATAGTCAAATTACGCTTGGTATGGGGAAGTTTCTTTGATATTATTACTAGTGCATAGTGTAGAAAACATTTCGAAAATAGAATATAAATCTTAGCCGGCTTAGCTACCATTATATTATGCCTACTATAGCTGCCATGTTAAATGACAGGTTCTAAAACTAAAATCGTACAGGGCTCGTATTGTTTCTTTGGATTTCCAACGAATGGTCAGGCTAAGGAACTTCCTGGACTACATGGGTACGCCAGTGGAGGGACGACCCGAGAACCTAACCGGATCTCTGCCAACACAAGGCCAGGTTACCCCTAACTGGGTAACTACTGACACGAGTATGCCATCCCCCGGTGGGTTACAACCTTTATCCGGGGCCCCAGCAACAAATCACAAAGTAATATATATATATATATATATATATATATATATATATGTGATATCTACATAAGTTAAGTATCTGGGCTCCATACCATGATACCGCTTCTATCCAGAAGGAAATGCACATACCCTAAGGGGCGCCACCCCCAATAACTTTGCCGCATCTTTCCTGTTTTGACCATTCCGGGGTGTGAGGTTAGACGAAGTCTCGTCCACAAAGCTACGCTTTTCACGAAGCCATGCTTTGATCAACAAATGATCAACCGCACTCAGCATGCGACATTACCAAGTTGGGAGTATATTACTGATCACCTTCAACTGCATAACCTATGAGCTTGTACGTCTCAGAGAAGGGTGTTAAGCAAAGAGAATAAATTCTCCGCCCCCAACAGAAATGTATTTGAAATAAATCTGCTTTATATCTCAACTTGTAATGTCAGACATACAATCCATACAAGTGTTTTCTGGGTCCGAACTGAACTGAAGGCACTTCCAAAGAAGTCCTTGCTATCCGGGCGTCCACAATCCCGATCGGATTCCCCATCACATATGGAGAACTCTATACCGGAGCAACTCAGTGCAGAGTCATTCGACAGGGTATCCTATCGCTCTCGAAAATACCCAGTCTTCATCACTGGTCCTCAAATGCTATCCATAACGTCGAATCACATATTCGGAATGGGTTATACGACACAAAGGTCCTTTCCCGGTTAATTCGAATAGTGGGTGTTAATTTTAAAACATATGGATATGTCGTTCACAAAGATTCATAGGTTCGATGTGGGTTTCAGATAACTAACTACATCACATAGTATCGCAACCAGAACAAAAATACCAATCTAGTGCCGAACAAATATTTTAAATCAATGTGAGTGCGATTTAATTGATTTACCGCTTAATTATATTTTTATTGCTTAATTTAAATCAATGATTAAATTTGGATAAATTAATTTAATCTTAATTAACTCGATTTATTGTTTCTTAATTAGTTATTTTAATTAACTGCCAATTAAAATTAATTAACTTAATTTATCAAATTAACAAATTGTTAATTACAAATTTATCTAAATAGTTACTTGTTTATTTATCAATTTTAATTACAATTTATAAATCATTCTTAATTTTTTTCAAAATCATTGGTTAATAAAAATCATTTACCTTAATTTCATTTAAGAATCTGCTTTACACTTTAAAAATCAATTTATTTTTGCATTGAAAGTTTTAATGTAAATCTGCTTTAATTCTTATTTTGAATTAAATTACTTAAGTTAAATATTAATCAAGGTTTTATAAGCATTGATATATATTTACTTACTTAGTCGATAAATTAAATAAATTTTCAACTTAAAATTATTCAACATGGTTCAATTTAACATTTTAAACTTTAAAATTTTGGCTTAACCCATTTTAAACATACTCGAGTAAAACCCAGGTTTCACTCGAGTCAACCTCGGGTCTTCACGTTTCTTCCCCCAGATCTTCCCTTTCTCCCATCGTCCCAGTTTTCTTCTTCTTCCTTTTTCTTTTTTTTCTGTTCTTTTTTTTAAATAAGTTAAAAACTGAATCACTACAGGATTTAAACCATTCGAACGCGAGAGAGAAAACCCGAAGCACTTCCATTTTCAACTCGAGCGTCCTCTCGAGTTCTCCCCAGGCCCGATGTTGCTGACATGAAGACGACGTCGTGCACGTTCACGACGTCGCGCCGTCGCTACAACGAACATCGCGACCACCTTCCAGTCGCGAATCGTCCACATACTCGAATCCAAAGTTCATTTCGACCCAGAAAATTCGAAATAAAAAATTCATCAATTTATCAAACTGTAACACGAAACCACCACGCAAAACCCCCTTCGCCAATGCTCCTCAGTCCACCAGAAAATCCACAACTTTGGCCACGCCTTGACAAAACACCAAGCCATCATCTCCCTCGATTTCGAGCAAATCGATCGCTCGTAGGTGATGAAATCGTCACGTCAACAAACATGTGCAAAAGCTCGACTAAAACCCTAATTCGAACTCGTACCTCAAATCTATGCAATAGAAAAATTCTTGGATAATTTTCATGAAGTCACTGGTGTTCAAGCTTGCTTCGAACCAAATTTTAACATTTATAATTGAATCGACTGTTAGAAATTTGTAAAATTTCAATTTCTATTCAAATACAGGCTACTCTTAAAATAACCAACTAAAAATCTTCATTTTTGTTTTAAAAATCTTGGATTGCAGTATAGATTCAATATATATTCTTGAATTAATATTTCACAACAATTAATTTTTTATCAATTATCGCTTGAAACCTGAAAAAAAAATATTACAGTGATGTGCTTGATAAAAATGATTTAAATCAACCTTTAAAATCTTGTTTTTTAGTTTAACCACTTGTTTTGTTGAGAATCAAGGCTTACAATTGATTTAAATTAGGATAGTTTGAGTGATTGAACCCAAATTTGCAATCTGTATCAAATTACAGAGCATACAATTCATAAGCAAACTGAAGCATAAACAAAACAATTTATAGATGAAGTTTGAACTGTTTTATATAAACTGAAAACTTTGTTTAAAGATTATGTTTACTCACATTGAAATTTTGACGATCAGAGACTATATTGGTTTTAAAACTGTAGGTTGATCCTCCTCTGTTCTTCCTTCTTAAGTAAATTGCTTTCCAAATATGTATATAAAGTGATGTTTTCTTTTCTTTTTTCTTTTTTTTAATTTCTGCTTTTTACTAAAATTTGTTGAACGAAAATAAAGCAGAGACTATTGATGTATATATAAAAGATGGTGTGTAAACTAAGGTATAGGAAAGTACAGATTTGAGGTATGTAAAAGAAAACTAAACCATGCTTTACTCACTGATGTGATCTTGTACATGCTGGAAAGTAATAGCATTTAATGAAAGCATGTAAATGTAATGTTCATGCTCCCTTTGTATGTTACAGCAATCTTATTCTATGGTTGTGTAAGTACTGTTTTTATTTTACAGTTTTTTTCTTCTTGTTTATGGGCTGAGTAAATAACATTTAATGATTCATGCTTCCCATGCCTATTAACATGCATTTGTGCTGCTGATTTTTTTTATAAGTGCATTTGGTCTTGTTTTATTTTACAGTTTTCTATTTTCTTTATTATATTTTTACATACTTATATTCAAAGGTTCCTTTCTTTAGTGATCAAATCTTGTTCTTGTTTTAATTTGCTAAATGAAAGTGTCTGTTTTAACATTTAATTCATCACATATTTTAATTTATTGTTTTAAACAATTTCTTGTTTATAATATGTTCTTTTCTAAAATTATTATTATAAATATCTATGTAAACTTAACTATTAATATTTAATTAATTCCATATAACTTTGAAATATTAATATCAACAATTTAATTTCTGTTGAAATTTCCCAAATTAAATTCAAAAGTTCGAATAATTTACCGAATTTTAAATTCAAATTTGGGGATGTTACATTATCCCCTCCTTAAGAAAATTTCGTCCTCGAAATTGAAAGAGAGAGAAACGCAAACAAAGATATAAGAATTCAGAAAAATAAAGAAATGGCTTACCAGTTTAAGCCGAGATGTCTATTCTGCAATTGGGATATGATTTCTTCATATTATCTTCAGTTTCCCAAGTACAGTCCTTTGGATCGCCGCTCCATTGAACTTTGACTAGTTTCACAACTTTTTTTTTTTCAATCGCTTTTCATCACGATCTACAATTTTCATCGGTTCCCTCTTTACTGCTAAGTTAGAAGTGATTTCTAGATCCTACTGAGCAGCTTCTTCAATAATACAATCTGGATCGTGCACATACTTTCGAAGACTAGAAATGTGGAACACATCATGCACGCCTGACAACCAGCTGGGTAGCTGCACTCGATATTCTAGAGGACCAATCCTTTCCAAAATAGGAAAAGGACCAATATAACGTGGTGCTAGCTTTCCAGTTTTCCCGAATCTCAATACACCCCGTGTTATCCCGCTTTTTGGCAAAGCCGCGATACCAAAAGATCGATCAAGAACAAAAGACAGTTCGTCTCAGAGATTGGTTGTACTTCACTTCGTTATGGATATCGATGAATTTTTGTCCAAGCCCGGATCAGGCTACAATTGATAAGGCATGACAAGCAAGGCCATTAAGGTCAATGTTCCAAATTTCAGGTTAATCAGAGGTCGTATGAGCGAGATATGATCGATTCGAGTCAATTAAAGAATGTCGTTCGAACCCATCCGAAGGTGGAGGAGATGCTCACTTCGAACCCATAGGATTCGAACCCATCACTGCTTGTCAAGTTCGAAACCATCAGCCACCATGTACTTCGAATCGATCGGGTTCGAATCGATCAGGCATGATATTGATCACTTCGAATCGATCGGATCGAACCCATAAGATAGGCATCCCCTCCACAAAGTTCGAATCCATCGGCCTACATACGCTTCGAATCGATCGGTTTCAAGCCCCAGCGCTGCTTCGTGTCGATCATCCTCGAATCCATCTTTGGGCGCCACGCTTGACTACGTAGTACCTCAATACAAACGAGGCGAAGAACATGGATGCGAAGCATTCAACCCGGAGAGAAGATCGGATCGACACGAAGGACGCGCGCCACGTCACTACAGAACCACGTGCATCCATCGGTTCAAACTCATGGGTTCGAAGTGATCGGTTCGAACAAGACAGCCAACCGAAAATCATCAACTCGAATCGATCGTATCTCCTAAACCACGGATCCAAATGCAACGAAATTTTCACAGTAGCTTCCATACAAGGTAAAGATTGTTCCTGCCAAGTTTCAACTCGATTGGACAATTTCTTGATGGGTTCGAAATCACTTCGAATCGATGTCAGATCGAGCCGAAACTTGGTGGGGCCGGTCACGTGGGCCCACTCACGTGCCAGAAGAAGTCTCCCGAAGTTTGACCGAGATCTGGGCCTCCTACGCCTATAAATAGCACCCCGAAGCCTTCAGAAAAGGGGATCTGGGGGAGCTTTCACCATTGAATGTCCAGACTCTACCGGATTGAATTCCATACTTCATTATCACTGTTGTATTCAGATTTCAAAACTATCATCAACTGTAATCCACTATAATCGATTAATATCATCAAGTGAATTAATAAAAGAGAGAATCTTCAAAGTGGACGTAGGCAAGATCGCCGAACCACTATAAATCATGTGTTTGTGATTGTTATCTGTGAATTATCATGATTGTTGTTGCTTAGATCTGAATTCTATATTGATTGTTGCTGATCTGTGTTGATAAACGGGTGCTTTCACAACTGTTGGGTGTTTGTGGTCAATTTTGACGCAAACATTTTGGTGCTTTCACCGAGAAGCTGATTCAGGAGAAGTTGAATTTGGAAACTTAGGAATTTAGATCTAAGAACCATGACGAGACAAACAAGTAAGAAACAAAGGCCAGAGAGAAGTGAACATCAAGGAAGTCAAGAGGCTTCCTTAGGAGCGAATCAAGCGTCAATCTTCATCACTAGGGACGAGATGGAGACAATGATGAAGAAACAAGAAGAGTTGATCCAGAGTTTATTTCAACAAATAGGACAACTTGGGGCACAGAATAGAGAAGCCAATGGAGTCCAGAACGGAGCAGGACCATCCGGCATAGCACCTGGATTTGGAGGTGCACCCATGGAGGACGTTGGTCCAATTTCGAAGAGAGAAAGAGGAGCATCTGCGCAACCTGAGAATAGTAGAGGAGTGAACGCTCAGTCAAGGGGGCGGATCCCAGAGTTCCCTCATGAACTCGGGGGGCAGGTTGAAAGTAATGAACGAAGATTACATCTTGGAGACAACGACAAGTTGGCAGAGATGGTTAGGCGAGCTTTGAGAGGCGGTTTGGTGAACAAAGATTTGGAGGATGTTAATAGGAGTCCTTTTACTTCAGCAATCAGGCAAGCTAGGAACCCACCGGATTTCAAGTTACCATCGTTGGACATGTATGACGGGAGAACGGACCCCACGGTCCATCTGACGAAATATATGAGGCATATGGAAGTGCTGGAGGCATCAGAGGAGGTTATGGCCCGGTGCATTCCATTGTACTTAGCGGATATTGCGGCGTTATGGTTCAGGCAACTAGAGAATGGATCCATCGGAACATGGAATGATTTAACTGAGAGATTTATGAGGCAATTCATGGTTCACATTACAAGACCCAAGAATGTGATGACTCTGGCAACTTTAAAACAGAAGGCTGGAGAGATGTTGAGGAGTTTTCTGACGCGATTCAATGCGGTAGCAGCATCGGTGGATCGGCCAGATCCATCCATGGTTATGATGGCAGCTGTTTCCGGAATAGCTGATGGCACGGATTTCAAAAATTCATTGACAAAAGATCCACCTATGGATCTAGGAGAATTCTATCATGAGGCAGAAAAGTTCTTGCGATTGGAAGACGCGAGTGCGGAAAGAGAAGAAGGAGATGAGCTCAATGTTTACATGGTCAAAGATGGAAATCCTCCTGAGAAAGGTACATAAACTAGCAAGGGGAAGCGAAAGGCGGAGATTGGCTATAACAGGTCGATGCGACCACGAAAGGAACCAAGATTTACCACATACTCAGAGCTGAACGAGAGTTTAGAGCGAATCTACCAGGATACTAAAGAACAGGTCCCGTATCGCAGACCAATGCGAAGGGACCCAACTTCCGACGAAAGGAAATCAGATAAGTATTGCATATTTCGTGAACTGAACGGTCATAACACTAATGATTGCAGGCATCTGAAGGACGAGGTGGAAGGGCATATCAGGAACGGTATGCTCCTTCAGTATGTGAGGAAACGGACTCCAGTAGTGGAGCCAGAGCACCCGCCGTCTACCTCAACTAGAGGTGGCCCTGAGTCAGGACAACGTCTGATTATCCATTGATTGACTGAAATAACAATGAACAAGTTGTAAACCTCTCACTAATGCGGTTAAATCATTTACGCATGTGAGCGATCGCGCACGATCCATAGGCATGCTCTGAATGACTACCAACCGCACCATAGTGAGGGTTTACACTTTGACATCCCTGCTTTGCTTTCTGCTTTGATTTTGATTTGAACATTTAAATTCTGTTTGTATGGACATTTCTGTTGTGAGATTCGTATAATCATTGCTTTGATATTTGCAATTCCATGAAAGAATTTATCTTCATGCCCGTGGATCGCGAACAATCCACGAGCACCTTCTGTATGGCGATGAACCGCCAGAGTCTTTGATCCAGAAACTCCCCTGAACATGAACTCCGGCATCGACAATACTAGGTCCCCCCCGGGCACACATAATTCGCCTCGAATGGCAAACGATCGCGAACGATCACAATCAGCCGCGAATGGCACACGATCGCGAACGATCACAAATCGCCTCGAACGGCATCCGACCGCGAACGGTCACGATTCACTTGTATGACAGTTGATCGTGAACGATCACTTTCTGCCTCAAACGGCACCGACCGCGAACGGTCATGATTCACTTATTATGAAATCCGATCTCGAACGGTCACCATTCATCTTGAACGGCACTTGGTCGCGAACGATCACCATTTGCCGTGAACAGCATCGACCGCGAACGGTCCCATCTCTTCAATTGCCGCGAACGGCATCGACCGCGAATGGTCCCATTCAATCTTTTGCCGTGAACAGCATCGACCGCGAACGGTCCTATTCCATCCTTTTCCGCGAACGGAGCAGACCGTGAACGGTCCCGATTCCCCTCAAGTGGCATACAATCCCGAACGATCGTCATTTGAGGGCATATGAAACTATCAAGCTCTTTACAGATTGGTGATAGATTATGAACATCCAACTCAAGGCATTGCAAAACACACCTTCCTACCGCAAGGCATGTTTTGGGGGGCAAATGTTATCCCGCTTTTTGGCAAAGCCGCGATACCAAAAGATCGATCAAGAACAAAAGACAGTTCGTCTCAGAGATTGGTTGTACTTCACTTCGTTATGGATATCGATGAATTTTTGTCCGAGCCCGGATCAGGCTACAATTGATAAGGCATGACAAGCAACGCCATTAAGGTCAATGTTCCAAATTTCAGGTTAATCGGAGGTCGTATGAGCGAGATATGATCAATTCGAGTCAATTAAAGAATGTCGTTCGAACCCATCCGAAGGTGGAGGAGATGCCCACTTTGAACCTATAGGATTCGAACCCATCACTGCTTGTCAAGTTCGAATCCATCAGCCACCATGTACTTCGAATCGATCGAGTTCGAATCGATCAGGCATGATATTGATCACTACGAATCGATCGGATCGAACCCATCAGATAGGCATCCCCTCCACAAAGTTCGAATCCATCGGCCTACATACGCTTCGAATCGATCGGTTTCAAGCCCAAGCGCTGCTTCGTGTCGATCATCCTCGAATCCATCTTTGGGCGCCATGCTTGACTTCGTAGTACCTCGATACAAACGAGGCGAAGAACATGGATGCGAAGCGTTCAACCCGGAGAGAAGACCGGATCGACACGAAGGACATGCGCCACGTCACTACAGAACCACGTGCATTCATCGGTTCGAACTCATGGGTTCGAAGTGATCGGTTCGAACAAGACAGCCAACCGAAAATCATCAACTCGAATCGATCGTATCTCCTAAACCACTGATCCAATTGCAACGAAATTTTCACAGTAGCTTCCATACAAGGTAAAGATTTTTCCTGCCAAGTTTCTACTCGATTGGACCATTTCTTGATGGGTTCGAAATCACTTCGAATCGATGTCAGATCGAGCCGAAACTTGGTGGGGTCGGTCGCGTGGGCCCACTCACGTGCCAGAAGAAGTCTCCCGAAGTTTGAGCGAGATCTGGGCCTCCTACGCCTATAAATAGCACCCTGAAGCTGTCAGAAAAGGGGATCTGGTGGAGCTTTCACCATTGAACGTCCAGACTCTGCCGGATTGAATTCCATACTTCATTATCACTGTTGTATTCAGATTTCAAAGCTATCATCAACTGTAATCCACTATAATCGATTAATATCATCAAGTGAATCAATAAAAGAGAGAATCTTCAAAGTGGACGTAGGCAAGATCGCCGAACCACTATAAATCCTGTGTTTGTGATTGTTATCTCTGAATTATCGTGATTGTTGTTGCTTAGATCTGAATTCTATTTTGATTGTTGCTGATCAGTGTTGATAAACGGGTGCTTTCACGACTGTTGGGTGT
Source organism: Allium cepa (assembly GCA_030765085.1). Classification (NCBI taxonomy): domain Eukaryota; kingdom Viridiplantae; phylum Streptophyta; class Magnoliopsida; order Asparagales; family Amaryllidaceae; genus Allium; species Allium cepa. The sequence continues at coordinate 859,216,428 of CM060943.1, forward strand.
TTGTGGTCAATTTTGACGCAAACACCCCGCATCGGAGACACTTTCAGAAATACAGAATCTCGAACTTGAAATTCCAAATATCTTCTTCGGCGGTCATAATAGCTCTTCTGACGACTTTGAGCAGTTATTAATTTCTTTCGAATAAAATCAACCTTCTCCGTGGCTCCTTTAATCATATCTGGTCCAAGGACGAGTCTATCACCTGATTCGATCCAGCATGCGGGTGATCGACACGGACGACCGTATAAAGCTTCGAAAGGAGCCATTTCTATACTGGCTTGATAACTATTATTGTATGAGAATTCGACCAGATGTAAATGGTCCTCCCAAAAACCACCAAAATCGAGAATGCAAGGACGCAAAAGGTCTTCAAGAATTCGGTTAACCCTTTCAGTTTGCCCATCAGATTGTGGGTGATAAGCAGTACTGAAATTTAATTTTGTTCCCAAAGCGGGTTGGAATGCCTCCCAAAGTCTACTAGTGAAGATCGAGTCATGATCACTCACTATACTGCTGGGAATACCATGGAGACGACCTATTTCCTTTATATATAGCCCTTTTAAGCTTGCTGCAGTCCGAGTGGATTTCACTGGAATAAAGTGAGCTGTTTTGGTTAGATGGTCCACTATAACCCAAACTGCTTCATTTCCCTTCTTGGTTCGTGGCAATCCGTCGATGAAATCCATCGACACCTGATCCCATTTCCACTTCGATACTTCCAAAGGCTGAAGTAAACCGGCCACTTTCTTTTGATCACTTTTGATTTGCTGACAAGTAGCACAATGACTCGCATAAACAAATATGTCTCTTTTCATTGTCTTCCACCAGAACGTTCTTTTAACATCACGATACATTTTGTTGACTCCTGGATGGATGCAAAGTTTGGACTTGTCGCATTCGTTCAAAACTTCACGTTCCAGCTCCGGAAGGGAAGGGACACAAATTCTTCCTTTCATTCTTATAACCCCCTTATCATCAATTGCAAAACTAGAATCTTCACCTCGACGAATCCTTCCATATATTTCCTGAAGAAATTGGTCCTCTTTTTGCCTGTTGGCGATCTTTTCAAGAAGAGTGGGAGCGATAACCAGATGAGCAAGAATAGCATGTTTTCTACTCAAAGCATCTGCAACTACATTGGCTTTTCCCAGCGTATGCAGAGTATCTAGGTCGTATGATGCCAGAAATTCCAACCAACGTTGTTGTCGCAGATTCAGATTTTTCTGGGTAAAGAGATATTTCAAGGATTTATGGTCGGTGAATAATTCAAATTTTTCACCTAAAACAAAGAGAGTTTATTAAGTATATTTCTTTAGTTAATTTCGTAAATTGTTAAGAAAGCTGAAAAGATTCTTACCCAGAAGATAGTGTTGCCAGATTTTTAAAGTGAAAACAACAGCCAAAAGCTCCAAATCATGTGTTGGGCAGCTTCTCTCGTGGGGATGTAATTTTCTACCCGCATAGGCAACTACCTTTACATTCTGCATTAATACTGCACCTACCCAATCAACACACGCGTCAGTATAGACAGATAAGCCTTGGTTCCCGTTAATGATAGCGAGAACAGGAGTAGTAGTCAATCTCTTTTTTAATTCCTGGAAAGCTTCATCACACCTTGGAGTCCAATTGAATTTAGCATTATTCATTGTTAGCTTAGTCAATGGGCTAGCCAACTTAGAAAAATCCTATACAAACTTTCTATAATATCCTGCTAAACCCAGAAAACTTTGAACTTCTCTAGGAGTAGTGGGTTGCTTCCAGTCCAGAATTGCAGAAATCTTGCTTGGATCAATAGAAATTCCTTCTTCATTAACAACGTGCCCGAGAAATCTGACTTCTTTGACCCAAAAGTGACGCTTAGAAAATTTAGCGAATAGGATATTCCTCCTCAATATCTCCAAAACAATTCTGAGATATTCAGCATGCTCCTCTTCAGTTTTGGAGTAAATTAAGATATCATCAATAAATACAAGGACAAATTTGTTCAATACTTATCGAAACACTCGGGTCATTAAATCTACGAAGTACGCGGGAGCGTTGGTTAGTCCGAAGGGCATCACCAACCACTCGTAGAACATGTCAGGACCCCTAAAGGCAGTTAAATGAACACAATCCTCGGCTATTCGCAGCTGATGGAATCGCTGAGCTAAATCCATCTTAGAAAAGAATCGAGCAGCATGAAGTTGATCGAATAAATCGTCAATTCTAGGTAAAGGGAATTTGTTTTTGAGAGTTTGTTTATTTATCGTTGTAATCTACACACAATATCAAAGATCTGTTCGATTTAGCCACAAATACAACAGCTGAACCCCATTAAGAAACACTAGAGCGAATCAATCCTTTCTTTAGCAAATCTCGAGTTTGATCGACTAATTCAATTCTTTCCCTAGGTGCCATCTTGCGACTTGCATCAACGACAAGACGGGCATTGTGTACTAAGTCAATTCGAAAATTTATTTCTCTGCGTGGAGGTAAGGATTTTACTTCTTCAAATACGTCGGAAAACAACAGGTATAGACTGCAAACTAGGTTCAGGATATCCCAAAGTATACATCCATCTATCTCTCTTTGGACTCGGATCCTCACAAGAGATTTCAATAAAATTTCCGAAACTTGTTTTGACTAAGACCGTCGGATTATTATAATCCAATTTAGCTTCCTATTTCGATAACCAGTTCATTCCGAGTAAGATTTCAAATTCATTAAATTCGAGGACATAAAGGTTGATAGGAAATTGATAGCGAGCATATGAAATAGGAACTTTCTTACAATACAAACAAAGATTTGCGACACCTCCAACCGGATTTTTCACGTAAATAGGATCGTCAACAAATTTAGTTTTAAGTTCTGATTCATTTACGGTTTGTTGGGAGATAAAGCTATGTAAAGCTCCCATGTCAAATAAAACTCTTATAGTTCTATCATAAATAGTAAGGTTACCTTCCAAAACACCTTTTCCTTTATCTGTTTTTGAAGTTGAAGGGTTTTTCTTTATCGCATAAACATTTGCCACCTGTGCTTGCTTCATTACCGGGCAATCTTTAAAAAATGTCCAGGCTCGTGATAATTATAGCATTCTTTAGCTCCTTGATTATTCTTCACAGGTTGTTCCTTCTTAACTTGCTTCTTCGGATTTGTGCAGCTGTTTGAATAATGGCCCTTCTCTTGGCAATTGTAGCAAGTTATGTTCCTAGCCGAATTTCCTTGACCGCTCTTCTTATCATTGTCTTGTTGTGGCCTTTTGCCCCCAAACTTCCTTTTATTCCAATTCTGATTATGTGAATTTCCTCCTTCCCTTGGAATCTCCTGCATATCCAGTGTGGCATACCTATATCCCATATCAATAAGATCAGAAAAAGATTCTTTGACGTGTGCTATCATCCTTTCATGATACTTCTGGTTCATTCCAGGGATAAACCTTTCATTTTTCTTAAGAGGCGTGTTTAACAACTCCGGGCCAAAACGGGATAGTTCGTTGAACTTATTTAAGTACTCCTCAAACGACAAGCTTCCTTGCTTTAAATCCAAAAATCCTTGATACATTCTGGAAATTCCCGCCGACGGCATATAACGCTTTTTAAACACCTCCTTAAAACGATTCCATGTAAACTCTTCATCTAGTTCATCTATAATGACGGTTTCCCACCAGGCTGAGGCTTCTTCTTGGAGTTGCCAAGAAGCTATAAGTCTCTTCTACTCGTCTTGCAGCTTTATCCCTTTAAATATTTTCTCACTTGATCTTACCCATGCTTGAGCCTCCACAATTGACTCCTTGTCGGTGAACAGTTTGCCACCAAGCTTTGAGAAATTTTTATACAAATCAGCCAGATTCGGCTGCTATTGGATATCTATTTCTGCTACTGCTATTGGAGGAATTTGATTAGCTGCTGCATTCCCATGACCCCTAGCTCTTCCTCTGCGTCCGCTCATTCTTACTATCTGAAATTAGTAAGAAAATTGATTTATATCTACGGACGAAATAACTTAAGGAATATCAACAGTAAAAAGAAATAGACTAAGAAAATTTAGAGTTTCAGTCATGGTTATACTCATTTTAGGGTATACTTCATCCTATCTCTAATGAGCCATCTAATGTGTTATGCTCCGTAGCTAAAGTTCTTATTCAACCTTTTGCCCTGATACCAATTTGTCACGACCCAAAATTCATCGTTCAAAAGTCGACACCAAATACCTCACTTGTATTCGACTGCCGAAGATTCGAATGTCAAATTTCAGTTCGGATGGAGCTTATAACAACAAAGCGGAACAGAATTAATATATAGATACAACATCAACATAATCAATTACTACATCAGAGTATTTAATACATACACCACAACTTCAAATACAACATCATAATAATACAACAGTGATTATATATCCAAAAAGTCTTCAAATGAAAGAAGTGATAACGGACTCCCAAAAGCTAAACACCTGAGATCTCCAAAAGCTCCTAAGATATCTCCAAAGCAAAAACTCCAAAATACTGCTTACTCCAGAATACGGAAACCTGCTACTAGGCTACCCGTGTAGAAATTATGGGCACCCAGAGTTTAGGGAAGAAATAATAAACTCCAGGTCAGTCATGGGACTGGTGTGAGTAAACAAAAAAAAGTTGCTTTTAAAGAAACTAGATTTATAAAATAATTTTCGGTATGCTTTTAAAAATGGAACTACCATAAGACCTCCCGCCACACACACAATGCAAACGCAGAATTGGAGGAGATTTCTTCTTATAACAGTCAAATATGCTTGGTACGGGGAAATTTCTTTGATATTATTACTAGTGCATAGTGTAGAAAGCATTTCAAAAATAGAATATAAATCTTAGTCAGCATAGGTACCATTATATTATGCCTACTATAACTGCCATGTTATGTGATAGGTTCTACAACTAAAACCGTACAAGGCTCGTATTGTTTCTTTGGATTTCCAACGAATGGTCAGGCTAAGGAACTTCCTGGGCCACATGGGTATGCCTCTGGAGGGACGACCCGAGAACCTAACCGGATCTCTGCCAACACAAGGTCGGGTTACCCCTAACTGGGTAACTACTAACACGAGTATGCCATCCCCCGGTTGTAACCAACCTTTATCCAGGGCCCTAGCAACAAATCACAAATTAATACACACACACACACACACACACACACATATATATCTACGATATCCACATAAGTTAAGTATCTGGGCTCCATACCATGATACCACTTCTTCCTAGAAGGAAATGCACATACCCTAAGGGACGCTACCCCCAATAACCTAGCCGCATCTTTCCTGTTCTGATCATTCCGGGGTGTGAGGTTTGACGAAATCTCGTCCATAAAGCTACGCTTTTCACAAAGCCATGCTTTGATCAACAAATGATCAACCGCACTGAGCATGCCACATTACCAAATTGGGAATATATTACTGATAACCTTCAACTACATAACCTCCGAGCTCATATATCTCAGAGAAGGGTGTTAAGCTAAGAGAATAAATTCTCCACCACCAACAGAAATGTTTTTGAAAGAAATCTTCTTTATATCTCAACTTGTAATGTCAGACATACAATCCATACAAGTCTGTTCTGGGTCCGAACAGAGCCGAAGGCACTTCCAAAGAAGTCCTTGCAATCCGGGCATCCACAATCCCGATCGGATTCCCCATCACATATGGAGAACTCTATACTGGAGCCACTCAGTGTAGAGTCATAGACAGGGCATGCTATCGTCCTCGAAAATACCCGGTCTTCATCACCGATCTTCAAATGCTATCCATAACATCTAATAACATATTCGGAATGGGTTATACGACACAAAGGTCCTCTCCTGGTTAATTCGAATAGTGAGTGCAATTTTAAAACATGTGGATATGTCGTTCACAAAGATTCATAGGTTCGATGTGGGTTTCGGATAACTAACTAAAATTCGATTCCCTGCCGCACCGAAGTTTAAATGCCATTTTACGGCAAACAGGTTTTTAACATCAATACAGAACAAATTACAATTATAGGACAGTACAAAGTAATTTACATTACACAATATCGCAACCAGAATAAAAATACCAATCTAGTGCCGAACAATTATTTTAAATCAATGTGAGTGCGATTTAATTGATTTACCGCTTAATTATATTTTTATTGCTTAATTTAAATCAATGATTAAATTTGGATAAATTAATTTAATCTTAATTAACTCGATTTGTTGTTTCTTAATTAGTTATTTTAATTAATTGCCAATTAAAATTAATTAACTTAATTTATCAAATTAACAAATTCTTAATTACAAATTTATCTAAATACTTACTTGTTTATTTATCAATTTTAAATACAAATTATAAATCATTCTTAATTTCTTTTCAAAATCATTGGTTAATACAAATTATTTACCTCAATTTCATTTAAGAATCTGCTTTACACTTTAAAAATCAATTTATTTTTACATTGAAAGTTTTAATGTCAATCTGCTTTAACTCTTATTTTAAATTAAATTACTTAATTTAAATATTAATCAAGGTTTTATAAGCATTGATATATATTTACTTACTTAGTCGATAACTTAAATAAATTTTCAACTTAAAATTATTCAACATGGTTCAATTTAACATTTCAAACTTTAAAAATTGGCTTAACCCATTTTAAACATACCCGAGTTAGACCCAGGTTTCACTCGAGTCAACCTCGGGTCTTCACGTTTCTTCCCCGAGATCTTCCCTTTCTCCCCTCGTCCCAGCTTTCTTCTTCTTCCTTTTTCTTTTTTTTCTGTTCTTTTTTTAAACTAAGTTAAAAACTGAATGACTATAGGATTTAAACCATTCGAACGCGAAAGAGAAAACCCGAAGCACTTCCCTTTTCGAATCGAGCGTCCCCTCGAGTTCTCCCCAGCCCCGAAGTTGCTGACACGAAGACGACGTCGTGCACGTGCACGACGACGTAACGCCGCTACGACGAACACCGCGACCACCTTGCAGTCGCGAATCATCCATATACTCGAATCCAACGTTCATTTCGACCCAAAAAATTTGAAATAAAAAATTCATCAATTTGCCGAACTGTAACTCGAAACCACCACGCAAAACACCCTTCGCCAACGCTCCTCAGTCCACCAGAAAATCCATGACTTCGGCCACGCCTTGACAACACACCAAGCCATCATCTCCCTCGATTTCGAGCAACTCGATCGCTCGTACGTGATGAAATCGTCACATCAACAAACATGTGCAAAAGCTCACCAAAACCCTAATTCGAACTCGTACCTCAAATCTATGCAATAGAAAAATTCTTGGATAATTTTCATGAAGTCACTGGTGTTCAAGCTTTCTTCGAACCAAATTTTAGCATTTATAATTGAATCGATTGTTAGAAATTTGTAAAAGTTCAAATTCTATTCAAATACAGACTACTCCTAAAATAACCAACTAAAAATCTTCATTTTTGTTTTAGAAATCATGGATTGCAGTATAGATTCAATATATATTCTTGAATTAATATTTCACAACAACTAATTTTTTATCAATTATCACTTGAAACCTGAAAAAAATATTACAGTGATGTGCTTGATAAAGATGATTTAAATCAACCTTTAAAATCTTATTTTTTAATTTAACCACTTGTTTTGTTGAGAATCAAGGCTTACAATTGATTTAAATCAGGATAGTTTGAGTGATTGAATCCAAATTTGCAATCTGTGTCAAATTACAGAGCATACAATTCATATGCAAACTGAAGCATAAACAAAACAATTTATAGATGAAGTTTGAACTGTTTTATATAAACTTAAACTTTGTTTAAAGATTATGTTTACTCACATTGAAATACGGATGATCGGAGACTATATTGGTTTTAAAACTATAGGTTGATCCTCCTTTATTCTTCTTTCTTCAGTAAATTGCTTTCCAAATTTGAATATAAAGTGATGTTTACTTTTTTTTTTAATTTCTCTTCTTTACTAAAATTTATTGAATGAAAATAAAGCAGAGACTATTGATGTATATATAAAAGATGGTGTGTAAACTAAGGTATAGGCAAGTATAGATTTGAGGTATGTAAAAGAAATAAACCATGCTTTACTCACTGATGTGATCTTGTACATGTTGGAGAGTAATAGCATTTAATGAAAGCATGTAAATGTAATGTGCTCCCTTTATATGTTACAGCAATCTTATTCTATGGTTGGGTAAATACTGTTTTTATTTTACAGTTTTTTTCCTTCTTGTTTATGGGCTGAGTAAATAGCCTTTAATGCTTCATGCTTCCCATGCCTGTTAACATGCATTTATGCTGCTGATTTTTTTTATAAGTACATTTGTCTTGTTTTATTTTACAATTTTCTTTTTTCTTTATTATATTTTTACATACTTATATTCAAAGGTTCCTTTCTTTAGTGATCAAATCTTGTTCGTGTTTTAATTTGCTAAATGAAAGTGTTTGTTTTAACATTTAATTCATCCTATATTTTATTTTATTGTTTTAAACTATTTCTTTTTTATAATATGTTCTTTTCTATAATTATTGTCATAAATATCTATGTAAACTTAACTATCAATATTTATTTAATTCCATATAACTTTGAAATAATAATATCAATAATATTTAATTTCTGTTGAAATTTCTCAAACTAAATTCAAAAGTTCAAATAATTTACCATATTTTAAATTCAAAATTTTGGTATGTTACAAGTTAAAACCTTAGATTTTATAAAGGAATTATAAATTGGTTTGAAGAGTTTAGAAATGGTTATTTGCAAGGTGAAAGAGTTTATAAATGGTTAGATATTTATAAATGAATTTTAGAAATGGGTTATAGATTTATAAAAGAAGTTTTATAATGGTTTATAGATTCATAAATGGGTAATCGGTGATCTTTGAAATGTATAAGAAGCTTATAAGTGATTGAATTTTTATAACGGATTATAAATGGTTTACGGAGATTTATAAAATGGTTTATAAATGGTTTGGAGGATTGTAATGGAATTTATAAATGATTTGAGAATTGAATGAGAATAACATCTTTTTTCAATCTTGTGTATATACTTATACCATTGATATAAGTATAGGGATATTGTCTATGTGTTGAAAATATAGGAATTGGTGGATATATCTATGAAAAAGTATTTTTATGCAAGTAATTTACAAAGTGGTTTTTATATTATGAAAGGTTTATAAAACGAGGCTAGTGATTGCTTATATTGCTAAACCAATATTGGTTTTCCCTATGAAATAATCGAATGCTTTCTATTCGATAGTTAAATAACTGACCATCGAAATTGGACTCAATGTAACATTGAAAATATTTAGGAAAAACACGTGGGTTATGTGGCACGGTCATCTCTGATGATGCTATACTATGTATATAAATCCCATTTCATTCTCTTAGGACAATGATAATGAAATCTATCGACTAACGGTTAGGAGGTGATCTCCGATCTTATCTTTGACTTTTTATTTCCTAAAGTACCGGTGTTGAGTTTATTGAAAATTATTGAATGTTGTTTCGAAGAGATCGGGATCACGTATGTTATCCGAAAACCGCTTCGATCCAATGAATGCATTTCGGAGTGGAGATATCTTGAAGGTGATGGAATTTTGGAGGTGTAGCTCTCAAGTGTTTCGTTCAGTCCTAGAACGAACTTATATGGATGAATGCTGGTATTGCATTGTTTCCTGAAGGCAGTATTAGCATTCCAAGTGGGAAGTGCAATATAAAAAGGTAAAATGTAGCCTCAAACCTCATCAACCAGGAAATGATAAAAACCGAACATGTAGCATGGCCAAGTGGGTAGCTCCCAAGTAGGGTATGTTCATTCCAAATCTCGATTGGTTATTATCTCTTATTGTATGCTTTGGGGCCCATAAATGGAGGGGTGATCATATTTGGTACTACTAGTCAAGTGGTAGGCCAATCCTGTATGGCAGGGGTACAAGATGTTCTTGTCAGACCCCGGTGCATCTATCTCGAGATGTACCTACATAAGGTAGTTCCTTATCTTGTCATAGTATGGAATCCAATTTCCAATACGCGCCTTATGGTTTTGATTGCAGAACCTAGTATTCTGGAATTTAATAATGTAACGATTTTGGCTAAGGTTAATAAGTACTTGTATCTAGACACTATTATAATATCGAAGAATTTCATATGAAATGGTTTTGGTTATCGTAAGGTAAAACCCATCCGTGTATATGTGCAGCGAGGTCTTACGAGATACTTTTGATTTCAAAGATTTTTATGTAACTTAAAAATCCAGTTTGGTGTGTTTTTCTCATATTGGTTTTCCAGACTGACTTGGGTGTTATTTTATTATAATACTCGGGTTGGAGCTTCTGGTGACGAGTTGGAGGCCCAGAGACGTATTCACGTAGATGATTATTTTCCATTGTATTCATTGTTGTGTCTATCGACCATTGTAAAGACATACTATTATAACTATCCAGGCTGAAATAGGTTCGTATACTCTGATTGATTTCTGTATATACACATATTGCAGTTTTTCTTTTGTGTAAAGATCTATTGTATACTATAGATTATTCATTCTCCTGTGAGATTCTAGTTGTTTATTTTTCTTCTTATCTTCTTCCTTCCTTCTATTTCCCTAACAATCGGGTTTTCTAGCATTCGGTTTCTCGACATGTAGTATAGTGGACGTAATAGTGTCGACTTTCGAGGGTCGAAAAACCTCGGTCGTTACATCATCCCTCTATACAAGCCTAGGTCGAGCTCACCCTAGGATCCTAAGATATGATAAATAAGCTTTTGTGCGGTGATAATGGTGCTATAGTCAAATTTAGTAAATCTAGAAACATATGAAGGTGAGAATTACTCCGCTAATTCACTATGAATTATGTGATGATATGATATATTTGGAATGATTATTTTCTATGTTTGATTATGCTGTTTTGGATGTGATAATATGTTTGTTTGGTTGTGGAAATAACTCATGTTAAATACACGTCGAATTTACACAAAAGAAATCACTTTCCTATATGAATTATAAAAGTGTTACAGAATAGTTAAACCTCTTTAAACATGAATAAAACGGTTAAATTGGTTTACTAATGTTTTATAAATATCAAAACTTGTTTTGGTAACATTTGGAAAAGATTTGAAAATGGATTCGAAATGTATGCGTTGCATAATGGCAGTTTGTGATTTCTCGCCGTAAAAGTTAAATCATTGTGTACAATGGAATGTAGCTCAGAATTAGTGGAAAGAAGAATTTTCCAAAATCTTATAATTACAGTTTTCAAATGAAGAAGAAAATCAAGATTTCGTTGAATAGAATTTGAATTATGTCCAAATGTTGGTTTTAAGAATATCGTCGTTTGGCAATTTCGGAAATCAAAGTGGTAAGTGCTTTAAAATTGATATTTTTAAATCCTTAAAATTAAGAAATAAAATTTATAAATATGTTTGTTTGCACCAAAATTGGTAACAAACGCCCAGTTGACGTTGAAAGCACCGTTTTACAATTCCAGATCGCGGATGGCGGAAGTGTAGAGAAAATAAATGTGAAGAACACTCAAAATTTAAAAGGAAACACACAGAAACACGCAGATTTAGAGTGGTTTGGCGTATGGCCTACATCCACTATGAAATGGCTGGCTTTTATTGATCTTTGTTCGCTGGTTACAATGAATTACAATAGTAGAATTTCGAGTACAACAATGATTTTCGAGCACAACAATGGCTTCCACGGAATCTAGACGTAGGAGAGCCAAAAGTTTTGTTTCTGTAGGTCTTGGGGTGCTATTTGTAGGCGTAGGTTGCTAATATCTCGCTCAGATCTCGGAAGACCTCTTCTCACATGTGGGTGGGCCCACACGATCGATCCTATAATATTTGCACTTGGTCCATAATCGATATGAACGAATTTCGCATCGATCAATATTTTGTCCAATCGAGTCGAGATCGATCATGAATATTCTCTAGTTTGTACGCAAGCTCCTATGAAAATTTGGTGGCATTTGTATTTGTTAGATTGGGAGTTATGATCGATGCAAGTTTGGATTTATTGAAGGCTGCTGAATTCACATCGATCCCCTTTGCATCGCTCTGTTCGTATCGCTTCGAGCATGTGCCTGCTAGTTGACGTGGCGCTAACATCTTGGATCGATCCAGTTTTCACGCCGAGCCATTCGAGTCTTTCCTACGTATACACCTCGTTCATATCGATCGGCTATATCTCATTTCGTATCGATCTTGTGTTGTTCTTCGTATCGCTATGATGTGCCTTACTTCGTATCGCACCCTAAAGCTATATCATATCGATCGCTCAGTGTTCGCTATGTACCGATAGATGGATGGTCTCTTTGTATCGATCATATGGTAGCCGATTCATATCGATGGGAGGTGATGACTTCATATCGACCTATGGCCGATCCATGCGAAGTACGTTTGAAGCTGGATCGATACGAAATGGACTCTAGTGTTACTGCCGATGGATACGAAGGGGACATCGTTGATGGATACGAAGAGAAGTTTGCTCACCGATGGAAACGAAATGAGGCCAGTTCGCCTATGGATACGAAGTAAGGCTAGTTCACTGATGGATACAAAATGAGGCTTGTTCACCGGTGGATATGAAATGAGGCTTGTTCACCGACGGATTCAAACAATACCGATGCGAATGAGGTTGACCGATTGTAAGAACAAGTTTATTCCCTTGGCTTGCATCGATCACATCTTGAGCGTACGGACTCTGATTAACCCGAAATTTTGAATGTCGCTTTCATGGCCTTTGTTTTCATGTCATATCAATTGTAGCTTGATCTGGACTAGGGCAAAATTTATCGATATACATAGTTGACCTATATATAACTAGCATTGGAGAAGAACTGTCTTTAGTTTCCTGTCAATTCCTTGGTATCACGGGCTTGCCAAAAGGCGGGATAACAATGTTAAAATGTATTAAAAGGGATTTGAGTTGTAAAATAGACATATATGAAATGGAATTAGTGTATTGAACAAAGAAGCTTTAAAAACACTATTTACTGAAATTTTTTCAATAGTTTCGGTAACTTTTGCAAACTACGGTTTTAGCTTAATTATTCATTCCTAATCTTTTTAATAATCTTTTCAAATGAATAATTAAGTATTTTGAAGATGATTTGAAAGCTTCATAATTATTATAAAGGAGTTTCAAATAAATGGTTAGAGGAAAATTGTTTTAAACAATATTTTGGAATTATGTTAAGTAAAAGAAAATCATCTCTAAAAGATCATATAAAAAAGTTTAGAGTTGATCAAATAATTTTACTTCTTTATGGGTGATAGAGAGATAGTCTGTAGACCCGAGCTTGGACATCCAGCATCTGAGTTCCGCTCTAGCCATCCTAACTGGTCTGACGGAGGGGATAGTAAATTTGATTTACTCGGACCACATTTTCCTGACATAAATTTTTTTTGGAATTTTCCAAAAGTTAAGCAAGATTTCAAATAATAAGATTTAGTGATATATGAAACATATTGGTTAAACACTATATTAAATTCGAAGGAGGGAACTCGTTGTCTCCGTATGAATTTAAAAGGTAGTTTCACCGTTGTTCGACGAATAGTACATGTTGAATGCGAAAATTAGTATCGAGTATAATTAATATCGTTCCTATGGATTCATTAATTCAATACTAACTGGCTTTGAATTTACCATCATAGTTTTAACCCATTTAAAAGATTTTTTTTGAAAATATGAAACCCCTATAAAAATTGTATTACATTGTGGAAACATTTTCCTATATAATTAATGGGAAATGGTTTGGTGTGTCCAAAGTTAAAAAATATGTTTAATGATTCGGTATATACTGAAAAAGGAATGGTTTAAATATTTATATCTCTACAAGATAATTTATGTGGATAAAAGACGTTGATAAATTGAATAATAATCACCCACATACATAACATCTTTTATTGATAAATTGGTTCGGAGGAAATGAGGTGGATTTAGGTGATCCTATCTGAAAACCACTTCGAATCAATATACGTTCGAAAGTGAAAACATATTGAAGACGTTGATTTTGAAGACGGAGATCTTCATAACGTAGGGCTGCTTGTCACTAACCTCTAGGTAATTTTCTTATCGTATATATGGTGGCAGTGGTTCCTTCAAGTTCAAATCTTCAATGCAAGGGCTACTCGCTTCTAATCCTAGGGGTGATTGCCAAATAGGATGTAGCAGGAGAAGTACCTTTGGTTTGTCCTGTTCGTAGACAACTTGTATGGACGAATGTCTGACATTGCATTTCTAAGACCAAGTACATTGATCTCTACAAATTTACATTTGTTGGTGGTGTAGAAAGCAACCTCATATACTTAACATCCTTCTTTAAGACGTACGAACTCAGGGGTTGTACTTTTTTGGAAGTCAATAAGTGTATTGTTGGAAACGGTAATATGACATTCAAAGTAGGATTTGTCGAGTGAAAGTTAAAACATTACCTCAAGCCTTACACATCGGTAATGGCAAAAACATGGTAGAAGCGACACGGTTTAGTGAGTTGCTCCCATTTGGAGTTGTTCATCATCTTTCTAGGATACCCTCTATATTTTGGGTTTTTTGTGTATGTCGTGGCCACGGATAGTTGGAAACGACCGGGGTGATGTCATATTCGGTACTATCTATAGTAAAGATAGGCCGGTTTTGTATTGTAGAGGTTAGAGCCCCTGGTGCATCCCTCTAGAGATGTACCGTCGAAAGGTAGTCCCTTACCTTATCATTGTATGAAATCCATTCTCTACTACGAGCCTTCATGGTTTTAGTTGTAAACCTATTATGTTGGAATTTAATAAATGCAACGATTTCAACAAAGATTATACATGTTCATTTGAAAGAGTTTTCAAAGAATGTCATTAAAAATATCAACTCTGATTTTGCATAGCAAATGGTTTGGTTATCATAAGATAAAAATCCATCCATGTTTATATGCGGTGTGGTCATATGAGATACCCTTTGTTTTCAAAAATTTCGTGTTTTGATTATTTTCACACCAGTCCCATGATTGATCCGGAGTTTAATTTCTTTTTCATTAAAATCTGGGTGCCCTATTTTCCAGGTCAGCTAAGTAGTTAAGGTCTAGCTAGGAACATATTGGAGGAGCCTTGAGCAGTAGCTGGAGTTTCCTCTTTAGATAATTATCCATTTCCACTTCATTTGTTACTGTTTGAATTTAGCACTAGTGGAGACAGAGATTTATAACTATACAGGTTGAGATTAGGATGGACACTAATATATATATTTAAAATTTCTGCTATGAAGATATATAATTAAAAAATATATGTTATTCCGTTCATGTTAGATTTTATTCTGTCTTTATTTTCTTCTTACCTTTGATCATCTGCTTTTCGACACTTGGATATTCGATACGTGAATATCGTGGAAGTATTAATGTCGATTTCCGACGTTCGAAAAGCTGGGTCGTCACAAACACCTTGAGTTTGATGAAATTCTTTCGCAACTAGCCTTGCTTTTTAAACTCTATTTGTCCATATGCATTTAACTTTTTCCTACAAATCCATTTGCAACTGATGGGTTTAATCCATTCGGGTATGCCAATCAAAGTTCAAATTTTTTTTGAACCTGATTCAACTTTCCTTAAACCAATAGAACTATACAAGGCTGCCAGCAAAGCCTAATATATACAACCACAAAATCATAAAACAAATACTGACCAAACGGGCATAAACACTACAAATCCATCGCAAAAAATCAACTAGGCCCCTAGCATGAATCAGTTAAGGACACGTGCCATATAAGATTATACACGTAAAGCCGATAGCATGGAGCAAAAGCACAGCTATAACTCAACCTTCCATAAAAGAAGAATGGTGAAACCCATTCTATATATATTTCAGCTCCATTGAATCCTTATGCAAAACCTCTTCTACTGCAGAATTCTTCAAAACCTTCGAAATGTCAAGAATCATCTCTCCAAGCAAGCTAATTCTAGATGGATCTCAGATCTAAAGCAATAGAAAGCTCCAGCTTCAAAGATCTTCTTATCAAGAGAAAAGGATGAGTTTTACACCTTGAAAAATTGAATAGATTGAGATAATAAATGTGATGACCCCACCGTTATACACATATTATTAAATAACATTATAAATAATGTCGGCTAATAATACAGAGAATATGGCTTGTTAAGTGCAATCAACTGTGAATATAATTTTAAATGAACATTCATACATCATATTTACCTTTTTGCTAAATCTCTGAAATAAAATTTGATGTGTACATTCTAAGTTCAAAGTAATAAACACGTCGGTTTCTCAGAATCAAAACATTATATCATATAAACAATAGTTACATGTCACGGTGGGATAATAAACATCATTTACATATACAAACGACAAGCTACAAAATAAAATACTAGGCTCCATAATATACAAGTGTTACAATTCTCTAATCTCAAATTACAACTCATAAATAAAATCCTAAATCCTAAACGGGAAAACTAAAAGTGAACAATGTTTATTTCCTTACTAGCAAACCCATCCAAAGGTCAACATGTACTACAACCTGAAAAGTTTCGGCTTGACCCGAGCATTAAAATAACACCTCAGTCAGGCTACCTCTAAATATCCAATAGGGTGAGAACAAGATGTAACGTAAGAACTAAAAACATAAGTAAATCCAAAAGACTAAGGAATAACAAGTCATGGAGCTAATTTAACTTAGAAAAGGTTATATATATTTAGGTCACAAACACAGTTAGCCACTAAAAATGGATTCATAAAACAAAGCATAATATCTTTAAGCACATAGAAACCAATTCCATAACGATCACCTACTTGATCATACATACCAATCATAACGATTGCCCATATCGTGCAAACAAATGTGGTATCACTCATACCGATCTAATACTAAGGATCATCCGAATACCGTAACACAGAATCCCAACCGATCACAAGGATTTGGGAAATCCCAAATCTCGACCGATCAAACAATCATGGCAATCATGACTCGAAAACTCTAGATTATTCATTATTAATCATTTTTATGTTCGAATGAAATCCAGGAATATAATTTTAGGAATTATCAGCCCTCGGCCGAACCCTAGAAGGAAATACTCCAAAGTGCCAGATAATAATATCACTTTTAGTAATCACTAGAACCTAACCAAAACATCCCATACCGTCGGGTGAAATTCAAGTATTCATTAGAAGCTAGTAAATCTCACTTGTTTTGGATACCGGTGGAAAACCAGAACTATATTATATTAAGGATCTAGCTGCCCCATGTCGCACACTCAAAGAGAATACACCTCTAAAATGTTAAATGCATGACTATAAGCAATCATAAGAATTTAACCCAAGTATCCCATACTGCCTTGTAAAATTCAAGTAATCGCTAATGGGATAGTAAATTCCATTTAAACATTCTATTCAATGAGTTGTACCATATTCGATGAAGTGTTTTTCAAAAGCATTGAAACCCATAGATAACACTAAATCAATTATTAGTACTTCCAACATTATAGAACTATGGTTCTCAAAAAATTTATTTGATTTATCAATTGTTAAAATGTTCCATTAATCCAACTTGTTCCAAAAGGCCACACACACACACACACACATATATATACAAGTTGCTATTTTATTTTATAAAACTATATTTATTAATTTTAATCCAAATCCCAAATTAGTATTTATACACTAGTTTAAAACAACTTAAGTTTATACTTCCAAAACCATGTTTCCATATCTCATGACCATTTTATTTAGAAATAAATTAGGTTTATTTTCCCAAAACCACATTTCCAAATTCCACAACCATTTCTAATAGTAATACTTTATATATATATATATATATATATCGTTACTACAAAAAATTCCTTTCGACTAAATCGAAACCTTCTTGAGCAAAGAACCAAGAAGAGAAAGAGGAAGAGGCTCCGGCTAGACCTTTCAAAAGAGTCAAAGTGATGCTACAACCAAAGTTTAAGAACTTCAAAACCGTTCAAAGGGTTCGAAAGGATGCTATAGTCACGGTCCAGAAGACTCTCTACCTTTCGAAGGGGTTGAAGAGGTCTAAAGCATTTAGCATTTTTCCACCTTTAGTGAACACCTTTCTAAGCACATGATTCCATTTGCTTGAAGACCTTACGAATGAGTTGAAGCAACACCTTTCGAAGACAATGAAGAAAAATTCTTTATATCTATGCCAAAACTTTCGAAACCAAAGGTTTTGCCTTCACACAAATCACTCGAAAGTATGCATTGGCCTGAAAAACCCTTTCGAAAGCTATACCAAGCCTTTCGAACTGGTCGAAGCCATTATTATCCAGGGAGGTTCCGCATTAAGTAGTAGGCATGAGTTCAAAAGCAATGAATAGCATCGAAACAATCAACATTTCAATGCCATCGAAACCACTAAACAAAGCCTATCGATAAAGACGAAAGCTCTTTCAAGGCAACATAAAGAAGAGAAGCACAACTATATCTTTCAACAAAGGCGGAAGCATGCTAGAGTTATTTTGACAGCCATCTTTCGACCAAGTCGAAAGCATTAAGGTCGAAAGGTGCTCACCCGGATCTATAAATATGACCCAAGGGGTCGGGTTTTTGGGATTCGAACTCAGTCATTCCAAGCTTATATTCACTTACCTCTAAAAGTTGTAAAACCCTAATTTGGAAAATAAATTGGGGATTTTGAGTAATAAAGTCTTCTTTGAGTTGAGAAAGGGAAGTCTACAGTTTTTACTAATTACTTATCTGTTTCTCGAGCTTTTATGTAGTCTAACCTTGTGTTAAAAGTATTAACTGAATCAAAGGGTCTCTTCCAACTAGGTCGAAACCCATATATTCCCAAGTAATACAAGTTATTGGTTCCTGGCCACCCTTCCTAAGTCTTTTACCTTCGACCCGATCAAAACCCCATACTAACTCACTTTGACCTTTGATTCCCAATTCAAGCCAAGAAGGACACTGCTTTCGACAAGGTTGAAACCTAACCTTTATCCACTTAAACTTTATAAATCAAACCTTACACAAGGTGCCTAAGGATCTAGCTTTCAACAAAGTCAAAACCCCTATACCAGAGTCCTGATCGAAGTCTTATCTACCAATCAACTTAGCTTACGACAGAGTCAAAATCTCTGCCTTAGATTCTTTGTTAAAGCCCAAATCACTCTACCACTAAACCCTTAGACTAGGTCGAAACCTATCAAGACAAACCATACTAGGGTATCTCAACTGAATCAAGAGGAAACTTCCAAAGGGAAATCCATACTATCTCAGCAAAGTTGAAAGGCTGTTAGTTAAAGGAATTAGCCATTTCGATTGGATCGAAAGGTCAACTTGAACAAGTTTTCACTATAGCAACTTATTAGAAAGGGAAACTAAAGAGAACATTCACATTCCACTCTTCTCCATTTATATAAAGGAAACCACAAAGGATTAACCTTATCCCTTTACTCCACATTGGTGTTAATGAGATTTTCCTGTTAGCATATACATATACATATATATATATATATATATATATATATATATATATGTATGTATGTATGTATATAACTCTTCATTAAAGTCATTTACAAAAAGAAACTAGATTTGTTCTTAAAACAAGTTTGATATTTGTGATTTAAATAAACACTCTTTTATAAAATTACTTATATACAATTATAATGTTTTTATATTTAAAAAATAGATGAAAATAAGTTTATTAAATTTCTAAAGCTTAGAATCAAAGCGATTCAAAGTCTATGGAGCACAAGAGAGTTCACTATTACACTTCACAAGATCGTAGCAACAAATTAGTCCATAAGGTTCAACTTCTATATTATCTCCTAATATTTTTTATAAATTAACAAATAAATTGAAATAAACATCAAAATAACCATTACCAAACATTCAAAACACAAGAAAACAACTACGATAAACAAAACAAGAAACAAGGCAAGTCATACGCGAGTTGAGGTGGTACTTAGAGCTGAAATAGCTCCAAGTTGTACGCTACTAGTGTACCAGTGGTTCCCACCTGTCCACACTATCTCAGCAAAGTCGAAAGGCTGTTAATTAAAGGAATTAGCCGTTTCGACTGGATCAAAAGGTCGACTTGAACAAGTTTTCACTATAGCAAACTATTCGAAAGTGAAACCAAAGAGGAAATTCACATTCACTCTTCTCCATTTATATAAAAGAAACCAAAACGGATTAACCTTATTACTTAACACCACATCGGCATATTAGCAAGACTTCTTGTTAACATTTGGCACTAGATGGAGGACTGAACCTCCGCCTTGGTAAAACACCCAACACCACTTGTCTCTAACCTATAACTCAATCTCAAGCTTATCTACTTTGGTTCAACATCATCATGAATAGAAAAATCAAAAGGTCAGAGCAAGGATCTTCAGAACCATATTTGACAGGATTCTCCCAGAGAACCATTAAGGATTCCAACCACTATGAAGAGCAAAGGTTAAGATTACAAGCTCTAACAATTATAAACAAGAAAAATGTGGGACATATGATCCAGAGAAATGGAGCTTGAACCCTTTTCATATTGGCCATACCCTTATTTTTGCCTTAGGAAGAAGGAAAAGTGGAAGTGACAATGTATTCAATCAAATGTGGAGAACTGTTCAATATTATTCCAAAGGCGCAATCTTTGAAAAAGAGATAATGGCTGACTACAATGCCTTTGCACATAAATGGCAGCAAACTACAACAAGAACACTTCCAACATAAGAACTACAAAGAGTGGTAAAAAGAAAAGCAATTGAAGAGTGTGAAACTACATGGCCAAGGAACAAAAAATCAAAAAGCCATCTTTAAGAATCAAGTTTTAAATTTAAACTTCCTAAAGAATGCAACTTAATAACATCAATAGAGAATGTCTACTTGCTAACTAAGGATGAGCTTAGCGATTGGCCATCACAAAAAAAAGCCAAAACATTGAAGGAATCTAGGGGGTACTACTGTCACTATCACATGATGAACGAACATATGACTAATCATTACAAAGCCCTAAAGGAGATGATAATCAATTTTTTCCGTCAAGGAAAGATTATTGAAATTGTAAAGAGAATATGAGAAAAATAAATGAAGAGTTACTTCTCTAAGAAAGATATACATGGTTGGGAGTGAAATACTGCTCGCATTCGGATACTACCTACGATGGTAGAAAGACTCTATCTATGCCGAGTTGGCTAGGGCAGAGTACGTCTTGAATGGGGGGAAAGTAAGCCTTTAACCGCACCACGCTATGGCCAGGTTAAAGCACCGAACAAGCACATGGTCGTGCCTTAGATCAGGTCAAGGCACCTCTTGGAGGGAGGAAGGAGTAAGCCATTATCCGCACCATACTATAACCAGGTTAAAGCAGTGAACAATCCTCTGTTCACACCATGCTATGGCCAGTGTAGGGCACCTCTTGGAGGGAGGACGGAGTAAGCCTTTATCCGGGTATGCTATGGCCAGGTTAAATTACCGAACAATCTCCTGTACGCTTCACGCTATGGCCAGGGCAGGGCGCCACTTGGTGGGAGGTTGGGTAAGTCCTTGGTTCCTGCCTCTAGGGTAAGCTAACCAAGAGCACTAGGCAACAATGGAATAAGATGTCCAAGCCCAAGAAGAGGCTCAGTAAATAATGGAGTAAGATGTCCAAGCCCAAGAAGAGACTCAACGTACAATGGACTAAGATGTCTGAAACTAAGAAGCGGTATATCTCTAATGGATTTAGGTGTCCAGACCCAAGAAGTGGCACATTAGATTATGGACTAAGACGTCTATGCTAGAGAAGCAGCCAATCAGATTACTATTGTACAAGGCCTAAAGGGTTTATGCACGTCAAAGAAGACAGAATCTAAGGAGTAAAGTAAGACTCCATCTATTAATACCCTAATCTCATTTTCGGGACTTCCATTTCTACATTTTATTTATTAATACCCGAATCTGGGTTTCGGGACTTCTGCTTCTAAATGTTATTTATTAATACCCGAATCTTGTTTCGGGACTCTCATTTCTGAATTTCGTATATTAATACCCAAGTTTGGGTTTCGGATATTTATCAATAACTTACGGTCTTTATTATACCCGAATTTGGGTTGCAAGAGTACTACTTATTAGTTCCCAAATTTGGACTTGAAATTGCTATTATGGATTTATATTATGGATTTCAATCACAAATGAAAGAATCTGGGTAAAATAATATTCTCAAGAAGATCATTATTATAGGTTTCTATTAATTCCCAAATTTGGTTTTGGATTTCTACGTTTCCAAATTTCATAAATACCCGAGGACGGGTCATTGGGTTTATATTACAAATATGCAGATAATGATTTCTAGACTTTTCCATATTTTACTCTTTAAAGAACGACACTCTCAAATTTATATCACTGCTTCTGGGCAGGGTTCTCTATCCACAGACTTCGAACATTCCAGCAAAATTGTTAAAGTTAAATTCTTAATTATTTATCATCGTTGTTAAAGATGGGATTTAGACATTTGACGTAAACTATTTTTCATGCAATTAACATGGTAATTTGTTAATCTACATGAATCACAAACATAAAATTATATGTCAATTACAAGCTAACAATTGGAAATATTATTTGCTTCATACTTTCAAGGAAATCGAAACAGAAAAGAAGAATAAAAGAATTCAGCAAATACAGAAATTATATTATGAGCTACCAAGCAAGCGCTTCAGAAATGGCATTAAAGGAAAGAATCACAAATCAAGTGATATTTACAAAGTTTATATGATTTACATGATTTATGAAAATATTTACAAATATACAGGACAAGTATATACATTTCATGAACACAAATCAATCAAAAATCTTGAGTAGCCTTGCTCAGATTCTCAGCAATCTAAGGATCAATCATGTGATGAATCGCAATGCAGAGGACCTCTTTGAGCTTCTTTTCTTTCTTTCTCATCCTGTTTGCATCGACGTTAGTTTTCAGAGCACGATTGAAAGCTTTGTTCATGCCTCTTAGGGTTTTATTTTCCCTTTCTAATTCCATGATGCACTTTTGTAGGAAGTAGTTACTGTACTCAAGTTCCTGAATTCTAGCAGCATACTCATTTATAAGTTGCAAGTATTTAGTCCTTTGTTGTTCATCAAAATACTTTTCCACTTCAATTTTGACTTTCTTGCACCATTCACCCACTACCCTCTCGTCTAAGCCAAGAGGGGTATTAGTCATTGTAGGGAATTTTTAAATAGCGAGGGAAGTAGACCTTGTAGGTCTAGTAATAGGAGTAGCGTAGAGAGCCCAAAAATCGATACTCTTAATATTATCCTCCATAATATATTCCAGCGATTCACATTGGGCTTGGCTATCCTTTAGTTTCATCTCTAAATAACTAATTTGTTGAAAGAGTTCCAACATTTTCTGATCAAAGTCGATTGAAGGGTTTGGCTTTACGTGTCATTTTAGTGTAGAAATCATTTCATCTTTACTTTTGATATCCGCCTCAAAGCTGGCCATTTGAACTTTACGATTGCTAACAATAGTTTTTTGAAGTAAATTTATTTTGTGCCATCTTAAACTTAAGTACTGCCATGAAAGCGTTCGAGTAAGGTGGCATCAAGGAGTTAGCTCCTTTCAAATTTTGTCAATAGCTTATCTCTAAGATTACAAAAGAGCGATGCTGAATCAAGTGAGAGAGGAACTGCTGATAATTGTAACTCCTATTTAAATATGAAAAGAAACAAAATGGAGTCAAAATTAGAACGAAAAATCTCTTTATTATCATGATAAAAGGTTACAATTGAAATGACAACAAAAACTAAAAGATAAAATAGACAATTATTTTATATCTAAAGTTGAGAAACTGCATTTCTAACTTTATTTAATGAATTAGCAGAAAGAGTAATTGTCGAATCAAAAGGAATATTGACTCCTTCTGGTGTAATAACCAGTGGACATTTGCTATAGTCCTACTTTCCAGTTGGAGGACAATCTTGACTATAAATTAGTTTCATATGAATTGTTCTTCTTTCCTTCATAAGCATTTCTTTCTCATCACCAAGGAAATAAAAGTGGAGATAGGGATATTCCAAGTAGATTTTTTATGAATCTCTAAGAAAACTGTATCTTGCTAATTTCAAAGACTTTAAAATTGAGGCCCATTTAAGATAAAGTCTTCTCAGTTCAACATATTGGCTTAAATGATTTCTAGAAAGAAGTTGGCCTGATGAACAATCACTCTGTGATAATATAATAAAATGAAGCTAAGCATAAAAAGCAAAGATTAAAACAAATGTTTACAAAATCAGTATATTATTGCACGTTTACAATTATTCATCTGGTTCATACAAGGTAGATTTAGTAAATAATTCAACGTCATATTTGTTCTTAAAATACTTATGTTTTTCCGGAGGTAAATCTTGGGGAATGGATCTGACTCGTGGTAAGTTCCAATAAGCTCCAGGATGCGGGTCAGATCCAAATTCATCCAAGTATCTTTTATGAAAGCGCCTAAGCAGACTCCCGCTAAATTCACCTAAATATGAAAAGTCAACAGTTGGGTGTATACAATAGGCCTTATATAAGAAGTTAACTAGAATGTCTCTCTCTTTAACCAACGTCCAAAAGAGGGTGATTAATTCTTGATTTTCTTTAAGAAGTCCATCGTAACGTAGGCATGCTCTCCTTAACCGTGGGGCATCTTCATGATGCTTAAAAGAGGCTAACGCTACCGCACTTCTATTGAGCCTATGGTATTTATCAGAGAGGACATCGTGCTCCTACAATTGCCTGTCTAACTCCCTATATAGACTATTTATCTCCGCGTGTTTTCTTTCAAGCTTAGTTTTATAAGGGTGCATGGATTTCTTCCTTATCTAAAATAAAAGAATTACACTATTATTGCTTTTGCGTAAAAGTTGTTTAAACAGAGAATCCCATAACTGAGATATTGGGACAGAAGTCTGAGAAACCTGCTTATTTTCTCTTGATTCTTTGACATTAGTAGAAGCAAGATCCCCATAAGTAGCAGAGGAGGTAGCAGATTTAGGCGGGATAGCTTCGTGAGGAGATGGCTCTTTTTCAGAGGTTCTTGTATTATCATCCCTGTCATTATCAAAAGCTTTCTTATGGCTTCCTCCATCACAACCTAAACCTTAGCCACCATTATTGTTGTTATCATCATAGTCATCATTATCGTGATTGTTGTCATCATTATCCCCCTCCCCTTCGGCACCATCACAATTATTACCTTCATCCTCCGAGTCAGACTAAATTTCAAAAGGAGGAACTTCAATCGAAAGAAGCTTGGAGGCATTGATTTCCTCCGTCATGAAAACTTCAATCCCCTGCTCCATCTTTTTTATTTTGTCAATCACCTGCCGATGAGAGCATGGTCGATTGACCGGAAGCTCAAATCCAAGCACTTATCAACATTATTAGCATAAGCGAGCATTAAGGCACCTTCAAAGGAGTTCTTAATGACGTCTTCGAGAGACGAGTCAAGGAATTGCGATACTCGCTGCTTCGCATCCGAAATGGTGCCAGTAGCCAGTTTTAGAGAGGCATTATTCTTTTCCAACTTTTCCTTCAAAGTGGCATGCTTAGCTACCATTCTAGCCCTATCCTCAATGGATTCTTTCAATGATAATTGCATCACCAAGTTTTCATCGACGAGGAGTTGGCGAGCCTTTCTTTCTGCCAAAATTGCAAATTATGACTAGGCGAGAGAAGTTCTCAGTCACCCCAGTTTGGAGGTTGCTTCATCTTTTGCCACAGATAAAGAAGAAACTTGGTTCTTTGAGGTAGAAATCTCCTCTTGAAACTTGGAGGACTCGGAAGAAGGCTTCGATGCCTGCTCGTGAAAAACTAGCCAAATCATGTAAGTTCAAAATAAAAATACAATATAAGTTGAAAGCTTAATGAAAAACATAGATAATAATGTTAAGTGACGTAATACGTACCAGTAGTTGTTGCTCGAGACAGGATCGATAGTGTCCTTCCATAATCAGAAAAGGAGGATGGCGGTTGAATTGAAGTAAATGATGGAGAAGTTAAAATAGAATGGGCAATCTTTTGAAAATCACTTGGAGGTGTGGAAGCTGATGGTCCTGGAAGATTTAGAACTTGATTAGTGGTTAAAGTCCCCAATGCCTTTTGCATCTGCTTAATTGCGCTCAGAGACCTAGAGACAACGATGCGTGAAAGAGGATCGACTTCGGAGAAAGTTTCCTTAGGCAGGACATGAGGAGCTTCAACAAACGGGCTCTTTAAAGACTCCCCGACATTAATAAACTCCACTTCGACCAACAGTGGAGAATCAGAAACCTCAACCACTTTAAATTCCTTTTGAGGTGGTTCCACCGTAGGCGTTTTGATTAGCTTTCTTTTAGCAGTCGTCTTTGACTGGGCAATGGCCTGGGAAATAGATGACGCATGTCAAGTCGAGGAAGGAAGAGCAGGACCGCTGGTGGGATTTTCCACTTGAGAAGCAATTGAAAAGAATTCAAACAGATTATAAGTCAGCAGAATAATTTGAAAAAACAACACAGTAATACATAACAAGTGCAGCGCTTATCGCTTACCAGAATGGTCAGCATAGATGGGTGACATAAGAGAGAAGTGTGGAAGGTCACCTACGGAAATGAAGCGTTTGCCTCGTGATGTATGTTGGATTAAGGGAGGCTGCCCTATTACCCTTTGGCCGAAGAGGAAAAGAGAATGCTTCCTCAAGTTGGCAGGATTCAATAGCTTTACTTGGTTTTCGATCTCTCTAGAAGCTTTAGTGGGAGATTTCACAGTTCTCTTATCATCCTCATTAAGTTCTTTGGAAGAAGAACCTGAAAGAAGGAAAAGATTAGATAAGAAAAAACAATAAATAGAAGTGAAATAATGGAAGTTTGAACTTATGGGAAGTAGAGAAGGTTCTACTAATGTTTGGGAAGCACTTAACGAAGAAGAGCTGGTTCTCCCAGTCTTTAAACTTGTTAACCCTCTCTGATATTAGCTTCTTCAAAGGGTTTGCCCTGAAGATTTGGCTATTGAGATTGCTAAGCTTGACCAGTCGGACTAAATGATTAAATACTTCAACATTTAAAGAAGGGAGGCCAGATTCCAATGCCACCAACTCCAGAGATTGAAGGTAAGTGTATACGTTTGGGGACAGTTGGATTGGAGTGATTCCGAGAAAACAAAGAAACTTGGACAAGAACTCCGGGAAAGGAAGAAACAGTGCCATATTTGAATGGCAGTATAAGCGAAGAACCCTTCGGGAGGGTTATTGATAGTGTCAGATTCATTAGGTAGGATAGCTTCCACATTGGTAATTCCGTAGTCGTTAAGAATGGCATCTACTTCATCTTGTGAAGGTATGAGAGAAGGATTGGAGGTGGCTTCGATTTTGTTCGGGAAGCTCATAGTACTATCTGATGGAAACATTTCAGGTAAAATTTTCAGTTTGTAATGATCTTAACATTTGTTAAAGAATTTGTAAAAACCTACTATAGCAACTTAAACATAAAAAAAAACATGAAACTTCAAGTTCTTGGATGAATGTTAAAATTAAAGAAAATCAAAATCTAAGAGCTTTCGACAAAGTCGAAAGGGGTGGAAAAGTTAACATTTAGCAGATACCTTTCGACCATGTCAAAAGCTTAAATATGAACATCCGCCAAGCTTTCGACAAGGTCGTAAGGGAGGGTTGGAGTTATATCATATTGAGACCCTTCAACAATGCCGAAAGCTCAATAGGAACCAAGTTGTTAAAAGGAAATAGTTAAAACTAACTTAAGAGTTCGAACACAAGTATACACTACTGATATTCGAAAAATAGAGTGACAAAACCCTTGGACACTGTCGAAACCCATGGCTTTAGTTTTTTCTAGGGGAAGTATGAATGTCATCGAAACCTTATATACCCTTTTAGTCAAAAGGTCCAAAGTTAAAATCATGTGAACTTAGAAAGTTTCGACAATTCTGGAGTAAGGTGATTAAAAAAGATTCTGACTCATTAGTTACAGATGGTTTCAATAGGGTCGAAAGGACAATATGGTTTTAAAAACATACTAGAAAGAAAGGATTTCAATCAGCACAAAAGTTTTTGACTAGGTCAAAACGTTTTGCTTTTGAGGGGGGTGACAACATTTTTCTTAACTATATAACCTTTCGACAAAGACAGTCAAATTCGCACTATAATACCTTTCGACCTCATCGAAAGAGGCTAAGAAAACAAAAATTAATGTTGCCACCTCAATTCCTTTCGAAGGGGTAGAAAGTTATATTTATGGCGTTAATTTTTCATCCATACAACTCAAAGCCTACGGGAGAAGAAAACAAAAACCCTTTCTTCCCCAAACCCGATTGCAACTCCATGAATTCAGAAAATTAATAAATAAATGAATCAAAACCATTAAATCAACAGATTAAAACATGGATTGACCTTTTAGATTTCGAAATCACTAAAAGAAGAATTTAAATTTTCCTAAAAATAACAGTAATCCTGAATACAGAATTTGGGTTTACAAGAGATAAATCTCATCGATTCATGAAACTAAATCATAAAATTCTCTTGGATGAATTGAAATTTTAAACTCAAACTATCCTCGTCAAATCGAACAAATCGAATCAAACATGCTTTCGGTAAAATTAAAACTCAAACAGTTTTAAATCGAAATCTCGATTATGAGATCTGAGAAATTAAAGTTCATCGTAAAAGACAAAAAACCGAGAGAGAGATTAGAAGAGCAGAAGTAATTTTAACTTACGGTTAGATCTAGTTAATTCTTTGATTGAGGAAAAAGAAATTTAAGAATTTTAGAACTCCTTTCTTTCACTCTGAAATTTGATTTGATTCCAAAAAAGTGAAAGGGGAAGAGGAAGAAGACATACTTTATGAGAAAAGTTAGAGAAGGCGGCAGGCCGTTAGATCAGATTTAAATGAGTGGTCCAGACTCACCTGGGAAGACCAAGAGGCAGGAAACATCTAGGTTTCGACATGGTTGACTTGGAAAGTCAAGAGCATCCCTTTGTGAAGGGGGGAGGCAAATGTTACTACCAAAAATTCCTTTCGACTAAATTGAAACCTGTTTGAGCGAAGAACAAGTGGAAAAGGCTCCGGCTAGATCTTTCAAAAGAGTTAAAGTGATGCTACAGCCAAAGTTGAAGAACTTCAGAACATGTCAAAAGGATAGAAAGGACGCTACGGTCAAGGTCCTAAAAACTCTCTACCTTTCGAAGGGGTTGTAAGCACCTTTACGCCTTCAATGACCACCATTCGAAGCAAATGATTCCACATGCTTGAAGACCGTTCGAATGAGTTGATGCGACACCTTTCGAGGACGATGAAGAACAACTCTTTGCATCTACCCAAACCTTTCAAAACCAAAGGTTTCGCCTTTTCTCAAATCACTCGAGGGCATGCATTGGCCGAAACAACCTTTTCGAAATCTATACCTAGCCTTTCGAACTGGTCGAAGCCATTATTATCCATTGAGGTTCCGCATCAAGTAGTAGGAAAGAGTTCAGAAGCAACCAGTAGCATCGAAACCATCAGCATTTCAAAGCAATAGAAACCACTAAAAAAAGCCTATCGACGGATTCGAAAGTTATTACAAGGCAACATAAAAAAGAGAATCACAACCGTTCCTTTTGACAAAGGCCATAGCATGCTAGAGTTATTTCGACAGCCACCTTTCGACCAAGTCAAAAGCACTAGGGTCGAAAGGTGCTAACCCAGATTAATAAATAAGGCCCAAGGGGTCAGGTTTTGAGGAACCTAACTCAGTCATTCCAAGCTTGTATTCACTTACCTTTAAAAGTTGTGAAACCTTAATTTGTAAATCGAATTGGGGATTTTGAGTAATAAATTCTTCTTTGAGTTGAGAAAGGGAAGTCTACAGTTTTTACTAATTACTTAATTTTTTTCTCGAGCTTTTATCTGTCTAACCTTGTGTTACATGTATCAACTGAATTGAAGGGTCTCATCCGACTTGGTCGAAACGTATATATTTCAAGTAATACGAGCTATTGGTTCGTAGCCACCCTTCTAAAGCATTTTACCTTCGACTAGGTCAAAACCCCATGCCAACTCACTTTGGCCTTTGATTCCCAGTTCAAGCCAAGACATTTAAGGACACTGCTTTTGACAAGGTCGAAACTTAACCTCTATCCACTTAAACTTAGAAACCCAAACCTTACACAAGGTGCCTATGGATCTAGCTTTCGAAAAAGTTGAAACCCTTATTCCAGAGTCCTGATCGAAGTCTTGTCTACTGATCAACTTAGCTTACGATAGGGTCGAAACCTCTACCTTAGATTCTTGGTTAAAGCTCTAATCACTCTACAACTAAAGCCTTCGATTGGATCGAAACATATCAAGACAAACCTTATAAGAGAATCTTAACTGAATCGGAAGGAAAGCTTTCGAAGGGTAATCAACACTATCTCAGCAAAGTCGAAAGTCTGTTAATTAAAGGAATTAGCCGTTTCGACGGGATCGAATGGTCGGCTTGAACAAGTTTTCACTGTAGCAACCTATTTGAATGGGAAACCAAAGAGGACATTCACATTCCACTCTTCTCCATTTATATAAAGGAAACCAAAAGGATTAACCTTATCCCTTAACTCAACATTGGACGATACAGATTTCTTGCTATATATATATAACTCTTCATTAAAATCATTTACAAAAAGAAACTAGATTTGTTTTTAAAACAAGTTTCATATTTCTAATTTAAATAAACACTCTTTTATAAAATTACTTATTTACAATTTGACTATTTTTATATTTAGAAAATAGATGAAAATAATTTTATTAAATTTCTAAACCTTAGATTCAAAGCAAAACTTTCTAAGTGCCACTTTTGGCAATCCCGTGGGAAATTTTTAGGACATATTATTTCTGAATTCGGTATTTCCGTGGATCCTTCAAAGATTAAGGTGATTCAAAATTGGAAGAGACCAGAGATTGTGATGGAAATTCATTGCTTTCTTGCACTGGCAGGCTATTATCATCGGTTCATAAAAGACTTTTCTAAAATTTCTATACCTCTTACTAGTTTGAAAAAGAAGCGAGTTAAGTCAATTTGGTCAGAAAAATGTGAAGCTGCTTTTCGAAAATTAAAAGATCTCCTTTCCGATGCTCCTATTCTTGTGATTCTCGAAGGGAACCAAGACTTGACTATTTATACCGATTCTAGTTGTATTGGTTTAGGAGCCTTTCTCATGCAAAAGGAATGTGTTATAGCTTATGCTTCTAGGCAATTAGTGCCTGCCGAGACTAGATATGTCACTCATGATTTAGAGCTCGCAGCCATTGTTTTCGCCCTTAGAATTTGGTATCATTACCTATTGGGAGAGAAATTTGTTCTCTACACCGGTAATAAATCTTTAAAGTATTTATTCTCTCAAAAGGAACTTAATTTACGTCAACAACGTTGGGTCGAATTCCATGCATCTTATGATCTTGTTATTCTTTATACTTCTGGAAAGGGAAATCATGTTTTCGATGCCCTTAGTTGTAAGCAATAAGCAGTTGTTTCCATGATGATATCCAAATGGAATGATCTTGAGACTTTTTCCACTTGTGAGATTCGAGATCGTGAGTTCGATTCATGTTCATCTCCTGTTTTATGTAGCATTGAGGCTCCTCAATCCTTTTCAGACCGCATTCTTGAAGCTCAAAAGCATGATCATGAATTGGCTCATCTTAGCCAAAGTTATAAGGATAGAAATGTCGATGGTTTGAAAGACTTTGAAATCGATGCTTGTGGAGGCATTCGAAAAGTTGGTATACTTGTTATGCCAAATATTAGTGATCTTTGTAAAGATATTTTAGAAGGTTCTCATCGTTTTAAATTTACCATTCATCCCGGTAGTAGTAAAATGTATGCGAACATGAAATGAATTTATTATTAGGATGGATTGAAATCTAATATTGCTAACTTTATTAAGCATTGCATTATTTGCCAACTAATAAAGGTCGAGCACTAAAGGCCTGGTGGGTTATTGCAACATTTAGACATTCCCGTTTGGAAGTGGGATCAAGTCTCCATGGACTTTATTGATGAACTTCCCCGTTCTCGTTTGGTCATGACATTTTATGGACGATTGTAGATAGACTTACCAAATTCGCCCAATTTCTTCTGTTCGGTCCAACCAGACCATATCACTTTTGGATAAACTCTATATTAAAGGAATTGTTAAATTTCATAGAGTTCTACTTCTATTGTTAGCGATCGTGATGCATTGTTTACTAGTGGATTTTGGAAAGCTCTTCAAAAAGCTTTGGGAACAAAGCTTAATTTTAGCATCGCATATATTCAGATGATATTTGTAAAATAATCAAGGTGTGAAAGTACCTTGATAGTATGCTAAAGAAGGAGTTGATACAATTCCTCGAGATCAACAAGGATACGTTTTCCTGGTCACATTCCGATATAGTGGTAATTGATCTGACTGTCATGTGCCATACCCTTAATATTAATCCAGGAGCAACCCCCATAAGACAAAAGAAGAGATAATTGAACAAACTATGATCAGATGCTCTAAGGGAAGAGGTTGATAGACTCCTTGAATATGGATTAATCCAGGAGATATATTATCCTAAGTGGTTAGCCAACCTAGGTGTTGTAAAGAAGTCATACGGGATATGGAGAACGCGCATTGATTACACAGATTTAAACAAATCGTGCTCAAAGGATTGCTTCCCGCTACCTCGGATAAATCAGTTAGTGGATGC
This sequence comes from Allium cepa, assembly GCA_030765085.1. NCBI lineage: Eukaryota > Viridiplantae > Streptophyta > Magnoliopsida > Asparagales > Amaryllidaceae > Allium > Allium cepa. Next base: position 859,249,062 of record CM060943.1, read on the forward strand.
AACACGCGAACACAAATTATTATCCCTCATGGATGCTTATACAGGATACAACTGGATACCGATGTTCAAACCACATAAGTATCATACCAGATTCATAACTCAATAAGAAACTTATTGCTATAGGGCAGTGCCGTTTGGACTAAAGAATGTAGGGTCACCCATCAAAAATTGGTTAGCCGAATGTTTAAGGAACAAATTGGTAGAAACATGGAAGTTTATCTTTATGATATGCTGGTAAAGTCTAGCAAGCCTGAGAATCGTCTTAAGGATCTAGAGGAAATGTTCAAAATACTCTGGAAGTATCAAATGAAATTAAACAAACAAAAGTGTTCTTTTGGAGTCCACTCTGGAAAGTTCTTAGGCTACTTAGTATGTGCTTAAGGGATCGAAGCTAGTCTTGGCAAAATTCAAGCCATAAAGGATATGGCCGAACCTAAAACCAACAAGGAAGTAATAAGCTTAAATGGAAGGGTAGCTGCCCTTGGCAGGTTTATCTCAAAAGCTACTGAATATGGTATACCATTCTTCGATGTGATTAAGAAAAATAAGAACCTCGAATGGGGAGAGGATTGCAGGAAAGCTTTCTTAGAATGAAAATGCCGTTTGGAAAACCCCACCGATACTTTCATGTCCCGAAAGCAGAGAAATATTGGACCTATACATGACGGTATCAAAACATGCAGTTAGCTTGGTGCTAATTAGAGAAGAAAATGGGGCACAACTTTCGGTATACTGCATGAGCAGGCAATTAAATATGTAGAGGTCCAATACACAGTTATAGAAAAATTAGCCTATTTCTTGTCTCTCATAGCTCAAAAGATCAGCGCATACTGTCAAGCACACTCGATCAGTGTATTGACCAACTTTCCTCTTAAGCAAACCCGAAACTTCAAGAAGACCAGTAAAATTGGGGATTGAACACAGTCAACACGACATAGAATTTCAACCACGAGTTGCAATAAAAGGCCAGGCATTGGCAGACTTTATTAATGAGTGCACTAGCTTTATTGAGGAACAATCAGAAACAGAGAAAGATAAGAAGCCCATATGGCAATTATTCATGGATGGTGCTTCAAATGAACAAGGGGCTGGGTCAGGTTATATAATCATAAACACAGTTGCCAAGAATTTGGGATTTCCCACTACCAATAATGCGGTAGTGTATGAATCATTGGTGGTAGGATTAACCTTAGCACTAGAATTGAAAATTCCACGAATACAGATCTTTGGTGACTATCAACTGATGGTGACTCAAGTAAAATAGATATATTAAACAGAGGATCCTAATCTATCCTTATATGTGAAGAAGATATTATAAACGCTTGCTTTGTTTGAGGACTTTTCAATAAATCAAGTTCCAAGAGTAGAAAAATCACAGGCAGACTCATTAGCAAAATTAGCCAGCTCAAAAGTAATCACAGAGACACGAATTGTCCCAGTCAGATATCAGGAAAGTCTAAGTATTGAAAAGGAAACATCAAAACAGGAGAAGGAATTGTTAGTTATGATGTGATCTCATAAAATTCTCAAAGGGGAGAGAAAGGAGAAATTGGTAAAGAATTAACAGATGAAAAAGTTGACCAATCAAGGACAAGTAGCACATATGATGATTCCCGGATGTTTCCTACTGTTGAGTACCTGGTTAAAGGAACACTCTCATCCGATAAAGAAGAAGCTAGAAAAATCAGGAGGCAAGCTCCTACCTTCATGATGATGGATAGAATCCTTTATAAAAGGGATATGCTCTTTCCTACCTAAGATGTGTGAGCCTGAATGATGGAATAAAAATTAATGACTAAAACGCACGGAGGGATTTGTAGAGGCCATTCAAATAGGACGAAGCTAGAAAAGGAAATAATGAGGCAGGTATTTACTGGCCACATATGGTAAGCCAATCCATAGAATATTTGAGAAGATGTAGAAAGTGTCAGAAGTTTCCAAAGATACCAAGATTGGCCCCAAGTCAATTAACTCCGATTACAATTCCATGTCCTTTTGATGTATGGGAAATGGACCTAATTGGCCCATTACCAATCTCAAAGGGTGGGGCAAAAGTATGATGTGGTTACCATCGACTATTTCACTAAATGGGTAGAAGGGCAGCCACTTCCTAAAATCACTTCTAGGAAGTACTTAGATTTGATATCAAGAACATCATAACCATGTTTGGAATTCACTAAAAGATAATCTCAAACAACCGGACACAATTTGAGAGCGAAAAATTCTCCCGCTTCTGCCATACGAATGGGATTGTTAAAAGTTTTTCATTTTTCATATTCAAAAGCTAATGGAGTGGTTGAGACTGCGAATAAAACCATAAAGAAAATTCTGAAAAAGCGACTAAACAGGGAAAAAGGAAATTGGGTAAAAGTGTTGCCACTAGTGTTATGGTCTTACTGAACTTCTGTTAAGACAACAATGGGACATACACCTTACGACATAACCTATAGTTGTGAGGCGATGCTACCAATTGAGATTGAGATACCCTCACACTAGAGGATTGCCTACTCCTTCGATTAAAATCAAGAGCTGAAAAAGAATCATTGTACTTGATACATGAATGAAGAGATGAAGCAGCGGTAAGAACCGCGAAATATCATAGAAGAATCTCAAAGTATTACAATTCAAGAGTAACTCGATCATTTCATAAAGGGGATTTGGTACTCCATGGGGTTATGGCCAATACTAAAAATCACACAGATGGACCCTTGGGGCCAAACTAGGAGGGACCATTAATTGTGCACAAATTAATCCCCCCAGGAGCCTACAAATTGTGTCGCCTAGATGGCAATATGGTACCTAAAACAAGAAATGCCAAACATTTGAGGCTATATATTCTAAATAAGAATGATTAAAGCATCTTTTTCAAAAAAGAGAATCTACGTGGTTGGGAGTCAAATACTCCTTATATTTGGATACTACATAAAATGGCAGTCTATGTAAAATGGTAGAAAAGCCTCCGTCCACGTCGAGATGCAAGGGCAGAGCACCTCATGGAGGGAGGGCAGGTAAGCTTTAGCTGCACCATGAGATAGCTAGGTTAAAACCCCGGACATGCCCTTAGCGATGCCTCTAGTCAGGTGCAGGCACCTCCTAGAGGGAGGATAGAGTAAGCCTTTAGCCGCGCCATAAGATGGCCAGGTTAAAGCACCAAACAAGCACTTATCCGCCCCACACTATGTCCAGGGTAAGGCACATCCTAGATGGAGGACGGAATAAGCCTATGTCCATGCCATAAGATGGCCATGGTAAAGCATCGAACAATCCCTCATGCACACCACAAAAGGGCTAGGGCAGGGTGCCTCCTGGAGGGAGATCAGGTAAGTCCTTAGTTCCAGCCTTTATGGTGAGCTGACCAAGTGCACCGGACAACAATGGACTAAGATGTCCAAACCCAAATGGAGACTCATTCAACAATGGACCAAGCCCAAAGAGAGGCTCATTCAATAGTGGACTAAGATTTCCAAACCCAAAGAGAGGTCATTCAACAATGGATTAAGATGTCCAAGCCTAAGAAGAGGCCCGCTAAATAAAGGACTAAGATGTCCAAGCCCAAGAGGAGGCACATTCAGCAATAGACTAAGATGTCAACGCCTGAGAAAGAGGGATATCAAATTAGGAACAAAGTTATCCAAGCTCAAGAGGCAACTAGACAAATCATTTCTATACAAAACCTAAAGGATTTACATGTCAAAGGAGTGGAATAGGGCTCCACTTATAAATACCCAAATCTGTTTTTCGAAACTTTCATATCTAAATGTTGTCAATTAATAACCAAATCTGGGTATCGGGATATTCATTTCAAAACTCTGTTATTTAAGATCTCTATCGATCATTGATTATCTTAATATACCTGAATCTAGGTATCGAGACTAATACTTATCTAAACTCTAATCCAGGTGTAAAATTCCAGCAATAGATTTCTATTTATCTATCACAAATATCCAAATTTGGGTGTTGGGACATTATCAATCACCTATAGTCTCTATACCCGAATCTGGATTTCAAGACTATTATTCGATTTCTCTTTAATTCCTAATTTGGGATTGTGGCTCCTATCATAAGGATAATTCCCATGGTTTTCTAGTTTTTTAACATATGCCCTAATTTGGGTGAAGGATTTCTATCTTAACAACAACTACAATGGAAGTCTGCTTACATAATATATGTCCTAATCTGAGTTGAAGATTCTTGCCTAATATATGCCCTGATCTGGGCTCAAAACTTAATAAGGGGGTAACATTTACTGATTCCAATTTTCATAAACCCGAATCTGGGTTTAGAAATGCCATGTGAAGGACTATTTTAGGATTTTGTTATCTTGATTTTGGATGTCACATCCTTAAATTCCAAACTTCACAAATTAATACCCTAATATAACATAAATTTTGTTGTTTCCTAATCTCTATCAAATCCTAAAATGGGGGTATGATGCAATAAGAATTGGGATTATCGCAGACAACCAAAAATTTCGAGCAGGTCATCTTAATGCCAAAGTCAGAGTTGACTTTTATTAACTCTAAATGATGCTCACCAATATATGAATGAAGGCTTCAAAATCATTTAAAGTTTTGAGAAAGTAACTGAATAATATCTCATATCCCTTATTTGTCGCTATTAGTTATTTCCCACAAGAAGTACATAAAACCAAATCTACTATATGCAATAGCAGCTATCAATTACACACACATATCTGATAAGTCGGAATTATAATCGATTAATTGCCCAAATATGAAGTCAAGAATATGCCGACCTATCACTAAACAGGTATGTAAGTACGATAATGGACTAACAACAGCAAATGCCACTAACTTTGAATTTTGCTGGAAAACTAAAGTTAGGAAGAGTTAGAAAGTTATGAAACTTTTGTCCTAAAGAACAAAAGCTTCTTTCATGCGAGGTGGGGAAAATTTTAGCCATAAAATCTACTTAAGTGCAGAAGTATGAAAGAAGGTTGGAAAGATTGAGGTTTCAATGAAGAAATAGGTCTAGACTATGTAAAAGTCATAAGAGGATGTTTCGAAGGCATTAAGAAGGTATCGAAGAGGTCGAAAGCGCCAACTACTCATACAATGCAAAGGCTTTTGAACCAGATGGAAACAGATATACCCTCCTCTACTTTCAACCTTTCAACACAGATAAACAAGCAAGGACAGGTTCAGAACCCCTTTCGAAGGAAATAGACATGGTTCTCTCTTACATGCCAAACCTTTCAAAGTCAAAGGTTACGACCCTAGCACAACCATTATGAAAGCATATACAAGCCTGATGCAACATGACCTACGGAAGCACAAGGCTTAGGTCATTCATGAGTTAATGAAGGTCGGCCGCGACCTAACAGGTCACATGGGAAGGAACAACGACTTAATCAAGGCTTAAATCGTTCGGGTTTGATAAGTCGCACACGATCTAACGACACGACTATAAGTCGTCCACGACTTAACAAGAAGCAGGAAGAAGCTCCAGTGGCTGAAGTCCTTAAGTCGGAAGCGGGTTACGACTTAGTTGAGTCGTGTGAACATACCATCCTTTAAGCCGCCCACGAGTTACAACTCATGATAAGTTGCGGAAGTTCAAGTCGCGGAAGTGTTAAACCGTTGACGACCTAAGTAAGTCATAAGTCGTAAGTCGTGACGTTATGTTGTAATTTGTTTGTATTTTCCTTGAGTCGTTCGAATCTTATGTCGTGAGTAGTTAGGTCGTCTACGACCTAAGTGATGTAATATGTTGTAATTCCGTAAGTCGTAGGTCGTTTGTGATGTAAGCGCTATGTGTCTGTTATGTCGTAGGTAATCTGGGTCGTGTGTTTTAAGTCGTGTACGACTTAAGTGTTTGAGTCGCGTTTATTGATAGGTCGTTGCCGACCTAAGGGTGAGTCGTAAGTCATGTACGACTTAGGGAGCCGGTTGTAAAAATGCTATAAATAGGCATTGTGTTGGTCATTTGTAACTTGGTTGATTGTTGAATAAAATTTCGTTTGATTGCTGTGTGCTTTCATCTAAATTGGTAGTTGAGTGTGATCTCCTATCTCCACTTTCGGTTAATCGAGTGCGTTCGATTCAACGATTGTTGAAGCCAATTCACGGTATCAAGTGCTCTTAATCAACGTTTGAAGAATTGTAGATCTTCTTTCACGGTATCGTGCGCGATCAACGTGTCGAAGATAGCTAGAATTCGGTATCTTTGTGATCAACGAATTTGGGCATTTCAGTATCTTCAATCCACTGTTTGCTACTTTCACCGTTCCATCTAATTTCTGTATTATCCGGTGCGTCAGTTTTGGTATCGGAGCCAGACTTAGCCAATCATAGCTAAGCCGAGACTTGGAGCCAAAGGGTTTAAAGTTGAAGTTCATCTTGTTGAAGCTTTGAGCCGTGCATCATCTTGCTTGTTCAAGCCGAGTTTGAAGTGTGAAGTTGAAGTGAGTTGAGCCGAGTTAAGTGAAGGCCGTGACTTGTTGTACAAGTTAGAGTTGAAGTTTGAATTGTGAAGTATTTGTGTTTGATTCAATTATGCCACCAAGGAGAGCTAATCGTCATCAAAATGTTAAAGCGTTGTATAGAAGAGAAGAAGCCGAGCAAATAGAACAACGCATTAATGAGAAATTCGATGAAGGTATTGGGAAGTTATAGAAATTGATGAATGGTTTAAATCAAAGTCAAAGGAGGAGATCGCCAATCTCGAACCATGGAGGAAACAGAGTTTCGCCATCGGTTATGGAAGCGAGAAGGGTATCACCGCAATCTTTTAGAGAGAGAAGAGAAACATCAATTTCATCGAAAAGAGATCACCATGAATATAGACATGAAGAGAGAAGAACTCCACGTGAGTTTGAAGAGGAGCCATATCGAGATGAAGAGAGATATAGTAGAAGAGACATGCGTGATCGAAGGGATATTGATGGTCGAGATCGATATAGACACACATTTGATTTTAATGAAGAGGGTGATAGAGCTAGCATTCATTATCGAGATCGAGACCAAGTACGAAATGTATATCGGGATGTTGAAGATGATCGACGATGGGAATCGGGTATGAAAATGGAAATTCCAGAATTAAAGGGTGGAATGGTAGCAGAAGAATTTTTGGATTGGTTGTCTAATGTTGAAGAGATCTTTGATTTCAAAGAAGTTTCGGAGAATCGTCGAGTGAAGTTGGTTGCTACTAGGTTGAGGGGGAGAGCTATGGCGTGGTGGCAGCAAACCAAACTTACATGAGAATGGATGGGGAAGTCGAAGATTGAGTCATGGGAGAAGATGAAGAAGTTAATGAAGGCTACATTCTTACCTTACAATTATCAATCACTTATGTACCAGAGGTTGCAGAATCTGAGGCAAGAGGCAAAGACTGTTAGTGATTATGCTGATGAATTTTATCAACTGATTGCTCGAAATGACATTATGGAGACAGAAGAACAGCTGACTGCTAGATTTATTGGAGGGTTGAGGATGCAGATTCAAGATATGGTGAATATGTTTGATCCTAGATCTGTAGCAGAAGCACATCAGAAAGCGTTGGCTTGGGAGAAGCAGGGAAGACGAGGTGGTGGTGTGTTTCCAAGTTCCAATACTCAGAACAAAGGTGCTAGTGGGAGTTCCAATGTTTCTAAAGCCGTCAGTAGACCAGTTGTGAATGAAGTTGCAAAGGCGAAGGTTAACAACAGTTTCAAATGTTATAACTGCCAGGAAGTGGGTCACAAGAGCAATGAATGTCCAAAACCAAAGAAGAGAACTATGATTGCTGAAGCTGAAGGTGAGAATGTTGATGAAGGTTATTCTAGTCCAGCTGAGGAGGATGAACAGGATATTGCGTCAGGAGATGAAGAATGTAATCTAATGATGAGGAGGTCTTGTTTAATACCGAAACAGGAAGAAGAGGCTAGTTGGTTGAGGAGTAACATCTTTCAGTCGACATGTACTATTCTGGGAAAAGTTTGTAAATTTGTGATTGATGCAGGAAGTGTGACAATATCATTTCTACTGAAGCTGTGAGGAAGTTGAAGTTGAAAACGGAGAAACATCCTAATCCTTACAAGTTAGCGTGGTTGAGAAAAGGAGGAGAGGTGAAGGTGGACAGACGAGTTCGAGTTCCATGCTCCATTGGAAAGAAGTATAAAGATGAGATTTGGTGTGATATTGTGGAGATGGATGTTTGTCACTTGCTTTTGGGAAGACCATGGCAGTATGATCGAGCAGTGCAGCATGACGGTCGAACCAATAGCTACAGATTTATGTTTGAAGGTGTTAAGATCATTTTGGTTCTAAAGAAAAGACGATAAGGAGAAAGCAAGTCAGAAGAGATTGAGGAGCTCAAGACTTTATTGACTTTGAAGGAATTTATTGAAGAAGTAGAAGAGAGTCCAGAGGTATTTTTGTTGATTGGACATGAAGCCACTGAATCTGTAGAAGTTCCAGAGGAAGTAAAGCCGGTATTAGAAGAATTCAGTGATGTGTTTCCTGAAGAGTTACCAACGGAGTTGCCACCGTTGAGGGATATTCAACATCAGATCGATCTTGTGCCAGGGGCAGTATTACCACACAGACCACACTACCGTATGAGTCCGAAGGAACACGAGGAGTTGAGAAGGTAGGTGGAGGAGTTGTTAGAACAAGGGCATGTTCAGGAGAGCTTGAGTCCTTGTGCAGTGCCTGCTTTATTGGTGCCCAAGAAGGATGGTTCGTGGAGGATGTGTACGGATAGCCGGGCTCTACACAAGATCACTGTGAGATACGGATTTCCTATGCCAAGGTTTGATGATTTGATTGATCAGTTGAGTGGAGCTGTTGTGTTCTTCAAGATTGACTTGAAGATTGGATACCATCAGATTCGTATTAGACCAGGTGATGAGTGGAAGACTACTTTTAAAACCAGGGAAGGTTTATACGAATGGTTGGTTATGCTGTTTGGTTTATCGAATGCACCGAGTACTTTTATAAGGGTGATGAACCAGATTTTCAGACCGTTTATTGGAAAGTTCGTGGTTGTTTATTTTGATGATATTTTAATCTATAGTGGGAGTATGGAAGAACACATCCAGCATTTGCGTGAAGTACTGTTGATTCTACGGCAGGAGAAATTTTATGCTGCAGCAAAGAAGTGTGTGTTCATGACGCACAGAGTTTTATTTCTGGGATATGTTCTATCGAAGGAAGGAATTCAAGTGGATGAAAGTAAAGTAGAAGCTGTCAGGAGTTGGCCACAACCCAAGACAATTACTGAAGTGAGGAGTTTTCATGGATTGGTGCCTTTCTATCGAAGGTTCATTCCACATTTTAGTAGTGTGATGGCACCTATAACCGATTGCATGAAAGGAAAGAAGTTTGAGTGGTCAGAGGAAGCAGGGGTTGCTTTTGAGAAGATCAAAACACTATTGACGACAGCACCAATTCTAGTTTTACCGAATTTTCAGTTGTTGTTTGAATTACATACTGATGCATCGAAGGTTGGAATTGGTGGAGTTTTGAGTCAGAAAGGAAGACCGGTTGCTTATTTCAGTGAGAAGTTGTCTGGAGCTAAGTTGAGATATAGCACTTATGATGTTGAGTTTTACGCAATTGTTCAAGCAGTAAAGCACTGGAGACATTATCTGTTTCATAAGGAGTTTGTTCTCTACACGGATCATGAAGCTTTGTAGCATTTGCAAGGGCAGGATAAAATTTCAGCAAGGCACGCTTCATGGGTCACGTATTTACAGCAATTTATGTTTGTTGTGAAACATAAATCGGGAATTACGAATCGTGTAGCAGATGCATTGAGCAGAAGGAATCACTTGTTGACTACAATGAAGGTTGAGGTGACAGGGTTTGAATTGTTGCCAGAACTGATTGAAGAAGATCCTTACTTTATGAACTTTGTTGAAAAGGTCAAGGAGGGGAATGCTGATGAGTTTGTATGGGTGGATGGTTTTCTGTTTAAAGGAAATCGTTTATGCGTACCGGATTGTAGTTTGAGAATGAAGATTATAAAGGAGCTACATGAAGAAGGCCATGTGGGTAGAGACCGTACTTTGCAGTTAATTTCTCAGTCTTATTATTGGTCGTCAATGAGAAGGGAAGTTGAAAGGTTTGTGCGTAGATGTCAGGTTTGTCAGGTTTCGAAAGGGACAGCTAAAATGCGGGATTGTATATGTCATTACCTGTTCCTACAAGACCGTGGGTAGACATTAGCATGGATTTCGTTTTGGGTTTGCCGAGAACTCAAAGTGGGAATGACTCTATATATGTTGTAGTGGACCGTTTCTCGAAGATGGTACATTTTATTGCCTGTAAGAAGACGACGGATGCTGTTCATGTCGCTCAGTTATATTTCAAAGAGATTTATAGACTTCATGGGTTACCAGAATCTATTGTTTCGGACAGGGATACCAGATTTTTGAGTCATTTTTGGCTAAGTTTATGGAAGATGGTTGGAACGAGGCTGAAATTTAGTAGCGCTTACCATCCGCAAACCGATGGGCAAACAGTGGTGGTTAATAGATCATTGGAAAATTTGTTACGATGTTTGGTGAAAGATAATCTGAGAAGTTGGGACATGAAGTTATGCCAAGCAGAGTTTGCACATAATCATTCGGTTAATAGAAGCACAGGTTACAGTCCATTTCAGATTGTATATTCAAGTTTGCCAAGGGGACCGTTGGATTTGGCGGTAGTATCACAACCGAAGGGGACGGTTAAACGGGCTGTTGATTTTGTTGATGAATTAACCGAATATCATAAAATCGTTCAGGAACGATTGGTGATGGCAAATGAGAAGTATAAGCGAACTGCAGATTTGAAGGGACGAAGTGTTGAATTTAACGAAGGTGATTTGGTTTACGCAGTGTTGACAAAAGATCGTTTTCCGGTGGGAACGTACAATAAATTGAAGGCGCGGAAAATTGGTTCAGTTGAAATTATAAAGAAAATCAATGAGAATGCGTATCAATTGAAGATACCAGAAGATGTTCATACTTCTGATGTTTTCAACGTCAAATATTTAATTCCATACCATGGAGCTGAACTTGTTGTGGAAGAAGATGGTGAAAATTAGAGGTCGAATTTCTGTCAACCAGGGGAGGATGATGCAGCATGACCTACGGAAGCACAAGGCTTAGGTCGTTCACGAGTTAATGAAGGTCAGCCCTGACCTAACAGGTCACATGGGAAGGAGCATGACTTAACCAAGGCTTAAATCATTCAGGTTTGATAAGTCGCACACGATCTAACGGCACGATTATAAGTCGTCCACGACTTAACAAGAAGCAGGAAGAAGCTCCAGTGGCTGAAGTCCTTAAGTCGGAAGCGGTTTACGACTTAGTTGAGTCGTGTGAAGATACCATCCTTCAAGCCGCCCACGAGTTACAACTCATGATAAGTCGCGGAAGTTCAAGTCGCATAAGTGTTAAACCGTTGACGACCTAAGTAAGTCGTAAGTCGTGACGTTACGTTGTAATTTTTTTGTATTTTCCTTGAGTCGTTTGAATCATATGTCGTGAGTAGTTAGGTCGTCTACGACCTAAGTGATGTAATATGTTGTAATTCCGTAAGTCGTAGGTCGTTTGTGATGTAGGCGCTATGTGTCTGTTATGTCGTAGGTAATCTGGGTCGTGTGTTTTAAGTCGTGTACAACTTAAGTGTTTGAGTCGCGTTTATTGATAGGTCGTTGCCGACCTAAGTGTGAGTCGTAAGTCGTGTACGACTTAGGCAGCCGGTTGTAAAAATGCTATAAATAGGCATTGTGTGGGTCATTTGTAACTTGGTTGATTGTTGAATAAAATTTCGTTTGATTGCTGTGTGCTTTCATCTAAATTGGTAGTTGAGTGTGATCTCCTATCTCCACTTTCGGTTAATCGAGTGCGCTCGATTCAACGATTGTTGAAGCCAATTCACGGTATCAAGTGCGCTTGATCAACGTTTGAAGAATTGTAGATCTTCTTTCACGGTATCGTGCGCGATCAACGTGTCGAAGATAGCTAGAATTTGGTATCTTTGTGATCAACGAATTTGGGCATTTCAGTATCTTCAATTCACCATTTGCTACTTTCACCGTTCCATCTAATTTTCGTATTATCCGCTGCGTCAAAGCCTTTCAAACCGGTCGAGGCACATAATTTTAAGAGAAGGAAAGACAGCTTCGATACCCTTTTGAAGGCAATAGATGAAGTTCTCTCAGTTACATGCCAAACTTTAATAAGTCAAAGGTTTCGCCCCCAACACAACTTATGCGAAAGCATATACGAGCTTTTCAAACCGGTTGAGGCCCAAAATTTTAAGAGAAGGTTCCAGCCCAGTCCTAAGGCATGCTTTCAAAGGCTACACAGCCTCATCGAAACCATTCACACTTGAATATCTTCAAAACCAATATGAACGACCTATCGATGTGTCAGAAGGTGCTATGGAGAGGATAGTATTTGAAGGTCAACAAAGGAGAAAGGATAATGAATGCCCCTTTTGACTCAGTCGAATGGCCAAGGAAAGGGTAAAGGAGTCGAAGTAGTAAACCAAGAAGAACAAACGGACGCCTTTCAACAACATCGAAAGTGGTCATGGCCTTTCGAACAATTCGAAAGGCTTGAGGCAACATATAAAAAGGGGTCCACACGACCTAGTCGAAAGCAAAGGCATGGAATGGGGGACGACCTACATCTATAAATAAGACTCAAGGGTTCCTGTTTAGGGGACTGAATTGTAGAATCTTGAATTCATTTTCCTAGCTCAACTTTCTTAGTGATAATTGTATTCTCAAGAAACCCTAACTCAAATTAAGGAAAAAAGCTCAATATCTTGTAACTCATTTTGGATTATGAATAAAAAAGGGAGATGGCTTAATCATTAATAATATTGGCGACGAATAAGATAATTTAGATCATTAGTTGGACTAATGGTCCATTGCACATGATTCTAACCTATTCTAGTTATCTCTTTTTGTCTATGCAATGTATAAGACTGACTTGGGTATTTTCGATCGAAACGAGTCATCATTGAAACCAACATCTGACCCCGAAAGCTAAAGTTATGATGGGGTTTCGACTATGTTAATCTCAAAAGACTTGGAAATACCTGAGTCAATCTTATACAAAGAAAACCAAGTGATTTGTAGTCAATAATAGGCTAAGACTATACCGAAAAGTAAGAACCCCTTTTGAGATGATCGAAAGGGTTGTTCTCAAATGGAATCTTAGTTTTCTATTGACTAGCAATCATATGAAGAGGAACTCAGTCAAAGGGGATCAACCATTTGTGACATTGGCGATCCTTTCGATGGGGTTCCATAGCAAGTGTAGCGAAACTATAGGTCGAAAGCAGCTTTGTCACACTGACTAAGAAAGTATCCCCTTTTCGACAAAACAAAAAGGTCCTGAACGTAATCTTTTGATGTTGTCGGGAGGAACGAAAAACAAGTATTGGCAGTTGCTTTGGACTCACCTGGAGGATAAGGTTCAATCAGATGTTGTTTTCTAAATCATATCCTAAGGTTAACTCCGTGAGGCTTATCGACTAAGTCAACCTAGTAGAAAGGTAGGGATAACTTTGCTAGTCCTTTCATTTAAGTTAACTTGGTAAAGAGATGGATCAGTCACATTAAATTCTTTCGACTTTGTCAATCTAGTCGAAAGTGTGCTTCCAAAGGAATGGATCCATTTAATGATTTGGTTTCGCTTGAATTCAACTATCATACGAATAACATTGGGGATGTTGATAAGTTTTCTTGTATATATTTCTTACTATATAATTTTGAGGATGTAATTCTTTTAAGGGGAAAGAATGTAATGACCTAGAATTTTAAGCATTTAAACTTGAAATATATAATTAATTTTAAATATCGAAATATTGGTTTTACAAGTCAAACAGCTTAAATTTCAATTATAGGGATTTATTTGAATATGTAAATTGGGAAATTAATAATTGAATCTTGGATTTAATTTGGATAAAATGAATTTAAAGCTTATTTAAATTCTATTTCAATAAGAATGGTAATTATAAACTTTTAATATAGACTTAAAAGTGATTAATTTGCGTTTTATATTAATCGTTTTAATTTGCATATGAAAGTAGCCTTCCGAGGGAATTGTCTTAGATTTTGCCGAACCCAGTTTCATTAGATCCGTAATAGTGTATTAATATATGCCGTCGAATTTCATATTGATCGGACATATCGTTTGATCATGCGAACTCGAAGCGCTTAGAAACTAATTATAGAAATTAATATAATATAATTGGGTTTGAAAAGATATCTTCTGTATATGATCGAATTAGGTTTTGAGACTAGTTCTATTGATTTCAATATAATAGTATTACATATAGGATGCTAGGCGACACACCTTGTTTAGGGTTTGAGATTTTTGAGTGCATCAAGCTAGTATTTTGAATATAATAATATATATGTATTCATCATACCCCACACATACTCTCCCACACTCTCAACCATACTCTGCACATTTGCACCATACCCTTCCCTCCCATTTTAATTGCATTTTACTAAAGGAAAGCCCTCTTTATCTAATTCAAACTCAATCAAATCAGATAGCTCCCATTGATTTGGGCCACTACAAGAATTTTCAAGTGAAGCCTTTTGTAACAGCCTGTAAATATATCTCTTTAGATAAATGATCGTTTAACTTTATCGGTATAACAAATATTTTTGTGAATAATTATTTATAAAAATTTATATGATTTTATAAATAAAATATGATTGCTTTTATTAGTTAGTAATGATAAGAAAATTTATTTTCAAAATTTGTTTACAGAAATATGCATCGCAAATTAAAAGAGAAACTATGATCGAAAATCGAAATCGGGATTTGTAACGATACAACTTGTGGAATTTATGCAACGCTGTAGGAGTATGTTACATACGTATATACATATACCTGTGCATACATGAAAACATACACATAAACATACATATATTAAAATAATTAAGAACAAGAATATAATATAAAATATATAATATATTTTAAGCAAACTTACTCCTTAAGCTTTTATAAATTAACATATGCATATATGAGAAGACGGAAGTTATGCGCACATGGGGGGAGGCTCTAGCCATGGATTGGAAGAGGGGAGGTGTGTTGGAGAAGCCTTGAAATGGCGATGAAGATGATGATGTGTGTATGGACACTTTTACGCTCTTCCTTTCCTATAAATATTCTACCATATTCTCTTCTTTTTCACTCATCTTATTCTACATATTCTTAAGCTTTTTCTTCCACTTTAATGGCTTCCATCCTAGGGGAAATAATTTCAAAATTTATTTTAAAAATAATTTAAATTACAATATATAGTTTTATATAGTAAAACACCTCAAAACGATCCCAAAACTCCTCCTTTTCTCTTTGTTCCTCACAAACTCCACCTCACTTCCTCATAGGCCAAACACAAACCTTGCTCCACCCTAGGCCGTGCACCCCCAGCATTCTCAAGTCATGGTCGTGGCATCTAGGAACAAGAATTCGAAGAATAGTCGGCTTTGGAACTCGAATGGGGGAGCTACAGCGATTTTTTTTAATAAATCATTTAAAATCCAAGGTGAGAATTCCTAAACTGATGCACTATATTTTGGATGATAGTATGATGTTTGCAATGGATATTTAATATGCTTTGATCATCAAGGTTGGTTGTTTAAGTATGAATGTTGAATATATGTATATAAGTCACGGAAACACACATCGATAAGCACAATGGAAATCACTTTCCTTGAATTAATGAAATGGTGTGTATGAAATTGTTAAATCTCTTAAAAATGGATTAAAATTTATTTTAAATGTTTTATAAAAATTTAGAAGCATTTTGGTAAAGTTCAAAAAGAAATGGAAATTTTAGTTAAAAATAAGTGCATCGCGTAATGGTAGTTGCGATTTCGCACCGTAAAAGTCAACCAAGTGTAAAAGTTGGAATATAGTTTGAAATTCTTCATAATATGATTTTTCCAAACTATTATATCCATAGTTTTCCAACGAAGAAAGAAAATTGTGATTTCGACAAGTACATTTTGTAATACGAGTAAAAGAAATTTTGAAAAAAAATACCGATTTTGTAGTTCGGAATCCAAAACTGGATTACTTTTAAAATAATGTTTTTAATTTTTTTAAAATGTGAAATACAAATTATAAATCTTTTAAAATGTTTTAAAAATTATTTAGTTAATAGAAATGGATTTTTTAAATAATAAAAAGTCATTTTGATCAATATAGCTTAAAAAGCACTTTCCGTAGCAGATTTCTATAAATTTTGAAATATAGTTTTAAACTTCGCAATTCTTTTCCAATTATTTTATAAAAATTTTAAATTATTTATAAAGTATTTTTAAAGATGATTTAATGAGTTTTTGGTATGATTTAAGATTTTGAGTCGATCAAATAACTTGACTGCCTTGTGGGTGTTAAAGAGATAATGTCTAGGCTTGAGTTTGGAAAACCAGTTTCCTGCTTCCCTTGCTATCCGGAGAGGTCAGATGGAGGGGATAGTGAATTTGGTTTACTTAGATCAATATCTTCCTAAATAAAATGATTTTGAATTTATTCTTTGTAAACAGGAAATTAAAGGAAATCAAAGGATTTGAAAAGAGAAGTTTAATGATTCCGTATATAACAAAAAGAAGGGTTTTAAAGTTATATATCTTAAAAGATATTTTTGAGAAAAGGAATGAAACAATCAAATATTATTCACCTACCTCTTGACCTGTTTTATCGATGATTGGATTCGAAGGAATGGGGGTCAAATTTGGAGTATTCCAATCTGAAGACCACTTCGAACCAATTTACATATTTGATGTGAAGACATGGATATGATAGTTGGGATTTTCATAATGATGGACTACTTGTTGATCATTTGGGGATAAACTCACAATATACGTATAGTAGCATTAGTCTCTTCGTTATAAAATATCAAATGCAAGTACTAGTCGCTACTAATCCTAGGCGTAACTCCGGACAGGATGTGGTAGGAGAGTGCCTTCGGTTTTGTTCAGTCTCAAACAAACTTTTATGGACGAATGCCTAACGTTACGTTTCTAGTACATAAATTGATCTCTGTAAATGTATTATCTGCTTGGTAGGGAGAAGGCAACTTCTCTTAGCTTAACACTCTTTCCTAATACATACGAGCACAGGAGTTATACGTTTGTAGAAATTAGATGTAGGATTATGGAATGAAAATGTGGCATTTAAAGAGGAAGGATCATGTGTTATGTGAAAGGTAATCGTTACCTCGAGCCTCACACATGGAAATGACTAAAATAGGGTAGATGTAGCAAGGGTATGTGGTTCGCAACCATTAGGGTATGATCATCCCCTTCTAGATATATTTGTTCCCGCTATGACTTTGGGTGTTAAATTAATGTGGTATACGCGAAGAGAGCTCTCGGATAGGTTGGTAATGACCGGGGTAATGACTTATTCAGTAATATCTAGTGAGAAATGTAATCCGGTCTTGCGTTGCTAGAGGTGCGGATATTTTGTTGACCATGGTACATTCCTCTAGAAATTTACCGCCAGCAGGTATTCCCTTCACCTGGTTATTTGTATGGAATCCATTCTCCAATAAGTGCTTGTCATTTTGTTTGCAGAGCCTAGTATGCCGGATTTTAATAATGGTAACAATTTTGGCAAAGATCAATTAATTTACCAGCAAATGATTTTCAAAAATATCATTAGAAGTAATATCAAGTATTTTTACGTAAGAATGTTTATGTTATCATAAGGTAAAATCTTGTTCCGTGTTTATGTGTAGCGTGGTCTTACGCGATACCTTTCTCATTTCAAACAACGTATTTCGAGTTCTCACACTAGTCTTATGACTGACCTAGATTTTATTTTGTTTTCTCTTTGAACTCTCTATGCCTTATTTTTCCGGACAACCAAGTAGTCAGAATTCTTTTTTGCAGTATTTGGGGAAGAACATGTTGGAAGAGGTTTTTTAGCATGGAGCTGAAACACCCAGTGTGGATGTTTATCTATCTATTTATTCTTATATTTCTGCTCTGTATAAGTTGGTTGATATCGGCAAGTGTGGAAGTAGGCTTTATAACTGTTGTTGGCTGGGTTAGTTCATACAAAAACTCTGATGTAACCTAGTGAGGGTAGTTGTATACACTATCTATCTATTTTAACATAATGTGAGAATTTGTGTTTCTATCTTTTACTTTACTTTACCATTGAAAATATACCTCCTCAGCAATTGGATTTACAGCACGTGAATATCATGGATGTATTAGTGTCGATTTTCGAGAGTTTAGGAGACGGGTCTTCATATTTGGTATGGAAGCTGATGTTTAAGTGGGATCCTTGGCTTTGGCGGGGTATAACTCATTAGAGATAGGGTTAGTAATACCTTAGAATGAGTTTAATCTTTGAGAATGCGCATTTAGAATCCTTATCTGAATAAAATTTGTGCTATATACACATTCCCTAAGGTAATTTCGTCTTTGTATTCTAAAGTTATCTTACTAAATTTAGGTAGTAAGACATGATTACTCATAGAGGATGAAGGAGGGGAACTAGCGGCACCACAATAATTAACGGTCAAGCTCCAACTGCTGTCATAAAAGAAATAGCTCCCGTACAACCCCAGGTTAATTTTGCCACTCTATGCAAGAATTATACTAGCTTAGGAGGAAACCATTCAAGGGTACAGAAGTTATCATTGAAGTACAAGATTGGATTAAATCATGCAGAAGGATCTTTAATGCGTTGGATATCAGTAATGAGAAAAAAAGGTTCTTGGCCTCGTGGCAGTTACAGGAAGGTGCTTTGGTATGGTGGGAATCCATTACCATAAGTGAGATGGAGGACACTTTCTCTTGGGAAAGGTTTAAGGAGGTTCTGGAGGAGCAGTACATGCCAACATCTGGGAAATCTAGTCTTTATAGAAGCTTTATAGATCTAAAGCAGGATGAAATGACTACCGAGGTGTATGCATGTAAGTTCAATGAATTATTATTTTTTAGGCCAGGTGTAATTTACATGCCTTTAAAGAAGAACGAGAAGGACCAAAGCAAGATGACCGCCAATGTTAAGGGGTCATTTATAGAATTGTTGGATATAGGATTCCTTTACAAGAAGAATCCAGTGGTAGCTCAGACCAACAACAATGCCAATAATTGGAAGAAAAGGAAGTTCAATAATAGTGGGAAGCATTACAGACCGCTTTAGGAACAATGCTGAATAAAAGCACTACTTATCACCCCAAACTAATGAACAGACAAAGAGAGTCGGCCGCATTTTGGATGATCTACTCAGAGCATGTATGCTAGACTTTGGAAGCTCATGGGAATATCATTTGCATTTAGTATAGTTCTCTTGTAAAAAAGTTACCAAGCTAGTATTAGCCTAGCACCATACGAAGCTCTATATAGTCATCCGTGAGGGTCACTAGCATGTTGGATCGAAATCGAAGATCGATTAGTACTTGGTCCTGATATGATACGAGAAACTTCAGAGAAGGTCGATATGATTAGAAAGAAGCTAAAGGAAGCTCAGAGCAGATATAAAAGTTCTGTAGACCAAAGGCGTAGAAATATGGAATTTTTAGTTGGAGATTCGGTCTTTTGTATGTCTCTTCGAAGCGAGGAGTAGTGAGATCTGGAAGAGCTAGAAAGTTAGCACCACGATATGTTGGATCATTCCCACTCTTGAACGAATCGGCCCACTAGCTTATCGAGTGCAATTACTAGAAAGGTTGGTAGGAGTGAACAATGTTTTTCATGTATTTCATTTAAGGAAACATGTGCATGACCTAGAGCAAATCATAGAAACAGCTGCTCAGGAAGACTTGGAGGTGGAACCAAATTTGGTAGTTAATAGACGACCTATTCGAATCGCTGATTGTGATGATAAATGATTAAGGAGGAAGATAGCAAGGTTAGTCAAAGTTCAACGGAGTGGCGATGATGAGGATGGAATAAAAAAGGATATCCCAAATTTAGGATGGAAGAATGAACCACATGAGTCATGTCATCGTATTGTACTCACTGGCTGTGTTGTAGTCACTTATCCATATTTATGTATATACTCATTATATAGAATATATTACCGTTTAAGCTATTTCCTTCTTATCTTAATTTCGAGGACGAAGTTCTTTTAAGGGGGAACCTACAACGACCCAAAATATATCACTTTAAATAAATGATCGTTTAACTTTATCGATATAACAAATATTTCTGTGAACAATTATTTATAATAATTTATATGATTTTATAAATAAAATATGATTATTTTTGTTAGTTACTAATGATAAGAAAATTTATTTTCAAAATTTGTTTACAAAAATAAGCATAGTAAATTAAAACAGAAAATATGACCGAAAATCGAAACCAAGATTTGTAAGTATGCAACGCATGGAAGTTGTGCAACATTGTAGGACTATGTTACATACACATACACATGTACATGTGCAAACATGAAAACATACACAGAAACATACATATATGAAAATAATTAAGTATAGGACAATAATATAAAATATATAAGATATTTTAAGCAAACTTACTCCTTAAGATTTTATAAGTCAACATATGCATGCATAAGAAGAGGGAAGTGATGTGCACATGAGGGGAGGCTCTAGCTGTGCATTGGAACAGGGGAGGTGTGTTGGAAAAACCTTGAAATTTTGATGAAGATGATGATATGTGTGTGGATACTTTTACACCCTTCCTTTCCTATAAATACCCTACCATCTTCTCTTCTTTTTCATTCATCTACCTCTTCATATTCTTAAGCTTTTTCTTTCACTTTAATGGCTTCCATCCTAGGGGAAATAATGTCATAATTTATTTCAAAAGTAATTCAAATCATAATTTATAGTTAGATATAGTAAAACAACTCAAAACGATCCAAAACTCCACATTTTCTCTTTGTTCTTCACAAACTCCACCTCACTTCCTCATAGGCTGAACACAACCCTTGCTCCACCCTAGGTAGTGCACCCTCTAGCCTTCTCAATTCTTAGTCGAGGCATCCAGGATCTAAAATTCGAAGAATAGTGAGTTTCAGAACTCATATGGCAGAGCTATAGTCAAATTTTTGAATAAATCATTTAAAATCCAATGTGAGAACAGCTAAGCTACTATACTATATTTTGGATGATAATATGATGTTTGCAATGGATGTTAAATATGCTTTGATCATCAAGTTTGGTTGTTTAACAATGAATGTTGAATATATATGCAAGTCTTGGAAATGCACGTCGATAAGCACAATGGAAATCACTTTCCTTGAATTAACGAAATGGTGTGTATGTAATTATTAAACCTCTTAAAAATTGTTTAAAATGTATCTGAAATGTTTTATAAACATTTTGAAGCATTTTGGTGAAGTTTAGAAGAAATGGAAAATTTTGTTAAAAATAAGCACGTCGCGTAACGAAAGTTGCGATTTCGCACCATAAACGTAAAACAAGTGTAAAAGTGGGAATATAGCTCGAAATTCTTGAAGATATGATTTTTCTAAACTATTATATCCATAGTTTTCTAATTAAGAAAGAAAATCGAGATTTCGATAAGCACATTTTGAAATATGAGTAAATCAGGTTTTAAATCCCGAGTTTGCAATTCGGAGTCCAAAACTAGATTTCTTTGACAATTATGTGTAAATTGTTTAAAAACATTGAATAAGTCTTATAAATATTTAAAATGTTTTAAAAATGATTTGATTATTACAGATGGATTTTTTAAATTGTAAAAAGTTGTTTTGACAATATAGCTGAAAATGCACTTTTTGCAAAACCACATCAATTTTCTATAACTTTTGAAATATTGTTTTGGACTTAAAAATTCTTTTCCAACTATTTTATAAATGTTTTTAAATGATTTATAAAGTATTTTTAAAGATTATTTGAAGAATTTTTGGAATGATTTAAGATTTAGAGTCGATCAAATAACTTGACCGCCTTTACGGTGTCAAAGAGACAGTGTCTAGTTTGGAAAACCAGTTTCCTGTTCTCCCTGGCTATATGGATTGACCCGACGGAGGGGATAGTGAATTTGGTTTACTTGGATTAATATCTTCCTGAATAAATTGATTTCGAATTTATTCTTAGTAAAAAGGAATTTAAAAGAAATCAAAGGATTTGATAAAAGAGGTTTAATGATTCCGTTTATACCCAAAAGAAGTGTTTTAATGTTATATATCTCTAGAAGATATTTTTGATAAAAGGAATGAAATAAGTAAATATTATTCACCTATCTACCTGGCCTCTTTGATCGATGATTGGATTTGAACGAGCCACGATCCGATTTGGGTTAAAATGTAATGACCCGTTTTTCCGTACCCTTTAATTGACAACAAACCACACTTGTCTAACTCAAATTGCACGAAAAGACGGATCATTAAGGTTAGAAAGAAATATAGACAAAACAAAATCGCACACGAATGGAATAATATATAATATTGAAGAAATATCATTATAGCGGAAAACTTTTAAATACATATATCAGAGCCAAACATAAATTCAGCATGGACAGCTATAAACATCTGTCCGTACAATTGCCGACAAACATCAAATAAAAACAAATAGACAACAGTGGATAATAGATATGTCCTATGTAGATGAATATCTCTGGCTCTCCTCTATAAACTTCAACCATCTTTGAATAAACCTGAAACTACTCGGATCTGACCCGAGTATTGGAAATACTCGAATCAAGCTTGATGAACCAGCGTGAGAAAAACTCGGTAATAAATGACAATGTCGTATGTCGGCCTTTTAATAAAATCCTTTGAAAAGAAAGATTATCTCATAAGACCATGCCCACACATAAAAGCAGATGGGATTTTAAATTGTGAGTACTAAAACACTTTTATATATCAAAACATTTGATATAAGTTCTAATGACATTCTTTCAAAACATTTGTAAATAAACTTATTAATCTTGGCCGAAATGGTTACCTATATAGCAATCCAGGGCTATTCATTACACCAATACAAACAAAATCACAGGTTATTAGAGAATGGATTTCCATACAATTGACAAGGTGAAAGGACCACCATTCGATGGATACACCTCTAAATTGATTCCGAGGCGCGAACATCTGCCCTCTACAAACACAAGACATGCCTACATTTTTAACTAGGTAGTACCAAATATGTCATCCCCTGATCGTTATCTATCTTTAACCGACGCGCTCTAGCATACAAACCACATTAATTTACATCTCTAATGTCATAGCGGGAAGAAATATATCTAGAAAGGGATGATCATACCCTAATTGGAAATTACAGACTTAGCCTTGTCGCGTCTAACCCTGTTTAGGTCATTTCCGGTTGATGGGGCTCGAAGCAACGATTACATTTTCACATAGCACCTCTTATTTCACTTTGAATGCCACATTGACATTCCACATTCACACAACTGATTTCTGTAAATGTATAACTTCCTGAACTCATATGTCTTAGGAAATGGTGTTAAGCTAAGAGAATGTGTCTTCTCCGCCACCAACTAATATACTTTTATAGAGATCACTCATTATGATTTGGAATGCAAGGTCAGACATTCATCCTTTCAAGTTCGTTCCGGGACCAAATGAAATTAAAGGTACATTCCTTGGCCATTATTAGGCAAGAAGTCCTTGTGGTTTTGAGGTGTTTCAAAACAAAGAGACGACTGCTACAAAATATTGAATGAGGAGTTTATCCCCAATTAATCAACAAGTAGTCCTTTGTTATTATTCGTCTCAATATCTCCGTCTTCAAACATCTTTATTCTTCGAACACATAAATTGGTTCGAAGTGGTTTTCGAATAACAATCAGCCAAATCCGACCCCGGTTCTTTCGAAATCCAATCATCAATAAAAAGTGAATATGAGTATACAAGATTTATTAAGTCTCTTTTCACTTTAGTTCTTCTCGGATGATTTCAAAATCTCTCCCTTTTGTCTTAGAGAAATTCTAAGTTAATTCATTCTTTTAAATTTCTTCACTTAAACCCTCGATCTGAATTCCTTATCTTTCAGGCAGGTCAAAAACAACTTTTTTTAAGGCATCGTTTATTGTTAACCCTAAATTCATCTTAGCAAACATTATTGAGTAAATAGGATCATAAAAATCATTCTAATTTCACTTAATTTCAATTTCTAGATTCAACAAGTGCTATGGGCGAAATAACGGTGGGATCACCTTTCAAATTCCACGAATAGGATGAGTTCCCTCTTCAAATTTTAATACCAAGTATAAGTAGATTATCTCTATGCAATCCAAGTTGTTGTTTAGTCATTTTGGAAATTGCTTAAATTTCGAATAATACAAATCTCCTTTTATTTTGGAAAAACTTAATCTTTTCACCGCATCCGGGCTTTCTTCCAATCTGTTCCACCCCTCGCCTAAGAAAAGAAAAAATAGGCCATGTAAGTTCAAGGCACTAGTGGTTCATCCCTAACCTTAGTTAAACATCAGGTTTTGTCTTCCCAGATCTTATAGGCATGACAAATGTACTAGCCGTTTCTACATAAATAGTTATCAGCTTTATTTTCAAATTGATTATAAAGATTCTAAATTTTCATTAAAAGATTAATTTTCCTTTTAAAAGCATTCCTCATAGATTCTTGAAAAAATCGTTACATTTAATTTATATTCCAAGAGTTATAGAATTCGCAGCATAAAAGTGCTGTGGAAAGTGCTAAATCAGCTTATTTGATTTAAACAACTTTTAATATTTGAAAATTCATATTTTCCATTTCAAATATCTTATAAACCATTTAAATAGATTTATCAAATTTATTTCCATATTTTTTCGTATTTCAAAACGTTCATTTAAACAGATTTTACGTTATACCCAGTTAACTGCACTAGCGCGCTTTTTCTAGAAAATTGATTTAGACATATTTCAAAATCTACTAAGTGAAATTTTGATTTTCTTTATTTAGAATATATGGATATAATAGTCCAAAATTTTCTTATCTTGGAAAATTCCAAGCTATATTCCACTCAATACACTCATTTTAACTTTTCGGCACGAACTCGCGAATTACCTTTGCTCGACGTGCCTAGTTTAACTTATTTTTACTTGAAATAATTTATTTAAATTGAATTTTATTACTTATAAAATTATTACAAATCACTTTAAATTAATATTTTCACTTTTTAAAGTATTTAAAATGTATTTCCACTATTATCATATAATAATATAATTTTATTCCTATTATTTTAATATTAAATTTTAAATTCCAATTTCAATTCAATTTAAGTTCTAACATCAAATTAAACTTAACGAAAACTTAGGTTTCAAATTAAATTTCAATTCTAATTTAAATTTCAAACTTAATCTCACTTTCAATTTTCAAAATCGACTTTAATTTAAATTTCACTATTCGTCTCAATTTCAATTTCAATTTAACTTTCCATTTCCAATCCAATTTCACTTCTAATTTCAAATTCAATTTTATTTCCACTTTAATTCAATTCCACTTAAAAAGAGCCTTATTTTGCGAAAGTATATCATATCACAAAAATAGGGCCTTATTTAACAAAGGGGATTATCTAACATAACACAAACTAATATGATAAATTATCACAACCATAAACACTTGCAATTATTCAAACATAACACAAACATATCCAAACATCCATAACAACATTTCAAAAGGATGTATATTGCATATGTAATAAGATGATTATTATAACAAAAATCAAAATACAATCTTTTAAAAGCAGTTAGAATTTTTTCACCTTTATTTCCACTCCTTCATTCTTTTATGTAAGATACATGTCTCTCGAGTTATCTCCAAGCGTCTTGAAATTTTTTCGTTTCCTGTACTTATCTTTTTCTATTATGTGGCTGTGGGCTTTTAAATGGAGGGTACGGCCTAGCCTTTTTTGGGTGGAAGAGCATGACCTTGGCTTGTGGAGGTGGTGGCCTTAGGTTTTAGAAGGTGTAGAGGATGTCGTTTGTGTAACAACCCGCATATTTTATGATTGTATATTTAAATATTTTATTTAAATGTAGCATCGTTAGTCCGATATAAGTCCAAAATGCAACTTTTTTCAAACAGTCAAATAGGACTCAAGACCACTTCCATTGAGTCCAAAATGTCGTTTGCAACCTTTTTTAGTATAAACATCGATATGTTCGGAGTTAGCCAGAATTTCGACATTTTCGTTTAGGGCTTTGTGTTTGGGTTTCAGCCCAATAACCTAACATAAGACCCTAGCTCCACCTCCTCTCCTCTTCATTCATTCTTATTTCCTAACACTCTCAAGCTCAAGAGAATAATGGGGGAAAAGATTGGAAATTAGAAATTCCTAAACCCTAGCTTAATTTAGGAAACACGAATTCAAGTCCAAGATCCAAGAGAAGCATAGGTAAGCTTCATCTTCTTCATCTCAATCTCTCTTCAATTTTCAGAATTTCCTATAACCTAACTTAGGAAAAACATTAACTTTGATCATAGATTGAAGATTCTAGAGGTGTAGTGAAGATGAATTGTTCTTGCCTTCTTTTAAAAGCTTCTCCTTTATTGTTTTTCGGTTTAAAGGTGAGTTCTTTAACTTAAATCTATGTCTATAGCTTTCATTGTCGTTAGGTACGAATTCCTAACGTCTATTCAAGTTCATTTGCTTTGATTTTAATTGATTGGGTGAAATTACCAATTTTTGGAATTTGAAGTCAAATTTTATGAAAATCCTACCATGGATGTTTGGATATGTTGTTTGGGGGGAGTCGAAGAGCCTATAAGGCTGGGTTGTCGCTTGGCGTAAATCCCTAGTCGTCGTTGCTCGCTCGATCACTCCCGAAATCATTTTGATCATCATGGCTAGGCAAATTGTTGCCCAGCCTAGGCATCCAGACGTTTGAAATTAAGGCTCAGACGTCTGGTTTTGCAACCTTGAGAAAAAGAAGAAGTGACAGAAAAATAAAAAGGGTAGTGACAAATTTCAGAAGTCTAAAATTATGGTTCAGATGTTTGAAAGGCAATCAGACGTCTGATTTGAGATTTCTAGATGTCTGGTTGGTTTTCTAGAATATTTTCAGAGACCAAATCTGGACGTCTGGATTAACCCCTCAGACGTGTGGAAACATCCAGTTTTGCCTATTTGCCTTTTTGAGTAAATTTCCAATGATTATCAATTTTTATTGATCCGATTAGTTGTTATCACTTTTATCGACTTTGATGACTTCTTTTTCTGGATGTTTGGGAATATCCATTACGATGGATTTTGTATCGACTTCTTTGGATGTAGTTCACATTTTTGTATGTAAATTTTTGGTGATTGATTGTTTCTACAATCATTTCTTTGGTTTGTCACTTTAAAATACAAAGATTTCTATACTAATAGTAAATATTCAAACTCTTTTATCAAAACGACTTCAACATTTACTTTCAATATCAAACTTGCTTTTAAAACCGTTTTCTAATCTACTAGTATATATAAACCTTTTACTCATTCGTTCGTGAAATCCAATTAAACGATTTAGCAAAAAAGTGGGATGAAACGCTTGCATTTACTTCGTCGGTTAATTCTTAGACTCGTTCAGTTGAAACTCTTGTGACAATTTTGGAGTGGAAATCTTCAATTTGTTCGTAAATACTTAAGTTAAGCCAGTGGTTATGGGACATGAAGCTAAACTCATTTATTTACTAGCTTAGTGTAATCGATACTTCTTGTTGATCGATGATGATCATTTTGTGGTTTGGACTAGCGATGTGCGATGTCTCTTTGTCTGCGAGGGAGAAGAAACCCTGTTTTTGTGGAGTTCTGACTCAAAATTGGTGGAGTAGCAATCCAAGGTATTCGGACCGTTTGTGGAGCATCAGCTCAAAATTGATGGTTAGCGCCCATGGAATAGCATTCCATTTGTGATGCACGTGTTGGTGAGTTTTCATGCTCCCGTTTGTGATAGGCCTCCCCCTTTGTGATTTTTGGATTCCTAATTGATGATTTCTATAATTTGTGTATCACCAATTTTTGTGATTTACATTGATAAGTTTTATCAATATTTGTGGTTTGGTGAAAATGTTAAAGAATATGACATTCTTTTTGGTGTTTGAGAATATTCGAGATGTTGTATGATTTTTGTTGTTGTCTAATGTATACCTTCAATTGTACGACATTATTGTTATCATATGTTTTTATCATATCTCGTATCTTGTCTCATTTTATCTGATATTTATAGCTAGAGTGATCCGTTTATTATTTTTTATTAAATAATACTCGGGTCAGGCCGAGATGTTAGGTGCGCTTCCGCTTGACTGCTTATCTGCGTCCATCATCTGACTTTTGGCTAACTACTCTAATTTAGTAGTTTTTGTTATTATACATTTGAGATAGAGACTCCTTGATGTATAAATATTCTTTTGTTTATCACTTGTATCTATTCTTTTGTGATATTGTGGATCTTGTTTGACCACTACTCTGATGTACACTTCTATGTGTTATATTCATATCTGTTTTCGCCTTTGTGATATGGATATCTGCGACTGATTTGTGTTATGCTTATTTCTATATTTGTTTCCGAAGATCACATAGCCACTGTGTAGTAGCTTTGAGTTTGTATCGATATGTCGGATTTCCTCTAGAAATGGAATCGATATTTTATCTAACATATCGGTGCTCTCACAAAGCAATTACATAGTTGGTCGCTCCTCAAAGCCTTATTCTTCATGCTAGTTGACGGCATTACTCCGTAGTGTCCTTGGCTAACGTGAGTATAGAGGTGGGGCATCACAGCTTGGTATTAGAGCCAAACTTCGAAACAATATAGAATAATCTAGCAAGGATCATTGTCCTATGTCTTTCTTAGGAGTCATGCCTTAGCATTTATTTGAGTCTTAGGACCCGTTCTTTCCTAATTTCTTTTATGATGCCTTGTTTTATCAATAATTTTTTTAATTCATTCTAATAATAACCTTTTTCTTCTTCTTTCTTTATTTCTTAAAGAAGAGAAATGGTTAAATCAGGTCGTCCCAGCGTCGGTCAATCCAGTGCTACTCCTCGGGATGGAGTATTTATGTCTACCCAACAACTCTTAGATCTCGTAAAGAATGCTCAAGCTGTCGGACCCATCCCGGAGCATACTCACCCTAAATCTGGGTTCGCACGCCTATGCAGTGATTATACCAATTTGGGTGGAAAGCCGTTCAAGGGTTCTGAAAGTTTCATAAAAGTCCAAGCTTGGCTTAGATCACGCGATCGCATCTTTTCTCGCATGAATCTTATTGATCTACATCGTGTCCAAGTAGCTTCTAGTATGCTCCAAGAAAGAGCAATAGATTGGTATGAGCGTCTGATTTCTAAAATTATTGAAGGGATCTTACTTGGGAGAAATTCCGGGAAAGATTTGAATCGAAGTCTGTGCCAGAAGTTAAAAAAGTAGCTTTATCCTAATGCTTTATTGGTCTTGTTTAAGGTGAATCTTCTGTGACGGACTATGTCGCATCTTTTGAATCTCTTTCAAAGTATGTGGTCGAGTATATAAATACCAATTGAAGAAAAACTAGAGGTTTATCTATGGCTTGAATAAGAAACTCAAAACGCCTTTACTTCTGAAACTGGAAGTTTCTTTTAATCAGCTTGTTGATATCGCTCTTTGACTTGAAGAGGCAGATAAAGAGAGTGATGTTGAAGTTGGGAGTGCCAAACCAAACTTCAACAACAACAAGAAGAGGCCAAATAAGTTCAAAGGTCCTTATCCCAACAAGAAAGGGAAGCAAGCAACTTCGGTAGCAAAGACTCCTACTCCTAGCCGTGAAGAATGCTACAATTGTGGTTCTAACGACCATTATGCAAATAAGTGATCGAAGCCCCTTGCTTGTCGCTATTGCAAAAGTTCGTGTCGTTATATATCTGCATGTCCCAAACTTCAAAGCAAGAAGGAGGGAAAGCTAGGTGTTGTGCAAGCTCCTAATAACACTTCTCGTGGTCAAGGTATATCTCATTTTATCCTTGATGGCATTGTTATGTTTCGTGATCATCCCATTCGAGTTCTTTTTGATACGGGTGCATCCCATTCTTTTATATCCAAAGAGCTTGTTGAAACTTTTTCTTTAAGTGTTATGGCTTTGATGACTTCTTTAGGAATTGCGAATCCGGTTGGTCGACCTGAAACACTCTGTTTACTTTGTAAAGATGTCGAGATTATTTTATGTGATTATTCCTTCCGAGCCGATTTGCATGTCATGCGTTACTTAGGCTTCGGAATGATTTTGGGAATGGATTGGCTTAACCATTATGAAGCCCATATCCTATATCCTGAGAGGACTATTCATCTTCGACATCCTCAATCTGTTAGGTAGATTTCTATTGTTCTTAAAGATTCAGATTCTAGTTTGGTAGAATCCTTGTATTCTATAAACCCTCATGATGACGATAATGACGATGAGGAAGATGTCATTTCTCTCGTTAAGTTGTTCATGAATTTCCTGACATATTTGAGCCCGTCATAGGACTATCCCCTAAGCGAGCAATTGAGTTTAGAATTAATCTAATCACTAGAGCTCTACCTATAATTCGTCCTCCTTATCGTATGTCCAATAAGGAAAATGAGGAGATGCGTAAACAATTATCCGAATTGGAAACAAAAAAATTATTCATTTTAATTCCTCTCCTTGGGGATCTTCAGCTATTTTTGTGAAGAAATCCGATGGTACACTTAGGCTTTGTGTTGACTACCGCAAGCTTAATGATCTCACCATCAAGAATAAATATTCTTTACCTCAGATTGATGATCTATTCGATCAACTTAGAGGTCCTAGAGTCTTTTCACATTTAGACGTAGCAACCGGTTTTCATCAGCTTTGTATTGCAGAGGATAGCATTCCTTTGACATCGTTCCATATGCGTTATGGATCTTATGAATGGCTTGTTATGCCATTTGGTTTAACGAATGCTCCAGCTTATTTCGTTGACATTATGAATCGAGTTTTCAAAGACTTCCTCGATCGATTCGTTCTCATCTTTATATATGATATTCTTGTTTATTCTGAAACCGAGGAAGAGCATGAAAAGCATCTTCGGATTGTGTTGGAAACTCTTAGGAACAATCTATTGAAAGCAAAATTTTCTAAGTGTCACTTTTGGCAATCTCGTGTGGAATTTCTTGGACATATCATTTTTGAATCCGAAATTTCCATGGATCCTTCAAAGATTAAAGCGATTCAAAATTGGAAGAGACCGGAGATTATGACGGAAATCCGTAGTTTCCTTGGATTGGCAGGTTATTACCATCGATTCATAAAAGACTTTTCTAAAATTTCTGTGCCTCTTGCTAGTTTGACAAAGAAGGCAGTGAAGTACATTTGGTCAAACAAATGTGGAGCTTCTTTGTAGAAATTAAAAGAATTCCTTTCCGATACTCCTATTCTTGTGATTCCCGAAGGGAACCAAGACTTTATTGTTGATTCTGATTCTAATCGTGTTGGTTTAGGAGCCTTTCTCATGCAAAAGGAACGTGTTGTTGCTTATGCTTCTAGGCAATTAAAGCCTGCCGAGACTAGATATGCCACTCATGATTTAGAGCTCGTGGCTACTGTTTTCGCCCTTAGAATTTAACGTTATTATCTTTTGGGAGAAAAATTTGTTCTTTACACCGATCATAAATCCTTGAAGTATTTATTTTCTCAAAAGGAACTTAATTTGTGTCAACAACGTTGGCTTGAGTTTCTTGCATCTTATGTTCTTGATAGTATTTATACTCTTGGAAAGGGAAATCGTGTTGTCGATGCCCTTACCGAAAGCAACAAGCGGTTGTTTCTATAATGATATCCGAATGGAATGATCTCAAGATTTTGTCCACTTGTGAGATTTGATCGTGAATCCGATTCATGTTCATCTCTTGTTTTATGTAGCCTTGAGTGTCATCCTTCTCTCTTTGACCGTACCCTTGAAGCTTAAAAGCTAGATCCCGAATTGGCTTTTCTTAGCCAAAGTTGTAGGAATAAAATTGACATTGAAGGTTTGAAAGACTTTGCTATCGATGCTCGTGGTGGCATTTGAAAATTTGGTAGATTATCGTGCCAAATATAAGTGATCTTCGTAAATACATTTTAAAAGATTCTCATCATTCTAAATTTACCATTCATCCTGGAAGTAAAAAAATATACATGGATATGAAGCGACTCTATAATTGGGATGGGATGAAATCTGATATTGCTAACTTTATTAAGCGTTGCATGACTTGCCAACTCGTAAAGGCCGAGCATCAGAGGCCCGATGGGTTATTGTAACCTTTAGACATTCTCGTTTGGAAGTGGGATCAAATCTCCATGGACATTATTGATGGTCTTCCTCGTTCTCATTCGGGCTATCACAATTTATGGGTGATTGTTGATAGGCTTACGAAATCCGCCCATTTTATTCCCGCTCGGTCCAATCGGACCGACCCTCTTTTGGCCAAACTCTATGTTAAAGAAATTGTTAGATTACACAGAGTTCCTACTTCTATTGTTAGCGATTGTGATCCATTATTTACTAGTGGATTTTGGAAGAGTCTTCAAAAAGGTTTGGGAACGAAGCTTAATTTTAGCGCCACTTATCATTCTCAGTCTGATGGACAAACCAAGCATGTGAATCAAACTCTTGAAGATCTTCTTCGTGCATATGTTCTTGATTTTGGTGGAAGTTGGGAAGATCATATTTCTCTTGTTGAGTTTTCTTATAATAATAGCTTCCAATCTAGTATTGGTATGGCACCTTTCGAGGCACTCTATGGAAGGCCATGTCGATCTACTTCTTGTTGGCTTGAGGCTGATGAGAAGTTGGTTTTAGGTCCAGATTTTCGTCGTAATTCCACAGAAAAGATCGACCTTATTTGTCATAGGATGAAAGAAACTCAAAGTTGACAAAAATCCTATGCTGATAACCGAAGAAGGAATTAGAATTTTCTGTAGGAGATTGGTGTTCATTCGTGTTTCACCTATGAAAGGTGTTGTAACAACCCTGAATTTTGAACAATTTAAATTGAAAATATTTAATTAATTTTAAATATTTGAATGATGATTTAGTTTGAATTCTCAATATAACTATGAATTTGGCGATTAAATTTTAGAATTTAATCTATTGAAAATTGAATAAAATTTTGAATCTTCAATTTTAAGCCGATTAAAAATAATTTAAAAGCTTAGAAAATTCACACTCATAATACTGAAGATAATAGAAGCTTCAGAATTGAATTTGAAAGTGATTTGTTCAGTTTTGGAATTTTATAGTTTAAATTGAATTTAAAAATAGCCTTCCGAGGTACAGTCTCGAAATTCGACGAAACCAGTTCCATTGGGTCCGCAATATTGAATTATTACCGGATTTCAATTTTCGTGGCGTTCAGAGTTGATTTGTGAACATACGACATAAAAACATGTCAAAGAAAATTATCAAAAACAAATTGAATTCAAAATATAAAATAACAAAGTAATAAAAATAAAATAAGAAACAAAAAAAAAATTATTATGAAGCATTGTACAAATTAATAAATGCAGCCACCCTAACCAAATCATCTCAGCCGAAATTCAAGGCAAGAAACAAGTTATTTGTGTACAAAATAAATTAAACAAAGGAAAGAAAATCTTTTCACCAGCAACCCAATCCTTTAATCACACCTTTGTTTACGCCCAAAATCACGCGACCCCCTCCCCTTTTGTTTTATATTTGCTCGAAGCCAGAAAGAAAAGGATTCAAACAAAAAAAAATTAGGGCTTTTGAAATCAAAGGCGACAACTTCTGTAGCTCATTCGATCGATGACCTCCTCCTTGCTGTGACGATCGACGTTTTTTTGTCTTCCTTTGCTTGCGTCTTCTTCAATTCATCGCTAAGGTGAGTGTTTTTTTTCCACTCACATCTAACTCAAATAGTTGAGGATTTCTGGCTTGTTCGAATTCGTGATTTTTTTTGTTGTTTGGGATATTTGAAGTTGTTTGATTTTTTTATCTCGACTATTCGAATTTTTTTTGTTTGGTGTTGATGATTTCTCTGTCTTTGTCGATTTCGTATGATTGATGTTTTTTTGGCCTTGGTTTGAAAACCTGCAAGCTTTAGTTTGTGAAAACATTTTTGACGAGAATTCGATTCTGTCTTTGCATTTGCTTTAAGTACCTGTCTCGGCCTCCATGGTGGAACGTGTTTCTGACTCGTTCCAATTTGCGTATGCTGGACTATTTGATTTCATAGCATTGATTTTGAACTGTAGATGTATGATGCGCACGTTAGTCCTCTGATCTATGCCGTATAAACATCTTGTAGCCTTCTTTAACATGTTTCCATTATTTACTTTGGCCATAAAAGCAACATTTTAATATCTGGCGAATTACATCTGTTCATTTGAAAGTATGCATGGGTTACAAAACCTGATTGCAAGCACATGTTCCATGCGACTTTGAACTGGATAGCATCGGTGCAGACATTGTTGTTTCACTGGTTGTTGTCCTGTTGCACATACAACCTGATGTTTGAACTTGACTTGCTTTGTGATAGTGTTTGACTTGGTCACTGTTGTTTTGTTCTCTGCTATGAAGTGCTTTGCTTGATTTTATTCACTGCTTCATTGTAAGTTGTTGATTAATCACTGTTTATATGTGGTACATCAATGTACATATATATTACTTGATTTTATACACTCTACTATGATTTTATAACCGTAGTGAGTTGCGTCTACATAACTGCTGCTCACTTGATTGCATTCCTTTGCATTGGGTTTGTGTAATCTGGTCTTGTGGCACTGCGTGCAACTCAGTTGGCATTGTGTTCCCTTTGGGTTGCACTGATTTTCATTGTGTATCCGGGTTCATTGATTCAATTGGTATGTTGTTGCATTGCATCATGTATACATACATTAATATATGTATATAGGATTTGTGTTTTCCTGTTGTCAGTTTTTAAACCCTCAGTTCTTAGTTCAATCCCTCTGTTTCTTTTTCCCTGGAAACATGAAACACCCCAAAAACCTGATACATATAGAATATGGATGAATTCAACTAGCTCTGCATGCTCCAAATCGTGTTTGTATGATTGCTTAAAATTTTCGAACATATTTACATGAATAAAGAGGCTGGATATTGGTGAAAATCAGGAAACACTGATTTTCCAGGCTCACGGGCCATTATATGTGTTCAAAAATCATTCCTCACTTCTCTAAATCATTCCAGCCAATATTATTTAAAGAAAATTTGTTAGTTTCAACAAGATTCAACCCTTTAAAGAAAATTGCTGTTGAATTTTGGGTTTTGATTTGGATTTTCACAGACTTGTACATATGTATTTGCTTGCATCCATTTTATCACAGTGATGCATTTATATCCACAGCCGATTTAATTTGCATATGGTTTTGAGTTGTAGCCTTGACTCTGTCCACTATTGCATTATGTTGCACCTATTCAGTTGTTTCACTGCAACTTTGGTCTTGCATATTTTATATGCATATACTTGAGCATTCAGCTGTTTCACTGCAACTTTGGTTTTGCATATTTAGTTGTTTCACGTGAGCATTTAGGTTTGTGCATAATTTCTACCTAAAGTTTAGAAAACAAAGTTGTATTTAGTTTGACAATTTATGTTTGCAAATCGGTTATTTCATAACCTGTAGCACTTAACCTTGGCTGTTTCTTTGGTATTGAACTGTTGACTCGGTCTTTTGCGACTTGGGCACTTCTGTTCATCTCTGGGATATTTAACCTGATTTGCTGATGCTTGACTACTTGTGTATTCATGTTGTGCCGCTGCCTAGTGCACTTGGTCATTCGTGTTTAGTTTCTTTGCAGTTGCGTTGAGTCACGATAGCACTGACTTGACCTCTGCAGCTTCGATTATGTTAGTATTCACTGTTGTGATGATTTCTACTTCTCCATTGTTGTGGCGAGGCAGTGCACGCATGCGTGTACTGCAGCCACACAATATTGATTTTAATTTTATATTTCTTTTGCTTTTGATTCATTGATTTCTCTGCGTATTTCACATGCCGTATTGGCGAGGCCGTACATGCGTGCGTGTACTGCAGCCAATCAGTTTTGATTTTTTTTAAGTAACTTTTAAATTATTTGAATTGTTTTGATTTAAACTGATGATTTTGTTGTAAACTGTCGTTTAGGCAAATTTGGATGTTTTTTCTAAATTATCTTTTTAAAAAAAAAATTCATCCATCTTCGTTAAAATTTGAATTTGCTGATTTGTTGTTTTAACACTGTTAAGTGTTATATTTGCCGTTATCCGATTTCTTGTTAAAGGATCGGATAGGTGAATTTATATTTGACTGTCGTCTAATTGTCAATTGATTATTATTGCCTCTATGCACTAATAACTGAGTTTGAGTTAGACTGACCTGTGTATTATTTTCTTTTGAATGTAATACTCGGGTCAGACCTAGTATTTTACAGCTTGAAGATTTTCGGGCAGCGAAGTTAGAGAGAGAGTTGGGGATAACGCTTCACTTAAGCTTTTCGGGGATTTATTTTTTTTGTACTTAAAGAAATAATCCGCTGTATAAATTTAATTCATTGTATAAACTTTGATATATGTACAAAAAATTCATTTATGTGAAATATAATTATTCTGCGTTTCTGTGGCTGATTCTGTTTAAACTCTATAAACTGAATAACAATCCGTCATTTTGAACGTTTCAAGTAGGTTTATTTACCGACTGGGGGCGGTCAGAACGGCGGGTTGTTACAGGTGTTGTGCGTTTTAGTTGATCAAGAAAATTAGCACCTCGATATATTGGCCCATTTTCTATCACCAAACGTATTGGTTCTGTGGCATATCACCTTTTATTACTAGCCTAATTTTCTGCTATTCATGACGTTTTCCACATCTCTCAACTAGGAAAATGCCTTAGGGATTCTGATTCTATTCTTGAGCCCGGTATTATTGAAGAAATTGAAGTTTTGCCTAATTTGACTTATGAGCAACATCCTATTCGTATCATAGCTACGGAGATTAAACGCCTTCGAAATAAAGATGTTCCGCCTGTGAAAGTTCAGTGGTCCTCAAATCCTAAGGATTGCTCTTAATTTATCGAGCGGACGCATCCGGACTTACTCTCTCGTGCTCTTTGTGGTGAACTTCTTATTTCAAATTTTCTTTTGTGTTGATATGCTTCTATGGTTGTTACTCTTTATTTTCTTCTTAAGTATTGCGAGGACGCAATTAAGGAGGGGAGTCTGTAACAACCCGCATATTTTACGATTGTATATTTAAATGTTTTATTTGAATATAACATCGTTAGTCGGATTTAAGTCCAAAATGCTATTTTTTGCAAACAGTCGAATTAGGACTCGAGACCACTTCCATTGAGTCCAAAATGCCGTTTGCGACCTTTTTGAGTATAAACATCGATATGTTTGGAGTTAGCTAGAATTTCGACATTTTCATTTAGGGATTTGGGTTTGGGTTTCAGCCCAATAACCTAACATAAGACCCTAGCTCCACCCTTTCTCTTATTCATTCATTCTCATTTCCTAACACTCTCAAGCTCAAGAGAATAATGGGGGAAAAGATTGGAAATTAGAAATTCTTAAACCCTAGCTTAATTTAGGAAACACAAATTCAAGTCCAAAATCCAAGAGAAGCATAGGTAAGCATCCTCGTCATCTTCTCCATCTCAATCTCTCTTCAATTTTCATAATTTCCTATAAACTAACTTAGGAAAAACTTCACCTTTGATCATAGATTGAAGATTCTAGAGGTGTAGTGAAGAGGAATTGTTCTTGCCTTGTTTTAAAAGCTTCTCCTTAATTGTTTTTGGATTTAAAGGTGAGTTCTTTAACTCACATCTGCGTCCATAGCTTTCATTGTCGTTATGTATGAATTCCTAACGTCTATTCAAGTTCACTTGCTTTTGATTTGAATTGACTTGGTGAAGTTACCAATTTTTGGATTTTGACGTCAAATTTTATGAAAATCCTACTATAGATGTTTGGATATGTTGTTTGGGGTGAGTCGAAGAGCCTATAAGGCTGGGTTGTCACTTAGCGTAAATCCCTAATCGCCGTTGCTCACTCGATCGCTCCCGAAATCATTTTGGCCATCATGGCCTAGGCAAATTGTTGCCCAACCCAAGCATTCGGACGTCTGAAATTGAAGCTCAGACGTCTGGTTTTGCAACCTGGAGGAAAAGAAGAAGTGATAGAAAAATAGAAAGGGCAGTGACTAATCCCAGACGTCTGAAATTATGGTTCAGTCGTCTGAAAGGAGATCAGAGGTCTGATTTGAGATTTTCAAGGGTTTGGTTGGTTTTCTTGAATATTTTCATAGACCAAAACCATACGCCTGGATTAACCCCTCAGACGTCTGGAAACATCCATTTTTTCCTATTTTTCTAATTTTTGATTAAATTTCCATTAATTATTTTTTTTTATCCGATTTAATTGTTATCACTTTTATCGACTTTGATGACTTCTTTTTCTGGATTTTTAGGAATATCCATTTTGATGGATTTGGTATCAACTTCTTTGGCTGTAATTCATGTCTTCGTATGTGAATTTTTGGTGACTGATTGTTTCTATAATCATTTATTTGGTTTGTCACTTTAAAATACAAAGGTTTCTATACTTGTAGTAAATATTCAAACTCTTTTATCAAAATGACTTCAACATTTACTTTCAATATCAAACTCGCTTTTAAAACCATTTTCTAGTCTACTAGTATATATAAACCTTTTACTCATTCGTTCGAATCCAATTAAACGACTTAGTAAAATAAGTGGTATGAAACGCTTGCGTTTACTTCGTCGGTTAATTCTTGGTCTCGTTCAATTGAAACTCTTATGACAATTTTCGAGTGGAAATCTATAATTTGTTCGTAAATATTTAAGTTAAGCCAGTGGTTATGGGACATGAAGCTAAACTCATTTATTTACTAGCTTAGTGTAATCGATACTTCTTGTTAATTGATGATCATTTTGTGGTTTAGACTAGCGATGTGCGATGTCTCTTTGTCTGCGAGGGAGACGAAACCCCATTTTGTGGAGTTTCGACTCAAAATTGGTGGAGTAGCAACCCAAGGTATTTGGGCCGTTTGTGGAGCCTCGGCTCAAAATTGATAGTTTGCAACCATGGAATAGCGTTCTGTTTATAATCCCCGTATTGGTGAGTTTTCGTGCTCCCGTTTGTGATAGGCCTCCCCCTTTGTGATTTCTGGATTTCTTACTGATGATTTCTAGAATTTGTGTTTCACCAATTTTTGTGATTTACATTGATAAGTTTTATCAATAATTGTGGTTTGGTGAAAATGTTAAAGAATATGACATTCTTTTTGGTGTTTGAGAATATTCGAGATGTTGTATGATTTTTGTTGTTGTCTAATGTATACCTTTTATTTTATGATATTATTGTTATCGTATGGTTTTGTCGTATCACGTATACTATCTCATTTTATCTGATATTTATAGCTAGACTGATCCGTTTATTATTTTCTCATTGAATAATATTCGAGTCAGACCAAGATGTTACAGGTGCTTCTGCTTGACTCCTTTTCTAGGTCCATCATCTGACTTTTGGCTAACTGCTCTAGTTTACTAGTTTTTATTATTATACATTTGAGATAGAGACTCCTTGATGCATAAATATTCTTTTGTTTAGCACTTGTATCTATTCTTTTGTGATATTGTGGATCTTTTTTAACCACTACTCGGATGTACACTTCTATTTGTTATATTGATGTATGTTTCCGCTTTTGTGATATGGATATCCGTGACTGATTTGTGTCATGCTTATTTCTATATTTTTTCCAAAGATCACATAGCCACTATGTAGTAGCTTTGAGTTTGTGTCGTTATATCGGATTTCGTCTGGAAATGAAATCGATATTTTATTTGGCATATCGGTGCTCGCACAAAGCAATTACACAGATGGTCGCTCCTCAACAGCCTTATTCTTTGTGCTAGTTGACGGCATTACTCTGTAGTGTCCTTGGCTAGCGTGAATACAGAGGTGGGGCGTCATAGCTTGTTACATATTTCTTTTCGTATTATTTTTGGAATAATTTTGGAAAAAAATTATTAAGCGTGTTAACCCGAATTTTAGAATATCTGTAATTGATAAATTAACTGAATTTAATTAGTAGGAATACTAATTTGTAAGTTAAATAAATAATTACAGTAATGAGAAAATATATCCGAATAAGTATTGGTTTGATAATCTTTCTAGTGTAATTATTTGATTTGGCAAAAATTGATATTTTCAAACAATAATAATAATGTGTTGTTTTTAAAAATAGATATAAATTGTTTTTAAAAAAAGAATTATTAATTACAAATTGAATTTGTGTTGCTTAATATATACATATATTTTAGTTGATTTCAAAATGGGATTTTAAATTGAAAGTGAATTTTAATTTGGATTTAAATTTAAATCTAAAAGATAATTATTTTAAATATTTGGGTTAAAAAAAAGAAATATGAATAGGATTTGTTTTATATTATTTTCCTTAAAGAAATTTATTTGTATAAGTTAAGAAAGTATTTATTTAAATAGGAAAATAAAATTTAAAAGCTTTACAAATGTTAATAACTTAACATTTGTAATATTTTAAACATAAGGTAAATATAACGTATAAAATTTCTATTAACATTTAAAATTTAATTAGTGCATAAAAGACGAGTGTAATAACTCTTAATAAACATTAAAACAAATGTAATAATATTAACATGCAACTTAATAAGTGGCATGCTTATTGCCTTTCAAACTTAATTTTTATGTACAAAAATGAATTAAGGACAGAAAAAAAAGGAGGAGAAAGCAGGCTGCACTTTTTCTTCTTCACCTTCGAAATAAAAAGAGAGTAAAAGTGAAGAAAAAAAAGTCAAAACTAAACAACAATTTTTCAAAGTGTTCAAACCTGAGATCCAAGAAAAAAAATCAGTCCATCGTAAAGGAAG
Organism: Allium cepa; assembly: GCA_030765085.1. NCBI lineage: Eukaryota > Viridiplantae > Streptophyta > Magnoliopsida > Asparagales > Amaryllidaceae > Allium > Allium cepa. The sequence goes on from CM060943.1 coordinate 859,289,828, forward strand.
TTCAATTCAGAAATCAAGCTTGGTTTCAAATAAGCAAATCAAGCAGATCAAAAGAATCAAGATAGGAGCAGCTTTATTTGGAAGCAAGATTTCAGATGAAATACAAAGATCTAATCATAATCAAATTAGGCAGCCTCCTCTGTTTCAAATTTTATAGGTGAGTAAGCTTAGAAAATCTGATATGTTGAACTAGCAGTTTGACAGTCTTTTAAGTACGATCTGAATGAGGTTGTGCATGTCCTTTGAAAATGATTTTAAGTATATAAATGTGTGCAATATTTAAATACTTGACAGGTACAGGTAAAGTAAGTTTTTTGTTTAAACTGAAAACAGTAAATAAACAATTTTGTTTAAAGAGGTTTTTATATCTGTAAATTACACATGTAAGTTGTTATTCTTTAAAGTGGATAAAGATAAGTGATTTCATGATCAGTTAAATTAGAAATGTATGTATAAATGAATATCAATGATTATATGCATGTCTGGAACATAAAATATGTTATATTCTTAATGCTACAGGGTTAAAAACATTCAAAAGCAAATTTACTCTTCTCATAATCTTCACTTAAATTTGATTTTTAAACAAAGCTTGTTTATAATTAAAAGATAATGAAAGTTAAAATATTGCCAGAAAATATTGGATGGTAGTTGTAGTTAAAGGGAAGAGAAAAAGTAAGAATCCAACTATATCAAAATCACGATAAAAAGAATTGGTTGATTCAGTTATATATCCGGGTTTGATATCAAGAAATATGATTATTTTTTTAAATATAATCATGTTTTTATGTTTTTAAACCAAGAGAAATCTTAATTTGAACAATATTAGGGAAAACGTTGATACTCGTCGATCGGGAGAGATGGAATCATCGCCGTTTGTTCTGGAGCAAGCTTGATTGTAGAGGCCCTTGGGAAAAGTAGGATTTTGATTTATCAATCTCCGAGGAAGTTGTACTATGTCGATTTAGGGTTTTAGGACGAGTTTTGGATAAGTTGTTCACTGTGTATTTGCAGCGTCAAGATAACGTCGAGGTGGACCGGAGTTTAAGGAAAAGGAAGATAACGTCGAGGTGGACCGGTGGTCAGTGGTGGTGGTTGTTAACTCCTCTTTTTCACGACTCAGCGACCTAATGCGCTAAAGGGGATCAGCGACCTAACAAGTTAAAGGACTCAGCGACCAAACGACCTAAACGACTCAGCGACCTAAGGAGTTAAGAAGCAAGCGACCTAATGATCTAAGCATTCAGCGAGCTAGCATAAGAGTTGAATGAACGCTGCAGCGAACTAGCGAGTCACAAGCCTCATATCCTTATGTCGCTTGGTTATGGGTCGAACCGACATTAGATCGCTATAACCTACTAGCAGAAGCAGTTGATCCAGCACAACCATTTTAAGCCATGCTAGTGTCTCTTAGGTCGCTCACGACCTATGACCTAACCTTATGTCGCTCACGACCTACGACCTAACCTTATGTCACCCACGACCTACGACCTACTTCCAGATTTTCACTATAAGTACCCTTCCTACTCCACCAGGAGAGGGGACTTTTGGATCATTTCTGGGACGCCAATACTTTGCTGTTTTCTCGACTCCTTCAACACTTCAAACACCGAAGATGCTTCAACGAACTTTGAGAAAGATCTAACTCCTTCAACATGAATTCAAAGAGCTTTTCTACATTAAAGTTCTAGCTACTCGTCTTAATCGTGCTGTAATTGAAGAATCATTGAAAAAGTTGTAATCAAATCAGCAATAAAAGAGATTAAGTGGACGTAGGCTTGACTTTAAGCCAAACCACTATAAAAACTGTTGTCACTTTACTATTTCTATACTATTTTCCGGTTATTTTTAGTTCCCGTACCAACGGGTGGTGCTTTCACTATACTACAACTTACACCGGGGTGTTAGCGTACATTTTTGACGTTAACATTTTTAGTGCTTTCACTGAGAAATCGAACTCAGGGTACTCTCATCATTGCTCTGAAAAGATTTATTGAAAGACTTTCTTTAAGAACCATAAGGTTATCTGAGATTATGGCTCCTGGAAGAAAACGTAGATCTGCGAGATCTAGAGATACTTGTGATAACACCGCCACCTCTCCCGTGTCAAATGACGCGGCTCCTAGTGTGGAGTCACAAGGGCAGAGTTGGATGCCGTAGTGTCTGGGTTGTATCAACAAATGGGAGCCCAGAACGCTTTAATGTTGGACAGGTTAAATGCTTTGCTTGGAGTTAACCATCAATCGAACAACAATGAAGAAACATTTGCCGAAGATGTTCATGTTTCTCAAGGAAAGAGTATTCCTCAAAGGGCAGCTGGCACCGCCGAAGGGGCACCTCCCTAAGCCGGAGGTTCAAGGCCGCAGTCAACTCTTCGCGAACGTTTGTCTAGGCAAACTTCTGAAAAAGCAGCTGACGTCTATCCCGTAGGGCCTCTAAATGATGAGGAGTACCTCTTGGGAATGGTTCGACAAATTATGAAAGAAAGTATGCAAAGGGAAGAAGATGAAAAGGACTGGCGGTTTACTCCAAGCAAGACTCCCTTTGTTGAAAGGATCCTAAAAGCTGAATTTCCAAAGAAGTTTGTTCCCCTCACTATTCCAGCTTATCGGGGAACAAGTGATGTGTTAACTCCGCCTTAACCATGACTCACCGATCTAGTGCATCAAGAGGTTCCGACCTAACAGTTAGAAGCGTGCCGACCTAAAGCTCAACAGGGGGTGCCGACCTAAGGCCTAAGGGTATGCCGACTTAACACTTCAACGAGGCTACCGACTCAACATAAATACCGACCCAACAGCCTTAGCTCATTGCCGACCTAAAATGAATGACGACTCAATAGTTACCGACTTAATGACTCAGAAGGGACAGCGACTCAATGCCCTTACAAAGTTCCCGACCTAAGGCCCTAAATGGATAATGACCTAATGCCTTAAAGGATGCCGACTTAGGAAGTCTACTGACCTAACTTAAGTACCGATCTAATTACCTAAGGGTGTTGCCGACCTAACTGATCAGGACATGGAAAGGTGCACGACCTATACTTAAGTCGCAACCGACTTAAGACATATGCCAAGCCGTTCACGACCCAGGCAAATGAAGGCAAATCCTATACAACTACTTGACACGCGCATGTTAACTCGGCAACGACCTAAGACTAGTGATATGAGTTCAGACACGCGCATGTTAACTCGCTAAGCCGACCACGACTTATGTTAAGTCGGCCACGACTTAGCCTGAGTCGGTCACGACTCAGGACTTGGGCGAAAAAACTTCTATCCAGGCTTGCCTATAAATACATAGCCACCTCCAACTTTTAGAGGACTTGGGGCACATTCTCTCCATACACTGTTACCTTGCTGCATTGAGAACTTCATCAACACTTAGAGCTTTCAAGATTAGAGGAATACATCAAAGAACTTCACGAAGAAACCACACATCTTCAACATGAATTTAAGGACTTTAATCGACATTGAAGCTTAAGACTTGTTCCAAATCACTTGTAACTTGAAGTATATTGTACTTGAGAAGAATTGTATCAGCTTGTAACGGGATTATTAATAAAAGTACTTAGAGTGGACGTAGGCTATACCCTTAAGCCGAACCACTATAAAATTGTTGTTATTTACTGCTTTTCCGCTATTACTTGCTTGTAATTCTTTCCCGATCTATCGGGTGGTGCTTTCACAACTACACTTCACACGCCGGGGTGTTAGCGTTCACATTTTAGCGTTAATATTTTTGGTGCTTTCACTGAGAACTGAACTCAGGAAAACTATCATCATTGCTTCACAGAGATTTGTAGAAAGAATTTCCTTAAAAACCAGAAGTCTATCTGAGATTATGGCTCCTGGAAGGAAAAGTAGATCTGTCAGATCTGGAAACATTCAAGAGGGAACCTCCGCTTCCCCTGTACCTAATCAACCCACTCCGTCAGTTGGAGTTACGAAAGCGGAGTTGGATGCTGTGATTCTAGGGCTAAACCAGCAGATAAACGCCCAAAATGCACAATTAGAGGCTCAGAGTGCCCAAAATGCTCTAATTCTGAATAAGTTGAATGATTTGCTCGGGGCAAACAATCAACCGGCTGGTAATGAAAGGAATTATGCTGGAAACATTCATAATGCTAACGAAAGGAATGCTCCAGAAAGGGCTGCCAGTCCCTTTGAGCAAACGCTTCCTGAGGTTGGTGGATCTGGAACTCGACATGATGAGGAGTATCTTTCTGGGATGGTCCGGCAAATCATGAGAGAAAGTATGCAGAGGGTTGAAGATGAGAAAGAATGGGGTTTCGCCCCAAGTAAAACTCCATTTACTGAGAAAATCTTAAAGGAGGAGTTTCCAAGGAAGTTTGTCCCTCCAACTATCCCAGCTTACAAAGGGACAAGTGATCCGAATGAATTCTTGTATAAATATGATTGGCACATGACAGGTGCCAGGGCCTCAGACGAGATAAAGTGCCGATATTTCCCCGTATACCTTGAAGGTGTGGCTCTACTGTGGTTCACCAAGTTGCCAGTCCGATCTATTGATCAGTTTTCAGACTTGACCCGAAAGTTCAAGGAACAGTTTAGACTATATGCTTCAAAGGCCAAAGACATCATGTCATTGTCAAGTGTAGAACAGAATCCTGGTGAATCTATCAGATCTTTCTTGAACCGCTTTAATATAGCGCTGGCAGAGGTGGACAATGCTGAACCGCGAATGATATTGACTTATCTGATGAGGGCTATTGATAAGTCGAGCGAATTTGGGAAATGGTTAAACATGAAGGAGCCAACCTCCCTCGAAAAGTTCTACAAAAAGGCAGACGAATTCATACGCCTGGAGAGCCGTCCTGTACCGGTGAAGGCAGTGTCAGAAAAAGCTGAAGATAACACTGTTGCACCACGCAAGATTGAATCTGTAGGGCAAAAAAGGGAAAATAACAATGGGAAGAAACAGAATAATCTGAAGAAGCCCCGATCCTTCAAGCCATCAGAGTATACTCCTTTATCAGACACGCCGGAGCATATCTTCCTTGCCATTAAAGATTCTGTTGACCTCCCTAAACCTATCCCTTTGAGGACCGGAAAAAAGGCTATACAAAGTGGGAAGTTCTGCCGCTTCCATAATCAACCCGGTCATGAGACTGATGAGTGCCGCCAGTTGAAAAATCTGATTGAAGAATTGCTAAGAGAAAACAAGCTGCAGCAATTTGTGAAAAAGAATAGCAACAATCCTGCATCGTCAAGTCAGGGGCAACAGGCTCCTGTTCGTCAGCCTAGGATAGGTGAGAAAGCTACGGGGCATGAATCTGGAAGGCCCATTATCAATGTCATTACAGGAGGGCCTCACCCAGCTGGCAAGAGCTGGGGAGAGATGGAGAGATATTCCAGAGCTTTGAAATATGTTCCAGCCGAAGAAGACGTCTTTGTTTTAGAAGACACTACGCCCCTGAAACAACAGAAAACTTTCAGTGATGATATTATTTTCAGAGCCAGAGATTCCTCAGGTATCGAAGCTCCTACCCTAGATCCCTTGGTCATCTCTGCTGGTATTGGACCGGCCATTGTCAGAAGAGTTCTCATTAACTGCGGAGCATCATGTAATATCCTCTTCAAGAAGACATTCGACCAAATGAAAATCCCTATGGTCGATGTACAAGCCTCATCGCAGAAGATCGCTGGCTTCACCGGGGAGCCAAAGCAACCAATAGGAACCATCGATCTGCTAGTAGAACTTGGGGAAGGAGAAAGGAAAGTGGTCCGCAAGCAAACATTTGTGATTGTCGATGAATTTTCTGCATATAATGCTTTCCTTGGCCGTCCAACGCTCGCAGCATTCAAAGCTATTCTAGCCCCATGGTGCCTCACTATTAAATTCCCTACAGACAATGGAGTAGGAGTTATAAAAGGGGATCAAAATGCTGCGCGAGAGTGCTATTTGACAGAGTTGCGAGAGTCAAGAAAGAGGGAAATGGGAAAGGATGCGGCCACTCCGGTCCGCATCAAGGAACCAGCCTTGTAGCAATTACGGGGCGGACCCTGCACTGGCGAGCACAGCGGGGCACGGAAAGAAATGGATCCCAGAAAAGCCAGTGCAGGGGAGAATAGAGTGGTACCGGTGGAAACGACAGTTCCGGTATCTGTTGACCAGAAGGACCCAAATAAGGTGTTGAATGTGGGTTCACAGCTTAATGTGTCAATTCAGAATATCTTGATATCTTTCCTGAAAGCAAATCTGGATGTCTTTGCTTGGACTCATGCCGATATGTGTGGAATATCTCCAGAAGTTGCAGTACACGCTCTGAATATTGACCCAAAGTTTACGCCAGTTAAGCAGAAAAGAAGAACCCAAGGTCCAGAAAGGTCAGCAGCATTAAAAGAAGAAGTTGATCGACTCATGGAAAATAACTTCATCAAAGAATTTACATATCCGAATTGGGTTTCAAATCCTGTGCTGGTTAAGAAAGCTAATGGAAAATGGAGAGTGTGCATCGATTTTTCTGATCTAAACAAGGCTTGCCCCAAAGATTGCTTCCCGTTACCCAGGATCGATCAACTGGTAGACGGAACTGCGGGACATGAATTGTTATCTTTCATGGATGCCTACTCCGGTTATAACCAAATCATGATGCACGAGCCGGATCAGGAGGATACAAGCTTTATCACAGATGTTGGACTTTATTGCTACAGAGTTATGCCCTTCGGATTGAAAAATGCAGGGGCAACCTACCAAAGACTTGTTAATGCTATGTTCAAACCGCAATTGGGAAAAACTATGGAAGTCTACGTCGACGACATGTTAGTGAAGTCCAGGAAAGCAGCGGATCACATTGAACACTTAGCAGAAATGTTCGCAGTCCTTCGGAAATACATAATGAAACTTAACCCTCTGAAATGTACATTTGGGGTCGAGTCCGGAAAGTTCATAGGTTTTATCGTCAGTGCTAGGGGCATTGAGGCTAGTCCAGCTCAAATTACTGCCTTGAAAGAAGTTAAAGCTCCTAGAACGAAGAAGGAATTTCAGAGTCTCAACGGAAAGGTCGCCGCCCTGAGTCGGTTCATTTCCAAAGCCACTGATAAATGCATCCCATTCTTTGACGCCCTGAAGAAAGGAAAGAAGAATTTTGAATGGACTTCTGAATGCCAAAAAGCCTTCGATGAGTTGATCCGTCATATGGAAACGCCTCCAATACTTTCTAGGCCAGGCAATGGTGAGGATCTTCTTATATACTTGGCAGTATCATCTCATGCTCTAAGTGCAGCGCTGATACGGGAAGACAAAAGGATTCAACATCCGGTTTACTATATCAGCAAAAGACTCACTGGGGCAGAGCTGAATTACTCCAAGTTGGAAAAACTCGCCTATTGCCTACTAGTTGCATCAAGGAAACTGAGGCAATATTTCCAAGCTCATCCTATCAGAGTACTCACTGATCAACCTCTAAAGCAAGTCCTATTTCGCCCTGAAACTTCGGGTCGCCTTCTAAAATGGAACATTGAACTCAGTCAATATGACATCACTTATCACCCCCGAAAAGCAATCAATGGACAAGCTTTAGCTGATTTCATTGTAGAATTCACAGAGAAAGGTAATGGTGAGGAAGAAGCGATCAATGATTCCCCAATCCAGTGGAAGTTATATGTTGATGGCGCAAGAAATGACTACTGTTCTGGAGCAGGGGTGGTACTTGAAACTCCTGAAGGTCGGTCATTATGCTATGCACTAAGATTGGAATTTCCTTCAACAAACAATGAAGCAGAATATGAAGCTCTTATTGCAGGTCTGAAAATCGCTAAAGAGCTAAATATTCGAGCATTACAGATCTTCAGTGATTCTCAGCTTATTGTATGCCAAGTCAAGAAGGAATTTCAAACAAAAGGTGGAAACTTGCCTTCCTACTTGTCAAAAGCTTGGGAACTTCTATGTGAACTCGATCATTATTCAATAAGCCATATTCCCCGGGAAGAGAATACGAAGGCAGATTCCCTCGCAAAGTATTCAAGTTCTGGTGAAGCTCAACTATTGGGATTGGTTCCCGTAGAAGTCCTTTCAGCACCAAGTATAGACGAGATGGATATTGACTGGATTATGAATGTATCTCAAGAGCAAGAGTCATGGATGACTCCAATACTGGACTACCTACTCAGAGGTTCTCTGCCAGAAAATTCGATAGAGAGACGGAAGCTACTAAGGAAAACCTCTCGCTATGTAATTCAGGATGGCCGATTATACAGACGGGGATTTTCAATGCCATTGCTTCGATGTGTATCCAGGGAGGAGTCCAAAACAATCCTAGCTGAGGTACATGGAGGCGAATGTGGTGATCATTCAGGTGGCCAAACATTAGCAAAGAAAATTCTCCGATATGGATATTTTTGGCCAGAAATTAATCGAGATGCTGCAGATTACTCCCGAAAATGTGACAGATGCCAAAGATTTGCCAAAATTCCTAGAGCACCTTCTACCGAACTCACACAGATGGTCAGTCCATGGCCGTTTGCGATTTGGGGAATGGATCTCATTGGGCCGCTACCAACTGCCAAATCAGGGATTAAATATGCTATTGTTGCAGTTGATTACTTTACTAAATGGGCTGAAGCTGAACCATTAGCTACTATCACCTCTAAGAAGATGATAAGTTTCGTAACCAAGAATATCATTTGCAGGTATGGTGTGCCTCAGAAAATAATCACAGACAATGGTACTCAGTTTGAAAGCGAGGAATTCCAAGATTTTTGCAAGCGATTCAAAATCCAGAAAAGCTTTTCAGCAGTTGCTCATCCGCAGGCAAACGGGCAAGTGGAAGCAGTAAACAAGATCATCAAATCAACCATCAAAAAGCAACTTGAAAGAGCAAAAGGTGGTTGGGTCGATAAGCTACCGCTTGCACTATGGGCATACAGAACCACTCACAAAACTGCGACTGGGCACACTCCTTTCTCATTAGCATACAGCTCGGAAGCAATGATCCCGGTAGAAACAGAGGTTCCTTCACACAGAAGGATCCATTTCAATCAAGCAGAAAATGAAAGGCTACAGCTTGAAGCGCTAGACTTCCTTGATGAAAAAAGAGATGAGGCCAATCTCAGAATTGCAGCTCATCAGCAAAGAATAGCCAGACAATTTAATTCCAAAGTTCGCCAACGCAGCTTTGAGATTGGAGACCTAGACCTGAAGAGAATTATGACAGCGACAGGTGTGTTTGGGCCAAATTGGGAAGGACCGTATGTAATAGGTCAGAAGCTTCTTGACGGCACATTCAAACTCACCACTGTTGATGGAGATCAAATTCCAAGGGCATGGAACAGCAACCATTTGCGTCCATACTTTACTTGAAAATTTTGTTGAAACATTGTAAAAGGAATTATGAATGTATGATTCTTGTAATTGAAAGCAATTGTAAAACTGATGCAAGTAAATAATGAAAGAATATAAATTGGATGTAGGCCCAATTTCATGGCCGAACCACTATAAATCTTGTGTTCCTTATTATTATTACATGTTTGCTTTATTCTCGATATAAAAGGTACATAGAATGTAATTGCTGAAATGTCGATTTGAATTTTTGCAGACAATGGAAGTGAAACTTGCACATAAAAAGACCAAATGATTCTCGCCTAATTTCAAGTCACAAGAGCCCCGAATTCAAATCCTAGATAGGAAGTACTTCAATTGAACAGCCTATGATTTCGACAGAAACGAGTCTTTGCTAATAAATTGAGATCGTTTGAACAAACAAACATCCAATTAAAAAGCTAGTGCTCGTTCTCACGAAATTGCCTGACAATGAAGCACACTTCCTTGGATTAAACAAGTTACTTGTAAAAAAAAGGGGGGGCAGAGGATCATTGAAAAGGCATAAGCAAGTGAACAGAGGAACAACCAAAGCTATCATCGGCAGCACAAGTCCTCTTCGGAGGCACGACTCTTCGGAGGATAAAGACCTCTAATGGGTCATACGCCACAAAAAAGAAAGTTCTCTACTCAACAAAAAAGATTGGAGGAGTCATGACCCTCCAACCATGAGAGAGTAACTTCCAGGCGATGAAAACCCTCTCTGAGGCACATTTCACCAGGAGTTGAAGTGTTATGACCGCTCTTCGGAATTTCACTTCACCAGAGTTGAAATGCAAACAAAATAAAAGCCCTCTTCGGAGGCCCATTTCACCAGGAGTTGAAGTGTTATGACCGCTCTTCGGAATTTCACTTCACCAGAGTTGAAATGCAAACAAAATAAAAGCCCTCTTCGGAGGCCCATTTCACCAGGAGTTGAAGTGTTATGACCGCTCTTCGGAATTTCACTTCACCAGAGTTGAAATGCAAACAAAATAAAAGCCCTCTTCGGAGGCCCATTTCACCAGGAGTTGAAGTGTTATGACCGCTCTTCGGAATTTCACTTCACCAGAGTTGAAATGCAAACAAAATAAAAGCCCTCTTCGGAGGCCCATTTCACCAGGAGTTGAAGTGTCGTAACCGCTCTTCGGAATTTCACTTCACCAAAGTTGAAATGCAAAACAAGATAAAGACCTTCCCGGAAGCCCACGTTTCACCGAGATTGAAATAAAACTTCCAAGTGTTGAAACGTGAAAAGGCTTTCTTCGAAGGCACAACTCTTTGGAGGTACACGTTTCACCAAGATTGAAATAAAACTTCCAAGTGTTGAAACGTGAGAAATCCCCCTCAGAGGTACAACCCCCTCCCGGGGACACAATTAAAAAGAAAGACCTCTTCAGAAGCCCACGTTTCACCGAGATTGAAATAAAACTTCCAAGTGCTGAAACGTGAAAAGGCTTTCTTCAAAGGCACAACTCTTTGGAGGAACACGTTTCACCAAGATTGAAATAAAACTTCCAAGTGTTGAAACGTGAAAAAATCTCTCCTCAGAGGCACAAATTTTTACTAAAAGAAAAAAGAAAAATCCTCATCAAGAGCGTACTTGATGACTTTACCTATTCTAAAAAAAAAAAAAAAGAAAAGGGGAAAGAAAGTTAAAGTACGTTCAGAGGTCCGCTTTACCACATAGAAGAATTCACTTGGCAAAATATATACATACGCAAAAGGAAAAAGTGATTTCTTCGAAGGACAAAGCGTAGAAGCTTATATGAAGGAAGTTGCACTCTACGAAAATTCTCTTCGAGAATGAAGTAATTATTCTTTAGAAAACGAGAGTGCAAGTCCCCTCAAAGTATACGATATTGCAGTAAGCTCATGGTATAGGGGCAACATGGTATAGTTACATACAAAGCGGTATAACTATGTCGGTAAAGTACGCTCAAACAACATACCACAAGCTCACCGCAACATCGTATAAATAAACTTGTGCAAAAATGAATAATAAATGCATTCTCAAATTCAAACAAAAGTCTGTACAAATAAAGAATCATTTTATTCAATTGCAGATATTGCAGATACAGGTTTCAAAATAAAAAGCAGGGGCCGGTACCTGCACAACATCCGACCATTACACAAAAAAGGAATCAAAAAGCTCAACTCTTTATTTCTTCTTGCCGCCTTTAGACCCTTTACCCGGCCGAGTGGTTAGCTTTTCAGGTCTTTCAGGTTGGTCTGAAGGCATAAGGGAAGAAGGGGAGGGAGGTGCAACAGGTGCAATTTTCGGTTCCTCTTCAGTGGTGATAATTTTCTTCCCCCTCCTCTTCGATGTCCCATGCTTCTTTCTTTTCTTCGAGGAAGACTCACTCCCCGGAGTAACGAGAGCGGACAAAACTACGTCGTCAGAAGGAGTCCGCTCCGGAGAGATCTCGCCTCCTTCGAGTCCCTCATCTTTTTGCTCCTGCGAAGCAATAGGGTCATCCAAACCATGAAGAGCCTCAATTTTCTCCTCTTGTGACCCAGGTTGTGAAGCAGAAGGAGGAGTCACCTGAAGAGATGGAGGAGGAATAACCAGAGAAGGCGAAGTCTGCACGGCACTTGTTGCTTTAACTGCAGAAGAAGAAAAATTGAAAATGTTAGTATCTTCCCGAAAGAAGGGAGATATGGGTTCATCGAGATTCAAGAGGTAATCGAGAAGCTCATCAAATTTTTGAGGAATAAGCAGGTAATCAACTTGAATCGGACCAATGTCGAAATTACCTGAAGATGTTGGCTTCGTCAGTTCAATCTCATAATTCTGAGCCCCAATGTCCTCCAAAGCCTCTTCATCAGTAGGGGTAATTACCCCGGTTCTTGTAGGAGGCGGCGAATGAGCACTAGAGCCTGTAATGTCCACCTCGGGAGAAACTAGAGGACGTTCAGAGGTAGTAGGCGGTACTTCTTTTTTAGAATGCTCCTCTTCCGCCATCCCGGCCCGCGCTCTGGCAAGCTGCTCCTTTCCCTTGGCAAGAGCGGCACGGGCTTCATCATCAAGATAATGCTCTTCAAGGGCTGACTCAGCATATCCAGCACCTTTACCACCGAGCATATCAAGTGCTGCCTCCCAAACCTCAGCCAGTGTGATTTCATACTTGGGGCCTAGAAAGGCAAGGTTGCCACGTCCCAAAATGCTGTGCAGATAAAAATCGAATAATGTGGAGCTAATGTCAGCTTTGGTTGCTTGATGAGCCTCTTCGGCCGCAAGTTTACCAGCAACAGCCTCGTCGCGCTCCTTTTCGACCATAGCAAGTCGAGTTTTTAACAACTCTATCTCCAAGCTTTGAGAGCCGGTCTGTTCTCGCAGTTGTACAGTTTCAGCACGGTATTCTTCTATGACCTTTTCCTTGTATGCAAGCTTATCTTCGACTGCTCTTTGACTGGCATGCGCATCTCGTACTTGTTGTTGAAGCATGCTCTCCTTTTGTGAATGGAAAGTAGATGAAGTAGCTAATTCTTCCTTAAGTTTTTCTACTTCCGCTTCCAGCTTTTCATTGTAGGAAGCAATACTTCTCATTTCGGCGTCATGCTGTTCGAGAGTCTTCTGCCACTCAGCCTTATCATTCTCCATTGTTAGCATGGCCTCGAGATTGGCTCGGTTAACCCTCTGAAGTTCGTCGACGAGTTTTTGCCAGTTCGACATTCTTTCGATATCAGTCCTGACAGCATCAAGATTTCGCAGCATAGCCGGTTTGTCGAGAGGAACCAAGTCGAGATCAAATCGAACCCCTCTCAGGCACCACTGAGGAAATCGACTTTGAAGAGTGGGAGGACCTTGCCCGACTTGGTATGCGGGCCGGTTGATGATTGCTTGAATGTCGGAGCGAACGGGAGCAGGAGATTGAGCAGGGACATGTTCAGAAGCTGAAGGAGTTGTTTCTTCAGTAAGTCTAGCCCGCTTGCTAGAAGAATCGTCTATGTGACTCTTTCCTCTCTCATCATGAGCTTTTCTCTTTTGAGTATCATCATCTCTGTGGGGAAGATCATGTCTTTCTTGTTCCCTTCGGCGACGTTTTTCATATGCTCGTCTCTCGTCGGCTTTCCTGATGGCCCTCTCTTCATCCGACTCTCTGTAAGAAGGAAGGTAACGCCTGTAATCATACTGGCTACGCCTCCCGTAGCGCTGGAAATCATCATAGTACGAGCCGCTGCGCCCCATAGGAGAATCTGAAATTAAAATAATAAGCTTTAGAAATCTTTAAAGTACAAGAAGATAAGTGCATAGAAGTGATGAGAAATCCAAAGTGTCGTGTAACGTCTAAACTACGCGCATCAAGTTACAAACCACTCTGTGGAATAGAGGTAGTGATAACTTGAGTAGGAGGAGTTGACATCTGTTGAAAAGAAGATGTCGCCTCGATTACAGAAGAGACAGTTTTAGAAACATCATCTTTGAAAAGTTCTTGAGATGTCACAATTAAATCGCTCAACCCCTCAAAAACATCATCGCCATCTTGTTTTTTGGATCTTGCTTTCTTAACTCCTTCACTAGTAGATCGAGGGGGTTCTTCCTCTTCGATAACCGGGGCAAGTTTATCAGATGGCCCCGCAACATCAACAGAAGTGGAGCACTTCACTAGCGAAGACTCAGGAGTCTTTATCGGAGAATCAGGGACTTCCGTTGGAACTTCATGAGCATGCATAGAGCGAGAAGCGTGTAGAAGCCCATGTTGATGTAAAAATTCATCCCTCAACAGAAATTTTATGCTCCTCTCTTCTGCGGCCACGGCACTCAACCTCTCAAAAACTTGCTTATGAATTGGATCTCTAGAAGGGAGAGGAAGTGCTGAAAGGAACAAAGAATGAAATTAGCAACTGAAAGTTCGGATCTCGAAAAGGTTTCAAAACGGAAAAAATAGAAACACTAATCTTACTTCCTACTCTCCAGATGGCATAAAACTCTGGGGGACAGCGAGCAAAGAAAAACTGATTCAAAAATCCATGAACACTTTCAGTAAGATCGGAAATGAGCTTGCGGTTTCTGGCACTTCTCACAATAATGAGGGAAGGATGATCTTTACTCTTTGCAAACGAGCACAGATAACGAATTTCTTCAAAACTTGGTAGGCGATCAAGAGTTCTTCGAAACAAAACACACAACCCCGTCAAGATGGCGTAGCCATTAGGATGAAGTTGAAACGGAGAGATTGTCAACCGGAGGAGAAGAGTTCGAAGGAAGTCATTAAAAGGAGGGATCGCCCCACTTAAGCACATTTGGCGGTTGACTGCAACAAAACCATGGGGAGGATTGTCGGCGGTATCACTTGGCCCAGGGAGTAGAACATCACTTTCAGCAAAGCCAAATTGAGTGCGCAGCTGGATAAACGCTCTCGAAGTTAGAATAGTCGAGGTTCTCTCCGGAGGATTCTCTATGGGAACAGCTATCGGAAAAGTTTCTTCCTCTTGAGTTACCACTTCTTCTTCTCGGTGGGAAGTCATTCTACATAAACAACTGGGTATTCAAACACGAAGGTGCACGTTTCCTAAAGTGTGTGAAGTGTTGTGTAAAATCAATCAAGCAGTAAACAAATATAACTGGAATGAAAACTAGCAAGCATTTGTTAGTTATGAAATTCAGGGACTATTGCTTTAAGCCTAAATATGCAAGTAAGATGTTGATGCAGATAAATCAGTTCAGATTATTGATACTTTGCATTAATGTTTAACTCTAATTGATTGATTCACAAACATTTCATGCAATATAATTAAGTTGCTTGTCTTGTTTTGACTAATCTGTCATCTGACGTGGGCAGTCAATGGCAGTATTTTCGCCTTGGTTTTCTTTCTTTGTTATTTTCAGCAGGTTAGCAGCTTATAAGTTAATGCGATCTGTGAAATAATACAATGAGATTCAAGCAAATTTAAAGTTGGGGCAGTTCAAAATTTAGGCAACTTAGTTTGGCAGTTCAAGTTAGAAACTCAAAGTGGATCTATGCTCTCAAAAAGTCAGCATGCCCAAAGCTTAAGTGTTAACTCGGCAGCGGTTTAAGAGCCAACTCGGTCACGGTTTAAGGGTTTAACTCGGCCACGACTTAGGGATTAACTTGGCCGCGGTTCAAGGTTAAATCAGTAGAAGGTTAAATCGGCAGATTTCCCCAAGAATTAATTTGGCTACGATCTAAGGGTAAGGTCGGCCAAATGTTAAGCTACCCAAATTCACTGAGTCGCTTCCGAGCTAACATCTCACTACATTCAACCCGTTAACCCAATAACCATTCCATCAGCAGCCGCCTTCATTCACATAATCCAATAACCCAATAAAACAATTTGAAATTGTCACAGATCTAATGTCCTGCCATCAAAGACCATCGAGCCTGAGGCGATAAACCCCCTTCATTGTATCAACAATCATCTCAAGCAACCTAAACTTCATCAATTACGAAAACGATGGTATTCTTGATGGAGCATCACACAGAGAGGCGATTCGTGTTTGAGCGACAGGATTCATGAATCGACAAGTAATCTACGATCGAAAGAGAAATAGAATCACTTACGCAATGGATGGTAGAGGTTATCGGTGATTAGTTGGAAGGAAATTGCTTCTAGGAATTTGAGAATACTTTAATGGCGGAATCAGGCAAGAGAATAAGTGACGAAGAAAGAGGAAGAAAGTTAACTTATACCCTGCGGTGGAAAATTTGGAGCAACACATACGGTCTAACTGTTAGGTCGCATACGACCTACCGACCTAAGAGGGGACGGGTTAAGGGCTATCGAAGCACACGACCTAACATTTAGGCATATACTTCGAGGGGCAAATGTTAACTCCGCCTTAACCATGACTCACCGATCTAGTGCATCAAGAGGTTCCGACCTAACAGTTAGAAGCGTGCCGACCTAAAGCTCAACAGGGGGTGCCGACCTAAGGCCTAAGGGTATGCCGACTTAACACTTCAACGAGGCTACCGACTCAACATAAATACCGACCCAACAGCCTTAGCTCATTGCCGACCTAAAATGAATGACGACTCAATAGTTACCGACTTAATGACTCAGAAGGGACAGCGACTCAATGCCCTTACAAAGTTCCCGACCTAAGGCCCTAAATGGATAATGACCTAATGCCTTAAAGGATGCCGACTTAGGAAGTCTACTGACCTAACTTAAGTACCGATCTAATTACCTAAGGGAGTTGCCGACCTAACTGATCAGGACATGGAAAGGTGCACGACCTATACTTAAGTCGCAACCGACTTAAGACATATGCCAAGCCGTTCACGACCCAGGCAAATGAAGGCAAATCCTATACAACTACTTGACACGCGCATGTTAACTCGGCAACGACCTAAGACTAGTGATATGAGTTCAGACACGCGCATGTTAACTCGCAAGCCGACCATGACTTATGTTAAGTCGGCCACGACTTAGCCTGAGTCGGTCACGACTCAGGACTTGGGCGAAAAAACTTCTATCTACGCTTGCCTATAAATACATAGCCACCTCCAACTTTCAGAGGACTTGGGGCACATTCTCTCCATACACTGTTACCTTGCTGCATTGAGAACTTCATCAACACTTAGAGCTTTCAAGATTAGAGGAATACATCAAAGAACTTCACGAAGAAACCACACATCTTCAACATGAATTTAAGGACTTTAATCGACATTGAAGCTTAAGACTTGTTCCAAATCACTTGTAACTTGAAGTATATTGTACTTGAGAAGAATTGTATCAGCTTGTAACGGGATTATTAATAAAAGTACTTAGAGTGGACGTAGGCTATACCCTTAAGACGAACCACTATAAAATTGTTGTTATTTACTGCTTTTCCGCTATTACTTGCTTGTAATTCTTTCCCGATCTATCGGGTGGTGCTTTCACAACTACACTTCACACGCCGGGGTGTTAGCGTTCACATTTTAGCGTTAACATGATGCCAACCAGTTCTTGTACAAGTATGACTGGCATATGACAGGTGCCAGGGTAACGGATGAGATCAAATGCAGATACTTTCCGGTATATTTGGAGGGAGTGGCCTTGCTGTCGTTCACAAAATTGCCAGTTCGATCGGTGGATCAATTTTCGGATCTAATTCGAAAGTTCAAAAACCAGTGCAGGTTATATGCTTCGAAGGCTAAGGATATAATGTGACTTTCCAGCCTTGAACAAAACCCTGGACAGTCTATCAAATCTTTCTTGAACCGCTTTAACATAGCCTTGGCCGCGGTTGATAATGCAGAGCCTCGAATGATTCTGACCTACTTAATGCGAGCTATTGATAAATCAAGTGAAGTTTGGAAATGGTTTAAGATGAGGGAGCCAAATTCGCTTGAAAAGTTCTACAAAAAGGCTAATGAATTCATGCGCCTAGAAAGCCTTCCTGTGCAGGAAAAAGTAGTTGTGACTGAGGTTGAAAATAACACTATTGCTTCTAACAGGAAAGAATCACATGGCCAGAAGAGGGAGAATAACGGCGGGAAAAGGCAGGAAGATGTGAAGAAAGCCCGCCACTTTGACCTTCAGATTTCACTCCCTTAACTGATACTCCAGAAAATATCTTCTTTGCAACCAAGGATACTGTTGAATATCCAAACCCCCTAAGATAAATCCTGGGAAAGATGTCGCTCATAATGGGAGATTCTGTCGGTTTCACAATCAACCTGACCATGACACTAACGAATGTCAGCATTTAAAGAACTTGATTGAAGAGTTGCTGCGACAGAATAAATTGCAACAATATGTAGAGAAACAGAAGTGACCCGAGCTCATCTACTCAGGGACAACAAGTTCCTGCTCATCATTTTGGCTCATGTGAGAGGGCTACAACGCATGAATCTGAGAGGCCTATCATTAACGTTATCACAGGGGGTCCTCACCCAGTGGGTAGAAGCTGGGGAGAAATGGAAAGATATGCTCATGCTTTGAGATATGCTCCAGCTGAAGAAAGTGTTTTTGTTTTGGAAGATGCTACACCATTAAAACAGTAGAAAACTTTTAATGATGACATCATTTTCCGGGCCAGGGATTCTGTTGGTGTTGAGGCTCCCACCATAGATCCCTTAGTGATTTCTGCTGGCATCGGACCAGCCATTGTAAGTAGGGTGCTTGTGGACTGTGGCGCTTCTTGCAATTTCCTCTTCAAACAGACATTTGATCAGATGAAGATTCCCATGGCTGATGTCCAAGCTTCTTCACAAAAAATTGTTGGGTTCACTGGAGAACCAAAACAGCCCGTTGGCACTATTGACCAATTTGTAGAACTTGGAGAAGGGGAAAAGAAGGTGGTCCGAAAGCAAACTTTTGTGATAGTTGATGAATTCTCTGCTTATAATGCCTTCTTGGACCGACCGGCTCTTGCTGCATTTAAGGCCATTCTCGCCACCTGGTGCCTGACTATGAAATTCCCCACTGATAATGGAGTTGGTGTTGTAAAGGGGGACCAAAATGCCGGGCGAGAATGCTATTTCACAGAGTTGCAGGAGGCAAAAAAGAGAGAGATGGGTAAAGGTGCGGCAACTCCGCTCCGCATCAAGGAACCCAACTTGTAGCAATTACAGGGTGGACCTTGCACTGGTGAACATAATGGTGCGCGAAAAGAGATTGATCCTAGAAAAGCCAGTGCAGGGGAAAATAGAGTAGTGCCAGTGAAGTGACGGTGCCATTACCTGTTGACCTCAAAGATCCAAACAAGGTGTTGAATGTGGGTTCACAACTCGGTGTGACGGTTCAGAATATGTTGATATCATTCTTGAAAGCAAACTTAAATGTATTCGCTTGGAGCCATGCCGACATGTGTGGAATATCTCCAGAAATCGCAGTGCATGCTTTGAATATTGATCCAAAATTCACACCCGTCAAGCAGAAAAGAAAAACTCAGGGTCCTGAAAAGTCGGCAGCATTAAAAGAAGAAGTAGATCGGCTCATTGAGAATGGCTTCATCAGAGAATCCACTTATCCAAATTGAGTTTCTAACCCGATGTTGGTTAAAAAAGCAAACAGAAAGTGGAGGGTATGCATCGACTTTTCAGACTTGAACAAAGCATGCCCCAAAGACTGCTTCCCGCTGCCCAGGATTGATCAGTTGGTGGATGGAACAGCCGGGCATGAGCTATTGTCTTTTATGGGTGCTTACTCAGGATATAACCAAATCATGATGCATGAGCCCGATCAGGAGGACAAGAGCTCATCACTGACGTTGGTCTTTACTGCTATAAAGTCATGCCCTTCGGACTGAAGAACGCAGGAGAAACTTATCAGAGACTTGTCAATGCCATGTTCAAGCCCCAGATTGGCAAGACTATGGATGTATATGTTGATGATATGCTGGTGAAATCGAAGAAGGCAGTAGACCACATGGATCATTTGGCAGAAATGTTTGCTGTTCTCCGAAAGTATGGGATGAAGCTAAATCCTCTTAAATGCTCATTCGGGGTAGAGTCCGGAAAATTTTTGGGTTTCATTGTGAGTGCTAGGGGCATTGAAGCCAATCCTGCTCAGATTACTGCCTTAAGAGAAGTCAAAGCCCCTAGGACAAAGAAAGAATTGCAAAGCCTCAATGGGAAAGTCGCTGCTTTGAGTCGGTTTATTTCCAGGGCCACTGACATATGCATTCCCTTCTTTGATGCTCTGAAGAAAAGAAAGAAAAACTTCGAATGGACTCCTGAATGTCAGAAAGCTTTTGATAAACTGATTCGTCACATGGAAACGCCTCTAGTACTTTCTAAGCCTAGCAATGGTGAAGATTTTTTTCATATATTTAGCGGTTCCATCTCATGCTCTCAGTGCAGCATTGGCACGGGAAGACGCAAAAGTTCAGCGCCTGGTTTATTACATCAACAAAAGATTCACTGGGGCAGAGATGAACTATTCAAAGCTGGAAAAGCTCGCCTATTGTCTATTGATTGCATCCAGAAAGTTGAGGCCATATTTCCAAGCTCATCCTATTAGAGTCCTCACTGATCAACCTCTAAAGCAAGTCTTATTTCGCCCTGAAACTTCGGGTCATCTTCTGAAGTGGAATATTGAACTCAGCCAGTATGATATCACCTACCATCCCCGAAGAGCAATCAATAGACGAGATTTAGCGGACTTCATTGCAGAATACACAGATAAAGGTGACAGTGAGGAAGAGGTGACAAGTGACATCCCGATCCAACGGAAATTATATGTTGATGGTGCAAGAAATGATTGTTGTCCCGGAGCTGGGGTTGTGCTTGAAATCCCCGAAGGGCGATCATTGTGCTATGCATTGAGACTAGAATTTCCTTCGACAAATAATGAAGCAGAATATGAAGCTCTTATTTCTGGTTTGAAGATTGCTAAAGAACTGAACATCAGAGTATTGCAGATCTTCAGCGATTCCCAGCTTATTGTGCGCTAAGTCAATAAAAAGTTTCAAACTAAAGGAGGAAATCTGCCTGCTTACTTGTCAAAGGCCTGGGAGCTTCTTAATGATTTTGATCATTTTAAAATAAGCCATATACCCCAGGAAGAAAACATGAATGCAGATTCTCTCGCAAAGTATTCAAGCTCGGGCGAAGCTCAATTATTGGGATTGGTACCTGTGGAAGTCTTGTCAGCTCCAAGTACTGATGAGATGGATATTGACTGGATTATGGCTATATCTCAAGAGCGGGAATCGTGGATGACCCCGATCAAGGAGTACCTACTTAACGGCTTCCTTCCAGTAAATTCAAAAGAGCGTCAGAAACTGTTAAGAAAAGCCTCGAGATATATAATTCAAGACGGCCAGTTGTATAGACGGTGATTCTCGATGCCATTACTCCAATGTGTAACCAAGGAAGAGGCTAAGACAATTTTAGCTGAAGTACACGGAGGAGAGTGTGGGGATCATTCAGGTGGTCAGACTCTAGCAAAGAAAATTCTCCGCTATGGGTATTTTTGGCCAGACATTAATCAAGAAGCTACTAGCTACTCCCGAAAATGTGACCGATGCCAAAGATTTGCAAAAATTCCAAGCGCACCTTCCACCGAGTTAACACAGATGGTCAGTCCATGGCCATTTGCCATTTGGGGGATAGAACTCATCGGGCCTTTGCCAACTGCTAAATCCAGAATCAGATATGCTATTGTTGCTATTGATTATTTTACTAAATGGGCTGAATCTGAACCGTTGGCTACTATTACCTCTAAAAAGATGATAAACTTTGTGACTAAGTATATCATTTGCAGGTATGGTGTGCCTCAAAAGATAATCACAGACAATGGTACCCAATTCGAAAGAGAAGAGTTCCAGGACTTTTGTAGACGATTCAAAATCCAAAAAAGCTTCTCAGCAGTGGCTCATCCGCAGGCAAACGGGCAAGTGGTAGCAGTAAATAAAATTATCAAATCAACCATCAAAAAACAGCTGAAAAAAGCGAAAGGTGGTTGGGTCGATAAGTTGCCACTAGCACTATGGGCATACAGAACTACTCACAAAACTGCGACCGGGCACACTCCATTCTCATTGGCATATGGATCATATGCAATGATTCCGGTGGAAATAGAAGTCCCCTCACATAGGATAATTCATTTCAACCATGCTGAAAATGAAAAGCTGCAACTTGAAGCACTTGATTTGATTGATGAAAGAAGGAAAGAAGCTGAGCTCGGAATTGCAGCCCATCAGCAAAGAATAGCCAGGCACTTCAATTCCGAAGTTTGCCAACGCAGCTTTGAAATTGGGGAACTAGTCTTGAAAAGGTCATGACAACAACAGGAGTGTTTGGGCCAAACTGGGAAGGACCATATGTCATAGGCAAAAAAATTCTCGATGGCACTTTCAAGCTCACAACTGTCGAAGGAGATCCAATTCCGAGAGCCTGGAACAACAATCACTTGCATCCATATTTTACTTAGAAGCTATGCTTAAATTTGTAAAATGATTATGGATGTATCATTCTTGTATTGTAAGCCATTGTAAAAGCAGTGTAAATCAATAATAAGAACTATAAAGTGGATGTAGGCCCAGTTCTTGGGCGAACCACTATAAATCTTGTGTTCTTTATTACTATAAAATGCCTGTCTCATTTCGATGTGCATGTATCTTAAATATATTGCTAAAATGTCAATTTAATAACGTAGGCTATCAAAGCAATGCTTACCTATTCAACACATCACAAGGCCAAGCGGTTCCTACAAATCACCAACAATTAAATGTCAAGCCACAAAAATTCCACATTCAATTCCTACATCAAAAGTGATTCTCACAAATAGTTGGTGATTCCACCAGAGGGGCACATTCCCAACGTGAAGGTTCCAGGCCCTTGCTAATTGATTGCAATCGTTTGTGAAAGCGAACATCCGATCAATTAGCTTGCGTCTGCACCGTGATTCACTTAACAATGAAATGCACTTCTCTGGAAAAAAGCAAACAACTTGCAAAGGAAGGGAACATGTGCTTGGAAACGATAACGAGGAATCGTTGAGTGGCAGATGGTGGAAAGACGTGGGCAAGCAGACAAAGAACAGCCAGAATGGAATCTTGTGCCTCAACCAAAAAGGTTAGTGGAACCACCGGAGGGGCACCTTCCCAACCTGAAGGTTCCAGGCCCTTAATAGTTAATTGCGATCGTTTGTGCAAACAAACATCTAGTTAGGTAGCTTGTGTCTGCCCCGTGGATCCACTCAACTGTGAGATGCAACCTTCAAGGCGACCAACAAAGCCCTCTTTGGAGGCACACTTCACCAAGCTGGAGTGCCAAAGCTCTCTTTGGAGGCACACTTCACCAAGCTGGAGTGCCAAATCCCTCTTCGGAGGTAAAAGCCCTCTTCGGAGGCACACTTCACCAAGTTGGAGTGCCAAAGCCCTCCACCAAGTTGGAGTGCCAAAGCCCTCTTCGGAGCCAAAAGCCCTCTGCGGAGGCACACTTCACACAGCTGGTGTGCAAAAGCCCTCTTCGGAGGCACGCTTCCAAGTGCAAAGGGAAAAAATAAAGCCCTCTTCGGAGGCACGCTTCCCCGCATACAGGGAAAAAACAAAAAGCCCTCTCCAGAGGCACAAACAAAAGCCCTCTCCAGAGGCACAAACAAAAGCCCTCTACAGAGGCACAAACATAAAGCCCTCTTCGGAGGCACAAACAAAAGCCCTCTCCAGAGGCACAAACAAAAAGCCCTCTTCGAAGGCACAAACAAATCAAAGCCCTTTACGTAGGCCCACTTCACTACGTAGGGGAATCCACTTCTCAAAAATAAAAGTGACCATCTCCGAAAGCGAAGTGTAAAAACCTTTTTAAACAAAAAAGAAAGAAAACTTCTCTACTAGAGTAGAATAATATTTCCAAAAAATGGAAGAAGTATTCTCCAAAGCAAGAGTACAAGTCTTCTCAAAGTGGAAGAATTGTTCTCCAAAGTAAGAGTACAAGTTTTCTCAAAATGGAGAAGATTGCAATAAGCCGTGGTTTGGGGGCAATATAAAAAATCTGCATTAATAAAAGCGACGCTCAAGCAACATACCACGAGCTCACTGCAATATCATACAAGGAAAATAAAGGAACTTGTATGATAAAAAGGAATAAATGCATTTATAAGTACAGATAAAATTTTGTACAAGTAAAAAGAATAATTTTGATCCATACTATAAAAAATCTGTATACATGTGCAGGTTTCAAAAAGCGGGGGCCGGTACCCGCACAATCTCCGGTCGTTACAAGTTTTCAAATAAAAGCAAAAAAGCAAAACAAGAAGGATAAAGCCGGACCCATCACTTCTTCTTCCCTCCGCCTTTGGAGCCATCACCCGGCCTAATGGTTAACTTCTTAAGTCGGCTTGAACGGGTCGGGGAAAGAGGAGAAGGAGGCGCAATTGGGTCCTCTTCTGCCTTCTCATCACCAGCAGAAGTCCCCTTCCTTTTCTTCGAGACTCCACGCTTCCCCCTCTTCTTTGAAGAAGATTCGCTGCCCAGAGTCATGAGATCAATCAGCTTTGTATCATCGGCAGTGAATTCCTCCGGTGTCCTCTCACCCTCCTCATGCTCTTCAGTTTTCTGCTCTTGCAAAGCGGTCGGGTCATCCAAGCTTTGAAGAGCTTCTATCTGTTCTTCTTGAGACCCCGGTTGAGAAGCAAGAGAAGGAGTAACTTGAAGAGATGAAGGAGCAACAGCAGGAGGAGGCGAAGCTTGTGCAGTACATGTTATTTTCACTACAGAAGAAGAAGAATTAAACGTCAGTATTTCCCACGAAAAGAGGAGATAGTGGCACGTCAAGGTTTAAGTAATAATCAAGAAGTTCATCAAACTCATCTGAAGCAAACAAGTAGTCCACTTGAGCTAGATCAGTGTTGAAGTTACCTGGAGGAGTTGGCTTTATCACGTCGATTTCAAAATCGTGGGCTTCGGTGTCTTCCTGGGCCTCGGTGGGGGCAGTTGTAATTTCGGTCTCGGCTTTGGCAGGAGGCAGAGAGTAATAACTAGAGCCAATAATATCGATGTCAACCGAAGTCGAAGAATGAGTCGGGTCGGCCAAAGGTGCCTTCCCTAAATGCTCTCTTTCCATTGCTTCATCTCATTCTTTGGCGAGTTGTTCTTTCCATCTGGCAAGGGCGGCTTGACCTTCATCGTCCAAAAAATGAGCCTCGAGACCCTCCTCAGCATAACCGGCACCTTTAAGCATTTCAACCCCTGCTTCCCACACTTCCGCCAGGGTAATTTCATACTTTGGCCCCAAGAATGAGAGACTGCCATGCCCCAAGACGCTGTGAATGTAAAACTCGAATAAAGTGGAACTGACATTGGTCTTCGTCTCTTCATGAGATTGTTCAGCTGTTGCTTTTCCAGCAATGGCCTCATCGCGCTCTTTTTCAACTTTAGAAAGCCGAGTCTTTAACATTTCATTCTCCAAGTCTTGGGAGCTAGTCTTTTGCCGCAGTTGAGCAACATCACTGCGGTAGCTTTCCATAATTCTCTGTTGTGCCTCAAGTCTAGCCTCAGCATCTCGTTGACTAGCATGGGCATCTCTTACCTGCTTTTGAAGCACCTCTTCCTTTTGAGTATAAGAAGTGGAAGAGGTAGCAAGGTCATCTTTAAGTTGCTCGACTTCAGCCTCGAGTTTTTCATTATATGAGGTGATGTTCTTCATCTCCGTGTCGTGCTGGTCAAGAACTTTTTGCCATTCGGATTGATCATTTTCCATGGTAAGCATAGCTTCAAGATTTAAGCGGTTCACTCTTTGAAGCTCATCGACTAGCTTTTGCCACCCGGACATTCTCTCAATGTCAAGCCTAACATCATCAAGATTTCTTAACATAGCCTGTTTTTCAATGGGGACCAAGTCCAAATCAAAGCGTACTCCTCTTAAACACCAGTTTGGAAACCGGCTTTGAAGTGCATGAGGAGCATTCTCAACTTGATATAGAGGCCTATTAATAATTGTTTGAATCTCAGCTCTTTTGAGGGCAGGGGAGCTAGAAGGGATATCCAAAGAAATAGAAGTAGCGGGAACTTTAGAGATTTCAGCTGACGTTTTTTCGCTAGGCTTGGCCCGCTTGCTGGACTCTTCGGTTTCATAACTCTTCCCTTTGTCGTCGTGAAACTTTCTTTTATGAGAGTCATCATCCCTTTGGTGAGAGTCATGGCGGTCATCTCTTCTACCATACCGCTCCTCATAAGCCTACCTCTCACGAGTTTTTCTGGCAGCTCTTTCCTCATCGGTTTCTCCGGGGGCAGGAAAATAACGGTTGGGGTCGTAAGAATCGCGCCTCCCATAGCGTTGAAAGTCGTCGTAGTACGAACCAATGCGTCCCATTGGAGAACCTGAAAGTGAAGAAGAGACAAGTTTAGAAATCTTCGAAGTAAAGAAGTTAAGTACGCATAATTGCCAAATCCTAAGTCTGTGTGGCGTGTGAACTATGCGCGTCAAGCTACAAACCACTCTTCGGCTTAGGAGTCAATTCTTAGATTGATAGAGTTGACCGCAAAACAGACGTTGCTTCGATTGATGGAGAAGTGAGCTTAGAGGTGATGGTGTCGTCTTTAAAAAGCTCTTGGGAAGTCACCATAAGTTCACTCAGTCCCCCAAAGACATCATCGCCATCTTGCCTGATGGACTGAGTCATGCCCTCGTCGACACACTTTGCACTCTTTATAACGAGACTTTCTTTCTTAGTTCCAGCTTCTCCAGTAGCTTTCCCAGAACGTTGAGGAAGTTCCTCTTCTTCAATAATTGGGAGAAGTTCAGATTTGCTAGATAATCTTGCACCGTCAATGGAACTTGAGCATTTCACCAACGAAGCCTCAACAATAGATTCCTTCGGTGCGGATTCCTTCACGGAGATTGGGGCATCTGATACTTCTGCCTAAGAACTAGGGGCATTATGGGGCTGAATAGATTGGGAAGAGTGCAAAAGTACGAATTGGTGCAAAAACTCGTCCTTCAGCAGAAATTTAATACTTCTCTCCTCAGCAGCTACATCACTCAATCTATCAAAAGTTGTTTTATAGCTAGAATCTCTTGATGGAGGAGGAATTGCTGCAAAAGTAAAGAATGAAGTTAACACTTGGTGACTCGAGTTTTGAAAGGCTCAGAAATCAAGTAAACGGAGATAAGTAGTCTTACTTCCTACTCTCCAGATGCCGTAGAATTCCGGGGGGCAACGAGCAAAGAAGAACTGATTCAAAAACCCGTGGGCACTTTTAGGAAGATCAGTAATCAGTTTACGGTTTCTTGCGCCCCTCAAAAGTGTAATAGAAGGATGATATTTGTTCTTCGCAAACATGCACAAATAGCAAATCTCTTCAAAGCTCGGAAGACGGTCGAGCGTCCTCCTGAACAGTACGCATAGTCCCATCAAAATGGCGTAGCCATTAGAGTGTAAATGGAAAGGAGAGATAGTCAATCGAAGGAGGAGTACTCTAAGAAAATCATTGAATGGAGGGATAGCTCCATTCAAGCACATTTAATGGTTGACGGCAACGAAGCCAGGAGGTGGCCTATCGGCAGTGTCATTTACCCTTGGAAGAAAAGCATCCACTTCAGCAATGTCGAATTGAGTGCATAGCTGATTGAAAGCCCGTTGGCTCAATGAAGTTGTAACTCTTTCTGGAGGATTCTCTAAGGGATAAGCTATTGGAAAGACCTCTTCGGCCCGCTCTATTTTCTCTTCTTGCATTCGTTGAGAAGTCATTCTACACAAGGAACTGGATATTCAAATATGAAGGTGCACTTTCCTAAAAGTGTGAAGTGTTGTGCAAAACTAATAAAAAGAAAAGAAAATATAACTGGAACTAAATTAATTGGCATTTGTCGATTATAAAGTTTCAGGGCTTGTTATTTTAAGTCCAAGTATAGTATTGATGCAAGCAGATCGGCTTTAGTTGATTAATTAAGCTTTGCTTTAATACTTCACTTGAACTTGTTAATCCACAGCACTTCATTCGTGTAATTCCATTAAGTTGATTATTCTTTATCGACTAATCTGTCATTCGATGTGGGCAGTCATTGGCAGTATGTTCGCCCTATTTTTCTGCAAATGTTGTGTTCGACAGGTTGTTAGCTTAAAAGTTAATTCAATCTGTGGAAAAATGCAACATGTTCAAGCAGTTTATCCTGGCAATTCAAGTTGAAGATTCAATTAAGTGCTGTCAAGTTTTACAAGTGATTAAGTTCAAACGACTTAGCATAGGTCGAAGCTTCCTTAAGTCGCTCTTTGCGAGTTATAGAGTTTATTATTCATGCTTCTATGAGTTAAAGTTATGCTACGGGCTATGGCATAAGGCTTTAAGTCAAGACAAAGCATATTTGCTTAAGTGTTAGCTCGTTCGAATACACCAGCGACCTAAAGGTTATGACACAAGAAGTTGTCACCCAGATCGCAGTGCGACCCAATAATAGGTCGTTAAGAGGGTTATCCCGTCCAAAGAAGTATGCTATGCAAGTTAAGTTGCAAGTTCGAAAGTCGTTCAGCTTCCTTTAAGTCGCAAGGCTCTTAGGTCGTTCGATTCATTAGGTCGCTCTTGAAGTAGCTCGGAAGTACCAAACTTTCGCCCATCAAAAAACCCTAAGGCTTGTTCTCCATTCACACGTTGCCACGCGTCCACCGCCCTTGCATCACCAGTAGCACCACGGTTTAACCTAAAATCCACTAACCCGTTAACCAAATATCCCTTCGTCTCCTCCAAGCACCTAAAGCCTCATCGTCTCCTCCAAATCTCCAAAAACCATCGTTAAACTCCACAAATTCAAAACACTCACCAAACAACTCAGTGAAATCCTAGGCCGATTCATTTTTAAAGCGATTACCAATGATTCAACGGTGATCGGAGGGCGAATCAGGAGGTAATCTTACAGCAGGGTAACGAAAACTGTGTGAAATTGGTTATGGAGAAATCGATGGTAGAAACAATGGAAAGATGATCGATTTACCTAGGTTTGTTGTTGGGAATGATGATCGAAGCAACAAGGAAGGGAATTTTTATTTGAAGTTCTCGAGCTCAAGCACGGCAATGGCGGCAAAGCGTAAGCAATAAAGTGAAGAGGATGAAGCGGTTTAACAGCTTACATAGGAGAAAGAGGAGAAGACGGATATGCACGCGAGTTAACGAGCTACTTGAGTCGCTCACGACTTAGCAGAGTTAGATCGAAGCATACGATCTATAACCTAGGCATGTACTTCGAGGGGCAAGTGTTAACTCCTTTTTTTCATGACTCAGCGACCTAATACGCTAAAGGGGATCAGCGACTTAACGAGTTAATGGACTCAGTGACCTAACGACCGAAAGGACTCAGCGACCTAATGAGTTAAGAAGCAAGCGGCCTAATGATCTAAGCATTCAGCGAGCTAGCATAAGAGTGGAATGAACGCTGCAGCGACCTAGAGACCTAGCAAGTTAACGACCTAGCGACCTAGCGAGTCACAAGCCTCATATCCCTATGTCGCTTGGTTATAGGTCGAACCAACATTAGATCGCTATAACCTACCAGCAGAAGCAGTTGATCAAGCACAACCATTTTAAGCCATAGCTTGTGTCTCTTAGGTCGCTCACAACCTACGACCTAACCTTATGTCGCTCACGACCTACGACCTAACCTTATGTCGCCCACGATCTATGACCTACATCCAGATTTTCACTATAAATACCCTACCTACTCCACCAGGAGTGGGGACTTTTGGATCATTTCTGGGACGCCAATACTTTGTTGTTTTCTCGACTCCTTTAACACTTCAAACACCTAAGACGCTTCAACGAACTTTTAGAAAGATCTAACTCCTTCAGCATGAATTCAAAGAGCTTTTCTACATTGAAGTTCTAGGTACTCATCTTAATCGTGTTGTAATTGAAGAATCATTGAAAGAGTTGTAATCAAATCAGCAATAAAAGAGATTAAGTGGACGTAGTCTTGACTTTAAGCCGAACCACTATAAAAACTATTGTCATTTTACTATTTCTCTGCTATTTTCTGCTTATTTGCAGTTCCCGTACCAATGGGTGCTGCTTTCACTATATTACAACTTACATCGGGGTGTTAGCGTACATTTTTGGCGTTAACAGTGGTGTTGGGATGTTTTTGACGATTGACTAGTTAATGGATTCTTTCGAATTCCTCGATTTCGTTTGATGTCGTATTGACGAAGTTGGTTGGTCGTGCTGGGTAACCAGGATCGCGGCTACCTGAGAGTGTTGTCAAAAGATAGTCGGAGGGGCGTCGGTTAGCGTGCACGTGCAAGCATGCATTTGGGTTATCTGGGTTGCTATTTGTTATGAGGAAGAAGAAGATGTATCGGTTCGATCTCGAGATGGTTATGTGTTTGTCTCGGAGCAGAGTGAGTTGTGAAGTGTATGGGGTGTTGCTCGAGAATTTTGCTGAGTGGTACGGAGGGAACTGGGGTATTTATAACAGATTTAAATCTAATAAAGGCAAGATTTAAAATTTAAATGAATCTAGTTAAGTTTTCTTAAAAACAATTCTTTATAAAATCAATATTCTATCTTGATTTAGGGTATGGAAAGTTTTGTTAACTCAAACGTATCAAGTTAAAATTTTAATTATTCTTAACTTAATTTTAATATAAGTTAAGTAAATGAAGAAACAATAAAGTGTTAAATTCATGGGTTAATTAAGTAATTAGTACGATAAATGGTTATATTAAGGTAGGGCCTAGATAATTTTTGATTAGTTAAATTAAGGAAGTGTTAAAAAGGGAATCAATTAATTAATGATTTTGGATTAATTTATTTATTTATAACTGAGAGTTATAGTTAATTTGAAGTTAATTAATTGGAAATTTAGGAATAATTAATTAAGTAATTAGAGATTAAATACTTAAACATTAATTACTTAATGTAAGTAATTAAAGGATTAATCTGTTGAGGGTTGATTAATCTAATTAGCAAATTAAGGGTAAATTAATTTATGATCAAGTTTAATTTATTGTAGATAATTAACCAGTGAAAAATTTCTTGATGAAAGTAATTAAAGGTAAATTACTTAAAGGAAGTGATTAAGGATTAATCACTTAGTATAAATAAAGGACTAACTAATTAAGGGAATTAATAAAAGGGTTAGTTAATTAATGAAGAAGATTATTTAAGGGATAATTAATCAATGTAAGTAATTATAGAATAATCAATTCGAGTAATTAATTTTGGATCAACATAATCAATGTGTATGGTAAGGTTAATTATTTTGTATAATTAATTAAGTTAATATGGTTAATTTTAATTAATTAATTAAGTTTAATTAATTAAAGATAATCGTTTGATGTTGAATTTTAAAGGATAATTACTTTGTGGAAGAAATTAAGTGATAATTACTCAGTGTAATTAAAGGATTAATTAATATAATAAATCAAGGAGTTGATTAATTGATGAAGTAAATAAGGAAAATTAATTATTAATTGTGATTAATCAAGATTGATTAATGAATGTAATAAAGTTAAAGGTTAATTATTATATGAAATTTAAGAATAATTAACTAATGAAAGTAATTAGAGGATCATCAATTAATGTAATTAATGGAAGTAATCAATCTTGCTTATTAATGATTGAATGATGATGAGTGCTTTGAATGGGTTGGTATCTCTGATATGAATCGCTTTGTGGTATGATATGTTGGATGGACAATGATAATGTGATTATCAATCAATTATGAATTGCTATGTAAAAGTGTTATCCGACAATCAAAGTTGAATTGCATTTAAATGGGATATCTTGGGTTTAGATGACATTGGATTCGAAGAGACCGGAGTCGGGTATGAGTAAATACCCGAAACCACTTCGATTCTTTATTGATTGATATGTGAAATCACTAGACTGGAATGGAATGATTTAAGTGAATTGGACCATTTAACCCAAGTTTTGGCACTTAGAAATTGATGTGTGAAATAAGTGATGTCTATAACAACTTGTGATGTTGTAAACTGATATAAGTTGCACGGGTTTATATAAGTTGTATGCTTTTGTATTCCATGTTAGGTGGGTTTACTCACGCTGGTTTCCAGCCTGACCCAGGTGTTACTTTGAAGTAATGCCCGGGTCAGACCGAGTATTACAGATTTTCAGGTAAGGACGTTTTGGAACTCAGGAGGCGAGCTGGAGGACATGAACGTATGGAGAGTTTTCCACTGTGATATGTTATTGTATAACTAGGACATGTTGTTTTAAACTGCCCAGTGATTGGTAATGGTTGTAACTCTAATGTATAAAAATATAAGTGTACTGATACAGTTCTTCTTTGTAAAATTGTTATTTATGTGACATTATATTTTGATCCGCCGAGAATGTGAGGTTTCTGTGTTTTGGTGTTTCTATTTCTTCTTTTTCTTCTATCTCTTCTTCTTTTCCCTAATTATCTGAGATTTTTGAGATCGAAAATCCCAGGTCATTACAGTTGGTATCAGAGCTGAAGGTTAAGCGAGAACCTTGGCTCTGTTGGGATTACTCGTTAAGGATAGGGTCAATAGCACCCTAGAATGAGTTGAGTGTATATATATGAGAGCGTACTTGTTATTTTCTTATATAAAGATATTAAATGATTTTACATGAGATTATATCTTAGTATATAAAGTAATGTTTCTTTCTAATAAATATTAAGGTAATTGGTTGTTAAATTATTGGAATTAAATTAAGTGGTAATAGAAAATACAACCAAATTGAAATTTAATAAAGATAAGTTTGAAATGGATTCAAGCTAAAATTAAATCTTGAAATTGGGGAAGAATTTCTAAATAAGATAATTTAGAATTGGTTTCAAACCGGAGAAATAGAATGGTTATTGTGTTTAATAATGGGATGATTGTTTTCCAATAAACAATGAAATGTTTTAAGGAAGTAACCATTTCAAGAGAATAACGTGTAAATTAGAAAGAATGTAAATTAAAGCGGGATTCGAATTGTGAAGTTTTGAATTCTAAATTTAAAAATTTGAAATTGTTTACAAAATGTTAAAGGAAATAAAATCTAAGGTTGAGTTTTGAATTTCCATTGGAATGTGACGTGAAACCCAAAGTGAAGTAGGTTTTAAATTTAAGTGGGAAGGATATTAATCTGAAGTTTAAAATTTGAATGGTAATTTAAATTGTGTAAATTTGACTGGATTAAGTAAATTGAATTTAACTTGGAAGAAGTTAAATAAGTCTGAATGATCAACCCGATTTGGAAATTTCAAGATGAAATTAAAATTTAACTTGGGAAGTTAAATGATTGGTTGGAATTGAGAGTTTGAGTGATCTCAAATTGGTTTTGAGATCCGAAAATTGGTAATGGATGGATGTTTTAAAATAATTTGAATGATACCATCCTGTTGTTATTAATAATCTTTAAGCTGTAAATTGGATTTGTTTAAAGAAATGGGGTGTGGTAATATATCCATTATTTGGGTAAATTGGAATCATTATGGACTTAAGATTTGAATGTTCAAGATAAAACTTCAAAGGTTTGGTTTCAAAATTGAAATTTGATGATAAATTGAATTTCAAATATTTAGTTGTTTAAAAAGGGATTTGAATTATTACTTGAACTATGAAACAGATTAAAATTGGAATTTGGATTCAAAATTAAATGGTTTTAAAAATATAAGTTGATTTGATTTAAAGGATTAAATCAACATTTAAAAATTTAACTCGAACTTATATAATTCGGGATGGTTTAAATTTGAAATTTGAATTGAATTAGTTCAAATTAAATTTGATTTGAATTAATTAGAATCGTGACTGAAGATGAATAAGTTTAAAAATTCAAATGGAAAATTTGAATTGGATTAATTTGAATTGAAATTGAAGTTGAATAAGCTCAAATTCAAATGGGAATTAGGATTTATACAAACAGGAATTGAGATGATTTGAAATTGAAGTGGGTTCAATTTTAAGTTAGTCCAAATTGATTTGAATAATTTGGAATAGATTAAAGTTGAATAGGTTTAAATCATATGGTATTTGATTTGAATTAGGAAAGAAATTGAGATTAATTCAACTTTAATTGGGGATAAATCAAGTTCAAGGAAAACTGAAGTTACTCAAAATTGGAATTGAGTCAATTTAAATTAATGTGGAAATTTAAATTGAATTGATGGGAATGTAGATTGTAAATTTAACAGTTTGGCTCTGGTCTATTTTCAAATAAATTATTTCAATATAAACTGTTTTAAATCTATTTATCCTAACTATTTACTATACAATTTTTCTTTTTAAAACCCAAGACTATTTTATACCTTTTTACAATTATTTTTGAAGCTATTTAACTATTTTACAACTGTTTTATAAACTAATTATTATTTCTCAACTACTTTATAACTGATTAATCTTTTACAAACTATTTTACTATTATTTGAAATTCCTATAACTATTTAACTATTTTCCAATTATTTTACAATTACTTTATTATTTTACAACTATTTTACAAACTAATAATCATTTTTTTCAACTACTTATCTATTTTTAACATTTCAAGCTATTTTCTAAAATTAAGCTGGACAGAGTTTAAACTGTTTATGATTGAATATCCATTTGAGATAAGAATGGAGGTGATAATCCAAATGAGGATTTAAGCAATTTTGGATAAGTGGATAGAAATTTAAGTGAATGTGAATGAAAATAAGAATTTATTTGGTTAATAATCAATGAAGATAAATGCGTAGGATGTACGTATATTATTCTATTCGCATGGTGATTTGATCCAGATTCGAGCATAGAATTTCGAGGTAGTATATCGATCCGAGTTGGGATTTTTCACTCGATTTTCGACGGCAAACCTGGATATGGGTTGCTGATTGGTTCTGGATATTCTCTATCATAGTTATGGCTATAAAAGGAGAATGACGGTTTCTGATCAAGAACTAGATCTATGTCTGCACTAGAAAGTCGGGTGGACGATACTAGTTCGGAAGGGAAATTGTGTGATCGAGTGAGCGATCAGATTGATATTGTGTACGATCGTAGGGATTGGAATGAAATTAATATTGAAAGTTTGTGAATAAGAACTGTAATAATGTTTTTGAAGTGGAAAATATATTTTGTGAAATATATGATGAAATAAAATAAAAATTGGATATTTCTATGATAAAAATTTACTTTATGAAAGTAAGTAATATAGTTAATGACTTTATAGAGTAATCAAATTTGAATATTAGATTTGGAATAAACAAAGTTATATATCTTTGTTTTATAAAATAAATCTCCCTTTGTGAATCTATAGCCAGAAGAAAGGCGTTTTTGAAAGTTCTTGAAGTATAAAAGGGGTTTTATACAAGTTTAAAAGGATCCAAAGATTTTCAAAGTTATATATATATATATATATATATATATATAAAGGATCTTTTGTGAATGATTTTGGAGGAAAGGTTTTTGGAACCTTTGGATTTAGAAAGGCTTTTTGATTTTTGGTAAAATTCATATTGGAATTTGCAAAGCCTAATTTGAGAATTATCGATTTTGGGATAATCGATTTTGAGAAAGGAGATTTATATGATATTCATATTAGGTGTATGATGTTGGAAGACACTATATGTGTATAGTATAAAGTGTTTTGAAAATGGCTCTGGAGAAAAAGGCGCTCCCTTGGGATGAACTTCTCAGGAGTACCATAGGTTGGTACTGCCTTTAGCCTCTAAGGGGAGGTTCTAAAGTTGATCCTGTAAGGAGTCCGGACAAACTAGTTCTCAAGGATTATTGGATAGCGAAAGTCAAGGGCCCTGATGCCTACGTAGGCATTTGGGTTATGCTGTGACGATAGTGTAACTCGACGTCGCTGCGATCAACTGTGTGGACCATAGCGGAAATCGTGTGGAGGTGAGTGTCAATGGTCTATACTTGATTTTGCCGGGAAGGCAACGTAACATCGGTAGACTGCGATCTATGGTCAAGTGGAGTGGAGAAGTTTCATTCTTTTGGCAGTGAAATTCGAAGGCGCTGAGGCCTACAGTTATATGGGTTTTTGCTGTGATGGCAACATATTCCAAGTTGTAGCTGCGATCTGTAGCGGGTTCCATGGTGTAATCGAGGGGCACGGAGGCCCACAGTTATCTATGGATTTTGTCGGAATGGCAACGTAACCATCGGGTTAACTGCTACCATGGAAGGGGGTGATGATTTCCAGAGCATTCTCACCAAAGATATTCTCTCTATTTTCAAAAATTATTTGTATATTTTCAATAAAATTATTTTCCAAGTACTAAGTACTTATAGATTTTCAGTCTTACGCCTGATAAACGTATGACTGAATTTCTGTAAGAACGAAGATGGACTTGTTGAAACATTGAGTTATAAAGGTATGTTTATAAAAACTATTTTTGTAATATATGTGGATTTCAAAAATCTTTTTAAAAAAATTCAAAAAGTAATTTAACTAACATTAAGTATTTTAATAAATTCGGGCTTCGTTCCTTTTCGGGGACGAAAAGGTTCAAAGGGGGAAAGAATGTGATAACCCGGATTTCAGAATATCTGTAATTGATAAATTAACTGAATATAATTAGTAGGAAAACTAATTTATAAGTTAAATAAATAATTACAGTAATGAGAAAATATATCCGAATAAGTATTGGTTTAATAATCTTTCTAGTGTAATTATTTAATTTGGCAAAAATTGATATTTTCAAACAATAATAATAATGTGTTGTTTTTAAAATAGATATAAATAGTTTTTAAAAATAGAATTATTAATTACAAATTGAAATTGTGTTCTTAATATATACATATATTTGAGTTGATTTCAAAATGGGATTTAAATTGAAAGTGAATTTTAATTTGTATTTAAATTTAAATCTAAAAGATAATTATTTTAAGTATTTTGGGTTTAAAAAAATATGAATAGGATTTGTTTTATATTATTTTCCTTAAAGAATTTTATTTATATAAGTTAAGAAAGTATTTATTTAAATAGGAAAATAAAATTTAAAAGCCTTACAAATGTTAATAACTTAACATTTGTAATATTTTAAACATAAGGTAAATATAACATATAAAATAACTATTAACATTTAAAATTTAATTAGTGCATAAAAGACAAGTGTGATAACTCTCAATAAACATTAAAACAAATGTAATAATATTAACATGCAACTTAACAAGTGGCATGCTTATTGCCTTTCAAACTTAATTTTTATGTACAAAAATGAATTAAGGAAAGAAAAAAAAGGAAGGGAAAGCAGGCTGCACTTTTTTTTCTTCACCTTTGAAATAAAAAGAGAGTAAAACTGAAAAAAAATCAAAATTAAACAACAGTTTTTCAAAGTGTTCAAACCTGAGGTCCAAGAACAAAAATCAATTCATCATAAAGGAAGTTCAATTCAAAAATCAGGCTTGGTTTCAAATAAGCAAATCAAGCAGATCAAAAGAATCAGGATAGCAGCAGCTTTATTTGGAAGCCAGATTTCAGATGAAATACAAAGATCTAATCATAATCAAATTAGGCAGGCTCCTCTTTTTCAAATTTTACAGTTGAGTAAGCTTGGGAAATCTGATATGTTGAACTAGCAGTTTAATAGTCTTTTAAGTACGATCTGAATGAGGTTGTGCATGTTCTTTGAAAATGATTTTAAGTATATAAATGTGTGCAATATTTAAATACTTGACTGGAACAGGTAAAGTAAGTTTTTTGTTTAAACTGAAATCAGTAAATAAACAATTTTTTTAAAGAGGTTTTTAAATCTGTAAATTACACGTGTAAGCTGTTATTCTTTAAAGTGGATAATGATAAGTGATTTCACGATCAGTTAAATTAGAAATGTATGTATAAATGAATATGAATGATTATATGCATGTCTGGAACATAAAATATGTTCTGTTCTTAATGCTACAGGGTTAAAAACATTCAAAAGCAAATTTGCACTTCTCATAATCTTCTCTTGGATTTTATTTTTAAACAAATCTTGTTTATAATTACAAGATAATGAAAGTTAAAATATTGCCAGAAAATATTGGATGGTAGTTATAGTTAAAGGGAAGAGAAACAGTAAGAATCCAACTATATCAAAATCATGATAAAAAGAATTGGTTGATTTAGTTATATATTCGGGTTTGATATCAAGAAATATGATTTTTTTTTTTAAATATAATCATGTTTTTATGTTTTTAATCCAAGAGAAATCTTAATTTGAACAATATTGGGGAAAACGTTGATACTCGTCGATCGGGAGAGATGGGATCATCGCCGTTTGGCCTGGATCAAGGTTGATTGCAGAGGCCCTTGGGAAAAATGGGATTTTGATTTATCGATCTCCGGGGAAGTTGTACTATGTCGATTTAGGGTTTTAGGACGAGTTTTGGATAGGGTTGTTCACTGGGTATTTGCGGCGTCGAGATAACGTCGAGGTGGACCGGGGTTTGAGGAAAAGGAAGATGGAAGGCATGCGTAGATTTTGGCAAGAGGTCGGGTCCTCCGGTGGTCAGTGGTGGTGGTGTTGGGAAGTTTTTGACGATCGACTAGTTACTGGATTCTTTCGAATTGCTCGATTTCGTTTGATGTCGTGTTGACGACGTTGGTTGGTCGTGCTGGGTAGCCAGGATCGCCGGTGACCTGAGAGTATTGGCAAAAGATGGTCGGAGAGGCGTCGGTTAGCGTGCACGTGCACGCGTGCATTTGGGTTATCTGGGTTGCTGTTTGTTATGAGGAAGAAGAAGATGTATCGAGTCGATCTCGAGATGGTTATGTGTTTGCCTCGGAGCAGAGTGAGTTGTGAAGTGCACGGGGTGTTGCTCGAGAATTTCGTTGAGTGGTACGGAGGAAACTCGGGTATTTATAACAGATTGAAATCTAATAAAGGCAAGATTTAAAATTTAAATGAATCTAGTTAAGTTTTCTTAAATACAATTCTTTATAAAATCAATGTTCTATCTTGATTTAGGGTATGGAAAGTTTTGTTTAACTTAAACGTATCAAGTTAAAATTTTAATTATTCTTAACTTAACTTTAATATAAGTTAAGTAAATGAAGAAAAAATAAAGTGTTTAAGTTTATGGGATAATTAAGTAATTAGTAAGATAAATGGTTATACTAAGGTAGGGCCTAGATAATTTATGATTAATTAAATTAAGGAAGTGTTAATAAGGAAATCAATTAATTAATGATTTTGGATTAATTTATTTATTTATAACTGAGAGTTATAGTTAATTTGAAGTTAATTAATTGGAAATTTAAGAATAATTAATTAAGTAATTAGAGATTAAATACTTAAACGATAATTACTTAATGTAAGTAATTAAAGGATTAATCTGTTGAGGGTTGATTAATCTAATTAGCAATTTAAGGGTAAATTAATTTATGATCAAGTTTAATTTATTATATATAATTAACCAATGAAAAGTTTCTTGATGAAAGTAATTAAATGTAAATTACTTAAAAGAAGTGATTAAGGATTAATCCTTAGTATAATTAAAGGATTGACTAATTAAGGGAATTAATTAAATGGTTAGTTAATTAATGAAGATGATTAATTGGGGGATAATTAATCAATGTAAGTAATTATAGAATAATCGATTCGATTAATTAATTTTGGATCAACATAATCAATGTGTATGGTAAGGTTAATTATTTTGTGTAATTAATTAAGTTAATATGGTTAATTTTAATTAATTGATTACGTTTAATTAATTAAAGATAATCGTTTGATGTTGGATTAAGTATAATTGCTTAAGGTAATTAATGAGGTATAATTACTTAGTAAAGTAATTAATGGATAATTACTGGATGTAATTAGTAAAAAAGGAAATTATTTGATGGAAAGTAATTAAAGGATAATTACTTTGTGGAAGAAATTAACTGATAATTACTCAGTGTAATTAAAGGATTAATTAATATAATAAATCAAGGAGTTGATTAATTGATGAAGTAAATAAGGAAAATTAATTATTAATTGTGATTAATAAAGATTGCTTAATGAATGTAATAAAGTTAAAGGTTAATTATTATATGAAATTTAAGAATAATTAACTAATGAAAGTAATTAGAGGATCATTAATTAATGTAATTAATGGAAGTAGTCAATCTTGTTTATTAATGATTGAATGATGATGAGTGCTTTGAATGGGTTGGTATCATAGATATGAATCGCTTTGTGATATGATATGTTGGATGGACAGTCATAATGTGATTATCAATTAATTATGAATTGCTGTGTAAAAGTGTTATCCGACAATTAAAGTTGAATTGCATTTCAATTGGATACCTTGGGTTTAGATGACATTGGATTCGAAGAGACCGGAGTCGGGTATGAGTAAATACCCGAAACCACTTCGATTCTTTATTGATTGATATGTGAAATCACTAGACTGGAATGGAATGATTTAAGTGAATTGTAACATTTAACCCAAGTTTTGGCACTTAGAAATTGATGTGTGAAATAAGTGATGTCTATAACGACTTGTGATGTTGTAAACTGATATAAGTTGTCCGGGTTTATATAAGTTGTATGCTTTTGTATTCCATGTTAGGTGGGTTTACTCACGCTGGTTTCCAGCCTGACCCGGGTGTTACTTTGATGTAATGCTCGGGTCAGACCGAGTATTACAGATTTTCAGGTAAGGAATTTCTAGAACTCAGGAGGCAAGCTGGAGGGCAGGAACGTATAGAGTGTTTTCTGTTGTGATATGTTATTGTATAACTAGGACATCTTGTTTTAAACCTTCCAGTGATTGGTAATGGTTGTAAATCTAATGTATAAAAATATAAGTGTACTGATATAGTTCTTCTTTGTAAAACTGTTATTTAAGTGATATTATATTTTGATCCGCTGCGAATGTGAGGTTTCTTTGTTTTGGTGTTTCTGTTTCTTAATTTCTTCTATCTCTTCTTCTTTTCCCTAACCATCTGAGATTTTCGAGATCGAAAATCCTGGGTCGTTACATTAAGATAGGAAGCCATGAAAATGGATGTGGAGAGGATGAAGAAAGTGAAGAAAAAGTAGAGAATGAAGTGTAAAAGATGGAAGGTATGCATGCTTATTTATAGGTGAAGTTGCATGGTAAATGACCTTTTTACCCTTACCCTAAAAGACCAAAATACCAATGCTAGTCATGTCACAACTTTGCACTTTAACCATTTTTTTAAAGCATGATTTGACTTTTGTACTTATGAAATGATGTTTTCCTCTTTTTCTTACACTTTAAAATGTTATAATAACTTTTACACCTTTTCCATGCATTTTAGTAAAATCTCACTAATGTGCTTTGAAATGAATTTAATTTCACTTTGGTTTAATTTATTAAATAAGAATATTATTAAAAGTGTTCCTTTTCCATCAATGATTAGACCTTTGGGTAAATAAGCATTTATGATGAAATGAGGTTATATGATGATTATGATACTTTTCAAGTTAACAAAATATATAAAATAAGAAAGTGCTTATTTTCCTTGCTTTAGATTTGACATTTGATGGTTAATGCATTAATGAGAAAGGATATGCTATGTCCTTTAGTAATAATGTTGTTTAGTAGTTTTTACTTCAAATCATGTTCTATTTGAATTATTTGTTTACTTTGACTTTTCAACGTGGATCTTTTTTGGTTAGAAATATAAGTATTATATAGTTTGTGAAGTTCATACATGTATTAGAAAACATATCACGTTGCAACAACTTAACGACAACTTGTTTTGGTTGAAAACGTGTTTTTGTTGACATATTTTAAAGTCAAAATTTGACGTTTTTGTTAAACTATATATTCAAGTGAACCGAACTTAGAAATGAACTTTTTACTTCTTTCAAATAAGTTAAAAAATGTCTGTTCATATTTTAAATAATATCAAATCTCTATTTTTACAGAGTATGTAAAACTGACAAAATGCGACAAAATTTTGTTATTTTTGTAAAACGATTATTAATATATTTTTAAATCTTTTAATATAATTTTATTATCTTTATTAGGCGCTTTTAATACGATTTAACTTTTTAAATAAATATTTAACCTATTTATTTAAGAATTTTTTTAACAAAACTTAACTTTTGCTGATTTGTGATAAAATCCCAATTTATACTTTTTAAATTATTAACTATAAGAATAAGTAATTTCTCTATTATTATATATTATATATAACTTATTTATTTAACTTTTAAACCTTTTTAAATTTAAAATAAAAAAATCTCTCATTTTCGAAGTAGCGAAACTATGGATCATTACATTCTCCCCTACTTAAAAGCTTTCGTCCTCGAAATGAAAGTTAGATAAAGGAATCTATCTCATACTCATATCCTCAAACATTTTGACTTATTTATACCGATGATATAAAGAAAATGTATATATAAAAAAGAAAGTTGATATCATAACAACACCAAAACAAACGATACCAAACGTACAGAGATTCCCCACACTAACCATTGTACTTATTACGTACTTAAGGTTATTCATAAATTCATCAAGTCTGACTTCTATCCGCCCATCCTAGTGCGTACTACAAACTTAAGAGAATGCATCCAACAACCAACCAAGACTATACATTTAAAAACAACCAAACTGATATTATATCGCCATAACTGATAATCCTACATAATCCATCCCTTGAACTGGGCATGAACTACATAGTCAAGGTTCTTATATACATACATACAAAAACATCCGTCCAACCCCTATATCTTAAAACCTACTATTTAAGATAACTATCCAACCACTATGTAGACAGACCCAAAACGTCATGCTACATATAATATTTGATTCGATCTATTATTTGAGTTACAACTTTACTTCCGAACTAGTATCAATCCCCTGATTTTCTAGTGCGGACTTTGATCAGGCTTTTTGATCAAAAACCCTTTCTTTCCTTGCATAGCTCTCAGCTATGATAGAAAACTCGAGTACATAATCACAAACCTTCATCAATGTTCGTCGTCAAGAATTGAGTGATAATCCTTTTTTGGATTGGTGTAAACACCTCAAAGTTCTGTACTCAAATCTTAGATCAAAAATTTATGTGCCGAAATGATCTATTTATAACTTATGTATTTATTCACATTCATTTTTACCTAATATTTCTTCAAAATTTCTCTTCATCCAAATTTATTTCACAACCATTTACTTTCTACTAAATCCATTATTACTTAAGGATACAAATATGACTTAAACTTGTATAATATATCTTTATTTTCCAAGAGTATATATACGTATCCCCAAACATCAATTAGGGTGTTTAACTAATGTGGAATTCTACTATTATCTTAAATTAATAAGTTGTAAAACTTAATTTTTAGTTTTATTTACCTAAGGTCTTAATTTAACTAATATTAATTCTCGTATCCACATGTTAATAAGGCAACTTTACTACGTGTACATCTTTTTCTTACAAATCTTATGATTACCTGCTAACTTATTTACCTATCCATTTTTTTAAATCAAATTTCTTAACCTTAAATCCATCAAATACTTATATTCAAATTGTGAAACTTAATTTACATGGTATTTGTTACTTAAACATTTTCATCCAAAAATCAACCTACTAACCGTATTATTTAAAACTACCCATTTTTTCTAACCTATCCACTTACAATCTTACTTCATTTTGAATTACAAATGTTACCTAAATATATCACAAATTCAAAGTTTTATATTAGGATTGTATTTTTTATATCTCATATTCCTAAATTTCACTTTGATTTTAACCTAATCAAACTGTCTAAATTTCAAATTACCT
The DNA here is from genome assembly GCA_030765085.1 of Allium cepa. NCBI lineage: Eukaryota > Viridiplantae > Streptophyta > Magnoliopsida > Asparagales > Amaryllidaceae > Allium > Allium cepa. The sequence goes on from CM060943.1 coordinate 859,333,164, forward strand.
TATCTCCTTTATAAGTTATAGAACTTACCCTTTTATAATATATTTACCCAAAGTCTCAATCCAGGCTTATTTTGATAAGAATTTTTTCAAAGTGTGCATTTTATTTTCAATTTCTCTAGTTACAACTTCTAGCTTCAATATTATCATCAAATATCTTATAGTGAAATCGTGAATTTTACTTCACAAGATATTTGTACTTGGCTTTAAAATCCATCAATTTTGATGATCATTCAATCATTATTTCTTAATAACCAAATGTCTAGGGATATATGATTAACGTTCTAAATTCTAGCTTTCAACTAATTGATTCCTATTTATAGTCAAATCGTGCAATTCTAATCACAAGCTATTCATATTTGACGCAGCGGAAATAAAAACTTGACGTGCTAATAAAGTTTTGATACGAATTGATGCACTTTCTTCCTAAGAATGAATTCGTGTTAAGTAAACGTGGTAGAACGATAAATGCCCAAATCCATTGATCTCTCGAGATACCGGATTCCAGTTATCTTCATCACGTTGATCGCGCACGATTCCACGTTAGAAGATCTACGATTCTTCGACGTTGATCTCGCGCATGAGATTCCATGAATCGGCTTCAAATTCGTTGATTCGAGCGCACTCGAATACCCGAAGATGGAAGAAGAAGGAGACCACACTCAACTTCAACAAAAGTGGCAAAAAGCACATAAACAAATTTTATTCAAAAATCAACTCTTTTTACAATGACATCGCATCCCTATTTATAGAGATTATACAACACAACCCAACCGACCTAACACACGACGACCTACGACCTCGCATCAGCGACTCACGACCTAACATCAGCGTCACAAGGAAATTACAATATAAGAACATACGTGACTTAACAACAAACAACATCATGCGACTTAACATAATACATATCACGCGACTTAACAAAATACAGCATTACGCGACTTAACACCATGCGGCCTTGGATGCATGAACGACTTAAGGAAGCAGCATAAGTGAGACGTGGCTTAACTGAAGCGACCTAAAGACATAAGCTTCATGCGACCTAAAGTGAATGAGTGACCTAAGGAATCAACGCTGCATAGGTTGAATGATTAACTCGTTAGGTCGCGGCTCAGGTTGATTGGTTAACTCGTTAGGTCATGACTCAGGTTGATTGGTTAACTCGTTAGATCGCTCGGGTGACTTATCATAGGTCGCTGGATCATCTTCCACTGCATAACTTGCATACCTCGCTAGGTCGCTGGTTGGCATACGATTGAAGGTAGGTCACTGATAGCATGAGCGACTTAAGGTGGCCGACTTAAGGAATGAGCGACCTAACGCATAACTTGTTATGTCGTTCAAGGTATAGTGCGCTGCATCATCCTCCCCTGGTTGAAAAGAATTCGACCCCGAATTCACACTTTCCTCTTCTTTGACATACTCATTCTCATGATATGGGATCAAGTGTTTGACGTTGAAAACATCAGCAGTATGGATATGATCCGGCAATCTCAACTGATAAGCATTCTCATTAATCTTCTTCACAATCTCCAAAGTACCAATCTTTCTAGTAGCTAGTCTGTTATAAGCACCAATAGGAAATCGATCTTTAGTCAATACTGCGTAACAAAATCTCCTTCTTTGAATTCAATATTTTGTCGCTTAATATCTGCGGATTGTTTATATTTCTCACTCGCCTTAAGCAATCGTTCTTGCACAACCTTGTGGCACTCTTGAAATTCATTCACAAAATCACTAGCTCGCTTGATCACTCCTTTCTGCTGTGGAACTGTAGATAAATCCAATGGTCCCTTCGGAATTGTTGAATATACAACCTGAAATGGACTGAACCCAGTGCTACGATTAACTGCATGGTTGTATGCGAACTCAGCTTGACACAGCTTGGAATCCCAACTCTTCAAATTATCATTCACAAGGCATCTCAATAGATTACCCAGGGATCTGTTCACGACTTCTGTTTGTCCATCCGTCTGTGGATGATAAGCACTACTAAATTTCAGCTTTGTCCCGACCATTCTCCATAGACTCGTCCAAAAATGACTCAAAAACGAGTGTCTCTATCTGAAGCAATAGATTCAGGCAACCCATGAAGACGATAGATTTCTCTGAAGTACAACTGTGCAACATTAACTGCATCTGTCGTCTTCTTTCATGCAATAAAATGTACCATTTTTGAAAATCGATCAACCACCACATAGATAGAATCATTGCACGTTGTGTTCTCGGCAAACCTAACACAAAGTCTATACTAACATCCACCCATGGCTTAGTAGGTATGGGCAATGGCATATATAAACCTGCATTTGTAGCGGTTCCCTTCGAAACTTGACAAATATGGTACCTCTGAACAAATTTTTCAACCTCTTTTCTCATTGATGGCCAAAAATAAGACTTAGAAATCAACTGCATAGTACGGTCACGGCCCACGTGTCCTGGTTCATGCAATTCTTTGGTAATCTTCATTCGTAAACTGCAATCTGGAATACACAATTGATTTCCTTTAAATAGAAAACCATCAACCAACACATATCCATCCATGCTTCCCTGTTTGACTTTGTCTCGGATCTTGGAAAAATAAGAATCTGATGTAAGCAAATCTGGAAGTAAGTCAAAACCCATCACCTCTACTTGCATAGTTGTTAGTAAACTACTCCTTTGACTTAATGCATCGGCAATGCGATTAGTTACTCCAGACTCGTGCTTCACGACGAATGTAAATTGCTGCAAATAAGCTATCCACGATGCATGCCTAGCTGCAATTTTATCCTACCCTTGTAAATGCTTCAATGCTTCATGGTCCGTATACAAAACAAATTCTTTATGGAACAAATAATGTCTTCAATGCTTCACAGCCTGCACGATAGCATAAAACTCCACATCATAAGTATTGTATCTCATCTTTGCTCCAGAAAGTTTTTCACTGAAATAAGCAATTGGAAGATCCTTCTGACTCAACACTCCTCCAATTCCAACTTTCGATGCAGCCGTATATAACTCAAATAGTAATTGAAAATTCGGCAACACTAGAATCGGTGCTGAGTTTAAAAGTTCCTTGATTCGCTCAAAAGCAAATCCTGCCTCTTCCGTCCATGAAAACTTCTTTCCCTTCATACAATCTGTAGCAGGGGCCATCACACTACTAAAGTACGGTATAAATCTTCGATAAAATGAAGCTAACCCACGAAAACTTCTGACTTCTGTGATAGTTTTGGGTTGTGGCCAATTTCTGATTGCGGCAACTTTACTCTGATCCACCTGTATTCCCTCCTTGGATACGACATATCCCAGAAATAAAACACTTGGCGTCATGAACACGCATTTCTTCGTCGCTGCATAGAATTGTTCTTGACGAAGAATAGCTAACACCTTTCACAAGTGTTAAATATGCTCCTCTGTGCTTGCACTATAGATCAAGATATCATCAAGGTAAACAACAACAAACTTCCCAATGTAAGGTTTGAAAATTTGATTCATCACCCTCATAAATGTACTTGGTGCATTAGATAGACCAAATGGCATAACCAGCCATTCATATAATCCCTCCCGCGTCTTGAATGATGTCTTCCATTCATCACCTGGACTAATGTGAATCTGATGATATCCACTCTTAAGATCAATCTTCGAAAAGATTTCAGACCCGCTAAGTTGTTCCAATAGATCATCAAGTCTTGGCATGGGAAATCTGTATCTGACAGTTATTTTGTTGAGTGCCCTGCTATCCGTACACTCCTCCATGAACCATCTTTCTTCGGCACTAACAAAGCTGGTACACAAGGACTGAGACTTTCTCGAACACGCCCTTGCTCAAGCAACTCCTCAACTTGTCTTCTCAATTCTTCATGCTCCTTTGGACTCATTCGATAATGTGGCCTATGCGGTAACACAACATCTGGCACTAGATCAATCTGATGTTGTATGTCCCTCAATGGCGGTAACTCCTTAGGTAATTCCGTAGGAAAGACATCGTCAAATTCATTCAACACTGGTCTAACCTCTGCAGGAATTTCAACATCTTCACTTGCTTCATACCCAATCAACATAAACATTTCAGGACTATCCTTCACTTCTTCAACATATTCTTTCGAAGATAATAGGCTAGTTGATTCCACCTTCTTCTCTGATTTGCTTTCACTTTGTTCACACTTCTTAGGAACCAAAGTAATTTGAGTACCTTCGAACATGAAACTGTAGCTGTTGGTGCGACCATTATATTGTACAGCTCTATCATATTTCCATGGTCTTCCCAATAGCAAGTGGCAAACATCCATGTCAACAACATCACACCATATATCATCTTTATACCTCTTCCCAATAGAAAATGTAACAAAAGCTCGCTTTCCCACTTTCACTTCTTCACCTTTCTTTAACCATGCCAGTTTGTAAGGTCTAGGGTGTTTTTCAGTCTTCAAGCTTAACTTCGTAACAGATTCTTCAGAAATAATGTTATCACAGCTTCCCGCATCAATAACAAACCGACAAACCTTTCCCAAAATAGTACATGTAGACTGAAAAATATTGCTCCTTGGCCAACTAGAATCATTCTCTTGCTTTGGCGTTAAACAAGACCTCCTCATCATTAAGTTACATCCTTCATCTCCTGACACAACTTCTTCATCATCATCAAACTTTGATGGTTGAGAATAGTCAACTTCAGCTTCCACATCCTCATACTCACATTCCTCTGCAACCAACGCTCTCTTCTTTGGCTTTGTACATTCATTGATTTTGTGACCAAACTCCTGAAAATTATAGCACTTGATACTGTTGTTGACCTTTGCTTTAGAGGCTTCATTGACAATTGGTTTACTGACTGCCTTGGAAACATTAGCACTGCTACTAGCACCTTTATTCTGATTGTTAGAAATCGTAAACACACCACCTCCTCGTCTCCCTTGTTTCTCCCAAGCTAAGGCTTTCTGATGTGCTTCAGCAACAAACATTGGATTAAACGTATTCACCATGTCTTGAATCTGCATTCGTAACCCTCCAGTATATCTAGCCGTTAGCTGTTCCTCTGTTTCCATGATATCATTCTTGCAATCAATTGATAAAATTCATCTGCATAATCATTCACCGTCCTCGTCGCTTGTCTCAAGTTCTGCAAACGTTGATACATAAGAGATTGATAATTGTACGGCAAGAAAGTCGCTTTCATCATCTTTCTCATCTCCTCCCAAGTGACAACTTTTGATTTTCCCATTCTCTCCCGAGTAAGTTTAGTTTGCTGCCACCAAGCCATAACTCTTCCCCATAGTCTTGTAGCAACTAATTGAACTCTTCGATTCTCAGGCACTTCTTTGAATTCCAAAATCTCTTCAACATTTGACAACCAATCAAGAAATTCTTCTACTTGCATACCACCTTTGAATTCTGGAATTTCCATCCTCATACCATTCCCATTTACGATCACTCTCCGAATCAAGATATCGATTCCGCACTTGGTCTCGATCTCGGTAATGAATACTTCCTCTATCACCATATTCCTCAAAATCATATGTACTTCGATATCTATCCCGTCCATCTATGTCTCTATGATCACGCATGGCCCTTCTATCATGTCTTTCAGCATCACGATATGGATCATCTTCAAATTCACGTGGGGTTCTTCTTTCTTCATTTCGATACTCGTGATGTTCTCGCCTCATTGAAACTGATGATTCTCTTCTATCTCGATAAGATTGTGGTGACATTCTCCTTTCTCCCGAAACTGAAGGTGAAACTCTATTTCTACTATGGTGCGAAACTGGTGAAGTTCTCCTTTGACTTTGATTCATGTCTCTCATCAACTTCTCTAACTTTCCAATACCTTCATCAAACTTTTCATTGATACGCTGCTCCATCTGCTCAGCTTCTTATCTTCTATATACATCTTCAACATTTTGAAATTGATTAGCACGTCTCGGAGGCATGATCTTATAACAATCTCCTTTCCGATCTAACTTGCTTTAACTCGGCCTTGATCTTACTTAGCTTCAACTTAGCTCTGCAAGCTCTGATACCAAAAATGACGCAACGGAAATAACAAACTTGATGTGCTAATAAAGTTTTGATACGAATTGACGCACTTTCTTCCTCACGGATGAATTCGCGTCAAGTAAACTTGGTAGAACGATAATTGCCCAAATCCGTTGATCTCTCGAGATACCGGATTCTAGCTATCTTCAACACGTTGATCGCGCACGATTCCATGTTAGAAGATCTATGATTCTTCTTCCTTGATCTCGCGCACGAGATTCCGTGAATCGGATTTCAATTCGTTGATTCGAGCGCACTCGAATATCCGAAGATGGAAGAAGAAGGAGATCACACTCAACTTCAACAAAAGTGGAAAAAAGCACACAAACAAATTTTATTCAAAAATCAGCTCTTTTTACAATGATATCGCATCCCTATTTATAGAGATTATACAACACAACCCAACCGACCTAACACACGACGACCTACGACCTAGCATCAGCGACTCACGACCTAACATCAGCGTCACAAGGAAATTACAACATAACAACATACACGACTTAACAACAAACAACATCACACGACTTAACATAGTACATATCACGCGATTTAACAAAATACAGCATTACGCGACTTAACATCATGCGGCCTTGGATGCATGAACGACTTAAGGAAGCAGCACAAGTGAGACGCGGCATAACTGAAGCGACCTAAAGACATAAGCTTCATGCGACCTAAAGTGAATGAGCGACCTAAGGAATCAACGCTGCATAGGTTGAATGGTTAACTTGTTAGGTCGTGGCTCAGGTTGATTGGTTAACTCGTTAGGTCGCGGCTCAGGTTGATTGGTTAACTCGTTAGATCGCTCGGGCGACTTATCATAGGTCGTTGGATCATCTTCCACTTCATAACTCGCATACCTCGCTAGGTCGTTGGTTGGCATACGATTGAAGATAGGTCGCTGATAGCATGAGCAACTCAAGGTGGCCGAATTAAGGAATGAGCGACCTAACGCATAACTTGCTATGTTGTTCAAGGTATAGTGCGCTACATCAATATCTTATTAAGCAAAATTTGGAACAATCCTTAATTTCTATCCTAGAATATAATATCCCTTTTAATACTTAAAATATAAACCCAAGGTAAAATTATTTCATTTTCCAACTTCTTTAAAACAAATCCATTTTCATAAAATTAACAAATACGTGCTCGTACATATAATATTATCATAACTCATTCTAGCATGTTGCTAACCCTATCTCTAATGATTTACTCATCCTAAGATATTACTAATCCTATCTCTGATGAGCCTTTACCCGTAACAAAGCCAGGTTCTCACTTAACCTTTAGCTCTAATACCAAATGTAGTGATCTAGGCTTTCAACCTTCTACAGCGACCACTTTTCGCTGTAGCTTACACAGCACATCACACTTTGCTTTCACTTCCAGTCTGTCGACTGTAAGCCTAACTGGCAAACTAACCATTTGATACTCAGTCTCAGGGACATGTAGGAGTAAGAGTCATCCGTGCACTACCTAACAAGAAGCGAGAACCCCTTATCATGTACGAACCTCACTTAGAAAAGGGGATAATAGAATATGTCCTATGTAGATGAATATCTCCAGCCTCCTCTGGAAACTTAAACCGTCTTCCACTAAACCTGAAACTACTCGAATATGACTTGAGTACTGAAAATACGAAATTATCCTTGATAAACCAGCGTGAGAAAAACACAATAATAAATGACATGGTCATATATTAGCCTTTTAATAAAATCCTTTGAAAAGAAAGAGTATCTCAAATGACAATGCCCACAAATAAACATGGACGGTTTTTAACCTTATGATAACTAAAACTCTTTTATATATCAAAACATTTGACATTATTTCTAATGACATTCTTTGAAAATATTTGCAAATAAACTTATTAATTTTAGCTGAAATGGTTACCCATATTGCATTCCGGGCTATTCATTACACTAATACAAACAAAATCATAGATTTTTATTGGAGAATGGATTTCCATACAAATGACAAGGTGAGGGGACTACCTTCCGATGACCTCTAGATGGACATCCCGAGGCACAGAACATCTACCCTCTACCAATACAAGACCAGCCTACCTCTTTAACTAGGTAGGACTGAATATGTCATCCTTCGGTCGTTACTGACATTTAACCGGCGTGGTCTAGCATACAAACCACATTAATTTACATCCCAAACGTCATAGCCGAAAGAAATATATCTTGAAGGGGATGTTCATACCTAAATTAGGAATGACCCACTTAGCTTTGCCGCATCTAACCCTGTTTCGGTCATTTTCGGTTGATGTGGCTTGAAGCAACGATTACCTTTTCACATAGCACATCTTCTGTCACTTTGAATGCCATATTGCCATTCCACATTCATACAACCGATTTCTACAAACGTATAACTTCCTGAGCTTGTATGTCTCAAGAAAGGGTGTTAAGCTAAAGAAGGTGTCTTCTCTGCCACTGACTGATATACTTTTATAGAGATCATGCATTATGATTTGGAATGAAAGGTCAGTCATGAATCCATACAAGTTCATTCTAGGACCAAACGAAACCGAAGGTACTTTCCTCGGCCATTATTAAGCGAGAAGTCCTTGTGTTTTTTAAGTTTTCCAAAACAAAGAGACCACGCTACAATATAGTGAATCGGGAGTTTATCCCCAATTAATCAACAAGTAGTCCTTCGTTGTTATTGGTCTCAATATCTCCGTCTTCAAACATCTTCATTCTTTGAACACATAAATTGGTTCGAAGTGGTTTTTAGATAAGAATCACCAAAATCTGACCCCGGTTCCTTCGAAATCCAATCATCGATAAAAAAGTGAAGATGAGTATATAGGATTTATTACGTCTCTTTTCGCTTTAATTCTGCTCGAATGATTTCAAAATCTCTCTCTTTTGACTAAGAGAAATTCTAAGTTAATTTATTCTTTTAAATTTCCTCACTTAGCTCTCGATCCAAATTCCTTATCTTTTAGGCGGGTCAAAAACAATGTTATTTAAGACATCGTTTACTATAAACCCTAAAATCAATCTTAGCAAACATTATTGAGAAAATAGGATCATAGATTTCATTCTAATTTTACACAATATCAATTTCCGGATTCAACAAGTGTTATGGGCGGAATAACGATGGGATCGCCTTTTATATTCCACGAATAGGACGATTTCCCTCTTTGGATTTTAATACCAAGTATAAGTAGATTATCTCTATGCAATCCAAGTTGTAGTTTATTCATTTTGGAGATTGGTTAAATTTTGGATAATACAAATTTTCTTTTATTTTGGAAAAACTTAATATAATCTTTTCAAAGCATCCGGGCTTTCCTTTTGATCTATTCCACCCCTAGCCTAAGAAAAGAAAATATAGGCCATGTAAGTTCAGGGCACTGGTTGCTCCATCCCTAACCTTAGTCAAACAATATGTTTTATCTTCCCAGATCTCACAAGCGGGATAAATGTACTAATCGTTTCCGCATACTCAATTATCATCTTTATTTTGGAATTCATTATAAAGATTCAAATTTCCTTTTAAACCCTTCAATTTCATTTTAAAAACATTCATGATAGATTCTAGGAAAAATCGTTACGTTTAATTCATATTCCAGAAGTTATAGAATTCGCAGCATAAAAGTGCTATGGAAAGTGCTATATAATCTTTTTTTATTTAAAGAACTTTATAATATTAGAAAATTCATATTTTTCACTTCAAATATCTTATAAACCTTTTAAATAAATTTATCAAATTTATTCCCTTCTTTTGCATAACTAAAAACGTTCATTTAAACAAATTTTATGTTATGGCCCCTTAACTCCACTAGCGTGCTTTTTCTAGAAAATTGATTTGGACATATTTCAAAATCTAAATAATGAAATTTTGTTTTTCTTTCTTCATTTAGAAGATATGGATATAATAGTCTGAAATTTTTTTATCTCAAAGAATTCTGAGCAATATTCCACTTCCTACACTCATTTGAACTTTTCGGCGTGAAATCGCGAACTACCGTTGCACGGCGCGCCTTGTTTTAACTTATTTTTCAATACTTAAAATAATTTTTTTCAGATTGAATTTTATTAACTATAAAATTATTTCATTTTAAATTAATATTTTCACTTTTTAAAGTATTTAAAATATATTTTCACTATTATCATATTATAATATAATTTTACTCGTATTATTTTAATATTAAATTTTAAATTCCAATTTCAATTCAATTTTAATTCTAACTTCAAAATAAACTTAACTAAAACTTAGATTTCAAATCAAATTTCAATTCTAATTTAAGTTGCAACATTAATCTCACTTTCAATTTTCAAAATGGACTTTAATTTAAATTTCACTATTCATCTCAATTTCAGTTTCAAAACTTTCCATTTCAAATCCAATCTCACTTCTAATTTCAAATTCTCTTTTATTTCCACTTTAATTTCAATTCCACTTAAAATAGCCTTATTTTTCCAAAGTATATCATATCATCAAAATAGGGTCTTATTTAGCAAAGGGGTTTATCTAACATAACACAAACTAATATGATAAATAATCACAACCATAAATACTTGCAACTATTCAAACATAGCACAAGCATATCAAAACATCCATAACAACATTTTCAAAAGGGTGTATACTTGCATATGTAAATAGGTGATTATTACAACAAAAATCAAAATATGATCTTTTAAAAGCGGTGAGAATTTTCTCACCTTCATTTCCACTGCTTCAATCTTATATGCAAGATACGTGTCTCTCGAGCTATTCCCAAGCATCTCAAATTTTGTCATTTCTTTTCCTTCTTTTTTTTATTACATGGTCGTGGGCTTTTAAATAGAGAGTACGGCCAAGCCTTGTTTGGGTGGAAGAGCACGCCCTTGGCTCATGGAGGTGGTGGCCTTGGGTTTTAGTAGGTGGAGAGGAGTTGGTTTTTATTTATTTCTTTTCATATTATATTAGGAATAGTTTCGGCATAATTTTATTAAGATTGGAAGCCATGGAAATGGAAGTGGAGAGCATGAAGAAAGTGAAGAGAAAGTAGAGAATGAAGTGTAAAAGAATGGAAGGTATGCATGGTTATTTATAGATGAAATTTTGCATGGTAAATGACCATTTTACCCTCACCCTAAAAGACCAAAACTGTTGCTAGTCATGTCACTAATTTTGCAATTAAACCATTTTTTTAAAGCATGATTTGACTTTTGTACTTACGAAATGATGTTTGCCTCTTTTATTTATACTTTAAAATGTTAAAATAACCTTTACTCCTTTTCCACGCATTTTAGTAACATCTTATTAATGTGATTTGAAATGAATTTAAGTTTTTTAATTTATTAAATAAGAATTAATATTAAAAGTGTTCGTTTCCATGCACGATTAGACCTTTGGGTAAATAAGCATTTATGATGAAAGGAGGTTGTGTAATGATTATGTTAATTTTCAAATTAACAAAATATATAAAATAAGAAGTGCTTATTTTCCATGCTTTAGATTTGACATTTGATGGTAAATGCATTAATGAGAAAGGATATGCTATGTCCTTTAGTAATGATGCTATTTAGTAGGTTTTATGTCAAATCATGTTCTTTTTGAATTATTTGTTTACTTTGACTTTTCAAAGTGAATTTTTTTTGTTATAAATGTAAGTATTATATAGTTTGTAAAGTTCATATATGTGTTAGAAAACATAACATATTGCAACAACTTAACGACAACTTGTTTTAGTTGAAAATGATGTTTTGGTTGACATATTTTACCGTCAAAATTTGACGTTTTTGTTAAACTATATATTCAAGTAAATCAAACAAAAAAATGTACTTTTTACTTCTTTTTAATAAATTAAAACATGTCTATTCTTATTTTAAAATCATATTTTAAATAATATCCAAGTCTCTATGTTTACAGAGTATGTAAACTAACAAAATGGGACAAAATTTGGTTATTTTTGTAAAATGATTATTAATATTTTTTTTAAATCTTTTAATATACTTTTATTATCTTTATTAGGTGCTTTTAATATGATTTAACTTTTTAAATAAATATTTAAACCTATTTCTTTAAGCATTTTTTAGCAAAACTTAACTTTTGTTGATTTGTGATAAAATCCAAATTTATACTTTCTAAATTATTAACTATAAGAATAAATAATTTCTCTATTATTATTTGTTATGTATAACTTATTTATGTAACTTTTAAGCCTTTTTAAATTTGAAATAAAAAAAATCTCTCATTTTCAAAGCAGCGAAACTACAGGTCGTTTCATAGTTCTTATCCGCAGACCACTTCAAACCAATTTATGCATTCAAAATGTGGCCACGTGTATGATATTTGGGATTTTCGTAATGAAGAACTTCTTGTTGATCATTTGGCATAAACTCCCAATATACGTATAGTAGTAGTCTCTTTGTTATGAAATATCCAATGCGAGGACAAATCGCTACTAATCCTAGGGGTAACTCCCGATAGGATGTGGTAGGAGAGTGCCTTCGATTTTGTTCAGTCCTAAAATGAAGTTGTATGGACGAATGTCTAGCATTGCATTTTTGGTTACATAAATTGATCTCTATAAACGTATTATCTGCTTGGGGGCAGAGAAGGCAACTTCTCTTAGCTTATCGCGCTGTCCTAAGACATACTAGCTCAGAAGTTATACGTTTATATAATTCGGTTGTATGATTATGGAATGGAAATGTGGCATTCAAAGAGGAAATATGATGTGCTATGTGAAAGGTAATCATTACCTCGAGTCTCACACCCGGAAATGACCAAAATTGATTAGATGCAGCAAGGCTGTGTGGTTCGCAACCATTAAGGCATGATCATCACCTTATAGATATATTTGTTCCGGCTATGACGTCGGGTATTAAATTAATGTGATGTATGCGAAGAGAGCTCTCAGATTGGTCGGTAACGACCGGGGTGATGACATATTCGGTACTATCTACTGAGAAAGGTAGGTCTGTGTTGTGTTGGTAGAGGTGTGGATGTTCTGTTGAATTCCGTACATTCCTCTGGAGATGTACGGCCAGAAGTTAGTCCCTTCACCTGGTTATTTGTATGGAATCCATTCTCTAATAAACACCTGCCATATTTTCTATAGAGCCTAGTATGCTGGAATTTAATAATGGTAACAATTTCAACTAAGATCGATAAATTTACTTGCAAATGTTTTTCAAAGATACGTCATTAAAAATAATATCAATTATTTTTACGTATAATATTTTGGTTATCATAAGGTAAAAACCCGTTTCGTGTTTATGTGCGGCGTGGTCTTATGAGATACCTTTTTGTTTTCAAACAATGTATTTTGAGTTCTCACACCAGTACCATGACTGACCCGGATTTTTTTTTGTTCTCCCATTAAACACTGGGTGCCCTATTTTTCTAGGCGGCTAAGTAGTCAGGATTCTGTTTTTGAGTATTTAAGGAAGAGCATGTTGGAAGAGGTTTTTGTAGCATGGAGCAGGAGCACCCGATGTGGTTGTCTGTTTATCTATTTATTTTTATTTTTACACTTGGTCTAAGTTAATTGATATCGGCCAACGTAGGAGCAGGCAGTTATAACTGTTCCTGGCTGGGTTAGTTCAAGAAAAACTCTTATATACCCTAGTGAGGGTGGTTGTATGTACTATCTATCTATTTAAACATAATGTGAGAATTTGTGTTCCTAAATTTTAATTTACTATACCTCTAAAATCTACCTCCTTGGCACTTGGATTGATGACACGTGAATACTATGGATGCATTATTGTCGATTTTCGAGAGTTGAGCGGATGGGTCTTCACACCTTCAACTAGGAATATGTTCGCGACATTGACCTCCACTCATTCAACGGTTGGATTGGGTTGGACTGAGCCATGGTGGCCATAGTTCTTTGAAGAATGGCTATGATTTGGGTTTGGTTTTCTAGCGATTATGGTTGATTGATTCATGTTGGACTCTAAAGGGGAAGTGTAGAGAATGATCAGGTGAGGCGTGACTAAAGTTTCTTGGCATGGCGTGGCAGGTGGTGGTGGGAAAATAGGGATGGACTCGTGTCGTTTATGGTTCGTTTTGCGGCGAACGCTGGCGAGTTGGAGTGGGCACCTACGGCGTGAGTTGCACATTGTCCAGGTGGTCAACGGCGAGGGTGTGGTGGGGCACATAGACGGAGGCGATGGTTAGGGGCGGTTAAATTTAGATGTGTTGGAATTTGAACGGGAGTGGTAGAAGATGGATTAATATATTTTAATGATGTAATTAGTGTATATAATTATATTATTCAATTTACGAATCTTATTAATGCAATAACTAATTCATATGAGGTCGGAATCAAGCGCGATGAGTTGCATTACTTTCGTATCAATAAGAACTACGACGTAGAGTAGGATTGGATGGATTTGGAGCTATTAGGACGTTGTGTTAAAATTGAACACCTGTTCAATTTTAATTTAAACTGGAACGCTATTGCGACAATAGGAATCAACGTAGAGTTAAACTCACCATATTGGTTAACCAGTAATATTATATAATAGACCAAAATTATTGATTGGATGTTTGGATGATTTACTATTTTATCAATTGGTTTCGTTTTATCCCGCCCTAGAGTGGATGACCATTTATATGTACCTGCCTAGTAGCAGGTGTTATCATTTTATTGTTTGTGCTAAAGAGAATAGGTTGGAGGGATCTAACAGGATTCCTCACCATTGTTGATTTTATTTTTCAATAATATTCCTATCATATGAATTATTGGATATTAGACCTGATTGTTTTACACTTTTGGGTTATGATATTATTATATGTTCAACTTAAACCCTGTAGCGATAGAAAATCAATATCAATATTGGTTAAATGTTGGATGGTAATTTGCATCAAATTGGTATTTTAAAAATACTATAAAGTATCATTTGAGTTGAAGTTGATTTTTGAGATAAGAAATGATTTTAAATTCGAAATTGATTTTGAAATATTTTGTTTTTAAAAACTAAATTTCTATTTTGCTCCAACCTTTTTAGCTATCTTGTCTAAGTTGTTTAACATTATTTTTAAATTATTTAATTATATTTAATATTTTTTTAGGATTTTTATACATTATATTGTTTTAGATTATTTATATTTAATATTGGTTTAAAAATTATTTATTTATACTTAATGTTATTTTCAAGTTATTTATCAACATTTTAATACTTTGAAAGTCAATTATTTTAAAAATAAATATGGCTTGAAATTAATAAAAATGATTTATTAATAATGTTTTGGAAATTAATTATTACTATTTATAATAATGGTAAAACTTAATTATTATTGTTATTTAATAATGTTTTGAAATTATTTATTATTATTTTTAAGAAGTTTTGAAGTTAATAATTATTATTTATTTAAATGTTTATTATACTTAAATATGATTATACAATAGTGGTTTTGAAGTAAATGGTCATTATTTATTTATAAATAGCTCAAAATTTATAAATAGAGTTTTATCAACAGACTTGGGTTTATAAAAAGAGCTTTGTAAAAAGGTTTAGAGGCTTAAAGGAAGAATATTTACAGTGTACAGAAAGAAGTTTATAAATGGTTTTAGAATTTAGTAAAAAGGAAATCAAAATGTTTTGGAGACTTAAAGAGAAATTGTTTATAATGTATAAAGAGGATTTTTTAAATGAATAGATATTTATAAACGAATTTTAGAAATGGATTCATAGTTTAATAAGAGGAGTTCTATAATTAGTCCTTTGGATTTATAGTGGGTTTATAAATGATTTGAGAAATGAATTAGAGACATGTTTAAATGGTTTTTTGAGATTTATAAAGGAATTTATAAAGGTTTTAGAAATGTGTAAAAAGAGAATATCTTCCTCCATTTTGTGAATATACTTATACGTTGAGATAAGTATATAGGTATTTCCCAAGTATTGAAAATATACAGATTTATGAATGTATCTTCGTAGAGGTATTTTTACACAAGTAATTTACAAAGTGATTTTAATTAATGAAAGGATTAATTAAATAGGTTAGTGGTTGCTTATGTGTATAACCAATATTGGTTTTTCCTATGTAATTAAATCCATGATTTCAATGTTTGTTTATTCGATAATTAAATAATCGACAATCGAATTTGAAGCCAAACATATAACTTTGGTAATATCTAGAGGAAACACGTGAGTCACATGGCATAGTCATCTTTGACGATGCTATACTATGCATATAAATCTCGTTTCATTCTCCTTGGACAAATGATAAGGAAATCTGTCCACTAACGGTTAGGAGGTGATCTCTGCTCTTATCTTTAACTATCGATGTCTTAAAAAACCAGGGTTGAGTTTACCAGAAGCTATCGAATGGTCTTTCAAAAAGATGGGGATTAGGTATGTTATTCGAAAACCACTTCGATATAACTCAACATTTTCGAGTTGAATACATCTTGAAGATGGTGTAATTAAAGATGGAGCTCTTTGAAGTGCAAGGGCTACCTACCACTAATCCTGAGGGTGATGTCCTGAACAACTTGTGTAACAACTTGGGATTGTCGACCCTCGAAATCGACACTAATATGTCCATTGTATTACATGCCGAGCAGTCAAATCAGGAAAACCCAATCGTTAGGGGAAAGGAAGAAAGAAAGAAGAAGATAAGAGAAGAAGAAGAGAAAGAAACTGAAAACAACACAGAATCTCATAATTGCAATGGAACAAAATATAATATAATATAGTATGAATGACCTTTACGAAGAGAAACTATAATAACATACATCCATCAGAGTACAATAACTAATCACAGTCATCAGCCTGGGCAGTTTTAACAATCTGTCCTCATAATTGCTGATAATTAAAATAAACAATGCAGCAGAAAATAAACATATATGTGAATACGACTTAAAGACCACCAACTTGTCTCTTGAGCTCCAATGCATCCAAAGAAATCAGTAAATATGCTCGGTCTGACCCAAGCATTATAATAAAATAACACTCAAGTTAGTCTAGAAAACAACGTGAGAAAACACACCCAAATGGATTTTTAAAGTTACAGTAAATCTTTGAAAATCAAAAGTATCTCGTAAGACCACACCTCACATAAACACGGATGGGATTTTTCCTTAGGATAACCAAAACATTTTATATGAAATTCTCTAATATTATAATAGTGTCTAGATACTAATACTTATTAATCATTGTCGAAATTGTTACATTAATTAAATTATAGCATAATAGGTTGCAACTTAAAGCTTAAAGGCACGTATTGAAAAGTGGATTCCAAACAATGACTGGGCTATTGGGGTATCACCCTTCACGGTACATCTCTAGGGAAAATAACACCATGGTCGAACTTATTGACCCCTGCCAACATTGAACTGGCCTACCCTTTACTGGACAGTACCAAATATGACCATCCCTCCATTAATGGGCCCCGAAGCATACAAATGAGAGATAATATCGGCTCTATATAAAGATGATTGTACCCTACTTAGGAGCGACCCACGTAGGCTTCTGCATCTCCCCTGTTTTAATCATTCCCGATTGATGAGGCTTGAGGCTACGTTTTACCATTTATATAGCATTTTCCACTTGGAATGCTAACACTACCCTCTCGGCAATAATGCAATGCTAGCATTCATCCATACAAGTTCATTATGGGACTAAATGAAATGCTAAAGACCTCTGTCTTCAAATCCATAACCTTCAAGATTTCTTCACTTCGAAATGCTTAAGTTAGATCGAAGTGGTTTTCGAATAACATATATGACCACCGTCTCTTTGAAACAACATTGGATAATTCCCAGTAAACTCGACCCCGGTTCTTTAGGAAATAAACAATCAAAGATAAGAGCCAAGATCACCTCCTAACCGTTAGTGGATAGATTTTCTTATCATATGTCCTAGGAGAACGAAATAAGATTTATACACGCGGTATAACATCACCGGAGATGACGGTGCCAAATAACTCACATGTTTCTCCTAGATATTTCCAATGTTACGTTTTGGGTTCATATTTGATAGTTGGTTATTTAACTATTAACAAACACACACTCAAATTAGGGATTTAATTCCATAGGGAAAACCAATGTTGGCTGAGCATATAAACAACCGCTAGCCTCCTTATTTTATCTTTCATACATTAAATCACTTATAATACTTGTATAAAAGTACCTTTACGAAGATGTATTCACAAATCACTATATTTTCAATATATAGAAAATATCCATATACTTATCTTAACGCTATACATATATCCACAAAATGAGGAACGTTTCCTTTCTATGCAATTCGAAAATCTTTTATAACTCCAATATAAATCTCAAAAACCATTTATAAAACTATTTTATAAACCTCTAAAAATGCTTATAAAACTATTATATAAACCCTTTATAAAACCTAACCTCCATTTCCAATTATAAACTCTTCTATAAATTCCAAAACATTTATAAACTCTTTATAAATCCGTACAACTACTTATAAAACTCTTCTTATAAATCTATAACCCATTTCCAAAATACTTTTATAAATATTGAAATCATTTATAACTCTTTTTATCTTGAAAATAATCTCCCATTAAGTCTCCTAATCATCCTATAAAACTACGCTTTTAAAAAAACCCTAAATCTTATTATAATCTCTATTTATAAATCTTAATAATCATTTACTTCAAACAATATTATATAATAATGGTAAACCTCATAAATAAATAAACAATAAATTTTTACCTTTAAAACTTCTTAAAATAATAATTAATGATTTTAATTACATTTTTAATAATTAATTTTCAACCTTAATATAAATAATACTAATAATTAATTCCTAAAATATTATTAATAAATCATTGTTCTTAATTTCAAACCATATTAGTTATCTAAATAATTAACTTTGAAACAATATTAATATAAATAACTAACTTATAAAAAAACGTAAATATACTTCCTCGATAAAAATCCAAACTTAAATTTCAACGTAATCATTTCCATATTTATAAAACTATGTTTACAAATATCTTCTATTTTATAACATATTGCTTAACATCACATACTATCATAAATCAACAAATGTCATTTATTTTCCAATACATCCAATGATAATGGTTTCCTTTCATTTATAAGAACCATTTATAAATCTATCATTCTATAAATAAAATACGATTTTGCAAATCTTCACTTTATTTATAAATTTCCATATTTATATACTATCACATTTATAAACTCCCACTTTTATACATTATCCTTAATATATGTAGGTATATATACGTCACTTTATATCAACGGTTAATAAATATTTACACATTTCTATCTTCTTTATAAACCATATTCTTTTTTATAAAAGACGGACCAATTTTTAAGATTTAAAAAATATTTATTCACGGTTCAAAATCTCTATTTAAAATATTTTATAAGACTATAAATTTATAACCTCTAAAAATCATACCTGTTATTTTAAAATAAATCTCTTCTTTAAATAATTCAAGAAAAATTATTGAAACATATAATTTCCAAAATCATATTAAAATCCCTTTTTAAATCAAATCATTAGTTTATAATATTTTTAAATACCAAAAATAAGACCCAATGCTGCTAAAGCACTAATAAGAAAAATCATATCCATGTCATCAAATACAGCATCCAAGATATCATATATCAAATTATATGATAATAATCAATAGTGTGAGGAATCCTGGTGGATCCCTCTAACCTAGTCCCCTGCATCACATACAGTATAAAATCAAATAATATAATCCAACCGCTTCGAGGCAGGATCATATACAAAGGGTCATCCGATCTTACACGAGAGCGTAATAGGGTCTCATCCGCTCCAGAGGCAGTAATATATCCAAACCAACAATATAAAATAGTAAACATCCAAACAGTCAATAACAATCAACAATAAAATATCCACACATCAGATAAATAATTTTTGTCGACTATATAACATTCTAGTTACTCAAAAAGGTTAGTTTAAGTCACCTTAATTCCGGAAGTTGCCAAAGCACTCTGGTACGAATTAAAATTAAATAAGCATTCGGTTTTAGTTCCAATTCCTTTGATTTTCAAATCTATTCAATTCAACTACATAGCATAGAATTCGCCCATATGATCGCAATGCAACTTGCCACACTCGATTTGGACCTCTTATAAATTTGATATGGATTAATGAACTTTTGAAATATTTTTATTAAAATTAACTTAACTTAATAAACTTTTAAAATTAATTTACCCTTTCCTCTCAATCAACATTCATTTCCATAAACGAACTCGAGCGCGACATTCTTGATTGTGGCCACTGCTACCATTATAGTTCGCCGTAGCACTTGCCTCTGACACCACCAACGAGCCTAGTGCTACCTCTCCTTGTGCAGCTGATCATTGCGATTTTGCCAAAAAACCATCACCACTTTATATACCCATCGCCAGAACCACCTATCTTCGATCGACCACCATGGGTGAACTCGCCATCCCTAGCCGCTCCACTTTATTGTAGGAATTTTCGCTTAATTTCTCGACGTTAATGGCATGGGCCGTTGGATTGACAGCATTTGAATTGAGAGTAAAGCAAACTACTTCTCATATAGGCGTGATTTTATATAGAAGGGGATGGTATGGGCACGTTTACAATGGGTATGGGCTAATGTATAGTAGGCATGGCTATATATATTTTTTAAATAGAAAATGTAGCTCTTAAACGTCCAAATTCTGAAACTCTTATCGAAACATGATATCGCCGTTCTATATGAAATGCGCTTATTCTGAACACAATGGAACTATTCTCGAGACCTAATTCGACCATATATAGAAGATAGTTTTCAAACCCAGTTATATTACATTAATTTTTGAAATTAATTTCTACATGTTTCGACCTCACACTTCCAAACCATACGCTCAATCGTCAAGAAATTCGATGGCATATTATAATTCACTATCACAGATCCAATGAAACTGGTTTCGTCAAAATCAAAGACTGTCCCCTGGAAGGCTATTTTCATCTGTTAATTAAAACAAATTATTGTAAAAACTAGTTTATTCATTTTTAATCCAAATTTAAAAGTTTATTATCTTCATTCTTATTCAAATAGAATTTTAATAAGCTTTCGAAATCATTTTCATTTGTATTCAATTCAAGATTATACAATTTCAAATATTCAAATAACCATTATATTTTAAATTTAAGTTCTTTAATTTATAAAATTAACATTTCAATATTTAAAATCAATTAAATATTTCAAATTCAAATGATTGAAATGATGGATCATTACAACTTGTATGGATGAATGATTTCACTATATTACTACCTGGAGGACAGTTTTAGTTTCTCAAGTGAGAAGTGCTATATGAAAGGTAAAATGTAGCATCAAGCCTCATCGACCGAGAATGACTAAAATGGGGAAGATGCAGCATGGCTAAGTGGGTCACTCCTCTTAGGGTATGATCATCCCTATTTAGAGTCAATATTATCTCTCATTCGTATGCTTCGGGGCCCATTAACCAAGGGGTGATCGTGTTCGGTACTATCTAGTAGAAAGTAGCCAGTTCTGTGTTGGTAGGGGTTGATAGGTTCGACCTCGATGTTATTTTATTTAGAGGTGCATTTTGATGGGCGGTACTTCCACTAGCCCAGTCATTGCATGGAATCCATTCTCCAATAAGCATCATACGTACTTTGTTGGGTCCAATTATGATGAAACATGAGATGCAAGCATTTCAACTATATTTATATTTTACTTTAACCCCAAGACATTATTATAATATCAATGGATTTTCTTTAGAAAATGTTTTGGTTATTGTAAAATAAAAACCCATCGGTGTTTATGCGTGGCATGGTTTTAGTAGATACTTTTGATTTCAAAGGTTTTAATAATTTCAAAAATCCAGTTGGGTGATTTTTCTCACGCTGGTTTACTAGACTAACTCGGAGCATATTATAGATTTAGTCTGGATGCTTTTGGAATTTCAAGAAACGAGCTGGAGGCCTAGACACGTATTCATGTACATGGTTATTTTTCCTTTGCATTCATTCTTGTACATATTATCAATTTTGAGGACAAAAATTCATAATTTTCCAGGCCAAAATAGGTTAGTATACTCTTATCGATGTCTGTATATTCATGTGTTATAGTTTTTTTGTGTAAAGATTTGTTGTATATTATAGATTATTCGCTTCGCTGTGAGATTTTATGTTGTTGAGTTTCTTCTTGTCTTCTTCTTTCTTTCTTTTCCCTAACTATTCGTCTTTCCATTCAATTTGAGTGGATCGTGTATAGTAAATTGTCCGCTTAAACTCTTCAAAAAAGTGGGTCGTTACAATATATGTATATGTATATATAAAGTTATTAAAAGTAAATAGTAAATTTAATAATATTTCATATATATATGTATGTATGTATTATAAATAAAATATATACTTTAACCTAAAAAGCCTTCCTTGAAAAAGGCTGAAAGCAATTTATAAATTAATAAATATATATTTATAATTTTAGATATAAAACAATATATTCTATGTTTTAAAATTAGTAGATAATTAAAATAAAATACAAAAAGAAATATTTTACGCATTTAGAAAAATATTTCATACATATAAGAATAAATGTATGTTTAGAATATTTATGCATATATCTGGTATACAAATACGCATGCACTCACACACGCATATAAGTTCTTAACTATTAAATCACGTGAACCGCGTCATACAAATGAATTATTTAAATGGCTTAAAATATTATAATTATATTTGGATAATTATATGATTATATATATATAATTATGATAACAATGGTTAATTTACATAAAAATAGAAATTAGAATGTTTGACTTTCAAAATTAAGCCTTTAAACATGTCTCGATGAGTGTAACTCTTAGACTCCTTTGAATCGGAAAATCATAATGCAATGATCAAATGCATCATAATTTTCTATATAATATTTGATGTTTTAGGACATAAGAGCTTGGTCTATGAAGGATGAGGAGACGTGCTTACAGCTAAGGAGAGAGGGATTAAAAAGTTCACATGAAAGAGCCTTGGTTTGGTATTTATAGGGAAAAAATGGAGAAAATATGTCACACGTTTTACTCCTTCCCTATTTACTATTTCCAATTTATAATTATAACAAAAATCAATCCTCCATTATGCTTCCTATCATGGATGGCAATGTTTTGACCTTTATGAGCCAACAAAACCTTAAAACCCATTCATTAATTAATTGCATTTTAATCCAACACACACATACAACTTTTATATGCGCGTCCCATTAATTACTAATAACACTAAGAACGTCAAATATATTAACAATTAATATTTCTTAAATATTAATTGATTTATAATAATTTATAAACTAATTAAATCACGTGGTATTTTGAAGAATTCACAAATATGGTTCTAAAATTCAATTGTAAATTCAGTCTATGATTAATATCGAATAATTCGATTATTAACGTTCACACATCAACTTAGCTATTGGTGTGCATATTTGGTTGAATTCATCGCCTATAGATCTTCAATATTAAATAAAATTTACATTTTAAGTAGTATCTTTCAGTAATTATTATTTACACACACTTCGCCGAAACTGTATCACCTTAGGATGTATGGAATTTGGTATTGGTTAAACTTCTTATATTATTCATATTTAGTTTGGCTAATCTATAAAGAATGTAGTTGGTTAAATAATAACATTTATGGTTAACATTTCTACTCTTGCCAGAGATTGTGACCATTAGTTGACTACAGTGGACTGTGATATTAACCTCATACTACCGAGGAGAAAAAAATTCTATTGAAAAGATATTATCTTTTAATGCGCCTACTCAGACCCAAATATAGTCCCTCGATGGTCGTCGTGCCATGATGTAACTATAATCAAAATAGAGTATCCTAATAGAAATTGCACAGTATTCTCAAGTCGAGAGATGTAGTGATTGGAATTTTATCGATTTGGTTTATGAATATTTAATTATTCTAAATATTCAGTTAATGGTTTTAATAATTAAATAACCGTCTTTCAATTTATAACCAATGATAGAATATTCATTTTTTATTTTGTATTCTAAAATAGGAGTTTGATGAAAAATAGAAAATGTGATCGAAACCCATTTTTTGGATTTTTGACCTTTTATAGAGCCATAAGTTGTAAAAGGGTGTAATACATTTTTTTTACTTTAAAAACAACGTATAAAATGTTCAAGGAAACACATTTATTTTGGAAATTAATAAATAAATAAAAGAACAATAATAAGAATTTTTATATTTGAAAATATGAAAATATGGTTCAAGTGCAAAAGTGAACAAAAGTACCAAAAACGCCCAATAATCCACCATTCATATGGATTTGTACTATGGAGGTTTAGATAAGATGACAAAATGAAAATGGAGGTTAAGGGTATTTCATGAAGTAAATGTTGACAATTGGAAATGCAAAGCGATTGGATTACGAATTGTATGATTGGATATCATTAGTAAATAAGATACATGTGTATCAAAGCAAGGGCTAACTTAATGTCCTTGATTTCATAAGCAGAATTTGGTTGCCCAACTAAAAAGGTACATGTTTAAAATTGTTGTTGATTTGATGATTTTATGATTGAGCCACTTGGCTTATGTTTTCTTTATTACTTTTGGCCTGGAGTGGCAGTCATAGTTGTTTCACTCTTGCCATGCAAAGGAGACACTAGCGAAAATTTTCGAAATTTAAGGCGTTAGAAATTTTTTCAGAAGTTTTGAAGAAATTTTTAGTAACTAAATTTGATTTTGAGTATAATATGAAATGATTAAATGGGATGATGTTAGTTCGAATCTATGGATGAATTTGGAATAGTAAAAGTAATAATAGATTTTCAATGAGTTGATTTTTAGAAAAGGTTAAGGGATTAAAAGGATTTGGTAAGTTATTTCAACTAATTGGTTTTAAAAAGTAATGGGTTTGGGCATTTTTCTTACCATGGCAATTTCAGGGACGAAATTCTTTTAAGGGGAAGATTGTAGCGACCCAGAATTTTAGTTACTTGAATTTGGAATATTTAGTCAATTTTTAATATTGAAAAGATAATTTCATAAGTTAAATAACTTGAGTTTCAAATATAGCGATGTATTTGATAATTAATTATTGTATTTAATGATTCAATTTTTTTTAAATAATTTAATCTTGGGTTTTAAGTTGGATAAAAATGATTTTGAAAATTTATTTAAATTCTATTTAAATAAGAATAAAGATAATAAACATTTAAATTAGACTTAAAAGTGATTAATTTGGTTATTATAATAATTTTTTTAATTAACTTATAAAAATAGCCTTACGTAGCACTGTCTCGGATTTCGACGAAACCTATTTCACTACATTTGTAATAATGAGTTATTGTATGCCAACAAATTTTATGGCCTTCGGACGTACCATTTGGACATGCGAGGTCGAAACACGTTGAAATTTATATGGGAAATTCAATAATATAACTAGGTCAAAAACCTATCTTCTGCATACTATCAAATTAGGTCTTGAAACAAATTCCATTGCGTTAGGAATAGGGGTATAACATATAGAACGTCAGGCGACACGTCTTGATAGGAGTTCGAAATTTTTGGATGTTTTGAAATTCGTTTTTATAATTTTATATATATATATATATATATATATATATATATATATATATTATAACCATGACCTTGCCCAAACCCTATCCTATTCTTGCCCATGCCTCCATCACGCATACTGATACCCTGCCATGTCGTTCCCCATATATAATTTGCGCACAAATTTGAGATAGCAAATAAAAAAACAAAACTTGGCCATATCCAAAAAGCTCTTGTCCATCTGAGCCGCTCGAGGTAGTTTTAGGTCACGTGGTCAACTAGAGAAATGTGCGTAGCATCAAGATGAGGCGAATGAACGGTGGGATCGTTGTCTAATGATGCGGATGGCCAGGAGGTGGAGATGGCCGGTGAAAACATTTTCGATCGATTACGGTGAATTAGCAAGCTTTGGGGTGATGAATTGTAAAGGTGAAATGTAGGGGAGGGGCAGGGCTATCTTCGGCCAGAGTTTGGTGGAGTAACTCCACCTGTGGCGGCGACGGGGTATGGTTGAACGAAATTCGCATTTTGGGGAAATGGAGGCAGAGGCGGCAATTTGGATGGCCGCCTGGGTGGCCGAAGGAGCGGTGAAGGTGGGGACTTTGCTTGGGTTTGTACCGTGGCAACTATGGCCAGAGGCGGCGACGGCAAGGAAGGGAAGTTGGCCTGGGTTGTTTCGTTCGTGAATGAGAATTTAGGGAGATGGAAGGTTAGGCGTAGGATTAAGGAAAATTTAAAAGGTCGGATTCGAACGAAGCGAGTCGCATTA
This sequence comes from Allium cepa, assembly GCA_030765085.1. Lineage (NCBI taxonomy): Eukaryota > Viridiplantae > Streptophyta > Magnoliopsida > Asparagales > Amaryllidaceae > Allium > Allium cepa. The sequence continues at coordinate 859,359,426 of CM060943.1, forward strand.
GGTTCATACCAATGAATACTACGGGATGGAATTGGTTAGGTAGAGATTAAAGCTTGTCGAATTTTACATTGGATTCGAATATTGTTCGAATTCAAATGGAACCAGAATGCGCAAGCGATAATTGGAATTTCGGTGAGTTAAACTCCTTTCTGCCAACTATTATGATATATAATTGATAAAAAGTGTTGAATGATTATTCGGATGATTTACTATTTTATGTTAGTTATTTGGATATATTTCTGCTCCAGGAGCGGATGGGACCTTATTACATTCCTGTGTAAGAGTGGATGACCATTTGTATATGAATCCTTCGTCGAAGTGGTTGATTTATATTATATAATCGTATACCGTTTGTGATGCAGAGAGACGAAGTCGGAGGGATCCAACATGATTCCTCACTAATGTTGATTATATATATATATATATATATATATATATATATATATATATCTGTGTGTGCGTATATGTGTGTATGTATGTATATATATGTAGGCTGATATATATGAGCTGTGATGTAGGGGAAAACAGATTGGAGGGATCCTACGCGATTCCTCACTCCTATTGAAGTGGTTTCTATAATATCCCAGTTAGGCGAATTATGGGATAATAAACCTGATTTTTTATATTGGTTAAGCGTTTGGCAGCAATTAGCCAGTATTTTAAAAAAACTATAAATTGCCATTTGAGTGGGAATTGGTTTTTGAGATAGGAAATGATCTTCAAATCCGAAATTGGTTTCCGAAAATATTTTCTTCTAAGATTATTTAATTATATTAATACTTTTTTAAAGTTATTTAATTAAACTAATATTACTTTTTAGTTATTTAATTATTGTAATATTATTTTAAGATTATTTATAATTATATTAATATTGTTTTAAAATTATTTTATTAAGTTAATAATGGTTTAAAGTCATTTAATTATAGTAAGATTATTTTAAGGTTATTTAATTATATTAATATCGTTTTAAAGTTATTTAATTAAATTATAATTTAAAGTTATTTAACTATAGTAAGATTATTTTAAGGTTATTTATTTATTTTAGTATTGTTTTAAAACTATTGGTTTATAGTTAATATTGTTCTAAAGAATTTATCAAAATGTCAAAATGTTGATTATTTCAAGAATAATTATGGTTTGAAATTAATAATAAGGATATTAAAAAGGTTTGGAAAATAAATTATTATTTTTAAAAATGGTAAAGATTGATTATTATTGTTTATTTAACAATATTTTGAAATTATTAATTATTAAGATGTTTTAAAGTTAATAATTTCATTCATTTATAATGCATATTGTTAATAGTTATTAATATATAATGGTGTTTTGAAGTAAAAGATTTCCAATTATTTATAATTGTTTCCGAGACCCATGAATAGAGTTGAAAGAATAGATTTTATAAGAGAAGTTTATAAAATAGTTAAAGACTTAAGGGAAGAGTATTTATAAGATAAAAGAGTTTATAAATGGTTAGATATTTATAAATGAATTCTAAGAAATGGGTTTATAGATTTATAAAAGGAGTTTTGTAAAGGGTTTTATGGATTTATAAATGACTTTGAGAAATGTACAAAAGAATTTATAAATGATTGATATGTATAAAGAAATTTTATAAATGGTTTCAGGAGTTTTATAAAATGGTTTATAAATGATTTTAGGGAATTATAAGGAGTTCATGAATGATTTTTGAATCGAAACAAAAGAAAATCTTTCTCAGTGGGTTTTCCTTCAAATTTACAATCAATAGTGATTTCAATGCTCTCTTGCCTTGTCCCTTATATTTGTTTTCTGTTTCAAGTTTACATTTTATATCAATGTCAGATGCAGAGTATTGTTGTTTCATCGGGGCCTTTCTTGCTCTACTAGAGATGATAATGATGATCGGAGAGATGCAATTGAAAAGTTTGGCCACCTTAATGAGGCAGAGCTAACCTCAAATTCTATTATTCATCTGATGCACAGCACGTCTCACTTACATTTTGATAGTCTTTGATTTCTGGATCTATCAGGTTGACGTTGACATATTTTTCGGCAAATCCATGGGATTTGGCTTCGTTACTTTCGATGAAAAGAAAGCAACATAGGAAGCCGTAGTTGGAGAAGGATTGTAAATATAACAGAGAAAACAAAAGATAAAGAAGGGTTGTGGTTGAGAGTTTGAACACACATCAAAGGACTGTTATATTTACACCTCATTGAAATTAACAATGGTAACCATTAGGTGTTGTTTGCACTCAAAAAATTCCAGTTCTCATTGATGATACGTTCAACGCATCAGACGCATCGGACACACCAACATTCCTTTCTCTCAACTAAGGCTATTTGAGCCGTTGGAGGATAGAGTAACATCAGCGTCAGACACATCGGACGTGTCGAGCCGTTTTACTCCAACGGCTTCTCCTTCTTCTTCCTCTCCATCTATATATTTCCCCTTCATCATCTGTATCTTCACAACTCTAAACCACCGAATAACAAATTGTTTTCGTCAATCCGCATGTTTGATTGGGTATATTTTAGCACCTCGATCTTTATTTTTTCCTCTTTACATCATATATTTTTCTTAATAATTTTTTACAATTAGAATATCAAACTGAAAGGCTCCACATCATTGGACACTCGAAAGCTACTCAGATTATGTTAAAATGTGTCGTTGAAGCATATTCTATCCGCGGTAATAATATCAAAGGAGTGCAGAAAGCTATAGTGGAAGAGTTCAATCGTGCTATAGAAAACATCACGTATATTGAGTAATAGAAGAAGCCATAATCCGACATAAAGACGATAGTCTTAGAAGAGATTGAGTTAAATGAGAAAGTTTGTGCAACAAAATTGGTGCCGGCTAGGATAATCGTAGATAAACTGTTACATGCAGCAAGGAATGGTGGAGTGATCATGAAAAGATATTTTTCATATATACATTTTTGTGTTTGTAATCTTTTATTAATTATTTTAATTATAGGAATTTGAAACGATTGTTTTGAAATATAGAAAAGAGTCGTTTGACAATTTGGAGTCGATGCAACAATTGTTTTAAGGGACGAATGCAACTAGACAAATGTATATGGCTTGTGCTAACCAAAAACCACCGTAACTAAGTACCCCTTCTACGTAGATCAAGTTTGATATGACAGGGCTTTTGAAGGGTTTTTCACAAAAAAAAAATATTCATTAAAAAACTAAAAATTAAAAACGAAAATTTTCTATCTATATTCAATGACCGCGAAATTTGATCTTTAAGGTTTACACATTGAAGACTGAAAGTCGATCTTCGATTGGTTTGTATATTTTGACGGCGTATAATGACTGAATTTCAGTCTTTAAATAAACCATTAATCCATATTTAAAAAACAAAATAACCAATGGTGGAGATTTTGTTTTATTTGTTTGAATTAGATGGCTTGTATTTACCATCCATGTGATATTTCTCGGCTCTCATATTAAAACAAAAATATTGAAATAACTACCACATTTCCTTAATCTAAGGATCCCATTCATAGACATACTTATCCACTTTCTCCATCTAAGGTTTAAACTACAGTTCCCATAATTTCTCGCATTAAAACTAAATTATCACCCTCTTCATCGAACACCTCATCCATTGTACACAGTATGATGGTTCTTACTTCTTCTAAATAGATTCAAACAAAGAATTTACACATACATCAAACTCATCATATTCCCTCATCCTTTTCCTTCTCTGTCCATTTTCTCTAACCAAAAATTATTTAAAAAAACCATCAAATATATTTCCCACTTTTCCAATACTTACAACAAACCAAGAGAAACAAGAATTTTTATAACCATTCCTTATTGATAATATGGGTTCATGCATATGACGAAACTATTGGAAAAGTAGCATTCACAATCTTCTAGAGGAACAACAACATGCACATGATGCAAGTAACAACCCTCTATTTCATACTTAACGTGCTTCTAATGTTATTGCCACTGAACTCAACTCCATCATTATAGGCGGATTCATCATTGGACTTTGTGGTGGATGTCCAAACAAGCTGCTCTGTTATTTCTGTTAGAACAATATAAAGTATTGTTTCAGCAAAATATCACAGTCAGGATAGTGGCTTTGAACACTATGAATAATTATACGGAGGAGGTTTATTTGCGTTGATGGAGATGAAATTCTACACGGTGGAGTTGACTTCAAACAATCTTGTTTAATAGAAGTGATTGAAAGAGAGATGGGAGCGTCAAATTTTGATGGAGGGACTAGATTTTACGGATGGAGACTAAACATCCTTCTTTCACCAATCTCATTTGTATGTAATCGTCGTAAATTCCAGTCTTGCCCTCATATCCATAGGAAAGCTTTCAAGAAGTTCATATAATTGATTTCATTTAATTCTTTTGACTTTGTAGAGAAGAGTTGTTACACAATTTTTCAGTTCTCCATTTTAAATATTGTACATTGTATTTTTTCAATGAAGAGCAGTTGTTAAGCTGTTAGGCTAAGGGTTCTAATGTAACGATATTAATGATAATGATATTTATGATCTTGTATAGTTTAGATGCGCATGTTTCTTTTATTAAAGTAAATTAAATCATTAGTTCGGATTTTCCAAGTAAAAATATATAAAAAATGATTTACATTATATATACACACACACACACATATGTATATATGTATATGTAGTATGTGTGTGCGCACACGCACGCGTTTATTTGAGACCGATTAGTTACCATATTTCAGTCTTTAAAATGCAATCTTTAAAAAAAATTAGGACCATAACTAGTCTTTAAATTTTAAGACTGAAATTTAGTCTCACGTTTTCTTGTGACTAGGACATTAGAGAGTAAAATTTTAGGTAGTGTTTTAAAGACTGAATTGGTTAATTAGAGACAATTATTTTCGGTCTCTAGCTCAAGGTGTTTTGCTAGTGTTTTAATCAACTGGATGAAACGCAAGATGAACAAATTCAAAATTTGATTCCACCAATCAATCCTTCAATACAACAATTTTCATGCAACAAGCTCTATTGCAACAAGCTCCAATTATTTGTTCATCTTGAGGTGCACATGCTAGTTTGAGAAGACGTCGTGGAAAAACTAATGAGAAGATGCATGGCAACATTGACCGATTGCACGAGAAACATATGAAAAAACCTCGTTCGGATTCAGACAGTTCGAACACAAATAGTGCAGACTCAACAAGAAATTCTATAAATTATGCAGATATGGCTGCTCTCATTGAACGTCTTGAAGAAGGAGGAGAATTTGATTTTGATGTATGTAGTCCGATAATAGATTTATTCAATGCACTTAACGATGATTTAGCAAAAATTGGTTGTCATCAGTGGTTGCCAAAAAAGGGCACACTAAAACGTACCAAACTTATTTGATAAACCAAAGTGGTGGCAATAAATAGGATTCTTACTATAATTGTGTTTCTATTACATTATATATGCATTTTCCCGTTGTGTTTTTAAGAAACTTTTGTTAATTTACATGTCTTTCAGTTTTTATATTTTTATTTCATTATAATTAAATGCATATTACACAAACAATAACAAACAATTAACAAATTATAAATCAATTAAATTATTAATTACAACTTAAATATCCCGATTAAATACCCGCTTAAATGCCCCGTTTGTAGCTCCAAATGGACACCTCTATCAATCAACTTTTCCGCTAAATGTCATGTTCAGATTTCTCGTTTTGGTTCAGTAGGGATGCACCCTTACTCATATCATGGTTTCAGTCTCCCGGCTCAGTTGTTGTCGATTCTCTTCGCTGCCACTGATAAAAAAGTATATTATCAAAAATAAAACTTCCTTAAGAAATAATTGATTTGAAGAATATGTAGTCGTAACCAATAATAATTTTCTAAGCTTGAGGTGGTTTAATCATTTATGGAGTTAGAGTTTCCTTGATTATTCCTCTTTGACAAACTAAAATTATTTAGCACTAGATGTTAAGGGATTTTAGATGTGTGTTCGAATTAACAACATCTTGTGTAAAGAATTTGAAGAAACTGTGTTAGAGTGAGAATTGATATGATGGCAGTATACTCTATTAAAATTCAGTTATAATTACATATAGTTTGTGCATGATATAGTTGTATTTATAGTATACAGCTCTATATGGGCTAACTCCAAACGTGTAGCCCAATTAGCTACCTATCCTACCCGAACTGATGTTTACATAATATCATATATTATTACAATTGCTCTAGTTCTTTTCATTTCCAATACTCCCCCTCAAACCGATATTAGGGTTAGGGTACGACGGTTCCCAAATTGATTTTCTACTCCAATTTCTCTTCAAATTCATCAGATTGCAAGCGATTTCTGATTTACAATTGTTTTGCGACTTGATTTCTCAGCAAATCTCTATGCTTTCATGACTAAATTAGCTGCTTTGCTGAGATTTTGATGTTGAGATAATTTTGATTCATGAGCTTTAATATGTTCAGCAGTCTTTCTTTTATTTGTTTGAGTCTCTTCTACGTTCAGATCGTTTCTTAATATGATGAAGCTTTGAGCAAACGGTGTCGTTGTTAGAACGTCGGCACGCTGGTAAGGTGCAACTACGTGGTTAACTTGTAACCTCCCTTTTTGCACTTTTTCTCGAACAAAATAGAGGTATATCTCTGTATGCTTTATCTTCGAATGTAGGATTGGGTTTGCTGACATGTAAACTATGCTGTGATTGTCATACCATAATGTCGGTTTGCTCTCTATTTTGATATTTAGTAGACTTAATATTGATTGAATCCACATTATTTTTGCTGTTGCACTTGCCATGCTTCTGTATTCATCCTCGATGCTGGATCTGGAAATGGTTGATTGTTTCTTTATGCACCATGATGTAAGATTGCCGCCAATATATATGCAGTATCATGTCACTGACTTCCTATCATCCGAATCAGTGGCCTAATCAGCATCACAATAGCCAGTTATATTGAGATTGTTGCATTCTTTTAATGATAATACATAATTTGCAGTTTCCTTTAAGTATCTCAGTATCCTTTTTACTACTTTCCAGTGATTATCCAGTGGTTCGTGCATGAATTGACATAATTCATTGAAACTAAATGATATATCTGGTCTATTAATTGTAGCATACCGTAAAGCACCAACAACACTTCTGTATTGTATAGTGTTAGTTATGGGTTCTCCTCTGATTTTGTCCAAATGCTAATTTCTTATCATTTGAGTTGGTTGTGATTTTGCATTATCCATTTTAGTCTTGATCAACAGCTCAGAAATATATTTCCTCTGGCTTAGAAGTATTTCTAACTTTGAGATTCTACCTACTTCTATGCCCAAGAAATAACTTAAGTCCCCAAGATCCTTGATTGAAAATTTCTTATCCAAATAACGAGTGAGCTTATTGATTTCAATTTCATCATTCCTAGTAATAATTATATCATCCGCATATATTAGAATATATATACTTGATTTGTTGTTGAGCTTGATGAATAGTGAATTATCTGATTTGGTAGACGGATAGCCTAAAGTGATTACACCGGTTTTTAATTTATCAAACCACACTCTTTGTGCTTGTTTAAGGCTATATATAGCCTTATTTAATCTGCATACAAGATTCATATTTTCCTTGTATTCTATGGTTTCTCCATGTATATTTCCTCCTGTAGAATACCATTTACAAAAGTGTTGTTGACATCAAGTTGCCTAATATTTCAATGCCTATGCAATACAATGGTTAAGACTACTCTTATAGTTATTGGTTTAACCATTAGAGGGAATGTTTCGTTGAATTCAAACCCATATTGTTGAGTATATTCTTTTGCCGCTAATCTGACCTTTTATCTGGCTATAGTTCGATCTGAATTTTTCTTTAGTTTGTAGGTCCATTTGCATCTGAATATGCTTTTACTTTCTGTTGGGCACACCAGTTTCCATGTTTTGTTTCTTATAAGTGCATTGTACTCTTCATCAATTGCTGCATTCCAATTTTTGTCCTTTGCAACTTGCTTAAATATTTCAGGCTCCTCTGAAATAGTGACTGCAGTGTATAACTTTGGTCTAAAAATGCCACTTTTTTGTCTTGTGATCATGGGATGACCTACTCTCACTTGTGGTTATTAGTCGACATTTGCTTGACTATTGTTGGTTCCTAATTGATTTTGTAGATTGTTTGAATTTTGTTCACTAACTTGATGAGTTTGCTCATTTGAGTGAGTAGGAGATTGACTGAGATAGCTTGGTAGTTCTGGTGACTCATGACCTGGTTGCTTTGACATTGTGAGTTGAGAATCATTAACTCCAGCAGTCCTTTCAGCCTCCCTTATTTGAAATATATCAATGCACACAGGTAAATCAGGTATTGATGCCTTTGGATTATATATCTTTTTGGTAGTATTTATATCTACATTGCTAAAAGGAAACACATGCTCATTAAATACAACATGTCTACTTATAAATACTTTTCCACTATCATCTAGACATTTATACCCCTTCTGTTTTGTTCCATAATTTAAAAAGGTACATGGTCTTCATCTAAAGTTAAGTCTATGTGTATTATATGGTCTCAAGTAGGGGAAACATAGACAATCGAAGGTTCTCAAGTGTTGATAATCAAGTTTAACTTTGTATAACCTTTCTATATAGCTTATTCCTCTGAGAACTTTTGTTGGCAACCTATTAATTAAGTAAACAACTGCGCTGAATGAATCAGGCCAAACTTTTAATTGTAGAGACAACTGAGCTAGCAATGTAAGGCCTATTTCAACAATGTGTCTATGTTTTCTCTCAATTAGACCATTTTGTTCAAATGTATTTTGACATGTAATTCTACTAATTATTCACTTTATTGTTGAAAAACCTACTGAGTGGACTATACTCGGTTCTACCATCAGTTTCCATTATTTTAACTCTAGTTTGTTTTAGAGCTAAGGATATATAATGAACAACTACATTGCATGTTTCAGACTTTGATTTCAAAAAATAGATCCATGTGAGCCTAGAAAAAGCATCAATGAACGATATATAATATTTGTGGCCGTAGTCTGCACATATTGGGGTTGGACCTCAAAGGTTAGTTGCAACTAATTCTAAAGGCTTAGAGTACATAGTTAATGAGTCACTAAATGCAAAATTATGACATTTACCCATTCGTCTGTATAAACAAATATATAGTGAAGATATATCATTAAAAGGAATTTTATTTTCACAAAGCACTTGTCTAATAAATTTTTCATTTATACGACCAAGCTTATAAGGCCAAAGATCATTTTTATTTCTCCCCGGTTGAACAGTTTCAGCCCTTTACAGTATTTTTGTTTTCTTACGGACTTGGTAGAATTAACCAGATTGAATCTACTTAATCCCCTAACAGCATCACCCTGCAAAAGAATTTCTTTCGTTAGTATGTCTCTAACTAAACAATAATTATAGTAGAATTCAAAATAGACATTATTGTCTTTGGCCAATTGTAATACACTCATGAGATTTTTCTTTATTCTTTGTACTCTTAATAAATTGTTTAAAATTAACTACCTTGCACCTTTGATAGATGCATTTCTAGTATGAATAATACTAATAGACTTAGCATTTCCCATACAAATTGACTATTTACCTCTATACTCCTTATTGCTAAGATTTAAGTTGTCAAGATTGCTTGTTATATGATTGGTTGCCCTAGAATCAGGGTACTAGCTTTCATCCTAAATGTGTTAAGATCTTGTAGTGACATCTTGATTGCATATCCTTTTATTCTTAGATCGAATGCTTGTATCCGATTGTGCTTGAGCCAACATAACGTTGAGGTTCCTATTTTGTTGATTTCTTTGGCCCTGATTAGGCACGTAACTGACATTAAATATGAAATAGCACTTCATTGCAGTGTGACCTAGGTTCTCACATATTTAACATTTTGGTCTATTGTTATTACCACTCCATCTTCCTCTACCTCTTGCCTTGTTTGAGTATCCACCTCTTTGATAAGATTGACCTTGTTTGCTGATGTTTTGACCTTTGTTCTTCAAAATGCTTGGATAATTGATTTCTAAATCTAAATCCTACGGTTTCATGCGATCAATTTTTGCTTCATATGCAAGCAGGGTTGAATGAACATATTGTACATAAGGTAGAGTTGGTTCAGATGATATGACTACTACAAATGCTTCATATTCATCACTAGGACCATTCAAGATGGTCAAAACTTGTTCGGTTTCAGTGATCTGGTGCCCTACAGCCTCTAAAATATTACAGATATTGTTGACTTGTACTTAATATTGCCTCATAGGTTGATTGTCTTTATTGATATGATGCGGTTGTCTTTTGTAATGCGTAACCTTTGTAGCTAGTAGAGTGTTGAAAATTCTCTCAACTATAATCCAAATTTCATTTACAGATTTGCAGCCAGTCACTTGTGATAATAGATTAGTATTGATATGATAACAATCATGCACTTATTAACTCGTCCTGTCTATAATACTTTATGTGATCTTTATTACCGATCATTTTGTTTCGTTGGTCAGCAACGAATCTTGGTGGGATAGGTTCAGTGCCAATAATGAACCCTTCAATACCATATCCTTGAATTGTGGTTTCTGTTGGGAAATCCAATTATTCGGTTTCGATGACAACAGCTATACAATGGAAATTGAATATACATATATATTTATATATGCACATACCTGCTAGAACAACATTACTAGAAAGACAAGAACAAGGCTCAAAGGACACTACAAAAGACTACAAGTCGATGGGTACAAAGGAGCAACAGAAAAGATTCACAAAATAGACAAGCACCAATATCCGATGTTGGGTGCATTTCCGCCACCACTGAATCAAAAAAGAGAAGCACCACCGAACCAATGAAGGGAAGATACCACCGAACCACCTCCTCTCCAAGCAATGCCGAACCACCTCCTCTCCAAGCAATGCTGAACCATCCTTCTCCATCTACCACCGAACCGCCTCCTCTCCAAGCAATGTCGAACCACCTCCTCTCCAAGCAATGCCAAACCATCCTTCTCCATCTACCACCGAACCATCCTACTCCAGGTGTCTACCGAACCAAATCGAAGTAGCACCACCGGACCAGAAGTAAGGGAGGTCACCACCGGACCAACCTCCACCAAAATAACCTCCACCGAACCAACGTACTACCGGATCAAGGAGTACAGGACCAACCTTGCCAGGCCAGATTGCTTCTGCCCAGGCCCACCTGCAGCTATATATATCCAGAACCCTAGCCTCAGCCTCACTTTATAAATAGAGGGGCAGGGGTACAACAATGGCAGACAAGTTTGAGAGCTCAAGCGCGAATAGAACTTTCAAACAGTTTTCAGATACTTGTAATCAAAGCTTTGTACTTGTAATTTGAAGAGAAAAGGAGAATAAAATATAAAGTGGACGTAGGCACATTCTGGCCGAACCACTATAAATCTGTGTGTCTTTTACAGTTTAGTCCATCTATTTTATATATTTGCATAAATCATCCAAATCACTAAGAACAACACATAATCAACTAAATCATACGACTTGGAGGTGTTTGCCTATTTTTTGTGCAAACATTTTTGGTGCTTTCACTGAGAGCAGGAGCTTGAAGCTTCAACTTCTCCCACTTAACCCTTTTCCTATCAGCATCGTTCATTGCTTGGAAAACATGCCTCCCGGACGGAAGAAAGATGCTAACAAAGGAAAGAACATCGCAGCTGGCAGTATCCCAGATCCAGTGATCAGAGATCAAGACAATCGTCCGGTTCCAACAGCAAAAGGAAATCAGGAAAATCCGACAACCCCTGCTACGGAACAACCAATTACAGGGGCGGATCTGGACAGGGTTGTGGCTGAAGTAACTAACCGCTTCGCATCTCAACAAGAAGCCTTGGTGGATCAACTCATGTCACGCTTAAGGGATGTTGAAGAAACCAACCGCAACACTGAATCATGGGGTGAGTCCCGGTCTGGAGGATCTGGGAGACGACAAAGGTCTTTCTTCTTCGAAGACGCTAACAACAGAAACAGCAATGGTAGGAGCGGAGCCCGGACTCAGCCCGAATTCTGACCCGAGGAAACACTTGGAACCGAACCCAATAGGGGAGGTACCAGGCAGGGGTCGGATGTAGCTGAGCCTGCCATGATACCTAACCATGGAAACACCAATCGACGGGACCGAGCAGGAGTCCAGCCCGAAGATGGGCCCGAGAAAGTGCTGAGAACAGAACCCAGCAGGGGAAGATCAAGGCAAGGGCCAACTGTGGCTGGCCCCAGCGTGCCCCCGGAAGACCAGAGGCCGTCATTGGAGAATGTTAGGAGTGATAGGCGATACCATCCCTACAGGTCATCTGGACGGAATCAATCCTACAGGGAAGAACCAAACTCATTTCTATATGCTCCAAGTTCTAATGAAAGGATGGCACGATTGTTCAGAGAGTACGTCCAACGGGAACAAAGGGATCGAGGGATAGGCGCTAGGGTAACCAGCCCCATCACCCGCAATATCGAAACTGCCATCACCCCCCGGGAATGGAAAATGCCAACAATGGAACCTTAGAAGGGAACCTCTGACCCCGTTGTATACTTGCAGAGATACACACAGCATATGCTCATGAGCGGAGCAACAGAGGGAGTGTTGTGTAAATGCTTTCCACTATTCTTGGTAGATCTAGCTACCTCCTGGTTCTGCCATCTGCCCTAAGGATCCATCATCTCATGGGAAATGTTGGAAGAAAAGTTCATCAGCCAGTTCCGCATTCATGTGGAACAACCCAATGACGCTTATTCCCTATCTAATATCAAACAGAAGCCCAGAGAGACAGTGCAACAATATCTAACCCAAATCAACGCCGCAGCAGCCGCAGTCCAAGATGCCGACGAGAAACTTATCCTAATGGCCCTCTGCAGTGGTTTGCATCCGTATACTAAGTTTGCTAGGAGATTAACGAAGGAAAAGCCAACTACCTTACCCGATTTCTTCCACGAAGCCGGGAAATACATGAGACTCGAAGACGCTGCCATTGAAAGGCAGACAGGGCAACAAACCAAGGCAGCCCATGGCAACATATACGCAGTAGCAAAGGACGTTCGAAGAAATGACTCCAGAGATAGTGCTGGGGGCAAGAAGGGGGAAAAGTGTTATATAGGCCAGGATCGAGATTTGACTCTTACACTCCTTTAAATGAAACAATCGAAAACATCTTCTTGGCCACCCAAGACGAAGTTAGATACAAGCGCCCCCCGCACAAGAAGGAATCAGATAATGCAATTAAGTCAGGAAAGTTCTGCCGCTTCCACGAATCTCATGGGCATGACACTAATGAATGCCATCATCTCCGGGACTTGATTGAAGAACACATCAGAAGGAAGAGACTAGAGCGCTATGAGAAAGGTCAGAACAGGATTTCACCTCCTGTCAATGAGAACCCAGGGCTGCCTCTCCCGGAAGTAGGCGGAGGAAATCGCAACACCAGGGGATCCAGTCAAGAGAATATAGTGGTCCTTACCATATCAGGAGGAACACACAACGTCGACGGAAGCTGGGCAGAGGTGGAGAGATACGGTAAGTCACTTAGAAACAATGAAGGCTACGTTAATTCTTTTACAGAAGAGCGCCACCCGAAACGGAAAGAGAATGATGATATCACATTCAGTAGGCGTGATCTAGAGGGAAGGCAGTACCCTCACATGGATCCTATGGTCACCTCTGCCTGGTTCGGTCCAGCCAAGGTTTTTCGAATTCTAGTAGACACTAGAAGCTCAGTTAATATCCTATTCAAGCACGCTTTAGACAAAATGAAGCTGTCAATGAAGGATGTGTCTCCCTGCAGCAAACCGCTACATGGTTTCACCGGAGATGCGATGATGCCCCTCGGGCAACTGGACCTCTTTGTCGAAATAGGAAGTCATCCCCGCTCCGTTGTGGAAAACAAACATTTGTGCTAATAGAGAACCACTCGGCCTACAACGCCTTTTTAGGAAGACCAGCCTTGTCTGACTTCCCAATTGTCCTAGCCCCGTGGTGCCTGAAGATGAAATTTCCAACGGATAACGGAATAGGAGAAATAGAGGGAGATCAAGACGCCGATCGAGATCGCTATGTGATTGAACTTCGCAATAACCGCAGGAAGGATAAAGGGAAGGATGCAGAGACTTCTCTCTGCAAGAAAAACTTGGAAGCATAGCAATTAAAGAAAGCCCCTCCTCTTCGATATGCCAGCAATCCTTTCAACGAATTAGACCCCAGGGACATGGAGGAGGAGGCCACCACCGAGCCTGCAGAGGCTATGGAATTTGTATCTATAGACAAACACGAGCAAAGTAGACTGCTGAGAGTCGGGTCTCAGTTAAGAGCAGAATTGAAGGATGAACTCGTCGATTTTCTTCGCCACAACTCGGATGTATTTGCATGGACGCATGCTGAAATGACTGGAATCTCCCTAGACGTAGCATGCCACGTACTGAACATCGATCCTACCAAGGTGCCAGTAAAGCAGAAAAAGAGAAGCACGGGGGCAGAACGATCAACAGCCCTCGAGGAAGAAGTAAAGAACCTACTTGCCAATAACTTCATACGAGAAGCCATCTACCCAGAATGGATCGCCAACCCGGTACTGGTAAAGAAGGCAAATGGGAAGTGGCGAACATGCATCGACTTCTCCAACTTAAATGACGCTTGCCCGAAGGACTGCTTCCCACTCCCCCGAATCGATCAACTCGTGGATAGCACAGCCGGACACGAACTTTTATCCTTTATGAACGCATACTCAGGATATAACCAGATCCCTATGCACGCCCCCGATCAAGACCACACTAGTTTCATCACTGACCGGGGATTGTACTGCTACAGAGTAATGCCTTTTGGACTTAAAAACGCCAGAGCTACTTATCAGCGCCACGTCAACAAGATGTTTGCGGAATTAATAGGACGAACTATGGAATTTTATGTGAATGAAATGCTGGTAAAATCGAGGAAAGCCAACGATCATATAAACCACCTGGACGAGATGTCTCAATTACTTCGCCAATATGGAATGAAGCTGAATCCTCTAAAGTGCTCCTTCGGAGTATTGTCGGGAAAGTTCTTGGGATTCATCGTCCATGCCAGGGGGATTGAAGCAAACCCCGAACAAGTCCGGGCTTTGCAAGATATCAAGATACCATCCACTCGAAGAGAGATGCAAAGCCTAAACGGGAAAGTGGCCGCCCTAAGCAGGTTCATCTCTAAAGCAACCGACAAATGCATCCCTTTCTTCGAAGCTCTAAAGAAAGGCAAAGGAAAGTTCGAATGGACTGACGAATGCTCGACATCCTTCCTTAACCTAATCGAACACCTTCAGAGACCACCAGTACTCTCAACTCCAAACGGAGGCGAAGAACTATACCTATACCTTCTTGTATCATCCCATGCTTTAAGAGCCGCTTTGGTGAGAGAAGACAACCGCATGCAGCAGCCCGTATACTTTGTAAGCAAGAGATTTACAGGGGAAGAAGCCAGATACCCTAAACTTGAAAAGCTAGCATACTTTTTTCTAATCACGTCACGGAAACTGCGACACTATTTCCAATCTCATTCCATCAGAGTTTTAACCGATCAACCGCTAAGGCAGGTAATCCATCGCCCCGACACTTCAGGGTGACTGCTGAAATGGTGCATTGAACCGAGTCAATATGATATCACCTACCATCCTCGCACCGCCATCAAGGGACAAGCCATGGCTGATTTCATTGCCGAATTCACTACCAACGAAGGTAAAGATCGATCTGAATTAACAAAAGATATCAAGTGGAATCTCTTTGTAGATGGAGCATCAAACGAACAAGGCTCGAGGGCAAGGTATTGTGATAATCACCCCCAGGGGAAGGAAGCTGCACTATGCCGTAAGGTTGGAATTCGCTGCCACTAACAACGACGCTGAATACGAAGCGGTGATAGCCGGATTAGAACTTGCCATAGAGATTGGAGTCGGTTCTTTATGTCTCCATAGCGATTCTCAACTTATCGTAAATCAAATACTGGGAGAATTCCAAACTCGAGGAGAACGACTCACAGCATATCTAAAGAAGACCAAGCTGCTACTCAATCAATTGGATCACAATTTAATCAAACACATTCCTCGAGGAGAGAATCAGGAGGCCGACGAACTAGCAAAGCAAGCTAGCATGAAGGACGGCACTACCTACGAAACAATAACCACCTCAAAGCAACTAGCCTCGAGTTTCGAGCCAATGAATCTGATAGCTCCAATCGAAGAAGAAACCTGGATGACTCCCATCCGGAAATACTTACAAGATGGCACACTGCCCGACGGGCGTAACGAAGTCAAGAAAATCTTGAGGAAAGCTTCCCGCTACACAATACAATTAGGCATCCTCTATCGGCGCAGCTTCTCCAACCCCTTATTAAGGTGTGTCGCTGGAAGGGAAACCAAGGAAGTCATGTCCAACATCCATCAAGGAAGTTGCAGAGATCACACCGGAGGGCAGACTCTAGCAAAGAAAATACTCCGATATGGGTATCACTGGCCCACTTTAAACAAAGACGCCTTAGACTTCGTCAAAAGATGTGACAGATGCTAGAAATTTGCTAAGATTCCTCGACTACCAACAAATTAGATTACTCAAATGACCAGTCCTTGGTCGTTTGCTGTATGGGGAATTGACCTGATTAGCGAACTGCCGATGGGCTGAGGCGGAGCCAAATATGCTATAGTGGCGATCGACTATTTCACCAAATGGGTGAAAGCGGAACCTTTAAATAAAATATCTTCGGCAAAAGTTATTAACTTCTTGATCAAAAATGTTCTCTGCAGGTACGGGGTTCCGCTCAAAATCATATCGGACAATGGACTTCAGTTTGACAGCGAGGAGTTCACCGACTGGTGCCGAGAGCACGGAATTCACAAAAGCTTCTCATCTGTGGCTTATCCCCAGGAAAATGGACAAGTTGAAGCTGTCAACAAAATTCTCAAAACTCTGATCAAGAAAAGTCTTGAAAATTCAAAAGGCGCTTGGGTGGATGAACTTCCTACGGCACTTTGGGCCTACCGCACGTCTTTCAGAACATCAACAGGCCACACTCCCTTCTCTTTGGCATACGGATCGGAGGCCATGCTCCCAATTGAAACTGTAGTGCCCTCCAACCGTAGGATCCACTACAACCCAAAAGAGAATGAAGAACTCCTACACATGTCTTTGGACCTAATTGAAGAAAGAAGAAATGATGCAGCACTTAAAGCGGCAGCTCACAAGAAAAAAGTGGCAGCACGATACAACTCCAAAGTCAAGCACCGCAGCTTACGAGAAGGAGATCTTGTTCTCAAACGGATCTTCCCACGCCCCGGAGCGCTAGATCCAATCTAGGATGGACCCTATGTAATTCATAAAGATCTCCACAACGGAGCTTATATTTTGTCAACAGTGGACGGAGAGGTGTTCCAGAGGGCATGGAACATCCAACACCTTCGTCAATACTTTTCTTAACTTGTACTGTCCATATGAAGTGAATTAACGAAGAGAATCAGTGGACGTAGGCATTTTCGTGCCGAACCACTTTAAAAATCTTGTCTCTTTTTAACTTGTTCCTTTATATCTTGGCTGCTTGTTAAGCTTTATTCTTTTCTGTTGAACATAATCCTGTGCAACGGCATCTCCATTCTGGACACTTCATGGCACAACCTCACCTGGACAAGACCTAACAGGTACTATACGAATCTATGCCCTCGTCAATGAGACACTTTTGCTCCAGCATCCCTCTGCTACGGGTTAACTCATTGCTCGCGATGGCCCTCAAAGCCAACTGTAATGAGCCGATCATAAGCCACCGAGAAGGCCGACTATAGCCGAGGCAGCTCATTACGGCGTTCGGCTCGCCGGCGACTGTGAACCGATTATAAGCCCCAACATAAGGTATGACCAGCCATGGGCAGTTCACAGTTGACGACCGGCACCCACGCTAGCCGGCCATGGTAAATCGAATAATACCCACGACTACGGGCCATAATGGCCCGGGTAGTTACTGTGCGCGATCTCGGCTCCGATGTGTCTTAAGTACGGCTGTGGTAAAAAAGAAAACTCCCTACGGAGGCGTAAGATGGGTGACGAATGTCTCGAAGACCCACAACTAGGGAAAGTGACTAGAAAACCCGTTTGCCACGAACTTAAGCGCATCGAAGGCCTTCCGTGATTGGAAGTTTTACTATTCCTTATATTTCCATTTTATTTATAAAAACTTTCCCCCTGTCCTCTATAACAAGCTTTAAAGTACAGGACACCAAATAGGATGAACTCGCTAATGTGAATGAGAACTCTCAACTGGATGACGGGTCACTCAACCCGTATTCGATAACATAAGGCATTCAAAGCTAGCACCTACAACTAAAAATCGAAAGGGCGGTACTTTCTTCTCTTGTATACAAATAAGTAACTCTGATGTATTCACACATCACATTAACATTGCAAGACATGAAATTATACTTTAAGCAAGAACTTGGCATCAAACACAGTTGAATCACTAGCACACGCACATCTATATTTCTTATGCAACACATCAAAATAATGACAGCATCCAAATGTGACAGAATTAGCTTATGTTATAAAATTACATGTAAAAAATAAAGTCGTTCGTTGCAAGGACATAATTACAACCCGAAAGTACATTAATGTTTTGGAACTAGTATATACAGGAATGTCAAGTAAAACCAAAAATATCCGGATCAAGCCAAAATAGTCGGCAGCATCAGAATTTCATCTCTATCCTTCCGACCCCCCAAGATCTACTTGACCGCAGGATCAGAGCTCCCATCATGCTGACCAGAGGTCCCACCTATCTAATTCAGGAGAAGAATCTATTAGATAAACGATAAGCAACCAAGCTATGAAAAGGCTAAAAGGGGAGACTTACCAACATCCGTCCCTTGATCGTCGTCTCCCAACTGCACGCCTACCTCCTCGGCAGCAAGCAGCCGCATGCCCTCCTTCACCGCCACTTTCTCTTCAAAACTGGGCCGTAACCACATCCATCCTGAAGGCCATACCACCCTCCTTATCCGCGTCAGCCTTGGCCTCTTTCAGAGCCCGAAGATAAATCCTGGCCATGATCCGGGGATAGTCATCCATCCAAGATAGGTTACCCTGCTTCCAAGTATGAAAATACATATCCTGGAGCATCTCGTCCATCATCCCCTTATTTTCCTTGAACTCCCTCATCCGGACTTCAGAAGCCAACAGCTTTGCAACGGCAGCATCCCTCTCCGATCGGTATCGCGAGCGGTCAACCTGAAGGGATTTCCTCATCACCTCCATTTCCTCCTTCAGCTTGGCTTGAGCAAGTTCCGCAGCTTCAAGCTTCCCGGATAACTTCTCTACCCGCTCGAGGTCCGCACTTCCGAACATCATCTACCGTTGCAATGGCTATATCGATCTGTTCCTTGCAGATGGCCTCCATTTTTCGCAGCTCGGCTCTGCTAGCCTCTTCCATAATTTTCTTTACCCGTCTGGAGGCAGCCTCGTGCTGAGAAATTTGGATGGCCTGATCGGCAAGTTGCTTAGCCTGGTCGGCAATCACTAGACGCAATCTTATGTTGGCGCTCCCAATTTCCTCCCCAGCCTTGACCAGTCGGGCGTGACGCCCCATCAACTTCCTGGTCTCCTCAGCTACCCGATCGATATTTGACTTGGCCTCAAGCCCCATAGTCACAATCCGAGTGGTCAACAAGTCGAGATCCAAAGACTTAGCCTCATCAAGCACCCTTACCATAGGATTGCGGGGAAGGAGGTCCTCACTGGTAACCTCATCGAAGGAAATATCATGAGAACTCGGGTCCAGATCTGGATGAGCCGCAAATGGGTGACGAGCCAAGCGGGGACGATCAACATGAGTAACGATAGGATTCTCTGATGGATGCGGAGATGGTATGGACTCCGTATCCTCCCCCGTGATATCATGAATAGGCTGGATTGGGGGCTGAGGTCGAAGTGAAGGTTCGAACATGGAGTGACTCCTCTTTCTTTTTTGAATATCTTCTTCAATAACTCCGAGAAGAGGACGGTAGCCGACTACATCTCCGGAACGGCTGGTCGAAGGCTTCGGTTTAGCAGAAGCTTTGAGGAGTTTGAATTGCTCGAGGCGGTGCCGAATGTCTGATGTCTTGGCCGCCTTACCCATTCCTGGAATAAAAACCAAGTGTTACAAGCATGCATGAGACTATAATCCAAGAAACATGTGAAGTTAAAAGAGGAGTCAAAAATTCACCTTGAACCGCCGGAGTTGCCCTAGCTGAAATGCTCTCAGAAGGTGGACTGGCGCTAGTCCCGGCCTTATCAGTTTTCTTCGATTTCTCCACCAAGGCTGACCCTTCCTACAACCCCTCAAAAGCTTGGCGGAAAGCATCATCCATCCACTCTTGAATCTCACCAGCTTGCCCCGAGGTCAAGGCGCCAACGCCACTACCACTTTGTCCTTTGCCACCATTACCACCATCACCTTCTCCATCACCTCCGCTCTCCTCCTCTCCACTTTCCTCCTCCGGAACATCTGGGCACGTGCTGGGAGAGGGTCCATCAGTTTTCTTGAGCTTCTTCCCCCCGACGACTGGAGATATCGAGAAGGGTTTCCTCTTGCTGCTCTTTGTCGTGGCCCCTCCTTTTGATTTAGCAGCCTTTTCCTCAGCCGTATCCCTCTGCTTGACCACCGACTGATGTGGTAGAATCAAGTTGTGTCCCAGGAGAGTGGCATTCCTGATCAGGTAAGAAGCTGACCTATCCCTTCCCGAGATGGCCTCTATCTCTGCGGCCATCTGAACCAGGTGATCGTTCTCCACGACCGCAAAGCCACCTGTCGCTAGCAGGAAATAAAAACACATGAGAAAAAGCATTTCAATCAGAATGGGGATTATAAATAAGCTTCAAACTTACAACCAGAGGTGAAGCGGTGGATAGAAACGGAGTCATCGTGGACAAAGAACCATTCCTTCTTAAACATGGGGAACTTTGAACACAAGTCCAGGACCGGCTTGAACGACACGGCCGATTCCAAGCTGATGTATGGAGACCCCTTCTTGTAACCCCTCAAGTTATATAGGTACCAAATCTCCCGGTTGGAAGGGGGCACCCGTATTTTCTTCAGAAAATCACGAATAAGCACACCAGGATAGCGTAGGAGTTGGGCTGGAGTTGGAAGGGGGCCACCTTCAAATAGGTGACGAAGCTAACTATCCAAGCATTGATTGGAGGAATGGCCCTACACATGCAGTGGTACCTACTATAAGCGGAGTATCCTTCAGGGGGATTATATGGCATGACCCCCTTCCCTGGCAACAACATGCGTGCTCTATCAATCCCAAAGGAGAGAGAGATAACATCAAGAGAAGCACCATCGAACCAATGAAGGGAAGATACCACCGAACCACCTCCTCTCCAAGCAATGTCGAACCACCTCCTCTCCAAGCAACGCCGAACCATCCTTCTCCATCTACCACCGAACCGCCTCCTCTCCAAGCAATGCCGAACCACCTCCTCTCCAAGCAATGCCGAACCATCCTTCTCCATCTACCACCGAACCATCCTACTCCAGGTGTCTACCGAACCAAATCAAAGTAGCACCACCGGACCAGAAGCAAGGGAGGCCACCACCGGACCAACCTCCACCAAAATAACCTCCACCGAACCAACGTACTACCGGATCGAGGAGTACCAGACTAACCTTGCCAGGCCAGATTGCTTCAGCCCAGGCCCACCAGCAGCTATATACATCCAGGACCCCTAGCCTCGGCCTCACTCTATAAATAGAGGGGCAAGGGTACAACAATGGAAGACAAGTTTGAGAGCTCAAGCACGGATAGAACTTTCAAACAGTTTTCAGATACTTGTAATCAAAGCTTTGTACTTGTAATCTGAAGAGAAAAGGAGAATAATATATAAAGTGGACGTAGGCACATTCTGGCCGAACCACTATAAATCTGTGTGTCTTTTACAGTTTAGTCCATCTATTTTATATATTTGCATAAATCATCCAAATCACTAAGAACAACACATAATCAACTAAATCATACGACTTGGAGGTGTTTGCCCATTTTTTGTGCAAACATCCGACGTGTGGGTGCACAAGCCAGACGTCTAGAAAAGTCCTCTGAAACAACAAACAGGCTAAACCAAACGTCTGGTAATAGCACTTAGACTTCTAAAAATCTGCCTTGTACAAAAAATATATAGTATCAGACGTTTGAAAAAAATACCAGAGGTCTGAATTCAAACTCGGGCTTCAGGTATGAACTTCAACTGCCACATAGGAATGGGCATCTTCGCTTCTCTTCACCGCAACTCTTCATCATCAGTAGAAGCAACTTCAAAGCAACCGTTAATGGATGCAACTACTTAAGATACCTATCTACAACTATATATAGCTTCAAGAATCAAGAGAACAGCACTTAACTAACTCACCTTACTCACTTATGCTTTCTGATTCTATACTCTATTCTTGGTCTCTACACTCTAGCAATTCTTACTTGTATTCACTCTTCCATATACATAGTTTTTCACAGACAATACTCCTTAGAGATATATCTGAAGTAATTGTACTGTCGGTCAACATCCGTGTTATATTAGAACACACATTTGATAAGAATAAAACCAAGCATATTCCTCCGGGAGAAGCGAGGGTGTTTGATAGTAGAATTCTGAAGGGGAGCTTCAGGACTGGAAGTACAACGGGAGGCCCGAACCAGTATTAAATCTTGGTGTGCTTATTCTATATTTACTTAGATTAATATTGTTTTAGTTGCATCATATATTTAGTCACATATACTTAAATATATATTACATGATCCACCTCATAAACTTTCAATTGGTATCAGAGCAAGGTTTGATCAAAGTACAGTGACACGTATTTGAATCACTTTAAAATGGCAAGTATTTTTCAAGAGGACAATCCACAGCACGTCCCCCACTTTTTAATGGTTCTCATTATGCATATTGGTCAACACGTATGAGAATTTTTATGGAAGCTAATAGATTAGAAATTTGGTCAGTCACTCAAAATAAATATGAAGTACCTGACACTGCTATGAACACATGGAATGATGCACAAAAAACCGCAGCTTCTATTAATGCCAAAGGCATGAATGTTTTATTTTGTTCATTAGATAAAAATGAATTTTCACGTGTCATGTTATATAACACTGCATATGATGTTTGGTGTACCTTACAAGTTACACATGAAGGCACGAACAAAGTTAAGCAAACTAAAATTTCAATTTTACAAAATCAATTTTCATCATTTAAAATGAAACAAAATGAATCTATAGTAGACATGTGCTCTAGATTCCAAACCATTCAACATTATTTAATGGCATTAGGAGTTAAATTCAAAAAATTTGATTTAGTAACTAAAATATTCAATTCTTTAACTCTAGAGTGGGAAAGAAAAGTATTAATTATCGTAGAAGCTAATGATCCCTCAACACTCTTAGTTGAAGAATTGATAGGAAATTTAATGTCTTGTAAAGCTAATTTGTAGGCAAGAAAAGAATAAAATTCGAAGAAGAAAAACATAGCATTCCCAAAAAAATGAAGACTCTAACTTAGACGAAGAAGAAATCGTATTTTTGCCATAAACTACATCAAATTCAAGAAATTTAGAAAAATGACCAAATTTCAGAAAGGAGGAAAATCAAGCTCAGCAAATCAAACGTCAATCAAATGCTATGAATGTGATCAATTTGGACGTATGAAGAACGATTGTCCCAAGCTCAACAATGATAAAAAGAAGAACAAATTTGAAAAATTCAAAAAGAAGAAAGCTTTCAAAATAACATGGGATGACTCCGATTCTTCATCATCATCGGATAGTGATAGGGATAGTGATGGAGAACAAGCTAATGTTTTTTGGCACAAACTGATGAGGTATGTCCTAAACTTAGCTATGATGAATTATTAGAGCTTAACATGGAATTAGATGATAAATTTAGACAAATTAAAAAATTAAATGAAGATCAACTTGAAAAGGAATTAGATGGATAACTTGTTGAAAGAAAATATCAACTTGAAAAGTAATATAGAAACATTGAAAATTTAGAATTAAAAGAAACATTAAATAAAATTACAAATAATGTTTCAAAATTTAATAAAGGAAAACAAGATTTGGAAATCTTATCAAAACTTCAAAACTGTTAGGTAATAGAAATGGGATAGGATTTAAAAATATTCCTAAACAAGAAGGAAATAATATTAAGAAATGTAGTTTTATTTATGAAAAGACTAGAAGATCACCTAAGTCTAATACAAATACCAAAAATACAAAAATTTGGATTCCAAAGACAAATAATAATTTGATTAGACAAAAACATATTAAAAATTTTCTAGATAATGTAGTCTATAATAAAAATTATGTTTATAAAGGTACCAAACCTTCTTGGCTATCGCTACCTGCTCCTCCTAACATTTGATCTTCTCAGCTAATACTTCATTTTCATTCATTCTATTTTTGGCTAAAAAATTTTATCCACAACTCAAAAATTTTAACACTAACCAACAATTTTTTAGAAATTTGTTTTCTGAAATTACCAGTGTACAACCTTTTAAATCATGTATAAATAGCCTTTCTTTTCACAAAAAAAAAACATAAAATATATATAGATTTCATATTCCTTTTTACAAAAGAAAACAAAAGCATGTCTTCCGACAACTCTCATCTCTCCTTGTCAACACCAACAACGGATAGTTCAGTGGATACACCTCATCGCCTTCCTACTCCTACACCAGATCAGGAACCGACCTATAAGTGGTCCTCCTACCACACGGGATTCACTCCCGATAAAAAGAGGTCCGAACGATCTCTATTTGTCTCTCCTAACACCAAGGAGAAAATTGATGAAATACATCACTACCAAAAGCAATAAATAGATTTACAACCAGAATTATACTTTGAACAAAAGATCACTGTGCGACTACTAAGTTTTCTAGAGCAAGTAGCAATCAAATTTTGCAATTCACGGAAAAAGGATGTACATGAACCATATCTGATTCCTTGCAGTTTCCTGAATCCTTCTACATCTTATCGTACACTTTGGATCCTTCACCTAGGCGATTCTCTGGTTCCTCGAGAACCAACGAACGTGGAAATATATGGTCTCCACTCAAGCCATGGAAGGATAACACCACTGAAGATCGTAATGCTCCATCTTCATCTAAATAAATTTTCTTATTCTCATCGTATTTTTTATCTAAGTATGTTTGTATTCTTTTTCACAAATAATAATATTATGTTTTACTAAAATAAATCTCTCAAAAATAAGCAACACCTTTCAAAATAAGCCTATTTTAAGACAAATTGAATATTTCAGACGTCCGAACAATGCCATCAGACATCTGACACCCTTGTATCACACAATTTTTAACATCGTGCATATATCAGACGTCTGATATATCCTTCCAGATGTCTGAAAATACTTTCTTCCTTATAAAAAACACAACGTCCTATTTCAGACGTCTAAAATTGGTTTCCAGACGTCCGAATAAAATTTCTGCCTTCTCAATATAAAAACAAGGCCAATTTTAGACGTCTGATTTTACTTCCAGACATCTGACAAAACTCTCTGCCTTTCAAAATTTACAAATTGATCTATTCCAAACTTCTGCCACGAGCATCCAAACATCTGATTATATTTACTGTCTTCAAACTAGGTTAAATCAGATGTCTGAAATTCAATCGACACTCCTAAGTACCCTGATAACATCCATTTTTCTTTCACTTTTCTCACTTACATTTCATTTCATTTCTACGCAAAGACGATTCCCTAATTCTCAAAGTCGCTTTCTCCTCCAAACATGCTCGAATCTCATGGCTCCTAAAATCAAAAACTCTAAAATCTCTAAGCGCAAGCAAGACCAAGCTACTTCATCCAACCCGCAAGTTTGCTCTGATGATCAAATTGAGAGATGGATGAATCACGTATCACATTCAATCAAAAGATGTGAAGACATTCAAAAGAAGAAGCTTCATACAGGTCCTTTCTACAATATGCTCAAATTTCGTATGTACGATTTGGATGAGATATGCGAAAATGCGGGGTTGCATCAGTTGATCTCCTTCAACTCGAATAATATCCAAATAGACCAACTTACGATATTCCTATTCTATGCTAATTTAGATAGCACAGCCTTTGGAATACCGAAACGATGGTAACTAACTGTGGTCAAGTGTTTACGGCAACACTATTAGACTAACTCCGGGGATCATAGGCCGAACTCTCGGATGTTCCAACACCGAAGAATATTTATATAATATTCCAGATATGCGTCTAAAACCGAGAGATAATATCACACATCAAATATGGGAAGATGAAATGCCTAGATTTGCATCAAAATACTTAAGACCTAAGGCAAGACTTCTCACTAGAATTATTATCAACACTATCATTCCTCGCCTTGGTAGTCATGAGCAAATCACAGAGTTAGAGCACAAGGCTCTATATGCTATATTCAGTGGAACATGGGTTAATTGGGCGAAATTTATATTTGACGAGCTCAAACATTATTGGACTCGATCACGCCCATCCATCATCTATCTTACATACATCATGCGTCTTCTAGGAGCTCACAACATTCCCTCTTACTTGTCAACTTTTGAAGAGATTTCTTCGAAGTAGGCCTCCACAAGGTTTTCCTCCCTTATGCACTTACCAGAAAATCCTTCGGATTTTATATCATTTGAAGAGTGGATGCAATGTCATCAACAAGCGAAACAAGCTAGGCCTACCCCCAACTACAACCTGAACCATCACAAGAAGTGGAGAAACATCGCAAGTATACTCCTCCTCCTTTTGCACCTTTTGATTATTCGTGGCAAGTTGACATTTTGGAGACTCGCACTGAGACAAAACCGAATGAGAGTATTCGCGACTTAACTCTTCAAAATCAACTTATTATATCACAAAATCAAAAATTGTTGGCTAAGCATATTGATAGTTTTGAAACAACGTTTGCTTCATGCCTAGCCACAGTTGAAGCATCGCTCTCAACAACACTATCCATTCTAAAATAGGTTCTTCAAAGGGTTCGTGGCCCTACACCACCTTCAAAAGATTGGCAAACTCCAGTGCCTTCTCCTCCTCCTTCAAAACACTTTAAATTTTTTGAAGAGGAAAAAGAACCTCCCAAGCATACTCCTACATCTCCTATAAAACAATCTAGTTCATCAAAGAAGGAAGACGAAGGAGATGATCAAGCTCGAGCCTCCCCAAAAGATCCTTAGATTTTTTTAGGATTCCATCTTTTGTATAAAAAATATAAAAAAAATCTGTGCATGCGATCAATTAATATGTTCAATGAAAAGTGCTTATTGGTTTGTTATTTCTGTGTATATTCATATAACCTTATGACGATTGGTAAATATTAAATGGTATGAACATGATGTTTAAAATTATTGATGCTTTTTGATAATGCCAAAGGGGGGTAAATAATAGAAAGAACAATAAATAATGGATAGCACATATTTAGGGGGAGATTTAAAAAATTATAGCTAAGTATATTGTATAGTTATCATCATCAAAAAGGGGGAGAATGTTAGGAAATCCAATATGCGGTTTTGATGACAACAACTATACAATGGAAATTGAATATGCATACATATTTATATATATAGGTACTTACAAGAACAACATGACTAGAAAGACAAGAACAAGGCTCAAAGGATACTACAAGAGACTACAAGTCGATGGGTACAAAGGAGCAATAGAAAAGATGCACAAAACAGACATGCATCAATATCAGACGTCTAGGTGCACAAGCCAAACGTCTAGAAAAGTCCTTTGGAACAACAAACAGGCTAAACCAGATGTTTGGTAATAGCACTCAGACGTCTGAAAATCTACCTTATACAAAAAATAAATAGTATCAGACGTCTGAAACAAATACAAGACGTCTGAATTCGAGCTCGGGCTTCAGATATGAACTTCAACTACCATATACGAATGGATATCTACGCTCCTCTTCGCCGAAACTTTTCATCATCAACAGAAGAAACTTCAGAGCATACATTAATGGATGCAACTACTCAGGATACCTATCTACAACTATATATAGCATCAAGAATCAAGAGAACAACACTTAACTAACTCACCTTACTCACGTATGCTTTCTGATTCTATACTCTATTCTTGATCTATGCACTCTAGCAATTCTTACTTGTATTCACTCTTCCCTATACATAGTTTCTCACAGACAATACTCCTTAGAGATATATTGGAAGCAATTGTACTAATCGGTCAACATCCCCGTTATATTACAACACACATTTGACAAGAACAACTTATTGTAACTAAGCCTATTCCTCCGAACGAAGAGAGGGTGTTTGATAGTAGAATTTCAAAAGGGAGCTTCGGGACTGGACGTAGGATGGGAGGTTCAAACCAATATAAAATCATGGTGTGCTTGTTCTATATTTACTTAAATTAATATTTTTTTAGTTGCATCATATATTTTGTCATATATACTTGCATATATATTACACGATCCACCCCGTAGACTTTCAGTTTCAACTTGAAGTTTCCATAGAGGATAATTATTTTCTTCAAGATGGATGGTGATAAGTAGACTTTATGGGATAATGGCAGCCTTGATCAATTTTTCAGCTGCTTCTGCAGTTTGTTGCTGAGGATTGGTGGCATTATCAGAAGTTGTGGAGTTGATGTCTCCTTCAGCCATGTTGAAAAACAATTAAAGAGATAACTAGCTTGATGATTTTGAAACTTTTAGTCGCAAGATTGCTTAACATGCTGTATAATTGGGTTAGTTGTAGCCAAAATCAAATGATGAGTGTGTTATGATGGTTTATTGGCAAGGCAATTACTTTCTTTCTGCTTTTGATTGCTTTCTTGATTTTAGTTTTCGATTCTCTGAATCTTCTTGCTTCAGAATTTGCTTGTTTCTTTGGTTAGAACATGCTGCAGCCAGAACTTTATTGATTTATTTAGCACGACGCCTGTTTTGATAAGCACATTTAATTATGTAACCCAAATAATGAAATGTACCTGATGGGTTATCAAGATATCATATGATGATAATTCTATGATGATATTCTTGATTTCTATGCCTCCATCTGTTACGACCATGAATTGATTGCCATGGTCTTGTAGGATAAAGGCTATTATTCTTATAGGCAGAAATTCAAGTAAAGGTCATTTCAGGCCCAATTCACCACAAGAAGGCTGGAGATCGTTGGAATTGGTGGCTGGAGACAGCAGGAAGGTGTTAGGTGCACCAGTGGGTGAAGACATGGCCTGAGGTGGAAGTTATTTGTGTGTATTAGTGTGTGCAAGTGCACAACTGATACACGTCATTTTCACTTCGTTGATGGTGTGTGTGTATGCGTATAAATGTAGAGTTAAGTGTTGTATCCTGTTTTGGGGTTGTAAGTGGGTTGAACCCTTGTCAGTTGAATCTAGTTGAAGTATGCTAGTGGTTAGGCTGAGTCAAAGAGGCATGTGCATGGTTATGTGTGTAAATATGGTGAACAGGCAATGTAATGTGTCGAGAAAAATCTGAATGCAATCATCTTCATTTCCATTTTGCAGTTACAAGTTTAGTTCATTTTCTTATTGTTTTGTACATTGCACTGAAAGTTTACATAATTCCAATTGCAAATCTTAATTCATTTTTCAATTCTTCATGTTAATTCTTGCTTTTCAATTCATATTCTTACTATTAGCAGCCTTCCTATATTTTGTTCTGGTTAATGTTTGCCATTAAATCTTGTACTTAGTTTAATCATTGCTAGATTTAATCTTAGTTCAAATACTGTTCTTCTTGTTCAATCTTATATGCAATTACTTTTCCATGTTCATTTTGTTCCTATAGTTATTATCATTTCAGTTTAATCTTGTTCCACTTTTGTTTACAATTCTCAATCTTCGTTTGTTAATATCCCTGTTATTACAACTTCCAGTTTTTTTATTCATTTCATATACAGTTCATTTACTTGCTTTAGTTTCTGTTCTTTTGCTTTCTATTATCAGTTCTTTTATTTATCATTATTGCACTACATTCTTGTTACACATTTCTATATGTGTCCAACTTTTGAAATCTAACTTTCAAACTGTTATATTAAATCAAATCTCCTGCCGTAAATACCACAATTTTTTTATTTCACTTTGGGATTTCCTATTCTTCTTACTGCAAGACTTAGTTACAATTCTTGTTAAATCATCATTAACTATGGATACTTGTTCCAGTTTCTTGGTTATCATTTCAGTGCAGTTGTCCATTAATCCATTTGTTCATTCTCGAGGTGCATGGCTATTCCTGTGTACCATGTACATATTACTTTGTGCATTTATACATGTTCCTATCACTGCTATTTTCAAGTGCAAACCCTCCCAATTCAAATTTTCCTCCATTCAATTTCTTATAGAACAAGAAACTTATATTCATCACTTCTCTGTGTCTATATGACATCATTAAACCCATTTTTTCCTGAACTTCATTACCCCATTTCATCAAATCATCTTCGAACATCATTGGAGAACCTTTCCTCCACCATGAATAATGAAGCTAACTCACCTATGCCTCACATATTGGTATCAGAACAACTGACTGGGATAACCTCTGGCAACCAATCTGATCCTAACCTCATCAGTAATTTGGCCCAATATATACCTCCAAAACATGATCAAGAGTAACTAAAGAAATTCTTGGATGAATTAAAAGAGGAAATTAGATGGCATGACAATCAGAAACATAATAAGATAACAACAAATAATGAAGCCACAATTCCCATGCCAATTCCTGTATGCTACCGAGGTCCTCGTCTTCCAAACCTACACACTACCCTGCCCATGCTGCATTTCCTCAACCTACACCCCCAAGACTCCATGTAAATGCTCCAAGAACCTCTAATTTTTCCATCAAGAATCACCTTACCACAAAATAATTCAAACCATTTCCAAATCTCAAAAACTGCTACTAACAACACCTTTAACATCTCTCAAACCCAAGATTTTGAATCAGCAGCATGGCTAATATTTGAGTTAGAGCATTCAATTAAGATCTTGAAATCAATGGAGTTAAGCACCATAATGACGTTCATCGAATCTATCAACAAAAAGATTGGTGATACTATCACTTCCCATCAAAGCAGCATATTAGCAACATCTCTTTCAAAGATTGAGGGAAAAAATATCAACGAGCTTCCTTATAGAATTTGGAATGTTTGCATCCAATTCACAGATGAATATCCATAAGGTTATGACTTATATCTCAATGAATTTGGGCTCTTCGCTTTGATATTAGGTGAACTATTAAAGAGTTCTTGTATTATCGATACTCGTGTCGAATGTACGCATGTTGCTTCTTCTTGTGGGAGTAGCCTAGGTGGACATGAATTGCCAATTCCCCAAATTAGTGAAGATTTGGTTGGTAATGATGACTCGCCCTCTGTTACTTCTTTCCTACTTGTTATTGTTCAAACAGCCCAAGAGTGTTTAGTGTTATATTAACTTGAAACAGTGGAGGAAAAAACTGAAGCATTAAGTGTTCCATGTCAATCAAAAGTGGACACTAAAGCCACATCTTCATGTCAAGCTTCATGCAAGCATGGAGACATAGATTCAAATTTAACGGAATCACTTGATATTGTTTTTGAAGAAGTAACTATTTTGGAGAACATCGATAATTTTGAATATGAATTGAATGGTGCGACTGAACAGAACAATTAGAAGTTGTATGGTTTTTCTCTTAAAGTGATATTATTAAGGGTTTAAGTGAATTTTGCTCGCTCATTGAGGCTGCTAACACAATTTATACTGAGGAAGATAAGGGAACATTCTTTGCATTTGAAGCTGTCATTTTCAATGAGAACCCATACAGACCATGTAAACCACTATGGCCACCTCCTTTGCTATCTCTCGACCTTAAGAACAAGGTCGTTCTTGAACGGGAAGGGAAATGTAACAACCTTGAATTGATTGCCATGGCCTTATAGGAGAAAGACCACTGTTCTTGCAGGAAGAAACTCAAGTGAAGGTCATTTCCAGCCCAGTTCATCGGAGAAAGGCTAGGGATCGTCGGAGTTGGTTTATAGTGATAGCAGGAAGGTGTCAGGTGCACCACTGGGTGAAGACATGGCCTAAGGTGGAAGCTATTAGTGTGTATCAGTGTGTGCAAGTGCATGACAGATACACGTCATTTTTAGTTCGTTGATAGTGTGTTTGAATCTAAAAGTAGTGTTAAGTGTTGTATCCTGTTTTGGGATTGTAAATAGGTGGAAGCCTTGTCAGTTGAATCTAGTTGTAGTGCGCTATTCGTTAGGCCGAGACAAAGAGGCACGTGCTTGGTTATGTATATAAATATGGTGAACATGCAATGTAATGTGAGGAGAAAAATCTGAATGCAGTTATCTTTATTTCCATTTTCGAATTACAAGTTTAGTTCATTTTATTATTGTTCTAGTACATTGCTCTATAAATATACATAATTCCAATTGCAAATCTTAATTCATTTTTCAATTCTTATTGTTAATTCTTGCTTTTCAATTCATGTTCTTATTATTAGTAGCCTTCCTATATTTTGTTCTTGTTAAAATCTGCTATTAAATCTTGTTCTTAGTTTAATCAATGCTAGATTTAATCTTACTTTAGATACTATTCTTCGTGTTCAATCTTATATGAAATTGCTTTCCATGTTCATCATATTCCAGTAGTTATTACCATTCCAGTTTAATCTTGTCCCAATTTTGCTTACAATTCTCAATCTTTGTTGTTAAAATCCCTGTTATTAAAACTTCCAGTTTTTTTGTTCATTTCATATACAGTTCATTTGCTTGCTTTAGTTTCTATAGTTTTTCTTTCTAATATCAGTTCTGTTCCTTATCACTACTGCATTTCATTCTTGTTATACATTTCTATATGTGTCTAACTTTTCTTTGAATAATTTTTATGAGGCAGAGGGAGAGAATATAAGAACGAGGCTTTTTTGTTGTTGAAAACTTTTCGTTTGTTAATGGTCGATTTCTTGCTTGATTGCTTAACACAAATTTATGTAAGAGCTCTTCTATTTGATCAAAACAACTTTTCCATCATTTCGAAATCCATTTATATAACTCAAATCTCTTTTAAAACATTTTAAAATACTTATAGAATTTATTCCATATTTTTAAAGAATTAAAAATACCGTTTGAAAAGAATTTATCGCTTTGACTTCCGAACTGCCAGACCGTGACTGTTTTGAAAACTTAATTTGCTGATATTTCAAAATCTTCTAAATGAAATCTTAATCTTTGTCTTCTTTTTGAAGATTATGACTATAAGAATTCGGAAAATTCTTATTACAAAGAATTCTGACCTGAGTCCATCGTACAAATGGATTTAACTTTCTACAGCGCAAAATCACGAACTACTGTTACACAACGTGCCTATTTTTAACTCAATTTTCATAACTTGTCAAAACTTCAACAAATTGGATTTTAGTGTTTATAAACATTTATAAACAATTTTAAATAATTTCAAAGGGGTTTAATTACATATCACTTTTGTAACTTGATTTAGAAAGTTATTTCCTTGTGTAATATCGACGTGTATTTAACGTAACTTATTTACACAATTAAACAGCCATATTAAAATAACCAATACTTAATGATCAAAGCAAAGTATATATTTATATCATTCATATCACATCATCATTTTGTATATAGAGAGAGTTTCTCACCATTATTGGATATTAAATTTAGGATAATGGACTATAGTTTTGCTATGATCGAACCAAAATCTATAGAGATGAGCCCGAAACCTTGGGAAAGCTCGGCTAGCGTGGAAGGAGGTAGAGTGCTCAGCCTTATTGATGGAGGGTTGTGGCCATGAGTTTGGAAGGTGGAAAGTAGGTGATTGCACTTGGTTTTAAAGTGGATTGACATGGTATATACCTGTATAAATTTAATTTATTTTTCTTTAAATTTCCTTAAGGTAGATAGGCATTGAAAAGCTTGAGAATGAGAAAGAAGATGAAGTAGAATAGTGTGTAAAATTATGAAGAGAATGGTGGGTATTTATAGGAAAAATTTGGAAATAAATATCTAAATTTACAATTGCTCGTTTTCCCCTTGCCCACATCCCCTCTATCACCTCAAGATGCACGACTAGGCCACAGACCTTGCGCTTCCATGTGTGTGATAATGATGGTGTGTAAGTGAGTTGATGTTTGCCATTGATTTTTGTAAAATATCATAGATATTTTGTAAAAAATATCACGATATTATTCTTATATATATTCGTGTTTTCATATATGTGTATTTATATGTATATGTGTGCATGTGACATGCATGTGCATGTGACATGCATGTGTATGTGACATGCATGTGCATGTATATGTATGTGCACAAGCGAACAAACAACTATGCAACAACTTTGAACAACTTCCGTTCATTAAACTGTTGCAAATCGAGAAGCCAATTCCCAATCACATTTTCACTAATAAATTAATTCGCATATAAATGTAAAAAAATGAAAACTTATTTCTTATCTTTCTTAACTAAATAAAATGACCTCTTTTGAATTATAAAACCATACAAACTAAAATTAAATAATTGTTCACAAATAGTGTTGTTATATCGATAAAGCGATACAAATTTTCTTATATTTTCAAATCAAGTATATGTCTTTATAAAACCATATGAATAATTTACTGTCAATCTATAACTAATTAAAATGAATTATTATCATTTTATAACAATTATTCGAATAATTATAATATTTAATAAATCTCAATTTAAATTCATCAAATCAATTATTAAATATGATGCCATTTGAAGATGTCATAAATACTTTTTATTACCAAAAATAAAATAAATTATTTTATTACATGTTCTTATTTATATGTGTGTGAATTTTAATAATTATAGAGTTGTTTATTTATAAAACGGTTTTCGGTCATTTTATCTATGTTTTTCTAAAGTATATATTTTTGTAAATACTTATTCAAAATAAGATTACAATTATGACACCCCACCTCTATACTCAGACTAGCCAAGAACACTACGGGGTAATGCCATCGACTAGCACGAAGAATAAGGCTGTTGAGGAGCGACTATCTGTGTAATTTATTTGTGCAAGTAATGATTTGTCAAATAGTATGTCATGCATTCCATTTCAAGAGAAAATCTGACATATCAAATACAAATTCAAAGCTACTACATAGTGGCTATGTGGCCTTTGGAAACAAATATAAAATAAGCATAACAACAAAAATCAGTCATAGATAATCATATCACTAAGGTGGAAACAGATATGAATATAACACGTAGAAGTGTACGTCAAAGTAGTCGTCATATAAGATCCACTACATCACGAAAGAATAGGTACAAGTGCTAGACGAAATAATATGTATACATCAAGAAGTCTCTATCTCGAATGTATAAAAACAAAAAACTACAAAGCAAAAGTAGTTATCCAAAAGTCAACAGCTAGTCCCTGCTAAGAAGTCAAGTGGAAGCACCTGAAACACTTCAATCTGACCCGAGTATTATTTAAGAAGAAAATAATAAATGGATCAATCTAGCTATCTATATCATATAAGATGATATGGGATAAGAGATACGATAAAAATATATGATAGCAATAATGCCATACAGTGACAACTATATATATATTTGATAACAATGAAAATCATACAATGTCACAAGTCTCCTCAAATACCCAAAAAGAATATCTTATTATTTAGCTATTTCACCAAACTCCAAATATTGACAAAACATATCAATGCAAATCGCAAAAAATGGTGAAACATAAATTCCAGAAATCATCAATTACAAATCCAAAAATCATAAAAAAGGGGAGGCCTATCAAAAACGGGAGCATGAAAACTCACCAACACGTGTATCACAAACGAGATGTTATCCCATGGGTCGCTAACCCATAGAGCCGACGCAACGACGTAGTACAACGATACGCCTGAGGAACCTGAAACTCAAACAAGCCATAACAACAACGTAATACAACGATACACCTGATGACCGAACACCATAAAGCGGTTAAAAAACCATAGGGCGCTAGCCTATAAAAATGAGACGAAGCTCTACAGAACGGGGTATAGTCCCCCAGCAGACAAAGAGATAAATGAGCTTTGTATTAAAAGTAACGTCATAATCATTTTTTGTGAAAGTGTTTGAGTATTTACTACTAGTGTAGAAACCTTTGTATTTTAAAGTACAAACCATGGAAATGATTGTAAAAACAATCTATCACCAAAAATCCACATTCGACGACGTGAATTAAAACTATGAAAATCGATATCAAATCTATCAAATGGAAACACCAAAAATCCAGAAAAGAAATCACCAAAGTCGTTGATGATTGACAATAACTATTTGGATCGTCAAAGATCGATAAAAATTGGAAACCCATGCAAAAATAGGCAAATAGGAAAAACATAATAGAACTAGACATTTGACCGATTTAACCAGACGTCTGGCCCTGGGTTCTTGAAATTTATATTTTTTTTCTCCTTTCTTTTTATTTCTTAAAGCCTCCCAGACGTCTGGTTGGGTTTAACTAGACGTATGGTCTTAGGCACTGGAAATTTATTTTCGTTTTTATATTTATTTTTCTCAAAAGCCCCTAACATATGTTTGGAAATTTAAACCAGACGTCAGGTTGCCTGAGCTGGGCAGAAATTTTCCTAGGCCAAATCAATTTGGAGGCAATCGGAGCGATGGGGACTAGGGATTTATGCCAAGCGACAACCCTGCCGTATAGGCTCTTCGATACACCCCAAACAACATGTCCAAACATTCAAGATAGGATCTTTAAATATTTTTACTTCAAAATATTCAAATTGAAAAATTCGCCAAACCAATTCAAATCAAAAGTAATTGAACGTGAAATAGATGCTACAAATTCATACCTAACAACTATGAAAGCTATAGACATAGATGTGAGTTCAAGAACTAACCTTTAAATTCAAAAACAAGAAATGGGAGGCTCTAAACAAGCTTAGACCAATTCCTCTTCACTACACCTCTAGAATCTTCAATCTATTATCAAATGCAAAGTTTTTTCTAAGTTAGTTTATAGGAAAATTCAAGAATTGAATAGGGATTGAGATGGATAAGATGAAGAGGATGCCTACCTAAGCTTCTCCTTGATTTTAGAACTTCAACTTGAATTTCCTAGGAGAACTAGGGCTTAGGAATTTAGTTTCTCTTCCCACCATTTTTCCTAGAGTGTATTTGGAAATTAGAAATGGAATGAATGAAGAGGAGTGGAGCGGGTGGTATTTGGTAGAAGGTTTGGGTTCTTTATTGGGTTAATGGGAAAGAACACAACCCAAAGCCCAAACGAAAATACCAAAATCCTAATCAAGTCCAAACATATCGATGTTTATACTTAAACAAGTTGTAAACTTCATTTTAACCTCAATGGAAGTGGTCTAAAGTCTGGATTCGACTGTTTACAAAAAGTCACATTTCGGACTTTAAATTCAACTAACGATGCTATATTTATATAAAACATTTAAATATATAATCGTAAAATATGAGGGTTGTTACAGACTCCTTTCTTTAAAGAAATTACGTCCTCGCAATACTTAAGAAAAAAATAAAGAGTAGCAGCCACTCTAAGGCATAACAACACAAAATAAAAACATGAAGTGAGAAGTTCACCTTAAGGAGCATGAGAGTAAATCCGAATGTGTTCGCCCGATGAATTCTCTAGATTCCAGAGAAAAAACCTTAGTATTTGCGGACCATTGAACTTTCACAAGCAGAACAACTTTATTAAGAAGCCATTTAACCTCCGTAGCAATGATACGAATAGGATGTTTCTCATAAGTCAAATTAGGTGAAACCTTAATTTCATCAATAACACCGGGTTCAAGCCAACACAAAGGAGATCGGCATGGCCTTCCGTAGTGTGCCTCAAAAAGTAACATACCAATACTAGATTGGAAGCTATTATTATAAGAAAACTCAATAAGAGAAATATGATATTCCCAACTTCCACAAAAATCAAGAAAACAAGCACGAAGGAGATTTTCAAGAATTTGATTCACGCGCTCCATTTGTCCATCGGACTGAGGATGATAAGCGGTGCTAAAATTAATCTTTGTTCCTAAAGCTTTTTGAAGACCCTTCCAAAATCCACTAGTAAATAATGGATCACAATAACTAACAATAGAAGTTGGACCCCATGCAATTTAAAAATTTCTTTAACATAGATTTTGGCCAAAAGGGATACGGTCCAGTTGGATCGAACGGGAAGAAAATGGGCTGATTTTGTAAGTCTATCTATCATCACCCATAGACTATCATAATCCAAACGAGAATGGGGAAGACTGTCAATAAAGTCCATGAAAATTTGATCCCACTTCCAAACACGAATGTCTAAAGGTTGCAATAACCCACAGGTCCTTTGATGCTCGGCCTTAATGAGTCGGCAAGTCAAGCAACACTTCATGAAGTTAGCAATATCAGATTTCATTCCATCCTAATAATAAAGTCGTTTCATGTCCGCATCCATTTTACTACTACCGGGATGAATGGTAAATTCAGAACGATGAGAATCTTCTAAAATGTCTTTATGACGATCACTAATATTTGGCACAATAATTCTACCAAATTTTCGAATGCCCCCACAAGCATCGATTTCGAAGTCTTTCAAACCATCAATATTTCTATCCCTACAACTTTGGTTAAGATAAGCCTATTAGGAATCATGCTTTTGAGCTTCAAGAATGTGGTTTAAAAGATATTGATGAGCCTCAAGGCTACAGAAAACAAGAGATGAACATGAATCGAATTAACGATCTCGAATCTCACAAGTGGACAAACTCTTGAGACCATTCGATTCGGATTTCAACATGGAAACAACCGCTTGTTGCTTATGACTAAGGGCATCAGCAACACGATTTCCCTTTTTGGGAGTATAAATAATATCAAGGTCATAAGATGCAAGGAATTCGAGCCAATATTGTTGACGCAAATTAAGTTCCTTTTGAGAGAACAAATACTTCAAAGATTTATGATCGGTGTAGAGAACAAATTTCTCTCCCAAAAGATAATGTTGCCAAATTCTAAGGGCGAAAACAATGGCGTGAGCTCTATGAGTGGCATATCTAGGCTCGGGAAGCTTTAATTGCCTAGAAGCATAAGCAATAACATGTTCCCTTTGCATGGGAATGGCTCCCAAACCAATACGACTAGCATCGGTATAAACGGTGAAGTCTTGGTTCCCTTCAGGAATCACAAGAATAGGAGCATCGAAAAGGAGTTCTTTTAATTTCTGGAAATCAGCTTCACATTTGTCGGGCCAAATATACTTAACTCCCTTCTTTGTCAAACTAGTAAGAGATACGGAAATGTTTGAATAGTCTATTATGAACCGATTGTAGTAGCCCGCCAATCCAAGAAAACTATGAATTTCCGTTACACTCTCCAGTCTCTTCCAATTTTGAATCGCCATAATCTTCGAAGGATCCATGGAAACTCCTGATTTAGAAATGATATGTCCTAAAAATTTCACACGGGATTTCCTAAAGTGGCACTTAGCAAATTTTCTTTCAATTGATTGCTCCTAAGGGTTTCCAACACAATTCAAAGATGTTTTTCATGCTCTTCCTCAATTTTAGAACAAACAAGAATAGCATTTATAAAGATGAGAACAAATCGATTGAGGAAGTCTTTGAAAATTCGTTCATAAGATCAACGAAATAAGCTGGAGTATTTGCTAAGCCAAATGGCATAACAAGCCATTCCTATGATCCATAACGAGTACGGAATGATATCAAAGGAATGATATCCATTGCAGTACGAAGCTGATGAAAACCGGTTTCTAAGTCTAACTATGAAAGACTCTAGCACCGTTAAGTTGATCGAATAGATCATCAATCCAAGGCAAGGGATATTTATTCTTAATGGTAAGATCATTAAGCTTGTGGTAGTTAGTCCAAAGCCTAAGTGTACCATCGGATTTCTTTACAAAGATAGCAAAAGTTCCCCAAGGAGAGAAACTAGAACGAATAAATTGTTCTGGTTCCAATTCGGATAATTGTTTATGCATCTCCTCATTTTCCTTATTGGACATACGATAAGGGGGACGAGTGAAAGGTATAGCTCTAGGGATTAGATTAATTCTAAACTCATTTGCTCACTTAGGTAGTAATCCTAAAACGGCCTAAAAAATGTCAGGAAATTCACAAACAACGTGAACGAGGGAAATGACATCTTCCTCATTATCGTCACCTTGCGGGTTTAGAGAATATAGGGATGCTGCCGAATTGGAATATGAATCTTTAAGAACAATAAAAATCTGCTTAACGGGTTGAGGATGTTGAAGATGTATAGACCTCTCGAGACATAGGACGTGGGCTTCATAACGGTTAAGCCAATCCATTCCCAAAATCATTTTGAAACCTAGGTAACGCATAACATGCAAATCATCTCGAAAATCATAATCACATGAAACAGTCTCGACATCTTTACAAAAAAACAGGGTGTTGCAGATCCACCAATTGGATTCGTGAATCTCAATGAAGTCATTAAACCCATAACATTTAGTGACAAAGTATCAACAAGTTCTTTTGATATAAAAAAATAAGATGCACCCGTATAAAAAAGAATTTGAATAAGATGATCATGAGACATAATAATGCCATCAAGGACAATGATAAATACCTTGACCAAAAGAAGTTTTACTAGGGGCTTGCACAACATTCAGCTTTCCCTCTTTCTTTATTTGAAGTTTGGGACATGAAGATCTAAGGCGACCCAAAATTTTGCAATAGCGACAATAAAGAGGTTTCACACACTTATTTGAATAATGGTCCTTAGAACCAAAATTATAGCATTCTCCACGACTAGAGGTAGGAGTCTTTCCTACCGAAGTTGCTTGCTTCCCTTTCTTGTTGGGATTAGGGCCTTTGAACTTACTGTCGAGATGCCTCTTCTTGTTGTTGTTGAAGTTCTTCTTGGCACCCACAACTTCAAA
Source organism: Allium cepa (assembly GCA_030765085.1). Lineage (NCBI taxonomy): Eukaryota > Viridiplantae > Streptophyta > Magnoliopsida > Asparagales > Amaryllidaceae > Allium > Allium cepa. The sequence goes on from CM060943.1 coordinate 859,400,320, forward strand.
CATCACTTTCTTTATTGGCCTCTTCAAAGTCGAAGAGAGATATCTACAAGCTGATCGAAAGGAACTTCTAGTTTTATAAGTAAAGCCTTTTTGAGGTTCTTATTCAACTCATAGATAAATCTTTGATTTTTCTTTAACGGGATATTTATATACTCGACCAAATATTTAGAGAGGGATTCAAATGATGCGACATAATCTGTCACAGAAGATTCACCACGAATAAGGTCAATAAAGAATCAGGCTAATGTTACTTTTTTATCTTCCGGCACAAACTTTAACACGAAGCTTTCCTGGAATTGCTCCCAAGTAAGATCCTCTTTAATAATTTTCAAAAACAAAAGCTCATACCAATATAATGCTCTCTCCTAGAGCATGCTAGAAGCTACTTAGACTCGATGTAGATCCACAAGATTCATGCGAGAAAAGATGTGATCGCATGTTCTAAGCCATGCATGGACTTCTATAATGCTTTCGGAATCCTTGAATGACCTTCCACCCAAATTTTTATAATCACTGCATAAGCGTGCAAACCTGGAATTAGGATGAGTAGGCTCAGGAATGGGTCCGGTAGCTTGGGAATTCTTTACAAGATCCAAAAGCTATTGGGAAGACATGAATACGCCATCCTGAGGAGTAGCACTGGATTGACAAGTGCTAAGACATCCTGGTCTAATCATTTCTCTTCTTTAAGAAAGAAAGAATGAAGTGGAAAAGTTATTCTCAAAATCAATTCAAATAAACTAGATTGATAAACAAGGCATCTGTTAACGCTAAAAATATACGCTAACACACCGGTGTGAGTTATGATATAGTGAAAGCACCACCCGTTGGTATGGAAACTTAAAGTAAGCAGAGAATAGCAGAAAATAGTAAAGAGACGACATTTTTTATAGTGGTTCGGCTCAAAGTCCAGCCTACGTCCACTTTATATCTTTTATTATGATCTTTGAGTACACATTGTTACAACTAAACTTCAAGTACAACAAACTTCAAAGACTTGAGCTTCCAAAGTAGAATCGAGTTAACTTCATGAGTAAGAGACCATTAGTGGAGTGTATCCACTATAATCTGATTCAGTGAAGAAGTTTTTTCCATTCTGGAATTGATCTCTGAAGTTGTTATGATGTTGTAGGACTTGGAAAATGAATGAGTTGCTTGAACTTCAAAGTGGCAGAGTCTAGGCCTTCCAGGAAAAATCCTCCCCCCCCCCCAAGTGTGGAGCAGGTGAGGTATTTATAGGAGAGGTTGGGTTTAGGTCAGGCTCGTCATAGGTCATGAGCGACCTAAGGGGTTGCGACATAAGGAGCTGCGACATAAGAGTGATCCTGAGGTAGCATAAGTCGTTAATGACTCAATGGAGCCATCCTGGATGAGATACATGTTGTGAGCGGCTTAGCAGGTGCAGCATAGGAGTTATCTCGGTTTGCTTAAGTCATGAGCGACCTAATGGAAGAGACAGTATGCATGCGGGATTTCTCTGCCTTAACTAATTTGGTCGTTAGGTCGCTAGGTCGCTGCCTTTATTAAGCCGTTGAGTTGTAGGAGCTTTTAGGTCGCTAGGTCGCTGGAGCTCCTTAAGTAGTTGAGTCGCGCCACGTTGAGCCGCTTTATGATTTTAACTTGTTAAGTCGCTAGGTCGTTAACCATTTGAGCCGTAGGGGTCTTTAGCTCGTTAAGCCGTTTATGCCTTTAGATTATTAGGTCGCTTAGGTAGTTAAGTCGCTTATTCCTTGGATAGCTAAGTCGCTTATTCTTTTAGGTCATTGAGTCGCTAAATCACCAAAAAGAGGTGTTAACACTTGCCCCTCGAAGTATACGCCTAGGGGCTAGGTCGTATGCTTCGATACCTCTTAACTCGCGCCATTCTGAGTTGCTAGGTCGTGAGCGACTTATGAGAAAGTTAGGTCGTTCGTGCCGATTCAAGTTCCACTGCCTCGGTATATAAGTAGCTTATGTCATTCCTTCTTCACTTTATCTGCTCTAACATTCTAACTTGCCATTGAGAAATTTCCAAGCTCTCGAAGACGAATTCAAATTAATCGGCCGTTGATCATCTTCACCACCACATTACGTAAGTGAATTCGATCAATATTCAAACACGTCCATCACCAAATCGCGAATCCCTCATTTTTTGACCCTAATCCAATTTCATGTGCTGCGTTTTACCACGAATCTTGTTACAATCGATCTCTGGTGGTCTTTGGACGCGTCATCGTTGTAACTCTCGAGAACACAACAGCGTATCGGATCCATGATGGATCTGAGGTGATTTAAATCGGTTTTGGGTGATTTGGCGGTGTGGAAAGATGATGGATTCTATTGTGGAGATGATAATGGGTTATCGGGTTTGTGAGTTTGGCAGTTGTTGAATGAAGAAGAGCTAGCGGGTTAATGAGAGTTAGGAAATACCCGGCTTAGGAGCTTCGTACGACTTAGGGCTTGGTAGTTTGGAGCTGAATCGCACGACCTAACGGCTCAACGACTTAACATCCAAGGTTTGAGCGACATAAGAGACTGTGACCCAGATGACTTGCGACTTAACTTTCCAGAATAGCATATGAATTTAAAACAGAACGACTTAGGGAAGCCCGACCTATGTTAAGTCATTTGGGCATGATCTGAGCGACTTAAAGAGTCTGAGCTAACTTAAGTCATTCCTGTGACTTAAGGAATGAATAGGACTTGAATACTTGCAGAATTTGACAGAACTTGATTGAATTTCCAACTTGAACTTCCAGAATGAACTGCTTAAACTTGTCGCACTCTTTCATGGATTATATTAACTTTTAAGTCAACAACCTGTTAACATAACATTTGCAGAAAACTAGGGCGAATATACTGCTATTGACTACCCACATCGAATGACAGATAAGTCGATAAAGAATAATCAACTTAAAGGAATTATGTTAATGAAGTGCTGTGAATTAACAAGTTTAAGTGAAGTATTATAGCAAAGCTAAATTAATCAACTAAAGCTGATCTGTTTGCATCAACACTGTACTTGGACTTAAAATAACAAGCCCTGACACTTTATAATTGACAAATGTCAACTAATTTATTTCAAGTTATATTTGCTTGTCATTTTATTAGTTTTGCACAACACTCCACACATTTAGGAAATGTGCACCTAGATATTTGAATATCCAGTTCCTTGTGTAGAATGACTTCTCAACAAATGCAAGAAGAGATACCAGAGCGAGCCGATGAGGTCTTCCCAATAGCTGACCCTTTAGAGAATCTTCCGGAGAGAGTTACAACTTCATTGAGTCAACGGGCTTTCAGCCAGCTATGTACTCAATTCGGCATTGCTGAAGCGGATGCTCTGCTTCCAGGGATAAATGACACTACCGATAGGCCACCTCCTGGCTTCGTTACAGTCAACCGTCAAATGTGTCTGAACGGAGCTAATCCCCCCTTCAATAATTTTCTTAGAATTCTCCTCCTTTGATTAACTATTTCTCCATTCCAGTTGCACCCTAACGGCTACGCCATTTTGATGGGGTTATGCGTACTATTTAGGAGGACGCTTAACCGCCTCCCAAGCTTCAAGGAGATCTATTACTTGTGTTCATTTGGGAGGAACAAATATCACCCTTTCATCACTCTTGAAAGAAGTGCAAGAAACCGTAAACTGATTACAGATCCTCCCAAGAGCGCTCACGGGTTCTTAAACCAGTTATTTTTTGTCCGTTACCCTCCGGGATTCTATGGCATCTGGAGAGTAGGAAGTAAGGCTAACTATCTCTGTTCACCTCATTTCTAAGCCTTTTGAAATTCAAGTCGTCAAGCGCTAACTTCATTCTTTACTTTTGTAGCACTTCCTCCTCCCTCAAAAGATTCTAGCCACAAACCAACTTTCGAAAGATTGAATGCCATAGCTGTTGATGAGAGAAGTATTAAGTTTTTGCTAAAAGATGAGTTTCTGCACCAATTCGGACTCTTACACTCTTCTCGATCCATCCAGTCCTATGATGCCCCCAGTTCCAAAGTAGAAGCATCAGATGCCCCAACCTCCGCAAAGGAATTCACACCGGAGGAACCTATTGTAGAGGCTTCATTAGTGAAGTGCTCCAGTTCCGTTGGCGGTGTGGTTTTATCTGGAAAATCTAAACTTCCCCCAGTTGTTGAAGAAGAATAATTTCTTCAACATTCTGGGAAGGTTGCTGGAGAAACCGATGAGGGAGTTGGGAAAGAAAGTTCTGCTACAAAGAGTGCAAAGCGTGCTGAAGAAGGCACTGCTGATGTGACACATTCCGTTGGACATGATGGTGATGATGTCTTTGGGGGACTGAGCGACCTTATGGTGACTTCCCAAGAGTTTTTTAAAGATGACACCATCACCTCTAAGCTTGTCTCTCCAACAATCGAAGCGACATCTGTTTTGTGGTCAATTCCATCACTCCAGGAGTTGACTCCTGCTGCAAAAGCCGACATCACTCCTATGCCGAAGAGTGGTTTGTAGCTTGACGCGCGTAGTTCACACGCCACACACACTTAGGATTTTTGGCAATTATGTGCACTTAGCCTCTTTATTTCGAAGATTTCTAAATTCTGTTCTTTCGTCAATTTCAGGTTTTCCCATGGGACGCAGCGGCTCATACTATTATGACTTTCAGCGCTATGCGAGGCGTGATTCTTACGACCCTAGGCGCTATCTTCCTGCCTCTAGGGAAACTGATGAGGAAAGAGCAGCTAGGAAAGCTCGCGAGAGGCAGGCTCATGAGGGGCGCTATGGAAGGAGAGATGACCGACATGACGATGACTCCCATAAGAGAAAGTCTCATGACGACAAAGGGAAGAGTCACATAGCCGAAGATCCAAGCAAGCGAGCCAAGTTAAGCGAAAAGTCTTCATCTGAAGTTTCCAAAGTGCCCGTTGCTCCTACCTCTATAGACATCTCCTCTAGCTCCCCTGCCCTTCAAAAAGATGACATTCAATCAATCATTAATAGGCCTCCTTATCAAGTTGAGAGACCTCCGCCTGCACTCCAAAGCCGATTTCCACATTGGTGTTTGAAAGGAGTACGCTTTGATTTGGACTTGGTTCCAATTGATAAGCAGTCCATGCTGAGAAACCTTGACGCCGTCAAGCATGATATCGAAAGAATGTCCAGCTGGTAGAAATTAGTTGATGATCTTCAGAGGGTAAATTGCTTAAAACTTGGGGCCATGCTAACCATGGAAAGTGATAAATCTGAGTGGCAAAAAGTTCTTGATCAGCAAGATACAGAGATGAAAAACATCACTGCCTACAACGAGAAACTTGAGGCTGAAGTCAAGAAGCTTAAAGAAGATCTTGCCACCTCTTCCACTTCTTATACTCAAAAGGAAGAGGTTCTTCAAAAGCAAGTAAGAGACGCCCATGCTGCTCAATGGGATGCTGAGGCTAAACTTGGGTCGCAGCAGAAAATTGTGGAAAGTTACCGCAATGATGTTGCTCAGTTGCGGGAGAAGACTAACTCTAAAGATTTGGAGATTGAAATGTTAAAGACTCAGCTTTCCAAGGATGAAAAGGAGCGTGACGAGGCCATCGCTGGAAAAGCAGTAGCTGAACAATCGCATGAAGCGACTAAGGCCAAAATCAGCTCCACTCTATTCGAGTTTTATCTTCATAGTGTCTTGGGATGCGGCAGTCTTTCATTTTTGGGCCCAAAGTGTGAAATTACCCTAGCTGAAGTATGGAAGGCAGCAGTTGATATACTTAGGGGCGCTGGCTACACCGAGGAGGATCTTGAGACTTATTGTCTGGATGATGAGAGCCGTGCCGCCCTTGCCAATGGGAAAGAACAACTTTCCAAGGGGCGAGCCGAAGCAACGGAAGGAGAGCATATAGGGAAGGCACCTTTGACCGACCCAACTCGTCCCTCGGCTTCGGCTGACATCGATATTATCGGCTCCAGTTCTCACTCTCCGCCACCTGCCAAGGCCGAAACTGAAATTAAAACTGCCCATACGGAAGAGAAGGCCCAAGAAGACACTGAAGCTCAAGACTTTGAAATTGACGTGATAACGCCAACCTCTCCAGGTAACTTCAATACTGATCCAGCTTAAGTGGACTACTCGTTTGCTTCACATGAGCTCGATGAACTTCTTGCTTATTACTTAAACCCCGACGTGCCACTATCTCCTCTCTTTGCGAGAAATACTGATGTTAACTTTTCTTCTTCTATAGTGAAAATAACAAGCGTTGTACAAGCTTTGCCTCCTCCACCGTTGCTCCTCCATCTCTTCAAGTTACTCCTTCTCTTGCTTCTCAACTGGGGTCGTAAGAAGAACAAATAGAAGCTCTTCAAGGCTTAGATGACCCAGCCGCTTCACAAGAGCAGAAGGCTGAAGAGCTTAAGGAGGGTGAGAGGACCCTGGAGGAATTTACTGCCGATGATACAAAGCTGATTGATCTTATCACTCTGGGTAGTGGATCTTCTTCTAAGAAGAGGGGAAAGCATGGAATTTCAAAGAAAAGGAAAGGCACTTCTGCTAGCGAAGAGAAAGCGAAAGAGGACCCAATTACACCTCTTACTCCTTCTTCCCCAACTCGTTCAGGCCGACTCAAAAAACTAACCATTAGGCCAGGCGAGGGCTCCAAAGGCGGCGGGAAGAAGAAGTAGTGGGCCTGGATTTATCCTCTTTGTTTTGCTTTTTTGCTTCTATTTGAAGACTTGTATTGATCGGAGATTGTGCGGGTACCGACCCCCGCTTTTTGAAACCTGCACATATATATAGATTTTTATAGTATGGAATAAAATGATTCTTTATACTTTTACAAACTTTTGTCTGTATTTATAAATGCATTTATTCCTTTTTATCACACAAGTTTCTTTATTTTCCTTGTATGATATTGTAGTGAGCTCGTGGTATGTTGCTTGAACGTTGCTTTTATTAGGGCAGCTATATTATATTGCCCCCATACCACGGCTTATTGCAATCTTCTCCATTTTGAGAAAACTTGTACTCTTACTTTGGAGAACAATTCTTCCACTTTGAGAAGACTTGTACTCTTACTTTGGAGAATACTCCTTTCATTTTATGGAAATATTATTCTACTCTAGTAGAGTGTGCTTTGTATTGGAGAAGTTTTCTCTTTTTTTTTTAGAAAGAGTTTTACACTTCAACTTTCGAAGGTGGTCACTTTTTATTTTTGAGAAGTGGATTCTCCTACTCGGTGAAGCAGGCTTCCAAAGAAAGCTTTGATTTGGCACTTCAACTTTTTGGGGAAGAATGTTCTCATTATGGAGAAATTGATTTTCCCTTGAGAGTAGAAGTGTGACTCCGAAGAGGGCCTTCTTTTTTTGTGCCTGAAAGTTACTTTTCACAGTTAAGTGGATTCATGGAGCAGACACAAGCTAACTAATTGGATGTTCGTTTGTACGGACGATCACAATTTGTTAGCAAGGGCCTGGTGCCTTTACTTCGGGAAGGTGCCCCTTCGGTGGTTCCACCAACTTTTGAGAAAAGCATTTCATTTTTGGGTGTGCCTCATTGGAGGGATTTGTTGGCACTTCAACTTGGTGAAGTGTGCCTCCAAAGAGGGCTTTTGCCTCCGAAGAGAGCTTTGGCACTTCAATTTGATGAAGTGTGCCTCCGAAGAGGGCTTTGGCACTTCAACTTGGTGAAGTGTTCCTCCGAAGAGGGCTTTTGCCTCCGAAGAGGGCTTTTTGGCACTCCCTCCTTGAGAGGAGAAGTGTGCCTCCGAAGAGGGTTTTTGGAACTCCCCCCTTGAGAGGAGATGTGTGCCTCCAAGGAGGGCTTTTTGGCACTCCCCTCCTTGAGAAGAGAGGTGAGCCTCCGAAGAGGGCTTTTTTGTTTGGCTCGCCAGGAAGGTTGCATCTCACAATTAAGTGGATCCACGGAGCAGACGCAAGCTACCTAACTGGATGCTTGTTTGCACAAACGATCACAATTAACTAGCAAGGGCCTGTAACCTTTACTTTGGAAATGTGCCCCTTTGGCGGTTCCACCAACCTTTTTTGGTTGAGAAACAAGATTCCATTTTGGCTATTTTCAGTCCGCTTGCCCATGTCTTTCCACCATCTACCTCTCAGCGATTCCTCGCTATCGTTTCCAAGCACATGCTCCCTTCCTTTGCAAGTTGTTTGCTTTTTTCCAGAGAAGTGCATTTCATTGTTAAGTGAATCCACGAGGCAGACGCAAGCTTATTGACCGGATGTCTGTTTGCACAAACGATCGCAATCAGTTAGCAAGGGCCTGGAACCTTCACGTTAGGAAGGTGCCCCTTTGGTGGAATCACCAACTGTTTGTGAGAAGCACTTCTTATGTAGGAATTGAATCTGGAATTTTTATGGCTTGACATTTGCTTGTTGAGTGATTTGTAGGAATAGCTTGGCCTTGTGATGTGTTGAATAGGTAGGCTTCGCTTTGATAGCCTACATTATTAAATCGACATTTTAGCAATATATTTAAGATACATGCACATCGAAATGAGATAGGCATTTTATAGTAATAAAGAACACAAGATTAACAGTTGTTCGGCCAAGAATTGGGCCTACATCCACTTTATAGTTCTTATTATTGATTTACACTGATTTTACAATGTTTTATAATACAAGAATGATACATCCATCATTATTTTACAAATTTAAGCATAGCTTCTAAATAAAATATGGATGCAAGTGATTGATGTTCCAGGCTCTCGGAATTGGATCTCCTTCGATAGTTGTGAGCTTGAAAGTGCCATCGAGAAGTTTTTTGCCTATGACATATGGCCCTTCCCAGTTTGGCCCAAACACTCATGTTGCTATCATGACCCTTTTCAAGACTAGATCCCCAATTTCAAAGCTGCGTTGGCGAACTTTAGAATTGAAGTGCCTGGCGATTTTTTGCTGATGGCTGCAATTCTGAGCTCAGCTTCTTTCCTTCTTTCATCAAGCAAATCAAGTGCTTCAAGTTGCAGCTTTTCATTTTCAGTTTTGTTGAAATGAATTCTCCTGTGTGATGGGACCTCTACTTCCACTGGAATCATGGCTTCTGGTCCATATGCTAATGAGAATGAAGTGTGCCCAGTCGCAGTCTTGTAGGTAGTTCTGTATGCCCATAGTGCTAGTAGCAGCTTATCGACCAACCACCTTTTGCTTTTTCCAGCTGTTTTTTGATGGTTGATTTGATAATTTTGTTCACTGCTTTCACTTGCCTGTTTGCCTACGGATGAACCACTGTTGAGAAGCTTTTTTGGATCTTGAATCGCTTGCAAAAGTCTTGGAATTCTTCGCTTTCGAATTGGGTGCCATTGTCTGTGATTATCTTCTGAGGCACACCATACCTGCAAATGATATTCTTAGTCATAAAGTTTATCATCTTTTTAGAGGTAATAGTAGCCAATGGTTCAGATTCAGCCCATTTTGTGAAATAATCAACAGCAACAATAGCATATTTGATTCCGGACTTGGCAACCGGCAAAGGCCCAATGAGATCTATCCCCCAAATGGCGAATGGCCATGGACTGACCATCTGTGTTAGTTTGGTGGAAGGTGCTCTCGGGATTTTTGCAAATCTCAGGCATCTGTCACACTTTCGGGAGTAGCTAGCAGCATCTCGATTAACATCTGGCCAAAAGTACACATAGCGGAGAATTTTCTTTGCTAGAGTTTGACCACCTGAATGATCCCCACACTCTCCTCTATGCACCTCAGCTAAAATTGTCTTAGCATCTTCCTTGGTTACATGTCGGAGTAATGGCATCGAGAATCCTCGTCTGTACAACCAGGCGTCTTGAATTACATATCTCGAGGCTTTTCTTAACAGTTTCTGACGCTCTTTTGAGTTTTCTGAAAGGGAGCCGTTGAGTAGATATTCCTTGATCAGGGTCATCCACGACTCCTGATCTTGAGATACAGCCATAATCCAGTCAATATCCATCTCATCAGTACTTGGGGCTGACAAGACTTCTACAGGAACCAATCCCAATAATTGAGCTTCGCCAGAGCTTGAATATTTTGCAAGAGAATCTGCCTTCATATTCTCTTCGCAGGGTATATGGCTTATTGTATAATGGTCAAAATCATCGATAAGCTCCCAGGTCTTCGACAAGTAAGCAGGAAGATTTCCTCCTTTGGTTTGAAACTCTTTCTTGACTTGGAATACAATAAGTTGGGAATCACTAAAGATCTACAATACTTTGATGTTCAGTTCTTTAGCAATCTTCAGGCCGGTAATAAGAGCTTCATATTCTGCTTCATTATTTGTCGAAGGAAATTCTAATCTCAAAGCATAGCATAATGACCTCCCTTCGGGGGTTTCAAGCACAACCCCAGCTCCTAAACAATAGTCATTTCTTGCACCATCAACATATAATTTCCATCGGATCAGGATGTCATTGGTTACCTCTTCCTCACTGTCACCTTTATCTGTGCATTCTGCAATGAAGTCTGCTAAAGCTTGTCCATTGATTGCTCTTCGGGGATGGAAGGTGATATCATATTGGCTGAGTTCAATATTCCACTTCAGAAGACGACCCGAAGTTTCAGGGCAAAATAGGACTTGCTTTAGAGGTTGATCAGTGAGGACTTTAATAGGATGAGCTTGGAAATATGGCCTCAACTTTCTGGATGCAATCAACCAACAATAGGTGAGCTTTTCCAGCTCTGAATAATTCATCTCTGCCCTAGTGAATCTTTTGTTGATGTAGTAAATCGATCGCTGAACTTTTGCATCTTCTCTTACCAACTGCAGTGAGAGCATGAGATGAAACCGCTAAATATATGAAAAGATCTTCACCATTGTTGGGCTTAGAAAGTATTGGAGGTGTTTCCATGTGACAAATCAGTTCATCAAAAGCTTTCTGACATTCAGGAGTCCATTCAAAAAATTTCTTTCCTTTCTTCAGAGCGTCAAAGAAGGGAATGCATTTATCAGTAGCCCTAGAAATAAACCGAATCAAAGCAGCGACTTTCCCGTTGAGGCTTTGCAATTCCTTCTTTGTCCTAGGGGCTTTGACTTCTCTTAAAGCGGTAATTTGAGCAGGATTGGCTTCGATGCCCCTAGCACTCGCAATGAAACCCAAGAATTTTCCGGACTCTGACCCGAATGAACATTTCAGAGGATTTAGCTTCATCCCATACTTTTGGAGGACTGCGAACATTTCTGCCAAATGATCCATTTGGTCTACTGCCTTCTTCGATTTCACCAACATATCATTGACATAAACTTCCATAGTCTTGCCAATCTGGGGCTTGAACATGGCATTGACAAGTCTTTAATAAGTTGCCCCTACGTTCTTCAGTCCAAAGGGCATGACTTTATAGCAGTAAAGACCAACATCAGTGATGAAGCTCGTGTCCTCCTGATCTGGCTCATGCATCATGATTTGGTTATATCCTGAGTAAGCATCCATAAAAGACAATAATTCATGCCTGGCTGTTCCATCCACCAACTGATCAATCCTGGGTAATGGGAAACAGTCCTTGGGGCATGCTTTGTTTAAGTCTGAAAAGTCGATGCATACTCTCCACTATCCATTTACTTTTTTAACCAACACCGGATTAGAAACCCAATTCGGATAAGTGGATTCTCTGATGAAACCATTTTCCATGAGCTGATCTACTTCTTCTTTTAATGCTACCGACCTTTCAGGACCCTGGGTTCTCCTTTTCTTCTTTACGGGTGTGTATTTCGGATCAACATTTAAAGCATGCACGGCGATTTCTGGAGATATTCCACACATGTCGGCATGACTCCAAGCGAATACATCCAGGTTTTCTTTTAAGAATGATATCAACATATTCTGAACCGTCACACCAAGTTGTGAACCCACATTCAGCACCTTGTTCTGATCATTCGGGTCAACAGGTATTGGCACCGTCATTTCCACTGGCACCACTCTATTCTCCCCTACACTGGTTTTTCTGGGATCATTTTCTTTTCGTGCACCATTATGCTCACCAGTGAGTGCAGGGTCCACCCCGTAATTGCTACAAGGTGGGTTCTTTGATGCGGAGCGGAGATGCCGCACCCTTACCCACTTCTCTCTTCTTCGCCTCCCGCAACTCTGTGAAATAGCATTCTCGCCCGGCATTTTGGTCCCCTTTCACAACACCAACTTCATTATCAGTGGGGAACTTCGTAATCAGGCACCATGGGGCGAGAATGCCCTTAAATGCGGCAAGAGCCGGTCGGCCCAAGAAGGCATTATAAGCAGAGAATTCATCAACAATCACAAAAGTTTTCTTTCGGACCACCTTCTTTTCCCCTTCTCCGAGCTCTACAAACAAGTCAATAGTCCCAACAGGATGTTTTGGTTCTCCAATGAACCCAACAATTTTCTGTGAGGAAGCCTGGACATCAGCCTTGGGAATTTTCATCTGATCAAATGTCTTTTTGAAGAGGACATTGCAAGAGGCGCCACAGTCAACAAGCACCCTTCTTACAATGGCTGGTCCGATGCCTGCAGATACCAAGGGATCCATGGTGAGAGCCTCCACACCAACAGAGTCTCTAGCCCGGAATATGATGTCATCATTAAAAGTTCTCTGCTGTTTTAAAGGTGTAGCATCTTCCAAGATGAAAACACTTTCTTCTGGCAGGGAATATCTCAAAGCGTGAGCATATCTTTCCATCTCACCCCAACTTCTGCCCGCTGGGTGAGGACCCCCTGTAATAACATTAATGACAGGCCTCTCAGATTCATGCGCCGTAGCACTCTCACCTGAGCCGGATTGATGAGCAGGAACTTGTTGCCCTGAATAGATGAGCTCGGGTCACTTATGTTTCTCTTTACATATTGTTGCAATTTATTCTGTCTCGGCAGCTCTTCGATCAAATTCTTTAAATGGCGACATTCATTAGTGTCATGGCCAGGTTGATTGTGGAACCGACAGAATCTCCCATTATGCACAACATTTTTCCCAGGCTTCATCTTAGGTGGTTTGGGGTATTTAATAGTATCCTTGGTTGCGAAAAAGATATTTTTCGGAGTATCGGTTAAGGGAGTAAAATCTGAAGGTCTAAAGTGGCAAGCTTTCTTCGCATCTTTCTGCTTTTTTCCACCATTATTCTCCCTCTTCTGGCCACCAAATTCCTTTTTGTTGGAAGCAACATTGTTATTCTCAACTTCGTTCACAACTACTTTTACCGGCACAGGAAGGCTTTCCAGGAGAATAAATTCATCGGCCTTTTTGTAGAACTTCTCAAGTGAATTTGGCTCTTTCATCTTTAGCCATTTCCCAAATTCACTTGACTTGTCAATAGCTCGCATCAAGTAAGTTAGAATCATCCGAGGCTCTACATTATCAACTTCAGCCAAGGCTATATTAAAGCGATTCAAGAAAGATCTAATAGACTTTTTGGGGCTTTTTTCAAGGCTGGAAAGTGACATTATGTCCTTGGCCTTCGAAGCATATAACCTGAATTGATCTTTGAATTTTCGAGTCAGGTCGGAGAACTGATCTACTGATCGAACTGGCAGCTTTATGAACCAAAGCAGGGCCACTCCCTCTAAGTACACCGGAAAGTATCTGCACTTGATCTCATCCGTTGCACTGGCACCTGTCATATGCCGGTCATATTTGTATAAGAATTGATTAGGATCACTTATCCCCCGATAAGCTGGAATAGTGGGGGGAACAAACTTCTTTGGAAATTCAGCCTATAGATTTCTTTCAGTAAAGGGAGTCTTGCTTGGAGCAAGCCCTTAATCATTTTCATCTTCCTCTATTTGCATTCTTTCTTTCATAATTTGTCGAATCATTCCCGAGAGGTACTCCTCATCGTTTAGAGGCCGCGTGGGATAGACGTTAGCTACTTTTTCAGAAGTTTGCCTGGACAAACGTTCATAAAGAGTTGGTTGCGGCCTTGAACCTCCAGGTTGGGGAGGTGCCCCCTTCGGCGGTGCTAGCTGCCCTCTGAGGAACACTTTTCCCTTGGGAATCATGAACATCTTCAGCAAAGGTTTCTTCATTATTTCCTGGTTTCTGGTTAACTCCAAGCAAAGCATTCAACCTGTCCAACATGAAAGTGTTCTGGGCTTCCATTTGTTGATACAACCCAGACACTACAACATCCAACTCCACCCTTGTGACTCCAACACTAGGAGCCGCTTCATTTGTCGCGGGAGAAGTGGCGGTACTGTCATAAGCATTTCCTGATCTAGTAGATCTACTTTTTCTTCCAGGAGCCATAATCACGGATAGACTTCTTGTTCTTAGAGAGAGTCTTTCAAAAAATCTTTATGGAGCAATGATGACAACACCCTGAGTTCAATTCTCAGTGAAAGCACCAAAAATGTTAACGCTAAAAATATACGCTAACACTCCAGTGTGAGTTACGATATAGTGAAAGCACCACCCGTTGGTATGGGAACTAAAAGTAAGCAGATAATAGCAGAAAATAGTAAAGAGACGATAATTTTTATAGTGGTTCGGCTCAAAGTCAAGCCTACGTCCAATTTATATCTTTTATTATGATCTTTGAGTACACTTTGTTACAACTAAACTTCAAGTACAACAAACTTCAAAGACTTGAGCTTCCAAAGTAGAATCGAGTTAACTTCATGAGTAAGAGACCATTGGTGGAGTATATCCACTATAATCTGATTCAGTGAAGAAGTTTTATCCATTCTGGAATTGATCTCTGAAGTTGTTATGATGTTGTAGGATTTGGAGAATGAATGAGTTGCTTGAACTTCAAAGTGGCAGAGTCTGGGCCTTCCAGGAAAAATCCTTCCTCCCCCCTAAGTGTGGAGCAGGTGAGGTATTTATAGGAGAGGTTAGGTTTTGGTCAGGCTCGTCATAGGTCGTGAGCGACCTATGGGATTGCGACATAAGGAGCTGCGACATAAGAGTGAGCCTGAGGTAGCATAAGTCATTAATGACTCAATGGAGCGATCCTGGATGAGATACATGCTGTGAGTGGCTTAGCAGGTGTAGCATAGGAGTTATCCCGGTTTGCTTAAGTCGTGAGCGACCTAATGGAAGAGACAGTATGCATGCGGCTTTTCTCTGCCTTAACTCGTTAGGTCGTTAGCTCGCTAGGTCGCTGCCTTTATCAAGCCGTTGAGTTGTGGAAGTCTTTAGGTCGCTTGGTCACCGGAGCTCCTTAAGTAGTTGAGTCGCACCACGTTGAGCCACTTTATGATTTTAACTTGTTAAGTCACTAGGTCATTAACCCTTTGAGTCGTAGGGGTCTTTAGCTCGTTAAGCCGTTTATGCCTTTAGATAGTTAGGTCGCTTAGGTAGTTAAGTCGCTTATTCCTTGGACAGCTAAGTCGCTTATTCTTTTAGGCCGTTTAGTCGCTAAGTCGCCAAAAAGAGGTGTTAACAGCATCATAAAAGGAAATTGGATAGAATGGGTCCCAAGACTCAAATTTAATCCTAAGGCATGATTCCTAAGGGAGACTTAGGACAATGAATCTTGTCATGATGTCCTTTATTTTTTTGAAGTTTGGCTCTAATACCAAACTGTGGCTCCCCACCTCTATGCTCACACTAGCCAAGAATAGTATGGGGTAATGTTGTCGACTAGCATGAAGAATAAGGCTGTTAAGGAGTGACCATCTGTGTAATCAATTTTTGCGAGTACCGGTATGTCATATAGTATGTCATGCATTTCATTCCAAGAGGAAATCTACCATATCAAATACAAACTCAAAGCTACTACACAGTGGCTATGTGGTCTTCTGAAACAAATATAAAATAAGCATAATAATAAAATTCGGTCACAGATATTCATATCATTAAGCCGGAAACAGATGTGAATATAACACGTAGAAGTGTACATCAAAGTGGTGGTCATTCAAGATCCACTACATCAAAAAAGAATAGGTACAAGTGCTAGACAAAAGAATATGTATACAACAAGGAGTCTCTATCTCGAATGTATAAAAAATACCACGCTGAAGTAGTTAGCCAAAAGTCAGAAGCTAGTCCCTGCTAAGAAGTCAAGTGGAATCAATTGAAACACGTAGGTCTGACTTGAGTATTATTTAAGAAGAAAATTAATAAACGGATCAATTTAGCTATAAATGTCATATAAGATAAGATAGGATAAGGCATATGAAAAAAAATATTATAACAGTAATGCCATACTATGACAAGTACAAATATTTGATAACAATAAAAATCAGACAATATCTCAAGTCCCCTCAAATACCCAAGAATAATATCATATTCTTTAGCTATTTCACCAAAACTCAAATATTGATAAAACATAAAAATGCAAATCGTAAAAATTGGTGAAACATACATTTCAGAAATCATCAATTAGAAATCTAGAATTCACAAAAAAAAAGTGGTGGCCTATCACAAACGGGATCATGAAAAGCCACCAACATGTGTATCACAAACGAGACGCTATCCCATGGGTCATGAACTGAAACGACCCGCGGTTCCATACCGCTTGAGTCGACAATATTTTCCATCAATCAACTCAAGATGATCGGAAATACGAACCATTTGGGTTAAAGAAGAAGAGGTAGAAGAAAATAGAAAACAACATTAGAATCTAACCATCGCAGCGGAATAAAATATAATAGATAATAAATGATCTTTACACAAAAACAAATCTGTTTATACATTACATCATCTGAGCATACATAACATATAACTAGACAGTAAACATAACCTGTCCTCACAATCTGAATACACGGCGGGATATTTAACACAGATACGGAAGTACGTATCGCCATCCAGCTCATCTCCTGAGCTCCATAGCATCCTTTCATGTATCCTATAATACTCGGTCTGCCCGAGCATTATAGTGAAATAATACCCGAGTCGGTCTAGAATACCAGCGTGAGAAAATCACACTCAATTTGATTATTAAAGTTTAAAAATCCTTTGAAAACAAAAGCATCTCGTAAGAGCATGCCACAAATAAATATGTCGGGTCTTTACCGTATGATGGCCAAAACACTTTTTATCAAAACCGCCTGATGTTATAATAGTTTCTATAGAAAGTAAAGTAGAATCTAGCTGAAATGCTTGCATCTCACGTTTAAGCAATAGTTGGGCACAATCAAAATCGTACAGTGGCGTAGGGAGAATGGATTTCCAACTAATGACTAGGCACTGGGGTACCACCTGTCACGGTACCTGGTCTAGATCAGCGTACTGAGGAGCCACCCTAACTCCCCTGCAACACAAGACCGGGACAACCCCTTACTGGATAATCCCAAGTAAGATCACCCCGCGGTAGGGATCAGCAACCGTCCACTAAGCCGAAATAAAAAGGTACTTCTAGACAGGGATGACCTTACCCTAATGGGTACTACCCACTTAGCCTTGCTGCGTAACCCCTAATTTTCAGTCGTTCCCGGTTGATGAGGCTTGAGGCTAAGCGTTACCTTTTTAGAACGTTTCACTTAGAATGCCCATCGTCCACCTGACGATGTTCCGAAAGCATTCATCCATTCAAGTCCGTTCCGGGTTCGAACGAAACCGAAGGCACTACTCCTACTACATCCATTTTGGATTCATCTCAAGATTAGCAGCGACTAGCCCTTGCACTTCACTGCTCCATTTTCGAATCCAAACTCTTGTTTTCCACACGAAAACGTACAAACCAAATCGAAGTGGTTTTTGAGAATTTAATCCCGATCTCGGTCTCTTCGAAACCATCAGCGCATTGTCCAATATTGATAGTCGGTTATTTAAATATCAATTAACATTCACAAACTACCATCAAACAATAAATAATCTCCCAAATTATTTATTATCCTTAAAATATCTTCACAAGATATATTTCCATTTCCAACCCTTTTGAAAACAGTTTTCAAACCACACTCTTCTCATGGAATGAATTTCCAAATATTTATTTCCACTGAAAACACCAACTACAATACTATAGATTTTTAAAATAATTTAAAACTTTTTATTTTAAAATATCCTTTAAGACATTTAAGTTAAAACTACTTTAATACTTATTCAAAATATATACTTAAAGAATATTTAAAATAAAGCCGCTTTATAAATTATAAAACTATTTTTTCTCTTTCTTTAAAAAAAAGGCCAAGTCACCTTTATATAATTACAACTATAATAAATTTGGAAAATACTTAATTCAAAATTTTAACTTTTAAAAATAATAAATTTTCTAAAACATACCTTTAAATCAACTTTAAAACTTTTACTTACACTTAAAATTTTGCTTTGAAAACGTGCTTGCTTATCCAGGGAAATATGCTTCCCCTTTCACATTTTTTAAAAATAAATCACCATTTATTTTTAAACAAATTTACCCATTCCTTTAATAAATTCCCACCGTGAATTTATCTTTCCAAATATCCACTAATATATTACTTCACTTTTATAAACCAAGTTTATAATTTTCATAGACTCAACTTCCTTTTAAAATTCCGATTCCAAACACTTAGATCAATTTCCAAATTGATTCCCAATTTACTCCATTTTGAAATAAATTGCTTTACTTACTCAATTTATTTCAAAATCCATTAACTTCAGATTTTATTCCTTAATCATGATTTAAAATCTTTTTAACTAAAAGCACCAATTTCAGATTTCCCAAATTCCTTCTTTATTCTTTTAAATACATACAAACCTTGAGTTTTGAAGTAAATTCTTTTATTCCTTTATATAACATCACTTAAGTTTTGAAATTCATTATTACTCTGTTTATTCAAAATCCCCTTTTCATACTCGGAATTTGTTTATTAGAATTTTAAAATCACCTTTATTCTTTTCCAATTCATTCTTAAATTTATCCCAAATTTTCAATAACCATTTTATTTACAAATTCTCTCTTTTAATTTTCTTTTCAAAAATCCAATCTATATATTTTTGGTAACTCAGTACACCCAAATATTTTCAATCAAACATAGCATCCAACATTTCTGTTACCAATATAATTTATCACAGATTATCAATGACTAAATCATAGAATATTAAAACATTCTAAATAAATTTGAGGAATCCCCTTTGGATCCCTCCAACCTGTTTCCCTGCATCCACAGACGTTAGCACAATATAAAATACCGATTCCACTTGGAGGTGGAATGTCGCGGTATACGTGTTTTAAATATAATATCATCTGCTATTATGCGGCGCATAGGGTCTCATCTGCTATATAATGCGGGAATCCATCACTCCAATATATACTATATATATTACTATATACAATATAGCACATCAAATCAATTCAATCATTCAACCAATTATTTAAATTTAACCATTTAAAATTAAATAGCAATCCAGAAGAGTGAGATTAACTCACCTTTTCATTTTTTTTAATTTGCGATTGATCCATCTCGGCTTGATTTCTTCACAATTAAAACCTTGTATAAACATTAGATGATTTTATTAATATTTGAACTAATCGAACAATTTATTTTCCATTTTGAAATTTAATTAACAAATAGTTTTAGTTTTAGACTAATTTTCCTTTAACAATTTCTAAATAATTAAATAAGTTAGTTAAACCAATTAATTTACACTATTCCAAATTTTAAACTAGTGGATTTAAAAATCTGTATATGTTTATTTATTTTATCTTGAGACTACATATATGCCTATAAAAATATGTAATAGATTTCAAAGATCTAACTTTTATATAATCTCTACAACGTTCTAAAATTTCTATATCTTCTTAAAATCACATATGTATGCATTTACTGTTTTAAAATAAGCTAGTAGATTTCTAAAAAGGTGTGCAGATTTTATTTTATTTCCAAAATAATCTATATGGGTTTTAAAAACTAATAATTTTTTTCTATATAAACTCTTATATTTTTTTCCAAATCTTACTTTTGTTTATCTATGTATATAAATTTTCTGAGTACTTACATATAAATTGACTGCTAAACTTCTAGAGAAATAAAGCTTATCTAAAATTAAACAGTACGATTTAAATATGTAGGTATATATATATGCAAATTTATACTTATATTGTTTTTTTTTAAAGCTATATATTTATTTTCCCAAACCTGTATATGCATATACATTTTTCCTTCTTTTTTTTAGTATAAATGAAAATGAGGAAAAAGAACGAATACCCCACTGACGAGTGCGAAGCCGAACAGAACCCTAGCCTCGACTCGATCTCGACAATGATCTAGATGCCACTTACCTGCCACCGCCACTTCGAGTTTACCCCAACTGCAAACGCGGTACGACCAACCTCCATGACAACCTCCTCTTCAATTTGAGGTCGCGATCCTGCTCAGACCAGCTAGACTTCCAAGGCTCCCCCACGTTCGCCACACCAAATTGAAATCAAGTGCACCCCTCCCCTTTTCTGCGACTCCCACATCAGCAATGACCTTACCCTAACGCTCACATGAAATCTAAACCTCACTGCGATACCCCTTTTGCAAATCGTTCGGCCATTTATTCTGAGAAGCAGACTCGATTTAATTTGGAAGAGGTGAATTTTTATTTTTTCCTACCATTTGACCCCCTTCCCCCTAGCCTCGGCCTTAAAGCTGCATTAAAGTCGATTCGATTTCCTCTGAGAATCATTTTTTTATGAGAAACGAATTCGAAAAGAAGGAGGGATCGGCCATTTTTTCTTTCTCTTATCTGAATCTGATTTTGTTGAGAGGTGAGAAAAAGAAGAAAGTCGTGATTATTTGAATGAGGAGGAGCGACATAGTCAGGTATAGGTCGGCTTCTAACAGAGATAGGTTGACTGAAGACAATATAGGGTGGTTGTTGATTTAACATTTATATTTTTATATTTAAAAATATCTCGTTAGGTATCTCAAAATCCTGAATCCTTAACGAGGTACGCCGCCTGGTGTTTCTAATGTTATTCCCTATTTCGAACGCAATGGAACAAATTACGAGTCCTAATTCAATCGTATGGAAAAGATAGCTTTTTGAACCCAGTTATTATATTAAATTTTGATTTAATTTTCAGCGCGTGTACTTATCCTACGGCAAAACGATCACTCCAAACACTACGAAATTTGAAATCCGATAATAATAAACTATTACGGATCCAATGAAACTGGTTTCATCGAAACCCGAGATTGTTCCTTGGAAGGCTATTTTTAAATATCAATTTAGTCGATTTATTTTCAAAACTGAACAAAACACTTCCGAATTCAATTTTAACACTTTTACTATCTTCGGTACTATCAATATAAATTTTACAAGCCTTTAAAATATTTTTAACAAGCTCGAAACTCAAGATTAAATATTTTACTCAATCTTCAATTATTGAATAATTATAATATTCAACAAATTGCTGTATCTACATTCTGAATGGATAAATCCAAGTTCTCCATATTCAAAACCAATTTATAATTCAATTCCTATATTTAAAACCATTTAAGCATTCCAGATTCAACGTTGAAAAATCCGGGTCGTTACATTCCTCCCCCGTGAAAGAATTTCGTCCCCGAAATTGTTAAGGCAGACTAATGCCTCAACCCATTAACTTGCTAAAACCCATTTAGTGAAAATCCCATATTCAATTTTCTAATCCTTAAGTTAAAATAAATAATTAGCTTAAATTTCTATTTCTAAAATCCCTTATTTCAATTCCAATTTGAAATCATTTTGTCGCTAACAAAAAATTTTCTAAAAATTTTAAAAAAAATTCTAACTCCTAAAATTTTCGAAAATTTTTGGTAGAGTCTCCTTTGTACGGTGGACCTTTTGTAATTTGACAAGAGATAATGTGACGACCCGAAAATTTTGACGAATTAAATTTGAATAATTAATTGATTTTTAAAATATTTAAAGGTTAATTTTTAACTTGAATTCTAATATTATTATTAATAGAAATTAAGTTATTGGATTTAAATAAACTGAAATTGGGTGAATTATTGAATCTTCAGTTTTAAACCTAAAAATAATAATCTGAAGGCTTATAAAATTTATAATGATGATACTGAAGATAATAGAATGGTTAGAATTTAAATTAAATGTGGTTTGTTCAATTTCAATAATATATCGTTTAAATCGATTTATAAAGCTAACTTCCACATACGACCAAATTAGCCTCTGAAAACATGCTCCATTGTGTTCGGAATGCGGGTAAAACCTTATAAACGTCTGTCAGCATGTCTGATTCGGGGTTCGGGATTTCGCGTTATACAACGCAAGATATTTTCAATATTCTATAATATAATAAATTTTGAAGTACGTTTGGTCAGAGATATTTTTATAACAAGCGTATGCAGAAAGCTATTTCTCTAATCGATATTTATTCTTCGCCCCTTTTTACTTCTCAGTAGAAATCGAATCAAGAAAAATAAATAATGGCCGAAGCCGTTTAATAAGAAAAGAAAAACGAGATCAGAAATCAAAATGGGAATCGCGTGAGCCTTCTTCCTTCTCCAGTTAAACGATATGGGTTCGATTATACAGCGAGGCGCGCGAAGCATTTCGCAGAGGAGAACTGAGCAGCGGCTCGAATGGAGCTCGATGGCGTGGGGTCGTAGCTGGCTTTGGCGGCGTGAGTCGCGATTTGGTGTTGGAGGCATGTGCGCGAGGAGGGAGGCGAGCGTGGTTGATGGAGATAGGCGAAATGGGCGAGGGTTTTGTGGCGTGCTGACTGTTTGGGGGTCGCTGTTGGTTGCGCTCAGCTCGCCATTTTTTGGCCGAAGGCGAAGTTGTTAGGGGAAGTGAGGGGAGCGCGTTTTTGTTCGGTAAAGGGGAGTATGGCAGAGGTCGTGAAGCTGGATGTTGGTGGCAAGATTTGAGATGATGTTAGTAGCGACTGCGGTAAGCAAGCACGAGGGGGAATGGATGTGATTTTAGGATGTGGGGGAGCGAGGCTATATATATAGTCGAAGTAGAGGTATTCTCTGTAACTAAAATTTAATTACAAAGTTAGTTCATTTAATTTGGAATTTAAATAAGAGTTGGCTAATTAAATTTTATAAAATTTCCATACGAGGTCGGAATCATGAAACAAATCGAGTTGGTTCATAATAGGGAAATCTAAGCAATAGAATTGGGGTGGATTGCAATTTGAAAATCAAGGTTCAATAAAAAATTGAAGGAAACAAATCGAGGTTGGATTTGGATTGCAAAATAAAGGTGAGTAAATCTCACTCTGTTGGATTTTTATTTAGATTTAAATGGTTAAACTTACAAATTTGGTTGAATGGTTGAATTGAATCGATGTGCTATATTATACAGGAACGTATAGTATAGACAGGATTGTTTGATATTCTATGGTGAATATTTTTGGAAACTGGAAGATTGAAATGTTGTGAGTTGCTTGAATATTTCGATACCCTGAGTTATCGAGATATATAAGATGGGATTTTGGAAGAAATATAAGGGTGATTAAATGGATGATTAATTAATTCGGTTAATTAATGATTTGGGATGTTTAATTTAGTAATTAAAGGTTGAAATTAATTAATGAAGGTTTAAGTTAATTAATGAAGTTTAATTTATTTAACATAATCAATGGGTGGTTTGACAGATAATTACTTAGTTTAATTAATATAATATAATTTCTTTGTGAAATTATTCAAGAGATTAATTAAGGTGGTTAATTAAAGAGCAATAGATTATTTAATGAAGTAAATTAAGAGTTAACTATGTTTTAATTAATGTAATTAAATTATGATTAGGATAAATTAAAATAGAATAGAAAATCCTTAATTCATATAATTGATGATGTAATTGACGATTGATTAATTAATCAGTAATAAGTGACTTATGAGAAGTAAATTAATATAAGTAATTATGGATAAATGAAATCAAAAATAGTTAATTAATTCGTGAAGTAATTAAGATTACTTATTGATTTTGGTTAAGAATAATTAATATCGTGAAGTAAATGAAAGATAATTACTTGAATGTAATTGAAAGATAATTAATCCAGGATGATTAATTAAGATGAATAATGATGGGTTGACCAATTAATTGATTTGGAACTAATCTAAATGATTGAGGTTTGAAATTCAATTAGAATCAATTGAATTGATTTGTATGTGATTAAGCTTTGCTCATGGATGATTGAAGGGTATTGGATGTTTTGAATGAGTTGATATCTCTGATATGAAATGTTGTGTTTTTCATTTGGATAACTTGGGATAGGATAACATGAGTTTCGAAGGGACCGGGGGTCGGGTATTGGGAAATACCCGAAACCACTTCGAATTTTTATAAGTTGATTTATGAAATCAATAGACTGGAATGAAAGGATTTAAGTAAACTGGATTATTTTATCTAAATTGGGTACTTAGAAATTGAATTGATGTGAGAAATGGGTGTTGTCTATAACAAATTGTGGATTTATTAAATTGACGTATTTTACCCGGGTTTATATAAGTTGTTTGCTTTGGTATTCCATGTTAGTTGGGTTTACTCACGCTGGTTTCCAGCCTGACCCATGTGTTACTTTGGTGTAATGCTCGGGTCAGACCGAGTATTACAGATTTCCAGGTTAGGACGTTCTGGAGCTCAGAAGGCGAGCTGAATGGCAATATCGTATAGAGTATTCCGCTGTATTTATATTATTGTTAATCTGAGACATGATAATTGTAAATATTCAGTGACTGTATATAATGTGAAACTCTGATGTGTATTAAATATAATCGACATATATAGTATTCTTTTGTAAGCTATTATTATTTATTATTATATTTTATCTGCTGCGAATGTGAGATGTTTGGTGTTTCTGATCTTATTCTTTTATCTCTTTCTTCTTTTTCATAACTATTTGGAATTTTAGGGTTAGTAAATTTCAGGTCGTTTCATTTGGTATCAGAGCAGGGTTAAGCGAGAACCTTGGCTCTGGTTGGGATTACTCATTTAATAGAGTCTGTAGTGCTCTAGAATGAGTCGAGTATATATATATGAGCGCGTAATTGTTATTTTCTTATATAAAGATTTTATATGATTTTATATAAAATATATTTTGATATATATAAAGCAATATTTCCTTTTAATAAATATTAAGGTGATTGGTTGTTAATTATTGAAATATTAAGAAGTAATATAATACAACCAAACTAAAACTAAATAAAGATAAGTTTGAAATGGATTCAGACTGAAATTGAAGTCTAGAATTGAAATTAAATTAAGTAGAAATGGAAATACAACCAAATTAAATTTAATTGATTTAAAAATGAAATTCTAAATATAGTCCCAAAATTTGGAAATTTTGTTTTAAAGTAATGAAAATAATAAATAAGTATTATTTCGATAACTGAGATTTGATGCAGACAATGGGTTGTTCGAAAATTTATTTGAATTTAAACCCAAGGGTAGTTTAAAATTTTTAAAAAAACATGGCTGGGAGGGCCAAGAAATAAATAAGTACATATGTATGGATATACATGATATCAAGGATATTTTGAAATAAACTCTAAGAGGTTGAGTTTGTGATGTAAAAACCTAAAGTGATATAAGTTTTGAACTTATAAGAGGGAAAGAATTTTGAAATTTGAAGTGGGAATTTGAATTTGAGTAAGGTTGATTGGATTAAGTAAATTGGAATTTAACTTTGGGAAGTTAAATAAGTGTAGAAAAAGCAACCAGAATTGGAAATTTCAAGATGAAATTGGAATTTAATTGGAAAGTTAAATGGTTGATTTGAATTGGGAATTTGTGTGACCTCAAAATGGGTTTGAGATTTAAAAATTGAAAATGGATGGACGTTTTAAAATAATTGGATGTTATCATCCTATTGTTAATAAAAATCTTTAAATTGAGAATGGTATTTATAAATAAAATAAATTTGAATAATTGATTTTGTAAATTAAAATTTGTATTGAACCATGAAATACATAAGTTAAGATAATTAAAAATGGAATTTTGAGAATTGGACTCAGAAATTAAATAAATTAAAAACTTTAAAATAAAAGTTAATTTGGTTTAAAGAGTTAAACCAACCTTTGAGGATTTAACTCGAATTTATATAATTCGAGATGGGTTAAAGTGGAAATTTAAATTCCATTAGTACAAATTGAATTTAGTTTGAATTAACTAGAATTGAAGTTGCCTTGGGATTAACTAAATTTCAATGGAATTTGGAGTTATTTGAATTGGAATTGGGTCAATTTAAATTGAAATTTAAATTGAATTGTTGAGGAAGTGAACAGTTGGCTCTTGACTATTTTCAATATAAATTATTTTGATATAAACTTATTTTTCTAAGCTATTAAATATATACAACCTTTCTTTATTAAAGCCAAATTGTTTTATATTTGTTTTACAATTATTTGGAGCTATTTAATCATTTTTCAACTGTTTCTTAAACTAATTACTATTTTTCAACTATTTCACAAACTAATTCCTATTTTACAACTATTTTGCAATTATTTAAAATTTTTGAAACTATTCAACTATTTTTCAACTATTTTACAATTAGTTAACTATTTTATAGTTATTTTGTAAACTAATAATTATTTTTCAACTACTTATCTATTTTTAAAATTTTCAAGCTATTTCCTAAATATAAACTGGTCGGAGTTCAAACTGTTATTGGTAAAATACCCAACTGAGATGAGAATTGAAGTGATAATCCAAATGGGGACTAAGGTAAATGTGGATAAGTGAATGAAAATTTAAGTGAATGTGAATGGAAATGAAATTGTATTGGAAAGAGAAGTCAAATTTGAATATTTGATTTTGAATAAATGAAGCTATATATCTTTTTTATATGAGATAAAACTCCCCTTGATAAATCTATAGCCAGAAGAAAATATTTTTGAAAGTGTTTGAAGTATAAAAGGGTTTTATACAAGTTTGAAATGATCTAAAGTTTTAAAAATTATATATATCTGTGTGTATATATATATAAAGGATCTTATGAGGATTTTGGAAAAGGTTTTGAGAACCTTTGGATTTGGAAAGGCTTTTGATTTTGGGTAAAATCAATATTGAATTTGGAAAGCCTAGTTTGAGAATTATCGATTTTGGGATAATCGATTTTGTGTAAAGGAGCTTTGTATGATATCATACTAGGTGTATGATTTGAAGATACTATATGTGTATAGTATCAAAATATTTTGATGATGGCTCTGGGGAAAAAGCACTCCCTTGAAATGAACTTCTCAGGAGTGCCACCGGGTGGTGCTGCCTTGAACCCCAAGGGGGGATTCTAAAGTTGATCCTGTGAGGAGTCCGGACAAAACTAGTTCCTGAGGATTATTGGGTAGCCAAAGTCGAGGGCGCTAATGCCTACAGAGGCATTTGGGCTATGCTGTGACGACAGTATAACTCGATGTCCCAGCGTTCTACTATGGGGACCATAGCGAAATCGTGTGGAGGATGAGTGCCAACAGTCTACACTTGATTTTGCCGGGAAGGCAACGCAACATCGGTAGACTGCGATTTATAGTCAAGTGGAGTGGAGAAGTTTCATTTTTGGCAGCGAAATTCGATGGCGCTGATGCCTACAGTTATATGGGTTTTTGCTGTGATAGCTACGTAACCCAGTTGTAGCTGCGATCTGTCGTGGGTTCCATTGTGTAATCGAGGGGCGCGGAGGCCTACAGTTATCTATGGATTTTTTCGGGATGGCAACGTAACCATCGGGTTAACTGCGACCATGGATGGGGGTTATGATTTCCAGGGCATTCTCACCAAAGATATTTTCTCTATTTTCAAAAACTATTTTCTATATTTTCAATAAAATTATTTTTCAAAAGTATTATCACTGGTGTTGAAAACGGGTTTACCAAGTACTTATAGATTTTCAGTCCTACGTCTGATCAACGTATGACTGAATTTCTATGAGAACGAGGATGGACTGGTTGAGGCATCGAGTTATAAAAGTATTTTATTAAAGGCTATTTTAAATAGTATTATCTGAATTTAAAAGCATTTCTAAAATTTTTAAATAAAGATGTTAGAATTTTGGGGAAATAAAAAGGAAATCCAAACTAGAATTTTAATGAAGTGAGTTTGTAATTAAAATCGAACTTTGATTTAGAAGTCGAAAGTAAACTAATTGGCTAAATAATTATTATATTGAGTATATTATTAAAATTTAACTTTGGTAAATAAATGGATTGAAAATTAATAATGGGTTTGGGAATGAATTCGAATTGTAAATAGAATTCGACTTAGATTTGATAATGAATTAAATAAGAAGAGATGCTGTAAAATAAAAATAAAAATTGAGTTGGATTGAAAGATGTGATGGTTTGAATTACAAATAAAATTCAAAGGTGATTTGAATAATACTTAATGAAATTTGCAAGTAAATTGGATATAAGAGAAGTGATTATAATAGAAATGGTTTGAGTTGCAAACAAAACCCAAGGGAATAGAAGTAAATTGAGAATGGCCTTATATTGGTAAAATAAATTCGATAACGAATTAAGTAAGTAAATTAAAAATTTTAAATAGGTTGGTTGAGTTAAATAATAAATGGATGAAGTCTGATTGAATAAAAACTAAATCAAGTTATGATTGGAATTGGATTATCAGACTGAACTTAAGTTCGGTGGCATATTAATTTGAAGTATAAATGAGTTAAGTATGTGCTTGGATATTATTTTGATAAATTAAGAAGATGAATTTAAAATTAAAATTTGAAATTGACGGGCTAACTGAATTTAATGGAAGTTGATTAAATGAGGATCAAATAGAAGTAAACTTAAGTTTAAAATTTATGGAAGCTTGGCTTCGAATAAGGGTGAAAACCTATTAAATAAAGCTTGGATTAAATTAAGTGGAAATGTTCATTAATTTATAAGTCTGAATGAGCAAAGCCTGATAAGTTGTTTGGATGAAATCCAAGGCTGAGATAAAATGAAATACAATGAATGGTTCATAAATAATTTAGAAAAGAAATGGAATTAAATGCAGAATGAGTTGAAATTAATTTAAAATAGTTATAAACTAAAATAAAAACTCTATTAAGTGAATATCATCAAAATTGCATAAAATAATTATCGTTTGGTGTGAACAAAAATAATTAAATTTCTTTGAGTTGATGGAGATTAAATAAAATTGATTCTGAATCATTTGAAGTGAACATAAGCTTGTTTGGATTAAAAATCAATGGAATGTTAGAAATTGAGTTGCAAACCATTGTAATTGAATGAAATGGTTTATAAATTGGTTGAAAGCAATTAAATTAGCTTTAAGATTATATAAATCGCTTATGGAAAGGTTTTGGTGCTTGTTGCTTTTGATATACATGTGTTTAGCTATTGAAAATAAGTGAAATGCTAATAGATTTTCAATATATGGCACTTACATATTTAAATTGAGTATGTACAGGTACCGGGGAGTCGTTTGGTTGATTTGGATTGCACTAATTGCTTAAATTAATAAGCTGCATGCTTAAAATGCTAAATAAGGTACGCCTACACATAAAAATAGGAAATATGAACTGTTTTTGCTTTTTCCGACTGGGTGGGTCGATGTATAAATATTTATATCTCTTGTCAAATTGCAAAAGCTCCTCCGTACAAAGGAGACTCTGCCAAAATTTTCCGAAAATTTTGGGAGTTAGAAAATTTTTGGAAAATTTTGAGAAAAATTGGTTAACGACAAAACGATTTCAAATTGAAAATTTAAAGTAAATTAGTAGATGAACTAAATGAATCAATTATGCTTGGAAAATAAAATTTAATGTTCAAAATTGGAATAAGTTGAAATTCATATTAAAACGGGGAAAACAAATTTGAATAGAAGTAAATATGAAAACCTATATAAGAGAATGTATATAATGATTTATAAAGTTACGATTGAATATTATTGCTAAACAAGAGATGCAGGTATTAAAAGGGGGAAAAGAAAATTGGATTTGATTCCAAAAGATAAATTTGCATTGCCCAAAAAAAGGTATGTATTAAATTTCTAGATGAAATTGGATTGGGTTTTTGATATAGCCACTTGGCTTTTGCTTTCTTTTGGAATTTGGGAGCCCGTAGAGGCCTTCTGTAGTAGTACCGAGCTAGCCGTGCAAAGGAGACGCTGGCAAAAAAATTTGGAAATTTAGGGAGCTAGAAAAATTTTGAGAAAATTTTGATAATTCCGGAGTTGCTTAGATGATTGAACAAAGGGGTGTTGTGTGAAACTATAGAAGGTTTTAAGAAATTGGTTAAGGTAACAGTGGGCCTTTAATAAAAGATAGTGGGTAGAACGTTGAATTGTGAATTTTGGGAGAAGATAAATGGGTATTGGACCATTCTTCCTATCTAGTAATTTCGGGGACGAAATTCTTTTAAAGGGGGAGGAATGTGACGACCCGGAAATTTTGACAAATTAAATTTGAATAATTAATTGATTTTTAAAATATTTAAAGGTTAATTTTTAACTTGAATTCTAATATTATTATTAATAGCAATTAAGTTATTGGATTTAAATAAACTGAAATTGGGTGAATTATTGAATCTTCAGTTTTAAGCCTAAAAAAATAATCTGAAGGCTTATAAAATTTATAATGATGACACTGAAGATAATAGAATGGTTAGAATTTAAATTAAATATGATTTGTTCAATTTTAATAATATATCGTTTAAATCGATTTATAAAGCTAACTTCCACATACGACCAAATTAGCCTCCGAAAACACATTCCATTGTGTTCGGAATGCGGGTAAAACCTTATAAATGTCTGTCGGCATGTCTGATTCGGGGTTCGGGATTTCGCGTTATACAACGCAAGATATTTTCAATATTCTATAATATAATAAATTTTGAAGTACGTTTAGTCAGAGATATTTTTATAACAAGCGTACGCAGAAAGCTATTTCCCTAATCGATATTTATTCTTCGCCCCTTTCTACTTCTCAATAGAAATCGAACTCAAGAAAAATAAACAATGGCCAAAGCCGTTTAATAAGAAAAACAAACGAGATCAGAAATCAAAATGGGAATCGCGTGAGCCTTCTTCCTTCTCCAGTTAAACGATATGGGTTCGATTATACAGCGAGGCGCGCGAAGCATTTCGCAGAGGAGAACTGAGCAGCGGCTCGAATGGAGCTTGATCGCGAGGGGTCGTAGCTGGCTTTGGCGGCGTGAGTCACGATTTGGTGTTGGAGGCATGTGCGCGAGGAGGGAGGCGAGCGTGGTTGATGGAGATAGGCGAAATGGGCGAGGGTTTTGTGGCGTGCTGACTGTTTGGGGGTCGCTGTTGGTTGCGCTCAGGTCGCCATTTTTTGGCCGAAGGCGAAGTTGTTAGGGGAAGTGAGGGGATTGCGTTTTTGTTCGGTAAAGGGGAGTATGGCAGAGGTCGTGAAGCTAGATGTTGGTGGCGAGATTTGAGGTGATGTTAGTAGCGACTGCGGTAAGCAAGCACGAGGGGGAATGGATGTGATTTTAGGATGTAGGGGAGCGAGGCTATACATATAGTCGAAGTAGAGGTATTCTCTGTAAATAAAATTTAATTACAAAGTTAGTTCATTTAATTTGGAATTTAAATAAGAGTTAGCTAATTAAATTTTATAAAATATCCATACGAGGTCGGAATCATGAAACAAATCGAGTTGGTTCATAATAGGGAAATCTAAGCAATAGAATTGGGGTGGATTGCAATTTTAAAATCAAGGTTCAAAAAAAAAATTTGAAGGAAACAAATCGAGGTCGGATTTGGATTGCAAAATCAAACGTGAGTAAATCTCACTCTGTTGGATTTTTATTTAGATTTAAATGGTTAAATTTACAAATTTGGTTGAATGGTTGAATTGAATCGATGTGCTATATTATACAGTAGCGTATAGTATAGACAGGATTGTTTGATATTCTATGGTGAATATTTTTGGAAATTGGAAGATTGAAATGCTATGAGTTGCTTGAATATTTCGATACCCTGAGTTATCGAGATATATAAGATGGGATTTGGGAAGAAATATAAGGGTGATTAAATGGATGATTAATTAATTCAGTTAATTTATGATTTGGGATGATTAATTTAGTAATTAAAGGTTGAAATTAATTAATGAAGGTTTAAGTTAATTAATGAAGTTTAATTTATTTAACATAATCAATGGGTGGTTTGATAGATAATTACTTATTGTAATTAATATAATATAATTGCTTTGTGAAATTATTCAAGAGATTAATTAAGGTGGTTTAGTTAAAGAGCAATTGATTATTTAATGAAGTAACTTAAGAGTTAACTGTGTTTTAATTAATGTAATTAAATTATGATTAGGATAAATTAAATAGAATAGAAAATCCTTAATTCATATAATTGACGATGTAATTGACGATTGATTAAGTAATCAGTAATAAGTGACTTATGAGAAGTAAATTAATATAAGTAATTATGGATAAATGAAATCAAAAATAGTTAACTAATTCATGAAGTAATTAAGATTACTTATTGATTTTGGTTAAAAATAGTTAATATCATGAAGTAAATGAAAGATAATTACTTGAATGTAATTGAAAGATAATTAATCTAGGATGATTAATTAAGATGAATAATGATGGGTTGACCAATTAATTGATTTGGAATTAATCTAAATGATTGAGGTTTGAAATTCAATTAGAATCAATTGAATTGATTTGTATGTGATTAAGCTTTGCTCATGGATCATTGAAGGGTAGTGGATGTTTTGAATGAGTTGATATCTCTCATATGAAATGTTGTGTTTTTCATTTAGATAACTTGGGATAGGATAACATGAGTTTCGAAGAGACCGGGGGTCGGGTATTGGGAAATACCCGAAACCACTTCGAATTTTTATAAGTTGATTTGTGAAATCAATAGACTGGAATGAAAGGATTTAAGTAAATTGGATTATTTTATCTAAATTGAGTACTTAGAAATTGAATTGATGTGAGAAATGGGTGTTGTCTATAACAAATTGTGGATTTATTAAATTGACGTATGTTACCCGGGTTTATATAAGTTGTTTGCTTTGGTATTTGTTAACTCTACCCCGGCCATGACTCGGCGACTTAAAAGTTACCGACCCAAAAGGTTGCCGACCTAACATGGATGCCGATCTAACTGCCTAAGCCCTAAGAGGGATACCGACCTAACAGACTTGAGAGGGATGCCGACCTAATACCTTAACAAGGTTACCGACCTAAGACTTAACAAGGATGCCGACCTAAGATTTAAGGGGATACCGACTCAAGGCTTAGGTAGGTTACCGATCTAACATGGATGCTGGCCTAAGATAGATGCCGATCTAACTATCCAAGGAGGTTTCCGCCCTAACTTCTCAGGACAGGGACAAGATCATGAATTACACTTGAGTTGCTACCGACTTACGACCTATGCTAGGTCGTTCACGACCCAGGCAAAGGAAGGCAAGTCCGATGCAGCTACTTAGCACGCGGCCTCTTAACTCGTACACGGTTCAGGACTTGTGATATATCCAGAATTCAGCAAGGATGCCTTTCCGGAGTCTCGACCCGGCATTTAGGTCGCAACCGACCCACGACTTAGTTTAAGTCGTCCGCGACCCAACTTAGACCGGTTATGATTTAGGACTTGGTAATGTTTCCTGCCCAGAATTCTCTATAAATACATTGCCATCTCCAACTTTCAGGGGACTTTTGGATCATTTTCTTGAAGGCATCAAGACTCTGCTATCTTCAAGCCAATCTACACTCCAACATTCCAATCACACACAAGACGCTTAGATCAACTTCAAACAGAAATTCAAGACATTCAATCATGAATTCGAAGAACTTTCTCACATCGAAGTTTTTCTAGCTACTTGTCTTTTGAAAAAAATTGTACTTGAAAAAGATTGTAACAAGTTGTAATCAAATCAGCAATAAGAAAGGATTGAAGTGGACATAGGCTTGATTATAGGCCGAACCACTATAAACTCTGTGTTCTTTACTGCATTTTTTATGAATTATTGTTTCTCTCTGATTCCCGTGTTAACGGGTGGTGCTTTCACATCCACTACATTTACACTGTGGTGTTAGCGTCTGATTTTTACGTTAACATTTTTGGTGCTTTCACTGAGAACCCAACTCAGGGATACTTCCACCATTGCTCCGTGAAGGTTTGTTGAAAGGATTTCTTTTAAAACCAGAAGTTTATTGGAAATAATGGCTCCTGGGAGAAAACGAAGTTCTATAAGATCCGACAATGTTCAAGAGAATACTGCTACCTCTCCTCCTTCAAGTCAAGCAGCTCCAATTGTTGGAGTTATGCGAGCAGAATTGGATGCCGTAGTTTTGGGGTTGAATCAACAATTGAATGCTCAAATGCATAGTTGGAAACCCAGAATGCCCAGAATGCTCTGATCTTAAGTAAGTTGAATGATCTACTTGAGGAAAACCGTCAACCGGTTAATAATGATGGAAACCCTACTGTGGGAGTTCAGGATGTTGAAGGAAACATTTCTCAAAGAGCCACGGACCCTGTGGAAAGGACCCCTCCCCAAGCTGGAGGATCAGGGCCGCAGCAAACCCTCCGTGAACAATTGTCAAGACAGAATTCAGAGAGAGTGGCTGATGTTTGCCCTCCAGAGCCCCTAAATGATGAAGAGTATTTTTTGGGCATGGTTCGTCAAATCATGAAGGAAAATATGTGAAGAGATGAAGATGAGAAAGAATGGGGTTTTGCTCCAAGCAAAACTCCATTTACTAAAAAGATCTTGAAGGCAGAGTTCCCAAGGAAATTCGTTCCCCCTACTATTCCGGCCTACAAGGGGACGAGTGATCCTAACGAGTTTCTGTACAAGTACGACTGGCATATGACGGGTGCCAGAGCGTCTGATGAAATCAAATGTCGATATTTCCCGGTTTATTTGGAAGGTGTGGCTCTATTGTGGTTTACAAAGATGCCGGTCAGGTCCATTGATCAGTTCTCCGATTTGACCAGGAAGTTCAAGGAGCAATTTCGATTGTATGCTTCAAAAGCAAAGGATATAATGTCGCTGTCAAGTCTAGAGCAAAATCCAGGAGAATCCATCAGATCATTTTTGAATCGTTTTAACATAGCATTGGCCGAGGTAGATAATGCTGAGCCACGCATGGTCCTAACATACTTGATGAGGGCGATTGACAAATCAAGCGAATTTGGAAAGTGGTTGAAAATGAAAGAACCAAACTCGCTCGACAAATTCTACAAGAAAGAGGATGAATTCATGTGCTTGGAAAGCCCCCAAACACCGGCAAAGGTGGCATCAGTGGAAGCCGACAACAATGGTGTTGCTTCGAACAAGAAAGAACCTAACACTCAGAAAAGGGGAAATGATGGTGGAAAGAAACAGGGAG
This sequence comes from Allium cepa, assembly GCA_030765085.1. Classification (NCBI taxonomy): domain Eukaryota; kingdom Viridiplantae; phylum Streptophyta; class Magnoliopsida; order Asparagales; family Amaryllidaceae; genus Allium; species Allium cepa. The sequence goes on from CM060943.1 coordinate 859,435,345, forward strand.
ATGCTAAGAAAGGTCGTCCTTGCAATTTCACGCCCTTGACCGATACCCTTGAGAACATCTTCTTTGCAACCAAGGATGATGTCAATTATCCGACACCGCCTAAAATGAGAGTGGGAAATAAGATGGAGAAGAGTGGAAGGTTCTGTCGGTTCCACAACCAACCCGGCCATGACACCAACGAATGCCGTCAGTTGAAAGAGGTAATTGAACAACTTTTGAAAGAGAACAAGCTCCAACAGGAAAAGGAATAGAAAAGCCCCAGCTTCGTCGACTCAAGGACAACAAGTTCCCACTCAACGTCCTGGCTCAAGTGAGAAGGCCGTAGAGCATGAATTGGAAAGACCTATCATCAATATAATAACTGGAGGGCCTCACCATGCAGGCAAAAGCTGGGGCGAGATGGAAAGGTATGCCCGGGCCTTGAGGCATGTACCAGCTGAAGAGAATGTTTTTGTTTTAGAAAATGATGCGCCTTTAAAGCAACAAAAGACTTCCACAGATGACATTGTATTCAGTGCCAGAGATTCTTTGGGTATCGAAGCTCCTACCATAGATCCTTTGGTCATATCCGCTGGTATTGGACCGGCTACTGTGAGAAGAGTTCTAGTTGATTGTGGAGCTTCATGCAACATTCTCTTCAAGAAGACCTTTGATCAAACGAAAATTCCAATGGCTGACGTTCAAGCTTCATCACTTAAGATTGCTGGGTTTGCTGGAGAACCCAAACAGCCTACTGGGACCATAGATTTGTTTGTAGAACTTGGAAAAGGACCGAGGAAGGTGGCTCGAAAGCAAACCTTTATAATTGTTGAAGAATTCTCTGCCTACAACGCCTTTTTAGGCCGACTAACTCTTGCTGCATTCAAAGCTGTTCTTGCCCCATGGTGTCTGACTCTAAACTTCCCCACAGATAATGGAGTTGGTGTTATTAAGGGAGACCAAGACGCGGGGCGAGAATGTTACCTTGCAGATTTTCGAGAATCAAGGAAAAGAGAGACGGGAAAAGGTGCGGCGGCTCCAGTCCGCATCAAAGAACCAACCTTGTAGCAATTACAGGGTGGACCCTGCACTGGTGAATATAGTGGCGCACGAAGAGAGATGGATCCAAGGAAAGCCAGTGCAGGGGAGAATAGGGTAGTACCGGTAGAGGTAACAGTGCCGGTACCCGTTGACCCAAAGGACCCAAACAAAGTGCTAAATGTCGGTTCACAACTCAACACAACAGTTCAGAATGTTCTGATTTCATTTTTGAAGGCAAATTTGGATGTATTCGCCTGGACTCATGCTGACATGTGTGGAATATCCCCAGTGATTGCAGTACACACTCTGAACATTGATCCAAAGTTTATACCCGTGAAACAGAAAAGAAGAACTCAGGGTCCTGAGAGGACAGCAGCGTTAAAAGAAGAAGTGGATCGGCTCATGGAGAACGGTTTCATCAGAGAATCTACTTATCCAAATTGGGTATCAAATCCAGTGCTGGTTAAAAAAGCTAACGGAAAGTGGAGAGTATGCATTAACTTTTCAGATCTGAACAAAGCCTACCCCAAGGACTGTTTCCCGCAGCCCAGGATCGATCAGTTAGTGGATGGGACGGCAGGGCATGAATTGTTATCTTTTATGGATGCATACTCCGGATATAACCAGATTATGATGCATGAGCCAGATCAAGAGGATACAAGCTTCATCACAGATGTTGGACTCTACTGCTACAAGGTCGTGCCTTTCGGACTCAAGAATGCAGGGGAAACTTACCAAAGGCTTGTTAATGCCATGTTTAAACCACAGATTGGCAAGACAATGGAAGTTTATGTTGATGATATGCTAGTGAAGTCTAAGAAAGCAGTGGACCACATGGATCACTTGGCAGAGATGTTCGCAGTACTCCGAAAGTACAGAATGAAGCTTAATCCCTTGAAATGTTCATTTGGAGTGGAGTCCGGAAAGTTTTTGGGTTTCATTGTGAGCGCCAGGGGCATTGAAGCTAATCCAGCTCAGATCACTGCCGTGAGAGAGGTCAAGGTTCCTAGAACAAAGAAGGAATTGCAAAGTCTCAATAGAAAGGTTGCTGCCTTGATTCGGTTCATTTCGAAAGCCACTGACAAATGCATTCCATTCTTTAATGCTCTGAAGAAAGGAAGAAAAAACTTTGAGTGGACTCCTGAATGTCAGAAGGCATTCGATGAGTTGGTTCGTCATATGGAAGTGCCTCCGATACTTTCAAAGCCTGACAATGGTGAAGATCTCTTCGTATATTTGGCCATTTCATCTCATGCTCTTAGTGCAGTGTTGGTACGGAAAGACACAAGGATTCAACGCCCAGTCTATTATGTCAGCAAAAGATTCATTGGGGCAGAGATGAACTATTCAAGGTTGGAAAAGCTCGCCTATTGTTTGTTGACCGCATCAAGAAAATTGAGGTCGTATTTCCAAGCTCATCCCATCAAAGTCCTCACTGATCAACCTCTAAAGCAAGTCCTATTCCGTCCTGAGACTTCGGGCCGTCTTTTGAAATGGAATATTGAACTCAGCCAATATGAAATCACTTATCATCCCCGGAAAGCAATCAATGGACAAGCTTTAACAGATTTCATCGCAGAATGTACGGATAAAGGTGATAGTGAGGAAGAAGTCACTGATAACGTCCCAATCCAATGGAAATTGTATGTCGATGGCGCAAGAAATGATTACTGTTCCGGAGCAGGGGTTGTCCTTGAAACCCCATAAGGGCGATCGCTATGTTATGCACTGAGACTAGAATTTCCTTCGACAAATAATGAAGCAGAATATGAATCCCTCATCACTGGTTTAAGGATCGCTAAAGAACTAAACATCAAAGCATTGCAGATCTTCAGTGATTCTCAGCTTATTGTCTGCCAAGTCAAGAAGGAATTTCAAGCTAAAGGAGGGAGTCTGTCCGCCTATTTATCAAAAGCCTGGGGGCTTCTTCAAAATTTTGACCGTTATTCAATAAACCATATACCCCGAGAAGAGAACATGAAGGCGGATTCTCTTGCAAAGTATTCAAGTACTGGTGAAGCTCAACTATTGGGATTAGTTCCCGTCGAAGTCTTGTCAGCTCCAAGCACAGATGAGTTGATTGGATTATGAATGTATCCCAAGAGCAAGAATCATGGATGACTCTGATACTTGAATATTTACTCAATGTATCTTTGCCAGAAAGTTTAAAAGAACGACAAAAGCTGATGAGGAAAGCCTCCAGATATATAGTTCAAGATGGTCGTTTGTACAGACGAGGATTTTCAATGTCATTACTCCGATGCGTGACAAAGGAAGAAGCTAAGACAATTCTGACTGAAGTACACGGAGGGGAATGTGGGCATCATACAGGTGGTCAAACTTTAGCAAAGAAAATCCTCTGTTATGGATACTTTTGGCCAGAAATTAATCAGGATGTTGCTGACTATTCTCGAAAGTGTGATAAATGCCAGAGATTCGCTAAAATTCCTAGAGCACCTTCCACTGAGCTAACACAAATGGTCAGTCCATGGCCGTTTGCCATCTGGGGAATAGATCTCATTGGGCCTTTGCCGACTGCCAAATCGAGAATTAAATATGCTATCGTTGCTGTTGATTATTTCACTAAATGGGCTGAAGCCGAACCATTGGCTACTATTACCTCTAAGAAAATGATAAGTTTTGTGACTAAAAATATCATTTGCAGGTATGTTGTGCCTCAGAAGATAATCACAGACAATGATACCCATTTTGAAAGTGAGGAGTTCCAAGATTTCTACAAACGATTCAAGATCCGAAAAAGCTTCTCAGCAGTGGCTTATCCGCAGGCAAACGGGAAAGTGGAAGCAGTAAACAAAATCATCAAATCAACCATCAAAAAGCAGCTGGAAAAAGCGAAAGGTGGTTGGATCGATAAGTTACCGCTTGCACTATGGGCATACAGAACCACCCACAAAACTGCGACTGGGCATACTCCATTTTCATTGGCATACGGATCAGAAGCGATGATTCCAGTGGAAACTAAAGTCCCCTCACACAGAAGGATCCACTTTGATCAAGATGAGAATGAAAAACTGCAACTGGAAGTACTTGACCTCCTTGATGAAAGAAGAGAAGAGGCTAGGCTTAGAATTGCAGCTCATCAGCAAAGAATAGCCAGGCACTTCAATTCCAAAGTTCGTCAGCACAACTTTGAAGTTGGGGACCTAGTCTTGAAGAAAATTATGACAGCCACAGGTGTGTTTGGGCCAAACTGAGAGGGGCCGTATGTTATAGGCACAAAACTTCTTGATGGCACGTTCAAACTCACAACTGTCGAAGGAGAACCAATCCCAAGAGCTTGGAACAGCAATCATTTGCGTCCATATTTTACTTAAAAGCTTTGTTGAAATGTTGTAAAAGAATTACGAATATATGATTCTTGTATTGAAAGCAATTGTAAAGCAAGTGAATAATGAAAAGCTATAAAGTGGATGTAGGCCCAGCTTTTGGCCGAACCACTATAAATCTTGTGTTCTTTACTACTATAAACAGCTTTGTTTTATTTCGACATATAAAATATGTTAATTGTGTTATTAAAATGTCGATTTAATAATGCAGGCCATAAAAACAAAGCTTACTCATCGCAAGACCAAGCGATCTCCGACATCACCCAGCAAGCAAATGCTAAACCATTCAAAATTTCCATACTCAAATCCTACAAAAGAAGTGCTTCGAACAAAAGTTAGCGATGTGGATGGAAGTGGACCATTTCTAACTAACTGCGAATGTTTGCTCAAACGAGCATCCAGTTAAATAGCCTGTGTCTACCACCACCAACTCGCTTAACTATGAAGTATGTTTTTTTTGGATAAGGAAAATTATTGGTAACTAAAAAGGGATGATACTTGCAAAAGATAAGGGGATCGCCGACATGAATAGATGGCAAAGAGACATTGCCGAGCAAACATCAAACATCAAAAGACCTCTTCGGAGGCACAATCCCTCTTCAGAGGCACAACTCTTCGGAGGATAAAGACCTCGAGCGGGCCTCGCCAGAAAAAGAGAGTTCTTTCTCGACATAAAGTTGTGGACTGATCGGTGATACTCTCCCGTGAATCCGTCCAACTGAGAGAAAGAAACTCCAAACTTCCAGGCAAAAGCCCTACTCAGAGGCACACGTTTCACCGAGATTGACATAAAACTTCCAAGTGTTGAAACGTGAAAAGCCCTCTTCGGAGGCTCATTTCACCACAGTTGAAATGCTAAAAGACCTCGAGCGGACCTAACCAGAAAAAGAGAGTTCTTTCTCGACATAAAGTTGCGGACTGATCGGTGATACACTCCCGTGAATCCGTCCAACTAAGAGAAAGAAACTCCAAACTTTCAGGCAAAAGCCCTAATCAAAGGCACACATTTCACCGTGATCAGTGATACACTCCCGTGAGTCGAAATGTGAAAAACCCTCTTCGGAGGCCCGCTTCCCAGCAAACAGGGAAAAAATAAAAGCCTCTCCCAAGGAGCAGAAACAAAAAGACCTCTTCCCAGAGGCACAATCGAACAAATAAACCTCTTCCCAGAGGCACAATCGAACAAAAAGACCCCTTCCCAGGGGCACAATCAAACAGAAAGACCTCTTCGGAGGCACAACTCTTCGGAGGCACACGTTTCACCGAGATTGAAATAAAACTTCCAAGTGTTGAAACGTGAAAAAGCTCTCCTCAGAGGTACAACTTTTCAAAGAAGCATTTCATCATAAATGCAAAATAAAGATCAAAATCCCTCCACCGAGGCGCAATATAAAAAAAAAGGAAGAGAAGCCCTCTTTAAAGGAACACTTTAGCTTTCAAAGGAAGACTGGTTCATCTATTCTTGAAAATACTCTTCCTCAAAAAGAAGTTAAAGTGACCTTCAAAGGCCCGCTTTACCACATAGGAGAATTCACTTTATAAAAATGTGTGTATGAACAAAAGAAAAAGTGATATCTTCGAAGGTTGAAGCGTAGAAACTCATATGGAGCTGGCTGTACTCTATTTTGAGCAGAGTAATATTCCTCCAAGTATGAAATAATTATTCTCCAGAAAATAAGAGTACTAGTCCCCTCAAAGTATAAAATATTGCAACGAGCTTATGGTATAGGGGCAACATGGTATAACTACATTGGTAAAAATTATGCTCGAACAACATACCACAAGCTCACTGCAATATCATATAAAGAAACTTGTACAAAAATGAAGAGTAAATGCATTCTCAAATACAGATAGAAGTTTGTACAAACAAAAAGAATCATTTTATTCAATACTGTCAAAATTTTGTACAGGTACAGGTTTCAAAATAAAAAAGCGGAGGCCGTTACCCGCACAATCTCCGGCCAGTACATGCATAAAGCAAAAAGTAAAAACAAGTCGAAGCAGGGCCTGTTACTTCTTCTTGCCACCACCCTTAGAGCCTTCACCTGACCTAATTGGCAGTTTTTCAGGACGGCTTGGGAGAGTTGGGGATGAAGGAGAGAGGGTTACTGCCGGATCAACCATCGCTTTCTCTTCAGAAACAAGAATGCTTTTCCTTGTCTTCTTGGAAGTGGTACGCTTCCTCCTCCTTCTTGAAGAAGACTCACTTCCCGGAGTAATAAGAGCAGCCAGTTTTACGTTATCGGAAACAGTATGCTCCGGGGATTTGTCGCCTCCTTCAAGTCCTTCGTCCTTCTGCTCTTGCGAGGCGATTGGATCATCCAAGCCTTGAAGGGCTCCTATCAATTCTTCCTGTGATCCCGGCTGGGAAATAGGAGTGATTTGAGCGAACGGAGGAGGGACAGCTGGAGGAGGAGAAGTCTGTGTGGCACTTGGCGTTTTTGCTATAGAAGAAGAAAAGCCAAAAATATTAGTATCTCCCGTGAAGAAAGGAGATAGCGGCTCATTGAGATTTAAGAAATAGTTAAGAAGCTCATCAAACTCATAAGAAGAAAATGAGCAATCTATTTGAGCAAGAACAGCATTAGAATTACCTGGCAAAGTAGACTTTGCTACGTCAATCTCAAAACCCAGCACTTCACCGCTCTCTTGGCTTTCGCCTCCGTTATGGATAGTTGCACATTCTTTAATAGCTTTAGTAGGGGGTGGAGAATGAGAACTGGAGCCGACAATGTCGATTTCGGTCGAAGGTGAAGGCTGAACTGGAATAGTTGAAGTAGTTTTTCCTAACCGTTCCCCTTCTGCCATTTCGGCTCTTAATTTCGCAAGTTGTTCTTTTCCCCTGACAAGAGCGGCGCGAGCTCCGTCATCTAGATAATGTTCCTCAAGCTCTGATTCGACATAGCCAGCACCTTTAGCACCAAGCATATCAAGTGCGGCCTCCCACACCTCAGCCAGAGTAATTTCATATTTGGGACCTAGAAAGGCGAGACTACCGCGCCCCAAGACGCTATGTAGGTAGAAGTCAAATAATGTCGAGCTGATGCTGGTCTTCGTTGCCTCATGAGATTCTTCAGCTGCAATTTTACCGGCAACGGCCTCATCACGCTCTCTTTCAGCTTTGGAGAGTTGAAGCTTTAGCATTTGAATCTCCGCCTCTTGGGAGCTGGTTTTCTTCCGTAGCTCTGCAATATCGGCAATATATCCCTCATTGATTCTTTTTGCACATCGAGCCTGTCTTCGGCGTCTCTTTGGCCGGCATGAGCATCTCTCACTTGTTTCTGAAGCACTTCTTCTTTTTGAGTACAGGAAGTAGAAGAAGTGGCGAGCTCTTCTTTGAGCTTTTCAACTTTCGCTTCAAGCTCTTCATTATAAGTAGTGATGCTCCTCATCTCGGTATCATGCTGCTCAAGAACCTTCTGCCATTCAGCTTTTTCATTTTCCATAGTAAGCATGGCCTCGAGATTTGCACGGTTTACCCTTTGAAGCTCGTCAACAAGCTTTTGCGAGCCCGACATTCTTTCAATATCAAGTCCGACGGCATCGAGATTTCGCAGCATGGCAGGCTTGTCAATCGGAACTAAGTCGAGATCGAAGCGAACCCCCTTCAAGCACCATTGTGGAAGCCGGCTTTGGAGAGTAGCTGGACCTGGCCCAACTTGATATGAAGGCCTATTGATGATTGTCTGAATATCAGTACGGGAAGGGGAAGGAGATTGAGAAGGAATGGGAGTAGTGGTCTTCTCAAAATTGCAGGCACAGATTGCTCACTAACTTTAGCCCATTTGCTTGGGTCATCAGCCATGTGGCTCTTCCCTCTGTCATCATGGGATTTACGTTTATGGGAATCACCCTCTCTGTGGGAAGAATCGTACCGCTCATCCCCTCTTCCATAGCGTTCTTCATGAGAACGTCTCTCCTGAGCCTTTCGAGCGGCCCTCTCTTCATCAGTTTCCCTATAAGTGGGAAGATAGCGTCTATAGTCATACTGACCACGCTTTCCATATTGCTTGAAGTCGTCGTAAAATGAACCACTTCGCCTCATTGGGGAATCTGAAATAAAAAAAAAGACAAGTCTTAAAAGTCTTCAGAGAAAAGAAGCATAACTTTAGAATCTTCAAAGTACAAAGAGTTAGGTGCATGAAAGTGCCTAAAGGTTCTAAGTGTGTGTGATGTGCAAACTACGGCATCAAACTACGAACCACTCTTTGATTGCGGAGTAATCGTGGGGTAGTAGTTAACGTTCAACTCTTGGGTCGACGGAGCTTGTTGCAAAGAAGAAGTCGCTTCCACTACTGAAGAAGAAACCCTAGTAGTGACAGGGTCGTCTTTAAAGAGCTCCTGTGAGGTGACAAAGAGGTCGCTCAACCCTTCGAAAGTGTCGTCCCCGCTCTGCTTCACAGGGCTTGTTTTCCCAACTTCTTCACCAGACTTCTGTGAATGTTGGGGAGATCCCTGAGACTCTTCTTCCTCAATGACTGGGGCAAGTGCTAATTTGCCAGACGACCCCGCAACATCGACAGTAGTAGAGCACTTCACCAGAGAAGCCTCGGAGGCAGGTTCTTTTGGTATGGGTTCTTCAGTGGAAACTGGGGCATCTAATGCTTTAGATGGGGAGTCTGGAACCTCATGGGGTGTGTAGAGCGAGAAGCGTGTAAAAGTCCATACTGATGCAAAAATTAGTCCCTCAACAAAAACTTTATACTTCTCTCTCTAGCAATCACAGCACTTAATCTTTCAAAAACTTGCTTATGGCTTGGATCTCTAGAAGGGAGAGGAAGTGCTGAAAAGAGCAAAGAATGAAATTAGCAATTGGTAGTTCGGATCTCGAAAAAGTTTGAAAATGGAGAAAATAGAAACAGGTAATCTTACTTCCTACTCTCCAGATGGCATAAAACCCTGGGGGCAACGAGCAAAGAAAAACTGGTTCAAAAATCCATGAACACTTTCGGTAAGATCAGAAATAAGCTTGCGGTTTCTAGCACTTCTCACAATAATAAGGGAAGGATGGCCTTTACTCTTTGCAAACGAGCATAAATAGAGAATTTCTTCAAAACTTGGCAAGCGATCAAGAGTTCTCCTAAACAAAACACACAACCCCATCAAGATGGCGTAGCCATTAGGATGAAGTTGGAACGGAGAGATTGTCAACCGAAGGAGAAGGGTTCGAAGGAAGTCGTTAAAGGGAGGAATCGCCCCGCTTAGGCACATTTGACGATTGACTGCGACAAAACCGAGGGGAGGACTGTCGGCAGTATCATTTGGCCCGGGAAGTAGGGCATCATTTTCAAGAAAACCAAATTGAGTACGTAGTTGAATAAACGCTCTCGGAGTTAGGATAGTCGAAGTTCTCTCTGGAGGATTCTCTATGGGAACAACTGTCTGAAAGGTCTCTTCCGCTTGAGCTACCACTTCTTCTTCTTGGAGGGAAGTCATTCTACACAAACAACTGGATATTCAAACATGAAGGTGCACGTTTCCTAAAATGTGTGAAGTGTTGTGTAAAATCAACAAAGCAATAAGCGAATATAAATGGAATAAAAACTAGCAAGCATTTGTCAGTTATAAAGTCCAGGGTTTGTTGTTTTAAATATTAAAGTGAAATGTAGATGCAAACAAATCAGTTCAAGATAGCGATGCTTTGCATTGATATTTCACTTTAGTTGATTGGTTCACAGCATTTCATACAGTGTGTTTAAGTTGATTACTCTATGTCGACTAATCTGTCATTTGATGTGGGCAGTCAATGGCAGTATATTCGCCTTGGTTTTCTGTGATTGTTGTTTTCAGCAGATTGTTAGCCTATAAGTTAATGTGATCTGTGAAATAAGGCAACAAAGTTAAAACAATCTAGGATTTAAGCAATTCAGTCCAGCAGATCAAGTTGAGTATTCAAGTTGGAATTATGCTTTTAAGTGAGAATTCGAGTTGGGCATCCAAGTGTTAACTCGGCTACGACCCAAGGAATCTCTCGCGAGTTAATATTAAGTTTCTGATTCCTTAAATCGGCGGTTCTTTAGGTCATGAGGAGTAGTAAGGAGAAAGGCTCTGGTTCAAAAGGTGGTGCAAGATTCCCCAAGTGCTAGTTCGGCCACGATTTAAGGATTAGGTCGGCAAATTTCCCCGAGTGCTAGTTCGGCCACGATCTAAGGTTTAGATCGTATCAAATTAGGTCGGCCAAAAGATAGGTCGCCCAAAAAATTGCTGGGTCAAATCCAGGCCGATATCTCAATCCACTCAACCCGTTAGCACAATAGCCGCTCCATCCACAAAAAACCCTCATTCCATTCATGCTGTTTCATGTTATCGGATCATCCATAAAACCAGTTCGAAACCACTACGAGTTCAACACCTTGCAATCCTAACGCAAATCAAAATCGGCTAGCCTGAAGCGGTAAACCATCTTCATCGTCTCATCGGTCATTTAAAGCCAAACCGAGCAACCTAAGCTTCATCAACTGTAGATGTAATGGGATTCGTGATGAAGCATTATACAAGGAGGCGGTTTAAGTTTGAGTGACGGAATTCATGAACCAACAGTAATCTATGAACGAGGAAGAAGAAGGTTTACTTACGCGATGAATAGCAAAGGTTGTCAGTAATTGATTGGAGTGAAATCGCCTTTGGAAGCTCAGGAGAATTTTTATGGCCGAATCAAGCGAAGGAGCAAGTAATGAAGAGGAAGAAGAAGATGAATGACTTATACCTTACAGTGGTGAGAACTGAAGCGGCGCGTGTGATCTAACTTTTAGGTCGTACACGACCTACCGACTTAGAGAGTGGATGGGTTAGAGGATATCGAAGCACACGACCTAACCATTAGGCGTATACTTCGAGGGGCAAATGTTAACTCCGCCCCGGCCATGACTCAGCGACTTAAAAGTTACCGACCCAAAAGGTTGCCGACCTAACATGGATGTCGATCTAACTGCCTAATCCCTAAGAGGGATACCGACCTAACAGACTTGAGATGGATGCCGACCTAATACCTTAACAAGGTTACCGACCTAAGACTTAACAGGGATGCCGACCTAAGATTTAAGGGGATACCGACTCAAGACTTAGGTAGGTTACCGATCTAACATGGATGCTGGCCTAAGATAGATGCCGATCTAACTATCCAAGGAGGTTGTCGCCCTAACTGCTCAGGACAGGGACAAGATCACGAATTACACTTGATTCGCTACCGACTTACGACCTATGCTAGGTCGTTCATGACCCAGGCAAAGGAAGGCAAGTCCGATGCAGCTACTTAGCACGTGGCCTCTTAACTCGTACACGATTCGGGACTTGTGATATATCCCGAATTCAGCAAGGATGCCTTTCCGGAGTCTCGACCCAGCATTTAGGCCACAACCGACCCATGACTTAGTTTAAGTCGTCCGCGACCCAACTTAGACCGGTTACGATTTAGGACTTGGTAATGTTTCCTGCCCAGAATTCTCTATAAATACATTGCCATCTCCAACTTTCAGGGGACTTTTGGATCATTTTCTTGAAGGCATCAAGACTCTGCTATCTTCAAGCCAATCTACACTCCAACATTCCAATCACACACAAGACGCTTAGATCAACTTCAAACAGAAATTCAAGACATTCAATCATGAATTCGAAGAACTTTCTCACATCGAAGTTTTTCTAGCTACTTGTCTTTTGAAGAAAATTGTACTTGAAAAAGATTGTAACAAGTTGTAATCAAATCAGCAATAAGAAAGGATTGAAGTGGACGTAGGCTTGATTATAGGCCGAGCCACTATAAACTCTGTGTTCTTTACTGCATTTTTTGTGAATTACTGTTTCTCTTTTATTCCCGTGTTAACGGGTGGTGCTTTCACATCCACTACATTTACACTGAGGTGTTAGCGTCTGATTTTTATGTTAACAGTATTCCATGTTAGTTGGGTTTACTCACGCTGGTTTCCAGCCTGACCCGGGTGTTACTTTGGTATAATGCTCGGGTCAGACCGAGTATTACAGATTTCCAGGTTAGGACGTTCTGGAGCTCAGGAGGCGAGCTGGATGGCAATATCGTTTAGAGTATTCCGTTGTATTTATATTATTGTTAATCTAAGATATGATAATTGTAAATATTCAGTGATTGTATATAATGTGAAACTCTGATGTATATTAAATGTAATCGACATATGTAGTATTCTTTTGTAAGCTATTATTATTTATTATTATATTTTATCCGCTGCGAATGTGAGATGTTTGTTGTTTCTGTTCTTCTTCTTCTATCTCTTTCTTCTTTTTCATAACTATCTAGAATTTTCGGGTTAGAAAATTTCGGGTCGTTTCAGATATAAATATATATGCATCTAACCACACGGTCGAAAAAACAAAAAACAAACAATAGTTCATATTTCCTAACTTTTATTACTTAGGCGTACCTCTATTTAGCATTTTTAAGCAAGCGGCTTATTATTTTAGCAACTAGCGCAACCAAATCTAGCCACACGGCTTCCTTGTACCTGTACTTAGTCAATTTAAATATGTAAGTGCCAAAATCATGTAACTTAACAACATTTTACATATTTAACTAGTAAACATACTAGTTTCCATAAGCAATGCGGGTTAAACAATATTTATAAGCAACTTATAGGTTTCCGACATTAATTTTAATTGTTTACAACCAATTCGTATACAACTTCATTCAATTTAAATGGTTTACAACTCAATTGCTTACATTCAGTTCAATTTTAACCCAAACAACTCACATTTCAGTGGATTCCAAAAATCAATTTTATTTACTTCTACCAATTCGTAGAATTTTTATTTACTTCCGTTTAAGTCGAACGCTAATTTATTCTATGCAATTCGACGATATTCTCTTAATAGAATATCCATTTTAGTTTTACCCACATCCAACTGATTCCAACTCATTTTATATTAAATTCCATCCCATTCCTTGTTTATTCACCAATCATACATTTGCATTTCTTTTCATCTCCGCATTCGTTTCATTTTAAAACCATTTCATTGAGCTTTACAACAGTCGATGCTTATATTAATAACCATTTTCCAAATTAATTTAACCCAAACTTTTATTTAATGAACTTTCACCCTTCCTCGAAGCCAGGCTTCTATAAATTTTAAACTTAAGTTAATTTACTTTAATTTATTCCAACTTCAGAACTTAAGCTCACTTCATTTGCAAAATAAATTTTCCTTTTCAATTTAACTTGGTTCTATTTCAATCAAATATGATTTAAATCTACAAATTTATTTTATTTTTTAGTACAAATTTTAATTTCCAAATTCAATTCATTCAAGACTCATTTAATTAATTACAAGGCCAATTTCAATTTATTTCTACCTTCTTGAACTTTATTTGCAATTCAAACCATTTCTGTTTCAATCCAACTTTCTTTTATTCGACAATATTTAAATTGTATTCAATTTACTAACAATTCAAGTCAAATTTAATTTATAACTCAAGTTTTCATTTCCAAACTCCATTAATAGCTCGCAATTCAACTTCTATTTAACCAATTTAAATCTTATTAACATACTCACTTAACTAATTTATCCCAAATTAGTTCACTCCCACTTCTAATTCAATATTTATTTTTTTCTTCTTCAAAATCACTTCATTATTTTAATTATGTTCAAATTCTATTTTGTAATTCAAGTTTGGATTTCTATTCATTTTCCAAAATATGAAACAAATTTTATTCTGGACTTATTTATTCTGCTTTTAAATTTTATAGGTCACACACTTATTTATATCCACACCTTCATCCATTTACAATCAATCTCATTCACACTATTTCTAACAAGGGATTATATATTTTTATTTAGCCAAGTATATTTTTATTTAATGGATTTCAATTTTTTATAAGCAATCAGAATTTATTTACTCCAGTTAAATTTCTTATTCAACTTACTTTCACTTAATGTCATCTACATCTCAATTTGTTTCATTTCAATTCGATTTCAACTTAATTCAAATACAACTAGATTTTATTTCTAGTTTAGTCCAATTAATTTCAATCCAGTTAAATTTTATCTCCCAATCTAATTTTAATTTCTATTTTCCTATTCCAATCACATTCAAGATTTACTAATTTATTTCTTCCAAACATCAATTAAATTTTAAAGCTTAATCTTAACCCAAGTTAAATTCTCATTTTTAACTCTCACCTTTAATTTTAATTCCAAAAATCCAATCCACATATTCCGCATCAAAATCATTCACCATTTATAAGTTTATAGTTTATCTTCTGATGATCTCTAAATTATTTAAATAAGGATTTCAGGATTTTTAAACGCCCGGCTTTTGTTCAAATCATTTTGAAATCACCATTATCTCAAAATCACACTTCCCAAAAAATTTAGACCAATCCTGGTTTTTATCCCCAACAAATTACCTTTGAATTTCAAAACCAAACATTGTTTTTTCCCAAACATTTTAAAACAATGACCATGACAGCAATCCATCACGTAGAAACTCGAAAATGAACACCGATGATGTCGCGATCATCATCGGAATTATTTCCCAATGACCGAGGTGATTTCAGTGCTATGACATCTCCAAAACCTATTTAAAACCGTTCTATTTCAAAAATAGCTCCAAAATAATATTATTATTTTCCCTTCAAAATACTTCGGAAAACATTTCCAAAATCCCCAAGATTTAAATCTTCATTTTTTAATTTGTATCCAATTTTAACGATAATCCATTTGTATAATTTATGCTCATATAAATTTTTTTGACTATACCAGTCATACTAATTTTATAATTTCATTTGTTTAAAATATTATCATCCAAACAACCAAGTTATATAACAATTTAAGAAAATACTTCCTTTATATCAAACTATATTTTTGGGTAAAATTATTTCATTTACCCGCTTTCGAAAATAATATTGTGTTGAATTGTCCTATTCAAGTGTTTAGAAACCCCTTCGATACAGTTGTCCAGAGTGTGCCAATGAAGGTTCATATGCCACTCAATAAATCAATCAACACAATATAAAACCATTTTTATATCCACTAACAAACACGTGCTCATAACTATTGATACAGTCAAACTCATTCTAGAGTACTACTTACTCTATCTCAAATGAGTAATCCCCACCAGAGCTAAGGTTCTCGCTTAACCTTTCAGCTCTGATACTAAGTGAAACGACCCACGGTTCCATACCCCTTGAGTCGACACTATTTTCCATCAATCAACTCAAGATGATCGGAAATATGAACCATTTGGGTTAAAGAAGAAGAGGTGGAAGAAGAAAATAGAAAACAACAACAAAATCTAACCATCATAGTGGAATAAAATATAATAGATAACAAATGATCTTTACACACAAAAAAATCTGTTTATACATTACATCATCAGAGTATACATTACACACAACTGGAAAGTAATCATAACCTGTCCTCACAATTTGAATACATAGCAGGATATTTAACACAAATACGGAAGTACGTATCGCCATCCAGCTCGTCTCCTGAGCTCCACAGCATCCTTTCCTGTATCCTATAATACTCGGTCTGACCCGAGCATCATAGTGAAATGACACCCGATTCAGTCTAGAATACCAGCATGAGAAAATCACACTCAATTTGATTACTAAAGTTTCAAAATCCTTTGAAAACAAAAGCATCTTGTAAGACCAATAAATATGGCGGGTTTTTACCTTACGATAGCCAAAACACTTTTTATCGTATCCGCCCGATATTATAATAGTGTCTATAGAAAGTAAAATATAATTTAGCTGAAATGCTTGCATCTCACGTTTCAGCAATAGTTGGGCACAATCATAACCGTACAGGCATGTAGGGAGATTGGATTTCCAACTAATGACTAGGCACTGGGGTACCACCTGTCACATTACCTGGTCTAGATCTGCATGTCGAAGAGCTACCCTAACTCCCCTGCAACACAAGACCGGGACTACCCTTTATTGGATATCCCGAGTAAGATCATCCCTCGGTTGGGATCAGCAACCGCCCACTAAGCCGAAATAAAAAGGGACATCTAGACATGGATGACCTCACCCTAATGGGTGCTGTCCACTTAGCCTTGCTGCATAACCCCTGATTTTCAGTCATTCCCGGTTGATGAGGCTTGAGGCTAAGCGTTACCTTTTTAGAACGTTTCAATTAGAATGCCCATCGTCCACCTGACGATGTTCCGAAAGCACTCATCCATACAAGTCCATCTCGGGTTCGAACGGAGCCGAAGGCACTACTCCTACTACATCCATTTTGGATTCACCTCAGGATTAGTAGCGATTAGCCCTTGCACTTCACTGCTCCATCTTCGAATCCAGACTCTTGTTTTCCACATGAAAATGTACAAACCGGATCGAAGTGGTTTTCGAAAGTTTAATCTCGATCCCGGTCTCTTCGAAACGATCAACGCATTGTCCAATATTGATATTCGGTTATTTAACTATCAATTAACATTCACAAACAACCATTAAACAATAAATAATCTCCCAAATTATTTATTGCCCTCAAAATATCTTCGCAGGATATATTTCCATTTCCAACCCTTTTGAAAACAGTTTTCAAACCACACTCTTCCCATGGAATGAATTCCCAAATATTTATTCCCACTGAAAACACCAAGTACAATATTTTAGACTTTTAAAACTCTTTATTTTAAAATATCCTTTAAGACATTTAAGTTAAAACTACTTTAATACTTATTCAAAAATATATACTTAAAGAATATTTAAAATAAAGCCGTTTTATAAAATATAAAACTAATTTTTCTCTTTCTTTAAAACAAAATATCAAGTCACCTTTATATAACTACTACTATAGTAAATTTGGAAAATACTTAATTCAAATGAACATTTAAAAATAATAAATTTTATAAAACATACCTTTAAATCAACTTTAAAACTTTTACTTATACTTAGAATTTTGCTTTGAAAACGTACTTGGCTATCTAGGGAAATACGCTTCCTCTTTCACATTTTTAAAAATAAATCACCATTTATTTTTAAACAAATCTACCCATTCTTTTAATAAATTCCTACCGTGAATTTATCCTTCCAAATATCCATTGATATATTACTTCACTTTTATAACCAAGTTTATAAGTTTCATAGACTCAACTTCCTTTTAAAATTCTGATTCCAAACACTTAAATCAATTTCCAAATTGATTCCCAATTTACTCCATTTTGAAATAAAATTCTTTACTTGCTCAATTTATTTCAAAATCCATTAACTTTAGATTTTATTCCTTAATCATGATTTAAAATCTTTTTAAATGAAAACACCAATTTCAGATTTCCCAAATTCCTTCTTTCTTCTTTTAAATAAATACAAATCTTGAATTTTAAAGTAAATTCTTTTATTCCCTTAAATAACATCACTTAAGTTTTAAAATTCATTATTACTCTGTTTATTCAAAATCCCCTTTTCATACTTGGAATTTGTTTATTAGAATTTTAAAATCGCCTTTACTCTTTTGCAGTTCATTCTTAAATTTATCCCAAATTTTCAATAACCATTTTATTTACAAATTCTCTCTTTTAATTTTCTTTTCAAAAATCCAATCTATATGTTTTTGGTAGCTCAGTACACCTAAATATTTTCAATCAAACATAGCATCCAACATTTCTGTTACCAATATAATTTATCACAGATTATCAATGACTAAATCATAGAATATTAAAACATTCTAAATAAATTTGAGGAATCCCATTGGATCCCTCCGACCTATTTCCGTGCATCCACAGACGTTAGCACAATATAAAATACCAATTCCACTTCGAGGTGGAATGTCGCGGTATATGGGTTTTAAATATAATATCATCCGCTATTATGCGGCGCATAGGGTCTCATCCGCTATATAATGCAGGAATCCATCACTCCAATATATACTACATATATTGCTATATATAATATAGCACATCAAATCAATTAATCATTCAACCAATTATTTAAATTTAACCACTTAAATTTAAATAGCAATCCAGAAGAGTGAGATTAACTCACCTTTGCTTTTCTTTAATTTGCAATCTGATCCATCTCGGCTTGGTTTCTTCACAATTTAAGACCTTGTATAAACATTAGATGATTTTATTAACATTTGAACTAATCGAACAATTATTTTCCATTTTGAAATTTAATTAACAAATAGTTTTAGTATTAGACTAATTTTCCTTTAATAATTTCTAAAATAATTAAATAAGTTAGTTAAACAAATTAATCTACATTATTTTAAATTTCAAACTAGTGAAATTTAAAATGTGTATATATTTATTTATTTTATCCTTGAGACTACATATACGCCTATAAAAATATGTAATAGATTTGAAAGATCTAACTTTTATATAATCTCTACAACATTTTAAAATTTCTATGTCTTCTTAAAATCACATATGTATGCATTTAGTGTTTTAAAATAAGCTAGTAGATTTCTTAAAAGGCGTGTAGATTTTATTTTATTTCCAAAATAATCTACATGGGTTTTAAAAACTAATATTTTTTTATATAAACTCTTATATTTTTTTTCCAAATCTTACTATTGTTTATCTGTGTATATAAATTTTCTGAGTACTTATATATATATATATATATATATATATATTGTCTACTAAACTTCTAGAGAAATAAAGCTTATCTAAAATTAAACAGTACGATTTAAATGTGTAGGTACATATATGTGCAGATTTATACTTATATTATTTTTTAAACTATATATTTATTTTCCCAAACCTGTATATGTATATACATTTTTCCTTTTTTTAGTATAAACGAAAATGAGGAAAAAGAACGAATACCTCAGTGACGAGTGCGAAGCCGAACAGAACCCTAGCCTCGACTCGATCTCGACAACGATCCAGACGGCACTCACATGCCATGGCCACTTCGAGTCTACCCCCACTTCAAACGCGGCATGACCAACCTCTATGACAACCTCCTCTTCAATTCGAGATCGCGATCCTGCTCGGACCAGCTAGACTTCCAAGGCTCACCCACGTTCGCCGCATCAAATCGAAATCGAGTGCACCCCATTTTGTTGCGACTCCCACATCAGCAATGACCTTGCCCTAACGCTCACATGAAATCTAAACCACACTGCGATACCCCTTTTGCAAATCGTTCGGCCATTTATTCTGTGGAGCAGACTCGATTGAATTTGGAAGAAGTGAATTTTGATTTTCGCATGCCATTTGACCCCCTTCCCTCTAGCCTCGGCCTTAAAGCTACATCTCGATTCGATTTCCTCTAAGTACCATTTTTTATTTATATTTTTTTATGAGAAATGAATTCGAAAAGGAAGAGGGATCGGCCATTTGTTTCTTTCTCTTATCTAAATCTGATTTTGTTGAGAGGAGAGAAAAAGAAGAAAATCTTGATTCCTTAAACGAGGAGGAGCGACATAGTTAGGTATAGGTCGGCTTCTAATAGAGATCGGTTGGCTAAACACAATATAGTGTGGCTTTTGATTTAAAATTTATATTTCTATATTTAAAAATATCTCGTTTAGGTATCTTAAAATCCTGAATCCTTAATGAGGCGCGCCGCCTGGTGTTTCTAATGTTATTCCCCTATTTCGAATGTAATGGAATAGACTACGAGTCCTAATTCGATTGTATGGAGAAGATAGCTTTTTGAACCCAGTTATTATATTAAATTTCCATTTAATTTTCAACGCGTTTACTTATCGTACGACCAAACGATCACTCCAAACACTATGAAATTTGAAATCTGATAATAATATACTACTAAGATCCAATGAAGCTCGTTTCATCGAAATCCGAGACTGTGCCTTGGAAGGCTATTTTTAAATATCAATTTAAACGATATATTTTCAAAACTGAACAAAACACTTCCAAATTCAATTTTAACACTTTACTATCTTCAGCACTATCAATATAAATTTTACAAGTCTTTGAAATATTTTTAACAAGCTCGAAACTCAAGATTAAATATTTTACTCAATCTTCAATTATTGAATAATTATATTATTCAAAAAATTGTTGTATCTACAATCTGAACGGATAAATCCAAGTTTTTCATATTCAAAACCAATTTATAATTCAATTCCTATATTTATAACCATTTAAATATTCCAGATTCAACGCTGAAAAATCCAGATCGTTACATTAACACATAGAGTCTGTGCAACGAAGTAGAATGATACGCCCGAGGAATCTGAAACTCAAATTAGTCAGAACAACGACGTAGTACAACGATAGGCCCAATGAACCGAACTCCAAAAAAATGGTTAAAAAACCATGGGGCGCTAGCCCATAAAAATAAGACGAAGCTCTACAGAACGGGGAATAGTCCCCCACACGGACAAAGAGACATCATACATCGCTAGTCTAAATCACAAATGATCATCATTGATCAATAGGTGTAAATTACATTAACCTAGTAAATAAATGAGTTTAGCTTCGTATCCCATAACCACTAACTTAACTCAAATATTTTCGAACGGATTATAGATTTACACTCGAAAATTGTCACAAGATTTCAATCAAACAAGTCCAAGAATTAAAAATGAAGTGAAAGCAAGCGTTTCATACCACTTGTTTTGCTAAGTCGTTTAGTTGGATTTCTCATATGAATGAGGTAAAGGTTTGTATATACTAATAGATTGGAAAATGGTTTTAAAAACAAGCTTTGTATTAAAAGTAATGTTAAAATCATTTTTTGTTAAAGAGTTTGAGTATTTACTACTAGTATAAAAACCTTTGTATTTTAAATTGAAAAACCATAGAAACGATTGTAAAAACAATCTAACACCAAAAATCCACATTCGACGACGTGAATTAAAACCATGAAAATCGATATTATCCATCAAATAGAAACACCAAAACCTAGAAAAGAAATCATCAAAATCGGTATTGATTGAAAATAACTATTCGGATCGTCAAAGATCGATAAGGATTGGAAATCCAGGCAAAAATAGGCAAATGGGCAAAAAATAACAGAACCAAACGTCTGACCGGTTTAACTAGACGTCTAACCCTGGGTTCTGCAAATTTATATTTTTTTCTCCCTTTTTTATTTCCTGAAGCCTCCTAGATGTCTGGTTGGGTTTAACTAGATGTCTGGTCCTGGGCTTTGGAAATTATTTTCATCTTTTTCTAAAGCCCCTACCAAACGTTTGGAAGTTTCAACCAGACGTCTAGTTGCCTGAGCTGGGCAGAAATATGCCTAGGCTAATGATGGCTAAATCAATTTGGAGGCGATCGGAGAAGCGATGAGGGCTAGATATTTATGCCAAGTGGCAACCCAACCCTATAGGCTCTTCGATACACACCAAATAACATGTCCAAACATTCAAGATAAGATCTTTAAAAAATTTGTCTTCAAAATACCAAAATTGAAAAATTCTCCAAACCAATTCAAATCAAAAGCAATTGAACATGAAATAAATGTTAGGAAATCATACCTAACAACAATGAAAGCTATAGACATAGATGTGAGTTCAAGAACTCACCTTTAAATTCAAAAACAAGAAATGAGAAGCTCTAAAACTAGCTTAGACCAATTCCTCTTCACTACACCTCTAGAATCTTCAATCTATTATCAAATGCAAAGTTTTTCCTAAGCTAGGTTATAGAAAAAATCAAGAATTGAAGAGGGATTGAGATGGAGAAGATGACGAGGACGTTTACGTGAGCTTCTCCTTGATTTTAGAACTTGAATTTGAATTTCTTAAGAGAAAAAGGGATTATGAATTTAGTTTCCTCTTCCCATAATTTTTCCGAAGGCTCGAGTGTATTAGGAAATTAGAAATGGAATGAATGAAGAGGAGTGGTGTGGGAGGTATTTGGTAGAGGGTGTGGGTTCTTTTATTGGGTTAATGGGCCAGAACACAAGCCAAAGTCCAAATGAAAATACCAAAACCCTAATCAACTCTAACCATATCGATGTTTATACCTAAGCAAGTTGTAAATGTCGTTTTAAACTCAATGGAAGTGGTCTCGAGTCCGGATTCGACGTTCACAAAAAGTCACATTTCGAACTTTAAATTCAACTAACGATGCTATATTTAAATAAAACATTTAGATATATAATCATACAATTGTGGGTTTCTACAACCATAATTATTTATTATTTAGAAAACATGATATATGTTGAAAAGCTTGTACTTAAATATTTTAAAAATAAATATAATTTATTAAAGTGATAAATTTACGGGTTGTTACAAATGGTATAAGTTATATAGTGATTTACTTTCCATGCACTTGTTCTCACTTATTGCTTGTGTTAAGTTGGTACGGATGGTGTATGATTTGCATTTGGAACTCACTATCATAATATATTGGTTGTATATTCTTGCTAATAGTGAGAAAAGGTACAAAACTCGGATTACATATCGTAATTTTTTTCCCTACGGGATGCCTCATCGTTGAGATGAGACGTATACTATGTGATTAAGTGATTAAGTGTATATTGTAAATTTTTTGATCAAGCCACACAAAGGTGACGATAGCATAATTTTCCACAAATGTAAGGCGATAGAAAATTATGCAATGTTGATAAATTTTGATAACTAAAATTTGATTTTTATGTTATAACTCGAAATGATATTAGTTGGTATTGGTAAATGAATTTAAAGACATAGAAAATTTTATAATCTATTTCAGCTAATTGATTTTGGAATGTTAACGGGCTTTGTGGCATTTTTCTTACTTTGGCAATTTCGAGGGTGAAATTCTTTTAAGGAGGGAAGTCTGTAATGACCTAGGATTTTGGTCATTAATAATTAAAATATTTAATTGATTTTAAATATTGAAAAGACAATTTTATAAGTCAAACAACTTAAATTTCAAATATAGGGATTTAGTGTGAAAAAATGATTTCGAAAGCTGATTTAAGTTCTATTCAAATAGTAATAAAGATAGCAAACTTTTAAATATGAATTAAAAATGATTAAAATAGTTTAATAATATTTCGTTTTAATTAACGGATGAGAATAGCCTTCCAGGACACTGTCTCAAATTTTGATGAAACTAGTGTCAATGGATCCGTAATAGTAAATTATTATTTATTAAAGAATTCTTTGGTGATCGGACATATCGTTTAGTCATGCGAGCCCGAAACGCGTAGAATTAATTAAAGGAATTAAATTTAATATAATTTTATTTTGAAAGCTAACTTCTATAGATGATGGAATTGGGTCTCGATACTAGTTCCATTGTGTTCGGAATAGAGGTATTACATCAAAAACGTCAGGCGGCACACCTCATTTGGAGTTCGAAAATATTAGGGATGAGTACTACTTTGAAAATTTTCTATAAAAGGACGTGAACATCCTTCAATTTGCAAAACCATAAAATAAAATACGAGGCCACCATTCATAATTCTCCATTATCCAACGGCCCATGTTCATCGCGTTGGTTGGAGTAAATCCAAGCGAAGTTGTCAACTACAATGTTGTAGAGCTAGGGAAGACGAACCCATTGGCGGTGATGGACTGTCGAAGGATCCACGGTGGTGGGATAGACCTTGGTTAGAAGGTGCGGTGATTATGGTCTATTTTTTGGTGATCCGCGTTGTTTCAGAAGGTAGCAGAAGTGGCTTGCGGCTCGGTGTGATCAGGGTGTTCATCTGCGATAGTGGGGCGACGTTCGATCGACTATGGCGGCGGTGGCAAGGAGGTAAAGTCGCGTTAGTTTTGAAAAGCACACCCTAGATTCATAAACAAGGGTAATTAAGCTAATTACTGAATCAATTAAGTGAATTATAATATAATTAATCTCGTGATGTTCTAACGATCGTATCTTGTTCATAAGAGGTCCGATCATAGCATTGTTTTCACCATTGCGTTTATAACTAGAAAATCTACGCGATGGAGTTGGATTCATCAAATTCAAAGCTTCTAGCAATTTGTGTTAAAATTGAACGCCCGTTCGATTTTGAATTCAAACCTGAACACCTTGGCGATAACAGGAATTTCGGAGAGTTAAACTCAACTCTCTGGCACACTTAAATTTTATATAAGTGTGGATACTTTTATTAATGCTTGTTTATTGCTTGTTTGGGTGATTTACTATCTTATTCGTTGGTTTAGGTTTATTCCCTCGCTTGGAGCGGATGACCTTTCTATATATACCCGCCTAGCTGTGGAATACCCATATTACCTAATTATATACTCTATGTGATGCAGAGGGACAGGTTGGAGGGATTGAACAGGATTTCACACCACTGTTGATTTTAGTTTTCATATATATTGTGATATATGATTTGCTAGATGCCATGTTTGATGACATGGACATGATTTTGTTTATTTAGTGTTATAGTATCACTTGGGCCTTATTTTTAGTATTTCAAAATAATATAAAGTGAATATTTTTATTTAAAAGGATTTTAAAGTAATTTTGAAATACCATATGTTTTTAATAATTGTTCTTGAACTATTAAAACAATTAGTTTATTTTAAGTAAAATAAAAATTAAGATTTTGCTATTGTACGCTGATAGTTTGTGAAATACGTTAAATAGAGATTTTTGAACTATATTATAAAGGTTTTAAAAAACTTAATAAATAAGTCCATTTTTTATTATAAAGGATATACAATTTTAAAGAAGATAGAAAAAGTTTGAAACAATATTTCTGTAATGGTTTATATAAAAAATTCATAAAATTAATATTTTATAAATAAAGAAATAGATTTATAAATGGAATTTTATAAATAGTAAAATGATTTGTAATTAATATTTGGTAAATAGATTTATAAATGGTATTTTATAAATAAATGAGATTTATGAAGGAATGGATTTATAACCATAATTTTATAAATAAAGAGATTTTATAAAGGGATGTTTTATAAAATAGAATGGAGATTTATAAATATTGAAGTGATTTATGTTGAGATTTTAACATGTATTTTTTTATAGGAAATATATTCACGTTTTAAAAGTTAAAATAATCTATTAAAGGAATGTTTCGAAAGTTATATTTTTAGATGGAGTTTAATGGGTTTAAAAAGAGATTTTAAATGTACTAACTAATGAAAACATAGATTTCTACATTTATTGTTGTAATAAACGTTTTGAGAATGCAAGGAAGGCGTAGACTATAATACTGTTGTTCTAGTAATTGATTTCCAAAAGGAAATGTTTTATATAGTACATGGGATTTATATAAATATTAATAGTCGAATCTCTATACCATTGTTTTGGGTTGTCGTAGCAATGTTTTACACAACATTCGTTTTGAACTAATAAAGCGTATTTTGGAAATATGAAGCTTTCCTCCAAAGATTTGTAAATATAATTATTACCGATTTAAGTATATGGAGATGTTTTCTAAGTGTTGAAAATGAGACGGTTTGTGATATGCTTATACCATTGAGATAAGTATATGGAATATTTTTCCAAATATCGAAAGATTAAAATGGTTATAAGAACATATCTTTGTAAATATATTTTGAGATAGATATTTGGAAAGTGATTTAATTAATAAAAGATTCCTAGTGACTACTTATGTGCTAGACTATATTTTTGGCCATTTTTTGTTCCTTTACTTGATGTGGAAACTGATTAGTCGTGCACTTAGTATGAGGCCGACTGAGTAAGCTTGATTATCGTTTGGTGTTAAGAATGATGATTCGAGTAGTGCGGAGTGACTATGATACTCTAATCTACTAAGCTTCCTTCTTGGCCGTAGGATAGCGAGTTAAGAGTTTGAAGCATGAGAAATATTTGAGACTTTGGCTTCTTATGAGGTTAAGGGCCTCTTATCGATTATTGGTCCGGAGGGACTGGGATCGGATTTATCCGAAAACCACTTTGGACCAACGTATGCATTTGAAAGTGCATATTTGTTTAAAATGACGATTTTTGAAGATGGAGATCTTCATTATGTAGGGCTGCTAGCCACTAGCCTTGCTATTCCATATTATATATATATATATATATATATATATATATATATATATATATATATATATATATTGGCAGTACTGCTTTATTCTAAAATTCTTCAATGAACGGACTGCATGTTACCAATACTAAGGATGATTCCCAACAGGATGTAGTAGGAGAGTACATTAGGTTTGCCTTGTTTCTGGACCACTTGTATGGACAAATGTCTGACATTGAATTTCTAAAATGCATGTACAATGATTTTTATGAACGTACATCTATTTGGTAGTGTAGAGAGTAACTCTCTTACACTTAACACCCTTCTTTGAGACGTACGAGCTTTGAAGTTGCACATTTTTGGAAATCAATGGTGTCTGATGGAATTGGCAATATGGCATTCCAAGTGGAATGTGCTATGTGAATGGTAATCATTACCTTGGGCCTTATTATCCATAAAAGGATTAAACAGTACATGCCGTAAGGCTATGTTGTTTGCAACCATTAGGGTATGGTCGTCACCTTTCGAGATTACTCTGTATATGTCGATTATGTTGTGTATGCTAAGGGAGCTCTCGTATAGGTCGAAAGCGACCAGAGTGATTTCATATTCGATTTTATCCACCACCAGAAGAGTCTGCGGGTAGTCCGGTCTAGCTAGGTGCAATGGTTTTAAAGTTGTTGATCCTCGGTACATTCCTCTAGAAATATACTGAATGGAAAGTAGTTCCTTAGTGGTCATTGTATGGAATGCATTCTTCAATACAATCCTTTACGGTTTTAGTTGAAAACCTATTATGCTGGAATTTAATCGATGTAATAATTTCTTCTATGATTAATATGTATTTGTATCCTAGATACAATTATAATATCAGAGGATTTTATATGAAGTGGGTAATTGTAAGGTAATAACCTGTCTGTGTTCATTTGCAATATGGTCTTATGAGATACCTTTGTTTTTGAAAAAAAAATTATAACTTTGAAAATTCAGTTGAGATCATTGATATTATATTATATGTTTTCCGTTACGTTATGAGATTCTGCGTTATTTAGTTTTCTTTCTCCTTTCTCTCTTTTCTTCTTTCTTCTTCACCTAACTCTTAGCCTTTTTGTTCAATTCGAGTTGGACATGTGTGGTTTATTTTCAGCTTGAAATGTGTGGAATTTTAGGTCGTTACATTTACATTTGTCGTACATTGTTTTGTTTGAATATGTACGTATGTATGTGTGTGTGTGTGTACAAGTATGTGTGTGTATGTATGTGTGTAATAATTGTTGATTTTATTTGAATATTTTGACTAATTCAAAATAATTTGAAATTAATACCATAAAATATCTTGTGATAATTTACAACTTAAAAATAGATATAGATCTAAGTAAATATCTATTTAAAAATTTAAATTCAAAATTTAAATAATACATATATAATCTAAAAATATATATTTATTTATTTATTTTATTCGATATATAATATATATATATATATATATATATATATATATATATATTTGTGTGTATTTCTTTGCAATAATTTGTAAGTAAATATATGTACGTGTTAAAAATTAATTTTCTTCGTTCGCCCTTGAAAAGTTTTAAAATAATACACACACACATACAAAAAATCCAAA
Organism: Allium cepa; assembly: GCA_030765085.1. Lineage (NCBI taxonomy): Eukaryota > Viridiplantae > Streptophyta > Magnoliopsida > Asparagales > Amaryllidaceae > Allium > Allium cepa. Next base: position 859,463,136 of record CM060943.1, read on the forward strand.
TGGATTTGATACAATTTTTTTTACAATACGTGCATGAGTTAATGTAAATAATTTGAAATGTGGAATATTAATAATTATAGTGTAGAAAAAACCTTTTATAAATCCAAAAATACATATATTTAAAAATTATATATGTTGTACTTGATTTCTGTATATATAATTATATTTTTACATTACATAATTATTAAAGTTGTTTGAAAATTATTTTAAATTTCAAAAAAATATATTTAAATATGTATAATAGGATTGAAAATAATATAAATGTTTAAAAATGTATTCATGTTTTTTAATTAAATCAATTCAAATATATACATAAGATTGGTCAACAAAAGGTAGTTATAAGAACAGGAATCTATGCATCTTGAATATGATGAACAACATATACAAAGATAATATTATCATAGAAATTGAAATATTACTAAAATAGTAGCCAATGATATGCACCTTAAATGAAGAACCAACTCCTAAATTCAACCGAACCACCTCTAGAAATTGCAGCAGACTATAAATGTTGACATTTAGTTACTGTAAGCCTTGGAGTTTTCGGCTGAATGGGTAGAGAAAGAGACAAATGAATGGATCTAATGGGTTTATCTAGGTATCTATTGGAGTAAAAAATAGAGATCTAATCTCCATTGTTTACTCAATAATTTTTTAACCAACTATATGGAGAAACTATGACTTTTTTGAGTTATTGGAATAACTTATATTTTTTAAATAACTAATACTATTTTGAAATTAGAAAATCCATAAGGCCGTTTGTTTTGGATTTAGAGTTTATTTATTCGAGAAGAATTTTTTTACATATTTTAACATAACATCCCAAATGAACTATTGAAGGTTTTAGTTAGATTTAAGGAAACATATTTACTTTTCATTTTTCCTTTTCAAAATTTTCTTTCACCTTATAGGATAAAGGGGTGAAATAACTTAAATCCTTTGTAATAGAAGACTTTTTTTTCCAAACAACAGAATAAGTAAATTCTAGGTAAATAGGATTTTTAAATACCTCAGTTGGATATACCTAATGTGATCACCTTAATCCATCCGTCCTAATATCATATATAATTTCACTTAGAACTCTAGTCATATATATACACAAGGGGCCTTCCAAAGCATAAGGTAACCATATTTGAAAGGGTAATTGTGCAGAGTTAGCAATCATGTCGAGGAATAAAAAAGAAACACAAAGAGTAATAAATATAGAATTTACTCCATTATTTTGAATTAATTTAGTAAATATTACAAAGATTCATAATTGGAAAATTGATAGGTTCAATTCCTTCTGGATGTATGTCAATAAGAATGTTCAATTATCTACTAGAATTGGCTCTGTATCGATGGAATCTCATCATCTATACATAACGAATTGCCTCTTCTCCGTAGGCCGATCAATAAATGAGTCTCTATGAGCCTTTAAAATTTACAAACACATTTTATGGTTAACTCATCTAAATTAAACTTAAATACTTATCGATATTGTATGTCGATAGTACATATATAACTTTTACACACGCATCCAATTAAAAAAATGACACCAAAAATCAAATTAAAATTCAGCTATTAATATTTCATAAATATTAATTAATTTAATCAATTTACAAACATATTAGATTAAATTAAATCGTATGGTATTTTAGAGTATTAAACTTTATAGGTGTGTAACTCAAATGTGTAAATTCAGTCGACGATAAATATCAAACAATTCGAATATTAACGTTCCTACGTCATCTTAGCTAATGGTGTGAAAATTTTGTTGAATTTATCACTTACTCATTTTTCAATAAATTCCAATTTATTATTTTAAATGTTACTTGGTATTAAAGATTATTTATACAAATTTTCTTCATCAAAATTATGTCACTATACCACTTATGGACTTGGTTTTGGTCTAAATTCCAATATCACTCAAATTTAACTTGTTTAATCCAAAGACAAAGTAATTGGTTCAATAATAACAATTATTATTAACCATACTACTCTGGCCAAAACCATTGACTTTTAGTTGACTGTAGTTGTCCATGATACCAACCTCGTATAACCGAGGTGATGAATTCTCTATTTAATAATATTTCGCTTCCAATGCATCATGCTAGACCCAGAATTCGTTTGATGGGGTACATGTTATGATTTCACTATAATTAAAGTGGACTATTCACATTAAAGTTCAGTAGCAATCTCAACTCGAAAGAACTATACAATATTGTCACTTCGGGATTTCTTATCTGACCTCAGTTATTATTAATAAGGTAACTCTCGAGTGGGTCGTTCCATAATTATCCAATAACTATCAGTACGTAACCATTAGACGCCTCAACAGTCATGAGTAATACACTGTCCAACATTTTAGAGCGTTGCATGCCACAATCTCGATGGATGAACCGATATCATATCCCAAAACATCTTGACCAAGAATATTTAAGACAATGTGTTATTTTTAATGTGATGAATTTCTTATGATTATAATATCTGCAATTATTATCACATAGCATTTTATTTAAGAATCTATTATTTTATATACTTAAATTAAATAATTAACTAACACAACACAGTATGAAAAGCATATAATAGATATAAAAACATCTTTTATTTTGAACACTTAAATTTATAACACCTCACACAAACACAAATATATATATATATATATATATTAATGATATTATTTTATAGAAATTTAAGTTCAAAACACTTTTCCTTATACACACTTTACCTTATAAGAATAACACAAACTTCATTACATTTCAAAAGAAACGAATCCTACCACCCTTTTAATTTTACATACCAAAATATATTTTTTCAAAGTAAACATTAAAACTACAAATATACATATATGTGTTGTATGAAAATCAATAATTTTAGAAAGGTTGAAAGAAAAGATTGAAATTGAAAACGTACAATAGGCCAATAAGTTGACCTAACTTGTAACATTTTTTCAGGTCATTAAACATCAAATTACTCAAATATGATGAAAATGAAATTACAGTACTTCAGATTATCTTTGAAATCGATTAAAGATCGCCAAAATCAACTCACTAATTTTAATGTTATGACATAATTACTATACAGAGTTAACATTGAAATTTATAGTAGACCTAAAAATAGTGCAACCTAAAAGAAATTTCGAGTTATTTAATAGCCGAATCTTGAAAAGTGGTGGTCATGAAAGTTTTAAGAAATTGAATCCGCTATCTGATAATTCAAGAATCGGTAAAATTGGTAAAATGAATCAAAAGTTATGCTTGTTTTGCTACAAGTTAATTTTGGCCCCAAAATTTGTTATCATCTACACTTTTACGGCACTTTGTTCTATCATCAAAGCAAAATTTCAACATCGCCATCCATCATAGAGGCAAGTATACCGAAAAAACCTTAGCAAGAAACCCAACATAAAGCATCAGTATCAACTTTTAGAATATACAATCAAACACATATAAAGTTATTATACTCACAAATGGAAACACTATACGCATCAATCGCCTAAATTTCCTTACAAAACACTTGAGATTCACCGTTTATTAATTTTATCCCCAAATGTCCTACTTTTTACTGATGTCCTAAAATTGTCACTATAAAAAACCATGCAATTCATATGATAAAGAAGTTTAAAGATGGAGAAAGTGATAAAGATGGTCTACATTAAATTTATAAATTTTTTTTTCAAGTTTCTAAGATTTTATTTGGACTTTTTTACTTAGATTAGGGTTAATGAAGAAAAAGAGACAGTTATCCTTGTGTCCATTGGGATGGAGGAGAGGTAAAAAGATATTAAGAACAAGTGGGCTAGATTAGATTTGAGCTTAATAAATATGTTCCCTTTTTATTTTTTTCCCCTTTTAAACAATTTATTTACTCGTATTAATTCATATAATCAAAGTAAATTTTCTCAAAATCGATGCTTGCTCAAAATCTTTGTTTGCTTACATTTTTCATACATTATAAGAAATATTTTCCTTATGAACACAAGGATAAAATAACTTTCAATTTAAATAAAACTCTACATTTATTGCATCTATAATTTGCATTATTTTATAAAATATATTATCTATAATTTCTCAAATTTTCACTTACTCCATCAAATTGTGTAACCTTTATAAAACAATATTTTCCTAAATAAATTTTACCAAAAATCATGTTTCCCTATTTACTTCATTTAATAAAGATTTTCTTATTTTATAAACTATATTTCCCTTTTTAAAGGAAAAATTAAAGCTTCATTTTTAATATACACACACACACATAAAGAACTTTATATTTATATCTTTTATATCCATAAATCCTCGATTCTACAAAAAGTTATCCATTTAATAAATTTAATAACTTTCCCAACATACAAAATATATTTTTGACACCACGGAATCATTATAATATTTATTTCCTTTCATAAATGTAACGACCTGTAATTTCGCTACTTCGAAAATGAGAGATTTCATTTGTTTTAAATTTAAAAGAAATTTAATACTTAAATAAATATGTTATATATAATAAACAATTGTCTATTCCTATAGTTAATAAATTAAAAGGCATAAATTTGAATTTTAGAACAAATCAACAAAAGTTATGTTTTGTTAAATATAAATAAAAGCATAAATAAATGGATTTAAATACTTTTTTGAAATGTTAAAACTTATTAAATATAATAAAATTATATTAAAAGATTTATAAATATGTTAGTATTCTTTTAAAAAATAAACAAAATTTGACGCATTTTATCAGTTTACATACACTGTAAAAATAGAGATTTTGATATTATTTAAATATTATTTTAAAATGTGAATAGACATGTTTTAATTTATTTAAAAGATGGAAAATTTTCATTTTAAATTTAGTTTACATAAATGAATAGTTTAACTTACACGTCAAATGTGACCGAAAAACATTTTGTCAAAATCAACGTTTTGTCGATTAAAAATTATCACAACGTCGTTGCACCTTTATTTTCTTATATACGAACATATAATCAATTAGTATAAGTATTATTTAATTTGCAAATCAAGTTTACTTTTACTAAACAAGCTTAGAAACAGTTAGCAAAAGTAAACACAAAAGGACAAAACATGTCGCATCAAATCCAAACAAATCTTTACTTTTCTTTACTTAAACAATTAAGCGATTAAGTCATAAAGTAATGATGTGATAAGGTGATGGTAAATGTTGACAAAGTAAGATAAAATAAGGATATTTTGGTAATTTCGTAAAGGGTTAGTTTTGTAATTTACCACTTCCTACTTTTTCTATAAATACATATCCATTCTTCTCATTTTTCACACAAATCAATGGCTTCTTCTTCCTTTAAGCTATTTTAATTGTTTCTCTCTTTAAGAGAGTTAGGAGGGTTAAAAATAGTGGAGTGATTAAGCACTAATCCACTTATTATTCTCTAACCACTTCTTAATTCACTTCTTCTCTTCTTAAAAAATGGTCTTAGGCCGGGAGGATGAAGGTGTTTAAGGGCTTAGGCCGAAAGCAAGGTGGTGGATGAGGGTCATGGCCGTGAGAAAAGCAAGTAGAGGTGGAGATGGTAGAGAACTTGGAAGCATGGTATAATAAGGTTTAGAAATGTTTAGGAAGTGTTGGTTTGGATAAGAATGTTGGTAGGAAGTGAAATGATTTTGGTTAACGGTGAGAAAATTCTCACCGCTTTTAGAAGATCATATTTTGATTTTTCTATAGTATTCATCTTATTATATATGCAAGTATACACCCTTCAAAATGTTGTTATGGATGTTTGTTTATGTAAGTGGCAAGTGTTTATGGTTGTGATTATTTATCATGTTAGCTTATGTATGGACTCAATTATGTTAGTGACAAATGTTAACTTGATTATGCTCATTTTGATTTTGTAATCACTTTTGTTAAATAAGACCCAATTTTGGTGATATGATATACTTTGAAAAAATAAGTCTCTTTTCAATTAGAAGTGAAATTAAAACTAAAATAAATGAGAATTTGAAATTTGAAATGAAATGGGTTTAAAAACGATAATTAAATTGAAATTGAAATTGAAACTGAAATCGATTTTGAAAAAATAGAGTTGAGATTAAGGTTGAATTGAAGTTTAAATTGAAATTGGATTTGAAATCTAAGTTTTAATTGAGTTTATTTTGAAGTCAAAATTGAAATTGAGTTGAAATTGGACTTTCAAATGTAATATTAAAATAATATTAATATAACAATATTATAATATGGTAATAGTGAAAATTCATTTTAAAATACCTTAAAAAGTTAAAATATTGATTTAAAATGATTTTTAATGATTTTATAAGTGTTAAAATTCAGTTCGAATATATTATTTCAAATATTGAAAAACAAGTTAAAACTAGGTGCGTAGCGCAACGGTAGTTCACAATTTTGGGCCGAAAAGTTCAAGTGAATGTGTAGAGTGGAATATAGCTCGGAATTCTTCGAGATGAGAAAATTTTAGACTATTATATCCATATCTTCTAAACAAATAAAGAAAATCAAAATTTTGTTGAGTAGATTTTGAATTAAATCCAAATCATTTTCTAGAAAAATCACGCTAGTGTAGTTAAGTGACCATAAAAGAAAATCTGTTTAAATGAACATTTTTAATTATGGAAAAATATGGAATAAATTTGATAAATCCATTTAAATAGTTTATAAGAGGTTTGGATGGGAAAATATGAAGTTTCAAATAATAAAAAGTTTTTTAAATCAAATAAGCTTACATAGCACTTTTCGTAGCACTTTTATGATGCGAATTGTATAACATTTTGAATGTGAGTTTAAATGTAACGATTTTTCCTGGAATCAATTGTGAATATTTTAAAAAGGGAAATTAAGCATTTGAAATATAATTTGGAATCTTTATAATCAATTTCAAAATAAGGTTGAAAATCTGAGTATGGGGAAACGACTAATACATTTGTCCCGCCTGTGAGAACTGGGAAGATAAAACAAGGTGTTTAACTAAGGGTAGGGATGGAGCAACCAGTGCCCTGAACTTACCTTACCTATGTTTTCTTTTCTTTGGCGAGGGGTGGAACAGATCGAAAGGAAAGCCTGGATGCTCTTAAATAAAAAGATTCTGTTAAGTTTTTCCAAAATAAAAGAAGATTATTATTATCCAAAATTTAAGCAATTTCTAGAATGAATGATATCTATATACTCATAAATGTTTGCTAAGATTTATTTTAGGGTTTATCGTAAACGATGTCTTAAATACATTGTTTTTGACCTGTCTAAAAGTTAAGGAATTTGGATCGAGAAGTTAAGTACGAAAATTTGAGATATTTTCCAAAGCAAAAAGAATGAATTACTTAGAATTATTCTACATCAAAAGAAAGAGATTTCAAAATAACCTGGAAAGGATTATAGTGGAAGGAGACTTAATAAATCCTGTATACTCATATTCACTTTTTATCGATAATTGGATTTCGAAGGAACCGGGTCGGATTTGGATGATTCCTATCTGAAAACCACTTTGAAATAATATACGTTCGAATGTGAAGACATATTGAAGATGATGATTATTGAAGACCATGGATCTTCATAGCATGAGGACTGCATGTTGATTTGCTCAGGGTCACACCCATTATAGATTTATATATAGCAGTGGTCTCCTCGTAGTGGAGATTTTTCGGATTGCAAGGACTACTGGCTACTAGTGGTAGTAGGAGAGAGTCTTCGGTTTATCCTGTTCCTGGACAACTTGTATGGATGTTTGTCTGACATTGCATTTCTAGAAGATTACATACATTGGTTTTTACAAACGTACATCAATGGTGGCGGAGAAGGCAACTTCTCTTAGCTTAACACCCTCCTTGAGATGTACGAGCTCAAGGATTGTATTTTTATGAAAGGCAATTAGTAGTCAACGGAAATGGCAATGTGGCATTCAAAGATGTGATATGTGCTATGTGAAAAGGTAATCGTTGCCTCAAGCTTCATCAAATCGGAAATGACCGAAACAAGATTAGATGCAGCAAGGCTAAGTGGATCACTCCCAAATTAGGTATGATCATCCCCTTCTAGATATATTTCTTCCCGCTATTACATTCAGGATGTAAATTAATGTGGTGTATGGAAATAAGCGCTCGGTTAAAGGTCGATAACGACCGGGGGATGGCATATTCAGTACTATCTAGTTACAGAGGTAGGTCGGTCTTGCGTTGGTAGATGGCAGATGTTTTGTTCCCCAGGACATCTATCTAGAGGTATACCCATTTTGGAAGGTTGATCCTTCACCTGGTCATTTGTATGAAAATCCATTCTCCAATAAGAACCTATGATTTTGTTTGTATTGGTTAATGAATAGCTTCGAAATGCTATATGTGTAACCCTTTTGGGTAAGATTAATAAGTTTATTTGCAAATATTTTCAAAGAATGTCATTAGAAATAATATCAAACGTTTTGATATAAAAGTATTATAGTTATCATAAGGTAAAAACCTATCTGTATTTATGCATGGGCGTGGTCTTATGAGATACTCCTTATTTTCAAAGGATTTTATTCGAAGGCTGATATATGACACTGTCATTTATCATTGAGTTTTTCTTACGCTGATTTATCAAGCCCGATCTGAGTATTTTCAATACTCGGGTCGGATCCGAGTAGTTTCATGTTAGTCAAAGACGATTGGATTTTTCCAAAGGATAGCTGGAGATATTCATCTGTGTATAGGCATATTCTATTAGCCATTATACTTAGTGTATTTTGCTTTAATGTTTATCAGCAATTGTAAGGACAGATGTTTATAACTGTCCAAGCTAAATTTAGGTTTGACTCTAATATATGTATTTAAAAGTTTTCCACTGTAAAGATATTTGTTCAATATTATATGTTATTCCATATGTGTAAGATTACGTTCAGTCTTATTTTCTTTGTTACCCTTCATGTTCTGTATTTTCGTGCAATTTGAGTTAGGCATGTGTGGTTTATTGTTGATTCAAAAGGTATGGAAAAACGGGCCGTGACATTTGGTATCAGAGATTTTGGTTGAGCGAACAGCGAAGCCTGATGGGGGTAAGATGCACCAAAAATAGGATTTGTAATATCCTAGGATGAGTAACTCATTAGAGATAGGGTTAGTAACACCCTAGAATGAGTTATAAGTGTATTATATATATATATATATATATATATATATATATATATATATATGAGCGCGTATTTGTTAATTTTATAAAAGGGTTTTGTTTTAAAGAAATTGGTAAATAAAATAATTTTACCTTGGGTTTATATTTCAAATATACAAAGAGGATATTATTATTTAGGGTTAGAAATTAAGGATTGATTGTAATTTTGCTTAGTAAAACTAAAGTATGAATATCTTGTGATTAGAATTGCACAATTTTACTATAAGACATTCAATACAGGGTCAACTAGTTGAAAGCTAGAATTTAAAATTTTAATCATATACCTTTAGATATTTAGTATTAAGAAATAATAATGATTAAGTGATTATCATAATTGATGGATTTAAAAGCTAAGTACAGATATCTTGTGAAGTAAAATTCATATTTTTACTATAAGATATTTGATAATGATATTGAAGTTAGAAGTTGTAATTAGAGAAAGTAAAAAGAAAATGCATACTTAGAAAAATTCTTATCAACAAGATAGAAAAAGATAAGCCTAAATTGAGATTTTGGGTTAATATAAAATAAAAAACGTAAGTTCTATAACGTATAAAGGAGACAAGATAATTTGAAATTTACACTCTTTGGTTAGGTTAAAATCAAAGTGAAATTTAGTAATAAGAGATATAAGAAATATCATTCTAATATAAAACTTTGAATTAGTGATACATTTAGGATAACATTTGTAATTCAAAATGAAGTAAGATTAGAAGTGGATAGTTTTGAATAATATGGTTAGTAGTTTGATTGTTGGATGAAAATGTTTAAATACCAAATACCATGTGAATTAAGTTTCACAATTTGACTATAAGGTATTTGATGGATTTAAGGTTAAAAAATTTGATTTATAAAGGGATAGGTAAATAAGTTAAGTACATAATCACAGAATTAAAAGAAAAAGGTGTGCACTTAGTAAAGTTGTCTTATTAGTATATGAATAAGATAAATAATATTTGTTAAATTGAGACCTTCGGTAAATAAAACTAAGGGTTAAGTTTTATAACTTATTAATTTGAGATAATAATAGAGTTCCATATTAGTTAAACACCCTAATTGAAGTAATAACGGTTTGAAGTTTGGGGATATGTATATATACTCTTAGGAAGTAAAGGTATGTTATACAAGTTTAAGTCACATTTGTATGCTTAAGCAATAATGGATTTAGTAAAAAGTAAATGGTTGTGAAATAAACTCGAATTAATAAAAAAATTGAAAAAATGTATTAGGTAAAAATGAATGTGAATAAGTACATGATTTAAACGTAGATTATTTCGGCATATAAATTTTGATCTAAGATTTGAGTACAAAACTTTGAGGTGTTTACACTAATCCGAGAAAGGATTTATCACTTGATTCTTGACGGTGAACATTGATGAGGGTTTGTAATTATGTACTCAAGTTTTCTATCATAGTTGAGAGCTATGCAAGGAAAGGGGTTTGTGATCAAGAAGTCTGATCAAAGTCCGCACTAGAAAATCGGAGGATCGATACTAGTTCGAAAGTAATGTTGTGGATTCAAATAATAGATTGAATCAAATATCACATATAGTATGACGTTTTGGATCTGTCTACTTAGTACTTGGATAGTTATCTTAAAAAGTAGACACTATGATATAGGGGTTGGACTGATGTTTTGGTATATATAGACCTCAGGTACAGTACATGCTCAGGTCAGGGGATGAGTTACGTGGATGCATTCATTTATGTTGATATAGTATCAATTTGGTTATTTTTGGATATATTATCTTGTTTGGTTGTTGTATGTATTATCTTAAGTGTGCAGTATGCACTAGGATGGGTAGGATAGAAGTCTGACTTGATGTGTGTGTATATAACCTTAAATACGTGATAGATATTCATGTTAGTATGGGGAATCTTTATATGTATGTTTGGCATCATTTGTTTTAGTGTTGTTATGATATTGACCTTCTTCTTTTCCATCATCAGTATAAATTGGTCAAAATATTTGAGGATACGAGTATGAGATAGATTCATTTATCTAACTTTCATTTCAAAATCGAAATGCTTTTAAGTAGGGGAGAATGTAACGACCCGTAATTTCGCTACTTCGAAAATGAGAGATTTCATTCATTTTAAATTTAAAAGGAATTTAAAACTTAAATAAATATGTTATATATATTAAATAATTATCTATTCATATATTTAATAAATTAAAAAGTATAAATTTGGATTTTAGAACAAATCAACAAAAGTTGTATTTTGTTAAAAATAAATAAAGGCTTAAATAAATGGATTTAAATATTTATTTCGAACATTAAATCTTATTAGAAACACTAATAAAGATAATAAAAGTATATTAAAAGATTTAAAAACATGTTAATAATCGTTTTACAAAAATAACCAAAATTTGTCGCATTTTGTTAGTTTTACATACACTGTAAAAATAGATATTATGATATTATTTAAATATTATTTTAAAATATGAATAGACATGTTTTAATTTATTTAAAAGAAGGAAAAAGTTCATTTTAAATTTGGTTTACATAAATGAATAGTTTAACTTAAACGTCAAAATGTGACCGTAAAACATTCGTCGAAAATCAACGTTTTGTCGATTAAAAGTTGTCACAACGTCGTTGCACCTTTATATTCTTATATATGAACATATATTCAAATAGTATAAGTATTATTTAATTTACTAATCAAGTTTATTTTTACTAAACAAGTTTAGAAACAATTAGCAAAAGTAAACAAAAAAGGACAAAACATGTCACATCAAATCCAAACAAATATTTACTTTTCTTTACTTAAATAATTAAGTGATTAAGACATAGAGTGATGATGTGATAAGGTGACGGTAAGTGTTGAAAAAGTAAAATAAAGTAAGGATATTTTGGTAATTTTTTAAAGGATTAATTTTGCAATTTACCACTCCTTTCTTTTCCTACTAATATCCAACCATTCTTCTCATTTTTCACACAAATCATTCTCTTTTTCTTCTTCCTTTAAGCTATTTTAATTGTTTTTCTTTTTAAGAGAGGTAAGAGGGTTAAAAATAGTGGAGTGCTTAAGCACTTATTCACTTGTTACTCTCAAACATCTTTTTAATTCACTTCTTCTTCTTCTCTTCTTAAAAAATGGCATTAGGCCGTGAGGATGAAGTTGTTTAAGGGTTTAGGCCGAGAGCAAAGTGGTGGAGGAGGATCATGGCCGTGAGCAAAGCAAGTAAAGGTGGAGATGTTCGAGTAATTGGAAGCATGGTTATGATAGGGTTTAGAAATGTGTAGGAAGTTTTGGTTTGGATAAGAATGTTGGTAGGAAGTGAAACGATTTTGGTTAAGGTGAGAAAATTCTCACCACTTTTAAAAGATCGTATTTTGATTTTGCTATAATATTCATCTTATTACATATGCAAGTGTACACCCCTTCAAAATGTTGCTATGGATGTTTGGTTATGTTTGTATTATATTTGAATAAGTAGCAAGTATTTATGATTGTGATTATTTATCATGTTAGCTTATGTTTTGACCCTAATTATGTTAGTGACAAATGTTAACTTGATTATGCTCATTTTGATTTAGTAATCACTTCTGTTAAATAAGACCCAATTTTGGTGATATGTTATACTTTGAAAAAATAAGTCTCTTTTCAATTAGAAATGAAATTAAAGTTAAAGTAAAAGAGAAATTGAAATTTGAAATGAAATGGTTTTAAAAAGGATAGTTAAATTGAAATTGAAATTGAGATGAATAGTGAAACTGAAATCGATTTTGAAAAATTGATGTTGAGATTAAGGTTGAATTGAAGTTTAAATTGAAATTAGATTTGAAACCTAAGTTTTAATTGAGTTTGCTTTGAAGTTAGAATTGAAATTGAGTTGAAATTGGAATTTAAAATGTAATATTAAAATAATAGGAATATAATAATATTATAATATGGTAATAATGAAAATTTATTTTAAAATACTTTAAAATGTGAAAATATTAATTTAAAATGATTTGCAATGATTTTATAAGTGTAAAAATCCAATTTAAATAGATTATTTCAAATATTGAAAAACAAGTTAAAACTAGATGCGTCGCGCAACGGTAATTCGCGATTTCACGCCGAAAAGTTCAAATTAGTGTGTAGAGTGGAATATAGCTCGGAATTATTCGAGATAAGAAAATTCCGGATATTATATCCATATCTTCTAAACGAAGAAAGAAAATCAAAATTTCGTTGAGTAGATTTTGAATTAAGTCCAAATCAATTTTCTAGAAAAATCATGCCAGTGCAGTTAAGTGACCATAATAGAAAATCTATTTATATGAATGTTTTTAATTATGGAAAAATATGGAATAAATTTGATAAATCCATTTAAAGAGTTTAAAAGAGATTTGGATTGGAAGATATGAATTTTCAAATCATGAAAAGTTGTTTAAATCAAATAAGCTTATATAGCACATTCTACGGCGCTTTTATGCTGCGAATTGTATAACTTTTTGAATGTGAGTTTAAATATAACAATTTTTCCTCGAATCAATTGTGAATATTTTTAAAAAAGGAAATTAATCATTTGAAATATAATTTGGAATCTTTATAATCAATTCCAAAATAAAGTTGAAAATCCGAGTATGCGGAAACGACTAGTACATTTGTCACGCTAGTGAGATCTGGAAAGATAAAACAAGGTGTTTAACTATGGTTAGGAATGAAGCAACCAGTGCCCTGAACTTACCAGGCTTATGTTTTCTTTTCTTTGGCGAGGGGTGGAACAGATCGAAGGGATATCCCGGATGCTCTTAAATAAAAAGATTCTGTTAAGTTTTTCCATAACAAAAGAAGACCAGTATTATCAAAAATTTAAGCAATCTCCAGAATAAATGATTTCTATTTACTCAAAAGTGTTTGCTAAGATTTATTTTGGGGTATATCGTAAACGATGTCTTAAATAACATTGTTTTTGACCCTCTAAAAGTTAAGGAATTTGGATTGAGAAATCAAGTAAGGAAATTTGAGATATTTTCCAAAGCGAAAGAATGAATTACTTAGAATTATTCTACATCAAAAGAAAGAGATTTTAAAATCATCTTAAAAGGATTAAAGTGAAAGGAGACTTAATAAATCCTGTATACTCATATTCACTTTTTATCGATGATTGGATTTCGAAGGAACCGGATTTGGGTGATTCCTATCTGAAAACCATTTCAAACCAATGTATATGTTCGAATGTGAAGAAATGTTGAAGATGATGATTATTGAAGACCATGGATCTTCATAGCGTGAGGACCACTTGTTGACTTGCTCGAGGTCGCACGCATTAAAGAGTTATATATAGCAGTAGTCTCCTCGTTGTGGGGATTTTTCGAATTGCAAGGACTACTCGCTACTAGTGGAAGTAGGAGAGTGCCTTCGGTTTGTCATGTTCCTGTACAACTTGTATGGAAGTTTGTCTGACATTGCACTTCTAAAAGATAACGTACATTGGTTTTGACAAACGTACATCAGTGGTGGCGGAGAAATTCTCTTAGCTTAACACCCTCCTTGAGACATACGAGCTCAAGGGTTGTATTTTTGTGGAAGGAAATTGGTAGTTAATGGAAATGGCAATGTGGCATTTAAAGTTGTGATATGTGCTATGTGAAAAGGTAATCGTTGCCTCAAGCCTAATCAAACCGGAAATGACCGAAATAGGATTAGATGCAGCAGAGCTATGTGGATCATTCCCAAGTAGGGTATGATCATCCCCTTCTAGCTATATTTCTTCCCGCTATGACGTTCGGGATGTAAATTAATGTGGTGCATGGAAACGAGCACTCGGTTAAAGGTCGGTAACGACCGAGGGATGACATATTCGGTACTATCTAGCTACAGAGGTATGCCGGTCCTGTGTTGGTAGATTGAAGATGTTATGTGCCTCGGGACATCCATTTAGAGGTGTACCCATTTCGGAAGATAGATCTGTCATCTGGTCATTTGTATGGAAATCCATTCTCCAATAAGAACCTGCGGTTTTGTTTGTATTGGAGTAATGAATAGCCTCGAAATGCTATATGGGTAACATTTCGGATAAGATTAATAAGTTTATTTGTCAATATTTTCAAAGAATGTCATTAGAAATAATATCAAATGTTTTGATATAAAAGTGTTTTAGTTATCAAAAGGTAATAACCCGTCTGTATTTATGTGTGGGCGTGGTTTATCAGATACTCTTTATTTTCAAAGGATTTTATTCGAAGGCTGATAGATGACACAATCATTTATTATTGTGTTTTTCTCACGCTGGTTTATCAAGCCTGATACGAGTATTTTCAATACTCAGGTCGGATCCGAGTAGTTTCAGGTTAGTCGAAGATGATGGGAGTTTTCCAGAGGAGAGCTGGAGATATTCATCTGTGTATGGACATATTCTATTATCCGATGTACTTGGTGTATTTTTCTTTAATGTTTGTCAGCAATTGTAAGAACAGATGTTTAACTGTCCAAGCTAAATTTAGGTTAGGCTCTGATATATGTATTTAAAAGTTTTATGCTATAAAGATATTTGTTCATATTATATATTATTCCATTTGTGTGAGATTCTGTTCTGTCTTATATTCTTTATTACACTTCATGTTTCATATTTTCGTGCAATTTGAATTAGACATGTGTGGTTTATTATTGATTCAAAGAGTACGGAAAAACGGGTCGTGATAATAAAAATCATTTTAATAATTAGTACACACACACATTTCGTTCTCATGAAACATTTCCGCCAATGTAAATGTTTACTTATCCCCTTTCTTATTTCGTTTGCATAAAATTCTTAATACAAATTCATTTAAATCACCATTACAAATTTTCCACCTCACAAAACATTTCCAAATTAACTGGAAATCATTACTAATACTTTTACCATTTATATCCATTTCATACAAAATATTTCCTTTTCCCAAATTCTTGCATCTCGAGTAAACAATGAGTGCATTTAATATTACTCAAGAAGTCCAACTATGTTCATGCATCAAAAATTACCTAATGCAGACCATTCGTTGTATTAAAATAATACGTGACTAAATTACCCTCCTTTTACACAATGATAGTGCTAACATATTTTTCCATAAATCGTCGAGCTAAAGTACTAAAACGAAAAGAAAAAAATTTCAAATCATAACTTTTTGATTAATTGGTTAATTACTTTCTTAATTAAGAATTATATGGATCAGCTAATACAACTTTCACCTTTGATCCACTCATTTTCAAAACTAATTTAATCTCTTTTTGAAATACTAAAATCTATTTTGTTGAATGTTAATAAGTATGATATAAAAAATAAAGATATTATCATTTCTATTGTAGCACGAGGAACTTCAAAAAATTTCATCTGGAGATATTAAAAGTTAGAAAATGAGAAGATAATAGAGGATGAAGATCGGGATAAAATGGTAAAAATAATGTTCTAAATTCAATAATTTATGGTGTAATTTTTTGGTGTATGTTAACAGAACTTTAATGTATGAATTGAATTTGCCATTCAAACAATAAAATAAAATAAATTGTTTAAAAAATTACATAAATCCATAAACGTTAAAAATCAATTGTTGCTTCTATTAACAATTATTTTTCTCAAAAGATAAATAAAAAATAGTCTAAATTTGTCAAAAAAACAAAATATGATTTAGAAAAAATGTATTTTAGAGGATTAGCAAAAAAGAAAACGATAATATATTACCTATTGAATGTATATTAAGATAAATTAGTTATTAAAATTCTCTATGAAATCGCTTATATGGTACTAATTCATAAAGATTTTGCGAGGTTTTCCGTTTATTTTCTTGCGTTTCCATCAAAATAATTAATGGTACCCCAAGCCAAGCAAACGTTACAAGCCCTCCACTTCGCCTCAATTTTTCTCCAATGATACTGCACCCCAGGTAAGTTATAAAAACCTTTCACTCCTCTGTCCTTATTACATAATTTATTCCCCAACAAAAACCATATTCCAAATCTCGAAACCCTAATTTCAAAAATGGCGCCCAAAGCTGCAAAGAAGCTTGCTCAGAAATCACCAGCTGCTGACAAATCAGATGAAGAGAAAATCACCACCGCGACTGAGAAAATCCCTGCTGGCAAGAAGCCAAGAGCTGAAAAGAAGCTTCCTGGAAAAGAGTCTTGGGTAAAATCCGAGAAGAAGAAGAAGAAGGTCAAGTCTACCGAAACATACAAGATTTACCTCTTTGAGGTGTTGAAGCAAGTCCATCCTGAGATGGGTATCTCGACCAAAGCCATGGGAATCATGAATTCGTTCATCAATGACATTTTTAAGAAGCTTGCATAGGAATCTTCCAGATTGGCCAGGTACAATAAGAAGCTGACCATTTCTTCTAGAGAGATTCAGACATCTATGTGTCTTGTTCTTCCTAGTGCCCTTGCAAAGCATGTTGTTTCTGAGGGGACTAAGGCTGTTACTAAGTTCACCAACGCTTGAATTGAATTTGTGAGTTTGATGTGTTTTGGTATGTTTTGAATTTGGTGGTTTCTTTTCTATCTTGGTTCTGGATGATTAAACAGTTGATTTTGTGAGTTCGATGTGTTTTGGTATCTTTTGATTTTGTTGTTTCTTTTCTGTCATGGATCTGGGAGATTAAACAATTGATTTTGTGAGTTTGATGTGTTTTGGTATCCTCCGGTTGTGGTTTTGGCTTCTGTCATTGGTCTGGATGATTAAACAATGAATATATACTATGAATAATAATGTCAATTTTCCTTTTTAGTTTGTTCCTAAATTTCTTGACATGGCATTCTAATTTGTTATGTTAGCTTATGTTTCTTATTGCATAGATATTCTGGTTTTTTGTGCGAATTTCATCTATCCTTTGGCTGTCTTTTGATATGTGAAGTTTTGTTGCGTATGAATTTTAATAGAGAGGAGTAACAGCCAAAATATATTAAAAGTGACCAAAATATAATTACACAATTAATTTTATTTCAGGGATGTACCAAAAACATCAAGTTTTACTTTATAATAAGTGTATGCATTTACTTATTTGTTTTTACCTTATTTATATTTCCAAAATGTTTTTTTTTTTCCTTTTTTATAAATGATGCACATTTATTGATTTGTTTTTACCAAATTTATTCTTTCTTCCTTATCATTTAGTATTTTCCATGTTTATCATGTTTTAAAAAAGGAAAAAACATCTCACTTGTGAACTTCTAAATTTGTATTTAATATTTCAATTTTAAATTTCGTCAAAAAATTCTTAACTGTTTAACATGATAGGTGAGGATTCTAAAGCTTCAAATTTTGATTTTGCATTTTAAATATGGAGTTAATCAATCTAGAAAGTAGACATAATTTGGAGATAATGGTAGAAGGAAGAAGTTCATGGGATAGCATGTCAATAATGTTAGGATTTAAATAACATGAGAATTGTCGATAATGTTAGGATTTAATTAGGGGTCTTTTTAAGTCTATTTTATGTTAGATAAAAAATACAGGTATAACCTCTAGTTTATACTTTTTACTAGTATGATTTATTCCAATTTTCCTTTAAATGTTATTCCATTTTTAATTTTCTTCTCTCTAAGATAAAATTAGCATGTGTTTAATGCATTAAAAAGATACATCATTACAGATATGGGAGCAATAGGGTTATGAAATCATTCACTTTCTTTCTTTTTCATGTTGCCTTTTTTTTTACCTTAATTAGTGATGTAAGACGTAATTTTATTTAGTTACCAAAAAAATTATTCAATAAATGTATGATTATGTTGGCTAATTAAAGTTTGGTTTGTTTGACTGGTTGAATATATATTGTATAATGATTGTTTAGAAAAAAAAAGATTTATTCAGTTTTTTGTTTTACCTTAATTAGTATTTTTTTTTGGTATGCAGTGCATGTAGATTTGAATATTAATTCTCGTAATAAAAGATTAGTCCTCTTGGCATTTGATCGTTATATTTTTCATTTTGATTACTTGTTAATTAAAGAAATTAAATAAAATAATTTATCCTAAATATTTTAAAATTAAACAATTCATTAAAATATATCGATTTATTTAACTAGGATTAATCACCCATGAATTTTCTTATTAGTTTTCTTTCAATTGTTTAGATCGTTAAATTTTCACATTTGCAGAAAACTGAACAATATTAGTTCAGATAAAAATACTGGATGATAAGATCACAACGCAACAAACTGCACGACGTTTGGGTTTAAAATGACGAAGAAATTTTTTTTTAAAATTTTATAGGTTATTAAGTAAATTTATTTATTATTTATTTAAAAAGTTTTTTCTTCTTAGCTCAATGCTCTTACCAACCCGTCCCAACCTTTTCTTCCCCTTCCTACTTCTTTTCATTCCTCTCCTATTTTCTTCAATTCCAGGATAACGTGCGCGAACATGAGCACATACACGCCACCCTCAGCCATCGAGCTGTGCTGCTAGTTATCCTCGCACGCCACCGTTGATCACTACACCACGTCCACCCACCTGAACCGATGGCAATTCCCTCCTTTGAAAATTCAAACCTAAACCCGAAACCTAAACGAAGTCGTCCCCTTTCAACCACCTCGCCTGGCCACCATACTCGACCATCCACCACCAAGCTTTGCTACGAGACTCACTACAACCCTTTTCCTTTTCCCCTCATGCACACGCCCATCTCTATCCTTCGTCGTCGCCATTAGCCTGAACCCAAAACTACCCACTCCTTGTTAACCCCACTGAAGCTTGGGCCGACTCATCAGATAAAGCATTAAGCGACTCAGAAGATTTACGACTCACCATGAGTCGTTAGCGGTTCAAGTGTGCAAATCAGAAAGCCAAGTACAATTAACTCGCGTACGACTCAATGACCGAAGAGGGAACTCACCGACTCATATGATCTAGGTCCGACTCATCAAAGACCGACTCAGCTAGTCTCTGACTCAACTGTTGTGCGACTCATGACTCAGCGACTCATGACTCAGCGACTCATGACTCAACGACTCATGGTTCAACGACTCAACAGGTTCGCGACTCATCCTAAGGAACGACCTAAGGAATGTCACGACTTATGGATACCTACGACTTATGATAAGTCGAGTACGACACATGCTAATATGAGAGGAGTTATGATAAGTTGGCTCGGGAACGACTTATCTCTTGGGACCAAGCCAGCAGTTCGACCTTGAGTTAACATGGGGCGACTCACCATGACTCGTCCACGACTCAAAATCGTTGAGTCGTAACCCATCGCCACAATGCCTAGGAAAATTGACTCGGACACGACTCAAAACTTGTCATGAAATCCAGCAGAGGAATAAGCCATGAAGAGGGGAAAGGTTGGTTTTATAAGTCAACCACGACTTATCCTGACTCGGGGACGACTTAGCTTGAGTCGGTCGCGACTCAGGACTTATGCGCAGAATTCATGTCCAAGCTTGCCTATAAATACATAGCCACCTCCAACATTCAAAGGACTTTTGGCACATTCTCTTGAGAGACCGTTACCTTGCTGCATTGAGAACTCCATCAACACTTAGAGCTTTCGAGATCAAAGGAATACTTCGAAGAACTTCACGAAGAAACTACACATCTTAAATTTGAATTCAAGGACTTTAATCGACATAGAAGCTTGAGCTACTTGTTCCAAATCTCTTGTAACTTGAAATATATTGTACTTGAGAAGAATTGTATCAGCTTGTAACGAGATCATTAATAAAAGTACTTAAAGTGGACGTAGGCTATACCCTTAAGCCGAACCACTATAAAATTGTTGTCGTTTGCTGCTTTTCTACTGTTTTCTGCTTATAATCTGTTCCCGAGCTTTCGGGTGGTGCTTTCACAACTATAACTCATACACCGGGGTGTTAGCGTTCAAATTTTAGCGTTAACATTTTTGGTGCTTTCACTGAGAATTGAACTCAGGAAAACTGTCATCATTGCTTCACAGAGATTTGAAGAAAGAATTTCCTTAAAAACCAGAAGTCTATCTGAGATTATGGCTCCTGGAAGGAAAAGTAGATCTGTCAGATCTGGAAACATTCAAGAGGGAACTTCCGCTTCCCCTGTGCCTAATCAACCCACTCCGTCTGTTGGAGTTACGAAAGCGGAGTTGGATGCTGTGATTCAAGGGCTAAACCAGCAGATAAACGCCCAAAATGCACAATTAGAGGCTCAAAGTGCCCAGAATGCTCTGATTCTGAATAAGTTAAACGACTTACTTGGGGCAAACAATCAACCGGCTGGTAATGAAAGGAACTATGCTGGCAACGTTCATGATGTTAATGAAAGGAATGCTCCTGAAAGGGCTACTAGTCCCTTTGAGCAGGCAGTACCTGAGGCTGGTGGATCTAGAACTCGGCATGATGAGGAATATCTTTCTGGAATGGTCCGGCAAATCATGAAAGAAAGTATGCAAAGGGTTGAAGATGAGAAGGAATGAGGTTTCGCCCCAAGTAAAACTCCGTTTACTGAAAGAATCTTAAAGGCGGAATTTCCAAGGAAGTTTGTCCCTCCGACTATCCCAGCTTACAAAGGGACAAGTGATCCGAATGAATTCTTGTATAAATATGATTGGCACATGACAGGTGCCAGAGCCTCTGACGAAATAAAGTGCCGATATTTCCCCGTATACCTGGAAGGTGTGGCTCTACTATGGTTCACCAAGTTGCCAGTCCGATCTATTGATCAGTTTTCAGACTTGACCAGAAAATTCAAGGAGCAGTTTAGACTATATGCTTCAAAGGCCAAGGACATCATGTCACTGTCGAGTTTAGAGCAGAATCCTGGTGAGTCTATCAGATCTTTCTTGAACCGCTTTAATATAGCGCTGGCCGAGGTGGATAATGCTGAACCACGAATGATATTAACTTATCTGATGAGAGCTATTGATAAGTCAAGCGAATTTGGGAAATGGCTGAACATGAAGGAGCCAACCTCTCTCGAAAAGTTCTACAAAAAAGCAGATGAATTCATTCGCTTGGAAAGCCGTCCTTTACCAGTAAAGACAGTGTTGGAGAAAGCAGAAGACAACACTGTCGCTCCACGCAAGAATAAATCAGTGGGGCAAAAAAGGGAGAATAATAATGGGAAGAAACAGGGTAATCTGAAGAAGCCCCGATCCTTCAAGCCATCAGAGTATACTCCATTATCACATACGCCGGAGCACATCTACCTTGCCACTAAAGATTCCGTCGATTTCCCTAAACCTATCCCTTTGAGAACCGGGAAAAAAGCCATACAGAGTGGGAAATTCTGCCGCTTCCACAATCAACCCGGTCATGAGACTGATGAATGCCGCCAGTTGAAAAACCTGATTGAAGAGTTGCTAAGAGAAAACAAACTGCAGCAATTTGTGAAGAAGAATAGCAACAATCCTGCATCTTCAAGTCAGGGGCAACAGGTTCCTGTTCATCAGCCTAGGACAGGTGAGAAAGCTACGGGACATGAATCTGGAAGGCCCGTTATCAATGTCATTACAGGAGGGCCTCACCCAGCTGGCAAGAACTGGGGTGAGATGGAGAGATATTCCAGGGCTTTGAAATATGCTCCAGCCGAAGAAGACGTCTTTGTTTTAGAAGACACTACGCCCCTGAAACAACAGAAAACTTTCAGCGATGATATTGTTTTCAGAGCCAGAGATTCCACAGGTATAGAAGCTCCTACCCTAGATCCCTTGGTCATCTCGGCTGGTATTGGACCGGCCATTGTCAGAAGAGTCCTCATTGACTGCGGAGCATCATGTAATATCCTCTTCAAGAAGACATTTGACCAGATGAAAATCCCTATGATCGATGTACAAGCCTCATCACAGAAGATCGCTGGCTTCACTGGGGAGCCAAAACAACCAATTGGGACCATCGATCTGTTTGTAGAACTTGGGGAAGCAGAAAGGAAAGTGGTCCGCAAGCAAACATTTGTGATTGTCGATGAGTTTTCTGCTTATAATGCTTTTCTTGGCCGTCCAACACTCGCAGCATTCAAAGCTATCCTAGCCCCGTGGTGCCTCACTATTAAATTCCCTACTGACAATGGAGTAGGAGTTATAAAAGGGGATCAAAATGCTGCGCGAGAATGCTATTTGACAGAGTTGCGAGAGTCAAGAAAAAGAGAAATGGGGAAGGATGCGGCAACCCCAGTCCGCATAAAGGAACCAGCCTTGTAGCAATTACGGGGCGGACCCTGCACTGGCGAGCACAGCGGGGCACGGAAAGAAATGGATCCCAGAAAAGCCAGTGCAGGGGAGAATAGAGTGGTACCGGTGGAAACGACAGTTCCGGTACCTGTTGACCCGAAGGACCCAAATAAGGTGTTAAATGTGGGTTCACAGCTTAATGTGTCAATTCAGAATATCTTGATATCTTTCCTGAAAGCAAATCTGGATGTCTTTGCTTGGACTCATGCCGATATGTGTGGAATATCTCCAGAAGTTGCAGTACACGCTCTAAATATTGACCCAAAGTTTACGCCAGTTAAACAGAAAAGAAGAACCCAAGGTCCAGAAAGGTCAGCAGCATTAAAAGAAGAAGTTGATCGACTCATGGAAAATAACTTCATCAAAGAATCTACATATCCGAATTGGGTTTCAAATCCTGTGCTGGTCAAGAAAGCTAATGGAAAATGGAGAGTGTGCATCGATTTTTCTGATCTAAACAAGGCTTGCCCCAAAGATTGCTTCCCGTTACCCAGGATCGATCAACTGGTAGACGGAACTGCGGGACATGAATTGTTATCTTTCATGGATGCCTACTCCGGTTATAACCAAATCATGATGCACGAGCCGGATCAGGAGGATACAAGCTTTATCACAGATGTTGGACTTTATTGCTACAGAGTTATGCCCTTCGGATTGAAAAATGCAGGGGCAACCTACCAAAGACTTGTTAATGCTATGTTCAAACCGCAATTGGGCAAAACTATGGAAGTCTACGTCGACGACATGTTAGTGAAGTCCAGGAAAGCAGCGGATCACATTGAATACTTAGCAGAAATGTTCGCAGTCCTTCGAAAATACAGAATGAAACTTAACCCTCTGAAATGTACATTTGGGGTCGAGTCCGGAAAGTTCTTAGGTTTCATCGTCAGTTCTAGGGGCATTGAGGCTAGTCCAGCTCAAATTACTGCCTTGAAAGAAGTTAAAGCTCCTAGAACGAAGAAGGAATTGCAGAGTCTCAACGGAAAGGTCGCCGCCCTGAGTCGGTTCATTTCCAAAGCCACTGATAAATGCATCCCATTCTTTGACGCCCTGAAGAAAGGAAAGAAGAATTTTGAATGGACTTCCGAATGCCAAAAAGCCTTCGATGAGTTGATCCGTCATATGGAAACGCCTCCAATACTTTCTAGGCCAGGCAATGGTGAGGATCTTCTTATATACTTGGCAGTATCATCTCATGCTCTAAGTGCAGCGCTGATACGGGAAGACAAAAGGATTCAACATCCGGTTTACTATATCAGCAAAAGACTCACTGGGGCAGAGCTGAATTACTCCAAGTTGGAAAAACTCGCCTATTGCCTACTAGTTGCATCAAGGAAACTGAGGCAATATTTCCAAGCTCATCCTATCAAAGTACTCACTGATCAACCTCTAAAGCAAGTCCTATTTCGCCCTGAAACTTCGGGTCGCCTTCTAAAATGGAACATTGAACTCAGTCAATATGACATCACTTATCATCCCCGAAAAGCAATCAACGGACAAGCTTTAGCTGATTTCATTGTAGAATTCACAGAGAAAGATAATGGTGAGGAAGAAGCGATCAATGATTCCCCAATCCAGTGGAAGATGTATGTTGATGGCGCAAGAAATAACTACTGTTCTGGAGCCGGAGTGGTACTTGAAACTTCTGAAGGTCGATCATTATGTTATGCACTAAGACTGGAATTTCCTTCAACAAACAATGAAGCAGAATATGAAGCTCTTATTGCAGGTCTGAAAATCGCTAAAGAGCTAAACATTCGAGCATTACAAATCTTCAGTGATTCTCAGCTTATTGTATGCCAAGTCAAGAAGGAATTTCAAACAAAAGGTGGAAACTTGCCTTCCTACTTGTCAAAGGCTTGGGAACTCCTATGTGAACTCGATCATTATTCAATAAGCCATATTCCCCGGGAAGAGAATACGAAGGCAGATTCCCTCGCAAAGTATTCAAGTTCTGGTGAAGCTCAACTATTGGGATTGGTTCCCGTAGAAGTCCTCTCAGCACCAAGTATAGACGAGATGGATATAGATTGGATTATGAATGTATCTCAAGAACAAGAGTCGTGGATGACTCCAATATTAGATTACCTACTCAGAGGTTCTCTGCCAGAAAATTCGATAGAAAGACGAAAGCTACTAAGGAAAGCCTCTCGCTATGTAATTCAGGATGGCCGATTGTACAGACGGGGATTCTCAATGCCATTGCTTCGATGTGTATCCCGGGAAGAGTCCAAAACAATCCTAGCTGAGGTGCATGGAGGAGAATGTGGTGATCATTCAGGTGGTCAAACATTAGCAAAGAAAATTCTCCGATACGGATATTTTTGGCCAGAAATTAATCGAGATGCTGCAGATTACTCCCGAAGATGTGACAGATGCCAAAGATATGCCAAAATTCCTAGAGCACCTTCTACCGAACTCACACAGATGGTCAGTCCATGGCCGTTTGCGATTTGGGGAATGGATCTCATTGGGCCGCTACCAACTGCCAAATCAGGGATTAAATATGCTATTGTTGCAGTTGATTACTTTACTAAATGGGCTGAAGCTGAACCATTGGCTACTATCACTTCTAAGAAAATGATAAGCTTTGTGACCAAGAATATCATTTGCAGATACGGTGTGCCTCAGAAAATAATCACAGACAATGGTACTCAGTTTGAAAGCGAGAAATTCCAGGATTTTTGCAAACGATTCAAAATCCAGAAAAGCTTTTCGGCAGTAGCTCATCCGCAGGCAAACGGGCAAGTGGAAGCAGTGAACAAGATCATCAAATCAACCATCAAAAAGCAACTCGAAAGAGCAAAAGGTGGTTGGGTCGATAAACTACCACTTGCACTATGGGCATACAGAACTACTCACAAAACTGCGACTGGGCATACTCCTTTTTCGTTAGCATACGGATCGGAAGCAATGATTCCGGTTGAAGCAGAGGTCCCTTCACACAGAAGAACCCATTTCAATCAGGCAGAAAATGATAAGCTACAACTTGAAGCGCTAGATCTCCTTGATGAAAAAAGAGACGAAGCTAATCTCAGAGTTGTAGCTCATCAGCAAAGGATAGCCAGACATTTCAATTCCAAAGTTCGTCAACGCGGCTTTGAAATTGGAGATCTAGTCCTGAAAAGAATTATGACCGCGACAGGTGTGTTTGGGCCCAATTGGGAAGGACCATATGTGATAGGTCAGAAGCTTCTTGACGGCACATTCAAACTCACTACTGTTGAAGGAGTTCAAATTCCAAGGGCATGGAACAGCAATCACTTGCGTCCATATTTTACTTGAAAATTTTGTTGAAATAATATAAAAGAGTTGTGGATGCATGATTCTTGTAATTGAAAGCAATTGTAAAACTGATGCAAGTGATTAATGAAAGAATATAAAGTGGATGTAGGCCCAAATTCTTGGCCGAACCACTATAAATCTTGTGTTCCTTATTTTTATTACATGTTTGCTTTATTTTCGATATAAAAGTACATAAAATGTATTGCTGAAATGTCGATTTAAATTTTTGCAGACAATGGAAATAAAACTTGCGCATGATAAGATCGAGCGATTCTCACCATCATTCAACAAACAAATTTCAAGTCACAAAGACCCCGAATTCAAATCCTAGATAGGAAATACTTCAATTGAACGGCTAATGATTTCGATAGAAACGAGCCCTTGCTGATAAATTGAGATTGTTTGAACAAACAAACATCCAATTAGGAAGCTAGTGCCCGTTCTCACGAACTTGCCTGACAATGAAGTACACTTCCTTGGATTAAACAAGCTACTTGCAAGAAAAGGGGAATGAAAACTTGAAAAGAGAAAAAAAAAGAGGATCGGTGAAAAGGCATAAGCAAGAAGACAAGGAAACAACCAAAATCCATCATCGGCAGCACAAGTCCTCTTCAGAGGCACAACTCTTCGGAGGATAAAAGACCTCTAATGGGTCATATGCCACAAAAAAGAAAGTTCTCTACTCAACAAAAAAGATTGGAGGAGTCATGACCCTCCAACCATGAGAGAGTAACTTCCAGGCAATGAAAACCCTTTCTGAGGCACATTTCACCAGGAGTTGAAGTGAAATAGCCGCTCTTTGGAATTTCACTTCACCAGAGTTGAAATGCAAACAAAGAAAAACACCTCTTCGGAGGCACATTTCACCAGGAGTCGGAGTAGTTACTCTTCGGAGTTTCACTTCGCCAAAGTTGAAATGCAAACAAGATAAAAGCCCTCTTCGGAGGCCCATTTCACCAGGAGTTGAAGTGTTATGACCGCTCTTCGGATTTCACTTCACCAGAGTTGAAATGCAAACAAAAAAAAGACCTCTTCGGAGGCATATTTCACCAAGAGTTGAAGTGTAACGGCCGCTCTTCGGAATTTCACTTCACCAGAGTTGAAAGACGAACAAAATAAAGACCTCTTCGGAGGCACAATCAAGAAGAAAGACCTCTTCGGAAGCCCACGTTTCGTCGAGATTGAAATAAAACTTCCAAGTGTTGAAACGTGAAAAGGCTTTCTAAGGCAAAACTCTTTGGAGGTACACGTTTCACCGAGATTGAAATAAAACTTCCGAGTGTTGAAACGTAAAAAATCCCTCCTCAGAGGTACAACTTTCTATATAAAAAAAAAAAATCCTCATCAGGGGCATACTTTAACTTCCGAAGAAAGAGTAATTTACCTATTCTGGGGAATAATCTTCCTCGAAAAAAAAAGAAGAGAGAAAAAGAGAGAGAGGGAGTTAAAGTACCCTTCAGAGGTCCGCTTTACCGCATAAAAGAATTCACTTGGTAAAAAATGTACTTAAGCAAAAGAAAGAAGTGATTTCTTCAAAGGTCAAAGCGCAGAAACTTATACGAAGAGGGTTGTACTTTGCAAAAATTTTCTTTAAAGAATAAAATAATTATTCTTTAGCAAATATGAGTGCAAGTCCCCTCGAAGTATAGAATATTGCAGCAAACTTATGGAATGGGGGCAATATAGTATAATTACACACAATATGGTATAGCCAAACCAGCAAAAGGTAACGCTCAAGTAACATGCCATAAGCTCGCTGCAATATCGTGTAAATAAACTTGTGCAAAAAATAAATAGTAAATGCATTCTCAAATTCAAACAGAAGTTTGTACAAACGAAGAATCATTTTATTCAACTATAATGCAGATACAGGTTTCAAAATAAAAGCGGGGGCCGGTACCCGCACAACTCTCGGCCAGTTCATACAAAAGACAAAAAGCTAAAGTCTTCACTTCTTTTTACTGCCTTTGGACCCTTTACCCGGCCGAATGACCAGCTTTTCAGGTCGGCCAGTGGGTATAAGGGAGGAAGGAGAAGTAGGCGCAGCTGGCCCAACTTCTGGCTCCTCTTCAGTGGCAGTGATTATCTTCCCTCTCCTCCTTGATGCTCCTTGCTTCTTTCTCCTCTTTGAGGAAGACTCACTTCCTGGAGTGACAAGTTTAGATAGAGTTATGTCGTCAGAAGGAGTCCGCTCCGGAGATATGTCGCCTCCCTCAAGTCTCTCATCTTTCTGCTCTTGCGAAGCAATGGGATCATCCAGGCCATGGAGAGCCTCTATTTGTTCCTCCTGTGATCCAGGCTGCGAAGCAGAAGGAGGAGCCACCTGAAGAGATGGAGGAGGGATTACCGGAGAAGTAGAGATTTGAGCAGTGCTTGATACTTTCTCTACAGAAGAAAAGAGGTTAAAGTCAGTAAAGAGAGGAGATGAAGGTTCACCAATAAAGTCAGTAAAGAGAGGAGATGAAGGCTCATCAAGGTTGAGAAAATAGCCAAGGAGCTCATGAAACTCATGCGAAATAAATGAGTAACCCGCTTGAGCAGAATTGACAGTAGCGAGATTAACAGTGAAGTTACCTGGAGAAGCTGGTTTCCTGATATCGACTTCATAAGCTTGCGCATCAGCGCTCTCATCACCCTCATCTCCACCTTGTATGCTTGTAATCTCAGTGGTAACTTTGGTGGGAGATGCAAGATGGGAACTGGAACCAATAATGTTGACTTCAGACGAAGAAGGTGGCTGGACTAGAGTAGTTGAAGTGGTTTTTTCCAGCTGGTCCCCTTCCGTCACTTCAGTTCTTAATTTGGCAAGTTGTTCCTTTCCCTTGGCGAGGGCAGCGCGAGTGTCATCATCAAAGTAATGCCTTTCCAGGGCTGATTCGTCATAACCAGCACCTTCAGCACTAAGCATCTCAAGGGCGGCCTCCCACACTTCAGCTAAAGTGACCTCATACTTGAGACCTAGAAAAGCAAGGCTTCCACGCCCCCAAGACGCTATGCAAGTAGAAGTCGAATAATGTTGAGCCGAAGCTGTTTTTGGTCGCCTCATGAGATTCTTCAGCTGCGATTCTGCCGGCGACAGCCTCATCACGTTCCCTTTCAGTTTTGGCAAGCTGAAGCTTAAGCATTTGTATCTCCGCCTCCTGGGAGTTGTTTTTCTTTCGGAGCTCAGCAATATCAGTAGCATAGCCTTCACTGATTCTTTTTTGTACTTCGAGCCTGTCTTCGGCATCCCTTTGGCTAGCGTGAGCGTCTCTCACTTGTTTCAGGAGCACTTCTTCTTTTTGAGAATAGGAAGTAGAGGAAGCAGCAAGCTCATGTTTCAATTCCTCGACTTTTGCTTCAAGCTCCTCATTGTAAGAAGCAATGCTCCTCATTTCGGTGTCGTGTTGCTCAACGACCTTTTGCCATTCGGCCTTATCGTTTTCCATAGTAAGCATGGCCTCTATGTTGGCACGGTTAACCCTTTGAAGCTCGTCAACAAGTTTTTGCCAGTTCGACATCCTCTCAATATCGAGCTTGACGGCATCAAGATTGCGCAACATGGCAGACTTGTCGATGGGGACCAAGTCTAGGTCGAACCTCACTCCCTTAAGGCACCATTGAGGAAACCGGCTCTGCAGAGTGGCAGGACCCGGTCCAACTTGAAATTTGGGCCTGCTAATTATCGTTTGAATGTCTGATTTCCCAAGAGCGGGAGAGTCAGAAGGAATGTCGAGCGAGGCAGGAGTAGTAACTTTCTCAGGAGTAGTAGAGGCCTGCTTTTCACTGTGACGGGCTCGTTTGCTTAAGTCTTCACCCATGTGACCTTTTCCTCGATCGTCATGAGTTTTTCTCTTGTGGGAGTCATCGCCTTTTTGCCAAGAATCATGGCGCTCTTCTCTCTCCCTTCTTTCACGACGTTCTTCTTCAGTCCTCCTTTCATGAGCCTTTCGGGCAGCCCTTTCTTCATCAGATTCTCTGTAGGAGGAAAAATAACGCCTATAATCATATTGACCACGCCCCCCGTAGCGTTGGAAATCCTGATAATATGATCCGCCGCATGTCATTGAAGGATCTGAAATAAGAAAAGATAAGCTTTAGAAATCTTTAAAGTATGAGAAGATAAGTGCATAAATGTGCTGGAAAATCCTTAGTTGTGTGTGAAGTGCAAACTACTCGCGTTGGACTAACGAACCACTCCTCAGTTGGGGGGAAGTAATAGGTCCCACTGTCGGTGACAATTCTTGGGATAAAGGAGTTGGAGTCTGTTGGAGGGCAGATGTCGCTTCAATCATCGGGGGTACAGTTTTACCACAGGCAGGGTCATCTTTAAAGAGCTCTTGGGAAGTGACGATTATGTCACTTAAATCCCCAAAGACGTCATCACCATCATGCCCAACCTGATTCCCTCCATCAGCTCCTTTGTCGGCACTCTTCCTGGTTTGGGAAAGGGGCTCCTCTTCTTCTTCAATTATGGGAGCAAGTGCGGGCTTTTCGGAGGGTCCCGCATCATCTCTTGGAGTAGAGCACTTTACTAGTAAGGTTTCTGCAGAAATTTCTCCTCGCATGTGCTCTTTAGTGGAGATCGGAAGATCAGGAGTTTTCACCGGAGAATCAGGAACCTCCGTTGGAGCTTCATGAGGCTGAGTAAAGCGAGAAGGATGGAGGAGTCCGTATTGATGTAAAAATTCATCGTTTAGCAGAAAATTTATGCTCCTCTCTTCTACCGGCACGGCATTTAATCTTTCAAAAATTTGCTTAAGACTTGGGTCCCTAGCAGGGGGTGGAAGTGCTAAAACAGGAAAAGAATGAAATTAGCAACTGAGAGTTCAGATCTCGAGAAAGTTTCAAAACGGAAAAAGTAAAGACAGGAAACCTTACTTCCCACTCTCCAGATGGCATAAAACCCTGGAGGGCAGCGAACAAAGAAAAACTGATTCAAAAATCCGTGAGCGCTTTCGGAGAGATCAGTAATAAGTTTGCGGTTTCGAGCGCTTCTTATAACCACGATGGAGGGATGGTCTTTAATTTTCGTGAATGAGCAAAAATAGCAGATCTCCCCGAAGCTTGGTAATCGATCCAAAACTCTCCTAAATAGAACACATAACCCCATCAGAATGGCGTAGCCATTGGGGTGTAATTGGAATGGAGAGATAGACAACCGAAGCAGGAACTGTTGAAGAAAGTCATTAAAAGGAGGAATAGCGCCGTTCAAGCACATTTGGCGATTAACAGCAACAAAGCCAAGAGGGGGCCTATCCGCGGTGTCATTTGGCCCCGGAAGTAAGACGTCAGCATCATCAATGCCAAACTGGACGCGCAGTTGGTTAAACACCCGCTGATTCAAAGTTGTGGATGTTCTCTCCGGAGGGTTATCTACAGGGATAGCTACTGGGAAGACATCTTCAGCCTGGCCCATCGGCTCTTCTTGATGAGAGGTCATTCTACACAAGCAACTGGATGTTCGAATGCGAAGGTGCGCGTTTCCTAAAAAGTGTGAAGTGTTGTGCAAGACTAATAAAAAGTGACAAGTATATTTAACTGGAATTATATTGATCGATGCTTGATCGATTGTAAACATTTCATAACTTGTTAATCTAAAGCTCAAGCATAATATTAGTGCAAGCGGGTCGATTTCAATTGACTATTTCAGCATTGCTTTGGTATTTTGTTTGAAATTGTTAAGTTAAAGGCACTTCATACACACAATTTATTCAAGTTAATCATCTATTGTTAACTAATCTTTCATTCGATGTGGGCAGTCAATGACAAGTATATTCGTCCCAGTTTTCTGTGAATGTTGTATTGAACAGGTTATTAGCCTGCAAGTCAAAATAACCTGTGAATGAGTGCAATAAAATTCAATAGTTCGAAGTTAATGCAATGGCCCAATGTTCAAACAGAATTTACACAAGTCATAACCCATCAACGGTTCAAAAGTTCTGAGTCGGCAGTGCCCTAAGCCATGAGTCGTGGAGATAAGGAGATTATCTCCAAGTCTTATCTCGGCAACGACTCAAGGCTAAGTCTTATCTCGGCAACGACTCAGGGCTTAGGTCGTGGAGTATGTTAAAGGAGCTCTGGGTCAAAATAATAAGGAAATCTCTAAGTTTTATCTCGGCCGCGACTCAAAGGTTTTATCTCGGCCACAATTCAGGGGTTCTGTCTCGGTCGCGACTCAAGGCTCAAGTCGAGGAGCATGATGAGCCGTACCATGATTAAATCGTGAGGGTCACTGGGTCATACGAAAGGAGCCGAGTCAAACCTACAGCAGCATTCGAATCAACCATCTGACCCATTAACCCAATAAACCCTCATTCTACAACCCTAGTCTTATCGCGTCAAGTAGATCGCCTCGAGTCGCAGATCATTGGATCAGACAATCCTCAATCCATCAATGATTAGGGCAACCTAACTCGCAAAGCTCAAGGGGATAAATTGAAGATAAGGACGGTGCGCACAGGGAAATGATGATCGACAATCAGAAAGGAGGCGAAATTGCTTGCGTGGTGTGATGTCAGAGATGATCGGAGGAGATTTTGAGTTGAAATTGCTTTTGGGAGCTTGGAGATGTGTTAATGGCGGAAAACGACTCACGAGATTGGTAAAAGAAGAAGAAGATAAGAATGACGATTCATGCTATTTATATACCAAGGTAGTAGGATATGAGTCGGCACACGCGGGGTAAGATAAGTCGAAGCACGCGACCTACGACTTAGGCGTGTGCTTCGAGGGGCAAATGTTAACCCCACTGAAGCTTGGGCCGACTCATCAGATAAAGCATTAAGCGACTCAGAAGATTTACGACTCACCATGAGTCGTTAGCGGTTCAAGTGTGCAAATCAGAAAGCCAAGTACAATTAACTCGCGTACGACTCAATGACCGAAGAGGGAACTCACCGACTCATATGATCTAGGTCCGACTCATCAAAGACCGACTCAGCTAGTCTCTGACTCAACTGTTGTGCGACTCATGACTCAGCGACTCATGACTCAGCGACTCATGACTCAACGACTCATGGTTCAACGACTCAACAGGTTCGCGACTCATCCTAAGGAACGACCTAAGGAATGTCACGACTTATGGATACCTACGACTTATGATAAGTCGAGTACGACACATGCTAATATGAGAGGAGTTATGATAAGTTGGCTCGGGAACGACTTATCTCTTGGGACCAAGCCAGCAGTTCGACCTTGAGTTAACATGGGGCGACTCACCATGACTCGTCCACGACTCAAAATCGTTGAGTCGTAACCCATCGCCACAATGCCTAGGAAAATTGACTCGGACATGACTCAAAACTTGTCATGAAATCCAGCAGAGGAATAAGCCATGAAGAGGGGAAAGGTTGGTTTTATAAGTCAACCACGACTTATCCTGACTCGGGGACGACTTAGCTTGAGTCGGTCGCGACTCAGGACTTATGCGCAGAATTCATGTCCAAGCTTGCCTATAAATACATAGCCACCTCCAACATTCAAAAGACTTTTGGCACATTCTCTTGAGAGACCGTTACCTTGCTGCATTGAGAACTCCATCAACACTTAGAGCTTTCGAGATCAAAGGAATACTTCGAAGAACTTCACGAAGAAACTACACATCTTAAATTTGAATTCAAGGACTTTAATCGACATAGAAGCTTGAGCTACTTGTTCCAAATCTCTTGTAACTTGAAATATATTGTACTTGAGAAGAATTGTATCAGCTTGTAACGAGATCATTAATAAAAGTACTTAAAGTGGACGTAGGCTATACCCTTAAGCCGAACCACTATAAAATTGTTTTCGTTTGCTGCTTTTCTACTGTTTTCTGCTTATAATCTGTTCCCGAGCTTTCGGGTGGTGCTTTCACAACTATAACTCATACACCGGGGTGTTAGCGTTCAAATTTTAGCGTTAACACTCCTAAACCCTAAAACCTCCTCATCCCACTTACACACACTATAGAAAAACCATGCACTATTTTTCCCATCTAATTTAACACATACACCTCCTCCATACCCAGTTTCAAGCCACGCAATCAACTAAATCGCTAGAATTTACCAATTCACCTGATTCCATTCATCTTAACATTTCATCCTCCATACTCCTTCAAAAATCCCCAGACCCATTCTAAAAATCATGCTTTTCGATAATGGTTTCAACTATATAATCCATTCGACAAATTATGATGTTTGAATTATTTCCTTAACTGACCTACGTACTGTAATATGGGTTTTGTTTCCTCCATACTTTTCGAAAT
Organism: Allium cepa; assembly: GCA_030765085.1. Taxonomy (NCBI): domain Eukaryota; kingdom Viridiplantae; phylum Streptophyta; class Magnoliopsida; order Asparagales; family Amaryllidaceae; genus Allium; species Allium cepa. Next base: position 859,497,851 of record CM060943.1, read on the forward strand.
TTGATGAAATAAATTTTAAAACACACCATACTCAAAATCAAGCAACTTTTGTTTTGAAATCATGTTTAAAAAGTGAATGTTTTTTGAGTTCTTGATTTTTAAAGTTGCAAGGCTATGACTTTTTGAACAATAAACATGAGCAGGGGCATATCCAGGAAGAAGAACAATACTTCTTTGTTGTACATGTGGAATCCATTCATGTGTAAGCAAATATTCATTCACATACCCGTATGCTAGATACATATACAATTAACATAGCTCAAAGATTTATCCAAACAACAACTATATAAGTAAGCATGTAAAGCAGGAAAAATATGAAGTTGTTTACTCACTGTTTTTTTTAAAAGGATGAACACTGCCTTGCTTGTTGAATCACCTTGACTTATTTTTGTTAGTAGATCTTTGTTTGCTTTTTCATAAGTGTGAACAATGAATCAAGCCTGGCCATACATATATACATATATACATATATATATATATATATGTATGTATGTATGTATGTATGTATGTATGTATGTATGTATGTATGTATATACATAATATACATATGAAGAATGAAGTGTACAATGCAAGCATAGGGAGGCTGTGCACATGTAATGCTTCTTTCACACATTAATTTTTTTTCATTTCTTTTTTCTGAATGTGGGATGATTTGATTTTTGGGTGATTAGATTTATTATATGTGATTTGATTTCTTATGTGAGCTTGATTTGATCTCAAGGTATGCTTTATTTTATGTTTTTATTGGTTGAATTGATGTTTGTCATGATGATGCTCCCCCTGAACACACACACATTTATATATATATATATATATATATATATATTCACATATACTTATTTATTTTATCATATTTACATATATATATATATATATATATTTCCATATGCATTATTTTTATAAACGTATACCCATATATATATATATATATATATATATATATATATTCATAAGTTTGAAATTTCCCATTATGAAGCTTAACATGTAATGTATATTTATATGTGTGTGTGTGTACATTTACGAATACATATTTTTACCATATACCTCTTTACATACATACATATACGTATACCAGATATTTTCCATCATAAAGTTTATACTTATATATATATTTGTCATCATAAGTTCGAAATTTTCCATAATGGAGCTTGTATATATTCGTATATAGGTATATAGATATTTTATCATTAGTTTGAAATGGTGAAATACATATACATACATATATACTTATATATACTTTTGTCATCAAAAGATTGAAGTCTGCTTCATGAAGTTAATGCATGTACACACACACACACACACACATATATATATATTTATCATATCCAGAAATTTTACATTTTAAAATTCAATATACTTTTAATAAATTTATAGATTTAGATATTTCAAATATAAGAAAATTTATTCATTCGATTTATGTTCTTCTTTTATTAACAACCACTCAGTCTCGTATTTATGAATAAAAATTTGTTAATTCGAATTCTATTATTAATTCCATACAGTCAATGTCAAAAGGTTATAAGGAAATTTGTTATAATCTTTTATCCTATTGCACATTTATTCAATTTCTTTATTTAAATAACATTGATTGTTCATACTTCAGTTGTCAATATAATACAATTTAATATTGTTTGTTTCAATTCAGATACTAATTAAAACTTTTCTCTTATTGCAATTTTGTCATTTACAGATTCAATTTAGACTATCACTTCCATTCGATATATTTTCATTAATAACAATATAAATTTTTGTTCCTAACCATCTATATTCGATAATTAAATTAAATCAAATATTTTTAAATGGTCACAAAGATGGGTCGTTACACCATCCCCTCAAGATGCATGGTAAGGCCACCCACCTGTGCTTCCATGTGTGCGATGATGATGGCGTGTAAGTGAGTTGATGTTTGGCTTTGATTTTGGTAAAATATCTTAGATATTTTGTAAATAATATCATGATATTATTCTTATATATATTTTTATTATTTTATATTTTTATTTGTATATTATGCATGTGGCATGTATGTGCATGTATATGTATGTGCACAAGAGAAAAAACAACTGTGAACAACTTCCGTTCATTAAACCGTTGAAAATCAGGAACCAATTCCCGATCACATTTTCGCTTATAAATTAATTTACATATAAATGTAAACAAAATTTGAAAAATAATTTCTTATCATTCGTAACTGAAAAAATGACCACTTTTGAATTATAAAACCATATAAATTCATATTAAATAATTGTTTACAAAAAGTATTGTTATATCGACAAAGCGATACAAATTTTCTTATATTTTCAAATCAAGTATATATCTTTGTAAAACTATTATAAATGATTTACTATCAATCTATAAATAATTAAAATGAATTATTATCATTTTAGAAAATTATTTGAATAATTATAATATTTATTAAATCTCAATTTAAATTCATCAAACCAATTATTAAATATGATGCCATTATTGATGATGTCATAAATACTTTTTACTCCCAAAAATTAAAAAAAATATTGTTTCATATTCTTGTTTTTATGGATAAATAAGTGTATGTATCTGGCTCTGTGCCCGAATTCTGATAATTATAGAGCTATTTATTGATAAAACGGTTTTCGATCATTTTTTCGATATTTTTCAAATTATAAATTATTTGTTAATACTTATTCAAAATAAGATTACCATAACTATTTATTATTTATACAACATAATCTATGTTAAAAAGCTTATACTTAAATATTTTAAAAATAGATATAATTTACCAAAGAGATAAATTTGTGGGTCGTTACAAACTGTTAAGGTTATATAGTGATTTACTTTCCATGTACTTTTTCTCACTTATTTCTAGGTCTTTAGTAGGAACGGATGGTGTATGACTTGCATTGGGAACTCACTTTTATCTTATATTGGTTGTATATTCTTGCTAATATTAAGAAAAGGTACAAAACTCGGATTACATATCGTAATTTTTTGTTTTTTCCTTTGGGATGCCTTATTCTTAAGGTGAGATGTATATTATGTGATTAAATATATATTCTAAAATTTTCAGTCGAGCCACACAAAGGAGACGACAGAAAAATTTTCCACAAACGTAAGGCATTAGAAAATTTTGAGAAATTTTGCTAACCAAAATTAAATTTTTATGTTATAACTTGGAATGATATTAGTTGGTATCGATAAATGAATTTTATCTCATACAAAATTTTATAATCTTTTTCAACTAATTTATTTCGGAAAGTTAATGGGTTTTGTAGCATTTTTCTTACCTTGGGAATTTCGAGGACGAAGTTCTTTTAAGGATGAAAGTTTGTAACGACCTAGGATTTTGGTCATTTGAATTATAAATATTTAATTAATTTTAAATATTGAAAAGTTAATTTTATAAGTTAAACAACATAAATTTTCAAATATAGGGATTTAATTTGTATAAAAATGATTTTGAAAGCTTATTTAATTTTTTTAAATAAGAATAAAGATAATAAAATTTTAAATTTGAATTAAAAGTGATTAAACTGGTTTAATAATAATTCGTTTTAATTAACAGATGAGAATAACCTCCTGGACACTGTCTCGGATTTTGACAAAACAAGTGTTATTGGATCTGTAATAGTGAATTATTATATGTTAACGAATTTTATAACAATCGGATTTATCGTTCGGTCGTGCGATCTCGAAACATGTAGAAATTAATTAAAGGAATTAAATTAAATATAATTTTATTTTGAAAGCTAACTTCCGTAGACGATGAAATGGGTCCCGATACTTGTTCCACTGTGTTCGGAATAGGGGTAGTACATATAGAATGCCAGGAGACATGCCATGTTTGGAGTTCGAAAATATTAGTGATGGATAGAGCTTTGAAAATTTCTATAAAAGGACCTCAACACCTTCAATTTGCAAAACCCTAAAATAAAATAAGTTGCTGCCATCATTATTCTTCATCATCCGACAGCATACGTTCATCGCGTTGATTGGATTAAATCTAGGTGAAGTTGCCAACTACAAAGTTGTGGGAAGATGAACCTATGGGCGGTAAGGGATTGTCGAATGATCCAAGGTGGTGGGGTAGATCTTGGTTAGAAGGCACGATGATTATGGTCGACTTTCTGATGATTGGCGATGTTTCAGTAGGTGGTACCAATGGCTTGAGGCTTAGTGAGATTAGGGTGTTCGTCTATGACAGTGGGGCAGCGTGCGATCGACTACGGCGGCGGTGGCAAGGTGATGAAGTTGCATTTGTTTTGTAAAGCGCGCCCTAGGTTCATAAAAAAGGGTAATTAAGCTAATTACTGAATTAATTAAGTGAATTATAATTTAATTAAACTCATGATGTTCTAGCGGTCGTACCTTATGCATATGAGGTCCAATCGAGGAGTCGTTTTCACCATTGTGTTCATATTTAGATAATCTACGCAATGTAGTTCGATTCATTAAATTCGCAGTGTAGCAATTTGTATTAAAATTCAATGGCCATCCGATTTTGCTTTCAAACCTAAGCACCATAGCGATAACAGGAATTTCATTGAGTTAAACACACCTCTCCAGCACACTTATATTTTATATAAGTGTGGATATTTTTAGTAGGGCTTGTTTGTTGCTCATTTGGATGATGTACTATCTTATCTATTGGTTTAGTTTTATTCCCACCCTTAAAGCGGATGACCTTTTTATATGTACCCGCCTATTTGCGGCATACCCATATTACCTAATTATATATTATATGTGATGTAGGAGGATAGATTGGAGGGATTCAACACGATTCCTCTCCACTGTGGATTTTACTTTTCATATATATTGTGATATATGATTTGTTAGATGCCATAATTGATGACATGGACATGATTTTTTTTATTTAGTGCTATAGTAGCACTTGGCCTTATTTTTGGTATTTCGAAATAATATAAAGTGAAGATTTTTATTTAAAAGGATTTTAAAGTCATTTTGAAATAACATATGTTTTCAATAATTATTTTTGAATTATTAAAAGAAGGAGTTTATTTTAAGTAAAATAAAAAGTTATATTTTGGTATTATAAACTGATAGTTTGTGAAATATGTTAAATTGAGATTTTTGAACTATATTATAAAGGTTTTAAAAAACTTAATAAATAAGTGTATCTTTTATTATAAATAAAATACAGTTTAAAGAAGATAGAAATAGTTCGAAACAAATATTTTTGAAATGGTTTATACAAAAGATGTAACAACCTGCATATTTTTACAATAATATATTTAAATGATTTATTTAAATATAGCATCCTTAGTCGAATTAAAGTCTGAAATACTACTTTTTTTAAACGGTCGAATTAGGACTCGAGACCACTTCCATTGATTTGAAAACGGCATTTACGACATTTTTGAGTCTAAACATCGATATGTTTGGAGTTGAGTAGAATTTCGCTATTTTTCTATTGGGCATTGGTTTGGGATTCAGCCCACTAACCTAACAAAATACCCTAACTCCACCCCCTCTTCATTCATTCATTCTATTTTCCTAACGCTCTCAAGCTAAAGGAAAATTGGGAAAGAAAGAAAAATTAAAATTCCTAAACCCTAGATTACTAGGAAATTCAAGATTCAAGCTCCAAAATCAAAGAGAAGCTTAGGTAAGCATCCTCTTCTTCTTCTCCACCTCAATCTCTCTCCAATTTCTAGAAAATCCTATAACCTAAATTAGGTAATATTTGCATTTGATAATAGATTGAGGGTTCTTGAAGTAAAGTGGAGGAGAGATTGATCTTGTCTTGTTTTTGTGAAGACTAGGGATTTTGGGCAATATCAATTTTAAAATCTGTATAAATAGTTAAATTGATTTGATAATCTTTATTTAAAAATATTTAAATTTGTTTAATAATCTTATTTTATAAATATTTAGTAGATGAATTTTATCTTTTAAAGCTAATAAAATATTTTTTATTTATAATGTATATATATTTGTATATACTGTAAATAGAAAAGCCTTGGTTTGAATTTAACAAACAAAAACATATTTTCAAATTCTTATATTTTTGGTAATTTAGAAATTATGATTTAATTTAATATAAAACTTTTCAAAGGCTATTTAAATAAGTAGTTTTAAATTACTTAAAATAAATGTTTATTTGTTTAAATTATATTTTAGCTTAAGTTTAAATTTAAATAAGATTCACAAAAAGGTTTGTTTTATTTTCTTTTTAAATATTGCCTGATAAATATGATACATTTAGTAATATAAGAAATTTATAAATAATGATATAATCTCTTTTATAAATTATTTAAAATTGGCAAATTGTTATTTTAAAACAATAATTATAATGTATTGTTATATATATAAATATATATATATTTTAAAGAAAATAGAATTGTTATTTTCAAAGTAAAATGCGTTGTTTTATTTATATATATATATATATATATATATATATAAGTTGACTTTAAATTGGATTTTTAAATCTAATTTGGATTTGAATTTGAATTTAATTTTGAAATTCAAAAGATAGATATTTTAAAATATTTTGGATTTTAAATATGTGAATAAGATTTTTATTTATATATATATAATTAGTTTTATTTTATTTTCTTTAATAAAATTTATATATAAATTTAGATAAGAATTTATAAATTGAGTATAAAAGCTTTTTATTAACATTAAAATAAATAAAATTACTTAAATAACAAGTGTAAATATTTAAAGCTTGTTTTAACAAGTGCTAATTTATTAACAAGAATAAATGACAAATGGTGAATTCTTAACATGTGTAATCTTTGATTTTTATTTTTCTTTTATTTTAAATAAATCACATTTTTAACTTATATAAACAAATGCTTCTTCCTTTCTATCCTTTTTCTATCTTTCTCTATTCAAAGCTAAGAAAACTTCACCCTATAAAGTACTCAAAAACAAATCTGTAACTCAACACTTCTTCAAACCAGAAATCAAATTCAACAACCTGTAAATCTCATTTTCAAAAATCAAACCAAAAGCCTGCATTTCATGAAATTTGAGAGTATCAAGGCAGTTCATCTTTGTTTCAACTAAGTCATCATCAAGGTCCAATAACAAGAATTCCAGTTTTAATAAGGATCTAAGCAATGCAAGTTTCCAGTTTCAAACAATTCAAGTTTAAAGTTCAATAGCTATTTCAAAAATAAGGCTCTGTTCATCCTTTTTTTTAACAGGTGAGTAATATCTTTTCTAAAAAGCTTAAGTATCCTTAAATCTGGTAGCATGTTAATTCTCTGGAAATAAGTATGTTCTGTGTGATTATATATAAATGAATTATCTGGATGTATATATGTATGCATGTTGTTGTATCTATGTATCTCTCTTCTCAGTTCCAAGCTCAAGTTTATGATCAAAATTCATATTCTCTTGATCCAATTGTTGTTAGGACTTAGTCTATAAACAAAATTTGTCTGTTTTATCATAGATCAAAGTTTAAAATCTTATTTAAGTTAAAATAAATTGGAAATCTCTCTTGAAAACCATAAGAATAGTGCATGCTTAAGATAAGTGAAATGTCAAACATCTAAATTTATCAATCCAGGAATATAAACAGAATCCTTAACCCAAAACTTGTCTTTTAAAAATGAAATCAAAAATTTTAGTAATGGATTGTAAGAGCAATTTGAGTTTGATCAGAAATTGGGTTTTGGATGGTTTTGGTGATCTCAGTGCTTGGGGAAGTTGTGGTCATCACTGGAGGTAGTGGAATGATCAGAGAGGTCGGCAAAAATGTTAGATGGGGGTGTAAGTCACTGAGGTAGTGGTAGGTGATCGGAATTGTTTTTAACCCTAGTTTTAGGCTTGGTTGGGAATTCGCTTACCATGGCGCCTCTACTGGATCGAGTTCCACCAGGCTTTGGGAAATGGAAGTAGGGGTGTTGGCGAGGTCGTGGCCGGAGACTAAGGCGTTCTGGTGATCAAAGATGTGAGTTCGAGGTGATTTCTAGGTTTTAGTTTTGTTCCAGTTTGTGCTTGGATGCTCGATTTGGATTTCGAGTGTGAATCGAAGGGTTTGGGTTTTGGATCGTCAAGGGGTGTGATCGCCGACCTTGGGAAGGTTGCGAGGTTGACTAGAGGAGGTCAGAGCCACCTTGCTTGTGCACGGTGCATTTTTATTCTTGGTGAAGTTTGGAATTGAGGAAGAGGGGTACTCGAGTTTTCTCGAGTCAATTTCGTGAGTTGCTCAAAGTTTTATAGGTTTTGGCTCGGGATTTTGAGATTTGGGCTCAAGTAAATTGATTGGTTATAGGTTTTTAAATCTGTCAGGTTTTCAAATTTTAAAATGAATTTAAAAATTGAAAGCAAGATTTTAAACAGAGTTTTAAATCAAGTTTTTAAGTATGGGTTCAAATTAAATTTGTAGCCTAGTTTTGAAATAAATAAAGTTTTTATAAGATTAAAATGTTTTAACAAGTTTAAGATTTAAAGTATTTTTTTAAATGAATTTGTTTTCCAATAAAATGTTTAAAACTTTATTTATACAAAATTCTTTTATAAAAGTTTTCTTTAATATTTGAATGGGAAGTTATATGAATATGTTTAATTTAAATTTGCAAGTTAAATGATTAAGTTATTTTTAAAGCTTGATTTAAAATAAAATTAAGTAATTTAGTTTAAACTTTTCCTTATAGAAGTTTCTTTTATAAATGATAAATGTTTCTTTACATTGTTAAAAAGGTTTTTTGTAAATTATTTAAAATTTGATAAGTTAAATCATTTTAAATCTTAATTAAAAATGGAATTTAAAAGTAGATTTAAAAGTGTAAATTGTTTTAAATATACATGTTAATGATAATTAAGTCGTTAATAAAGGAATGATTTATCTTAAAGATAATTAAGGTTTTAATGATTTACTAAATTAATGAGGTAATTAAGGAATAATTAATTAATTTAATTAATTCATGATTAAGGATTTATTAATAAATGATTAAGGGTTAATTAATTTGTGATTAAAGATCATTAATTAGATAAGTAAACATTATTAATTAATGATTAGAAATTAATTAATCAAATAATTAAATATTTATTAGGCTATAATTAAGCATTTATTTATTTAACAATTAGAGATTGATTAATTGGTTATTAAAAATTTATTTAATTTGTAATTAATAATGGTTAATTAAAGTATAATCACTTAAGGGAAGTGATTTAAAGGAATTAATTACTCAATGTAATTAATTAAATAAATATGATTAATTCAAGTTAATTATTTAGTTTAATTAATTTAAGACAATCACTCAGTTGATTGAGTATAATTACATAATATAATTTACAAAGTATAATTACTTAGTGAAGTAAGTAATGATTTATTACTGAATATAATTAATGAAAGGATGATTAATAAATGGAAGTAATTTGGGTTTAATTACTTTAATGTAATTAAAAGGTAATTAATCAAAGGATTAATTAAAGATATTTAATTAATGAGTATTTAATTAATTAATGTAAGTAATTAAAAGTAGTTAATTACTAAGTGTGATTAATCAAGGGGATTAATGATTGTGATTAATTAAAGATTAATTATTAAATGTGGTTAGTTAGAACAATAATTAATTAAAGAAGTAATTTAGGATCATTAATTAATATAATTAATGAATTAATTAAATGTTGATTAATATGATTAATTAAGAATAATAATCGATAATAAGTGATTACAGAATAATTAATTAATGTAATTAATTAAGGGTTAATGTAATTAGTTATAGTTAATTAATTAATGAAGTAATTAAATGTTAATTATTGTAAATGGTTAAGAATAATTAATTTGTGTAATTAATTTAAAGGTTAATTACTTAATGTAATTAAAGAATAATTAATCAAGGATGATTAAGTAAGATGGATAATTGAAGTATGATTAATTAATTGGTTTGTATTAATTAATGGTTAAGTAAGCAAGGTTTATAGTGATGAAAGTAATTAATCTAATTTATCTTAAATTAATTAGAGATAGTGTGATTAATTAATCTTTGCTTATGGATGGCTGAATGATATTGAATGCCTTGAATTGTTTGATATCTCTGATATGAGATATGTGCTGATCTGTGATAGGAGATGCTTTGTTTGAATTGTGATGATGTGGATTATCTATCTGTGGATATGTGAATTATCTATCTGTGTGAATATAGATAATAAATTGAATTGTTTAAACTTTAAAACAACTTGGCCTTTAAGATACGTTTGGATTTCAATGAGACCGAGATCGGGTATCAAATTTGAATATCCGAAAACCACATCGATCCAAGTTAAACGATAGGTCGTGACATCTCAAAGTGAAGATCGAGATGGAGATTCAGAGTGCAAGGGTTATCGTCGTTAACTCTGAGGGTGATTCCAAAATGAGTGTAATGAGATAATGTCTTCGGTTTCTTTTGAACCCGAAACGAACTTCTATGGATTGAATGCTTTCAGAACATCGTCAGGTGGACGATGAGCATTCAAAGATAGTTGTGTTCTATAAAGGTAATCGTAGCCTCAAGCCTCATCAACCGGGAATAGCTAAAACAGGGGAGGTGCAGCAAGGCTAAGTGGGTCACTCTCAAGTAGGACAAGATTTTCCCCTATTTGGAGGTTCCTTTTATTCGGCTTAGTGGGCAGTTGGCGACGGCCATCTGCGGGGTTTTCTTGTTCGGGACTATCTAGTAAGGGATGGTTCCGACTTTGTGTTGCAAGGGATCGGGAGTGATCCTCGGTACGTTGATCTAGACCCCGTACAGTGATGGAAGGTACCCCAGTAGCCCTTCCATTGTATGGAAATCCAATCTCCAATAAGTGATCATGGACTTGACTATATAACCCACATTGTGGCTTGTATGCTAGAATTTAATCATGTAACAATTTCAGCCTTTTCTTATTTACTTGAAAAACCTAGACCCTATTATAATATAACTGGATTTCTTATCAAATGTTTGGTTATCCTAAGGTAAAAACTTTGCCGTGTTTATGTACGGGTAATCTTACGAGATACCTTTTGTTATCAAAGGTTTTCAAGTTAAGCAACTTTAACCTGTTACTCACACCAGACCCATGTCCGACCCGGAGTTTATTTTCTGTTTTCTTAAACTCTTAGGTACTCAAATTTTTACGAGTAGCCGAGGGATTAAGGTGGGATTTGACGAATTCTGGAGGAGGTATGGAGCAGGAGGCTTCAACGTTGTAGATATATATATATATATATTTCCGCTATGTTGGTATCTCTGTGATGTATATTTGAGTTGAATGATAGACAGGATGTTTATAACTGTGTAGTATGTGATGTATAAGCTGTGTAACTCTGATAGATGTTTGTACATTATGTAATACTTATGTGATTATTATAATTTATTCGTTCCGCTGTGAGATTCTGATGTTGTTTAGTTCTTTCTCCACTATCTTTTCTCTTTTCTATCCCTTTCTTTCTTAATAATGGTGCGCCATTTTGTGGAATGAATAGCGGGTCATTACAGTTGGTATCAGAGCGCTAGGTTGAGTGAATACCTAGGCTTTAGAGTGATTTCTTTCTTTAGAGAACATATCTGTGTGTGTATGTGTGTGTATCTGTGTATTTCTACCTTTTTGTTGGGTTACCTGTTCGGGTTTTCCAATTTGAGTTCTAGAGGTAGGAAATGTAGTGGTGTGTGTAACACGACTACTACCAATGGAAGAAGTCTGAGTGTTAAGGTTGGAAGTGTATTTGCCGAGACTGTAGACCCAATACCGTCTCGAGTAAGCTTTGCTGTGGTGTAAGGATTTCACCGATCTCTAAAGGAAACTTTTTAAAGGGATTCAGAGTTCATCATTGAAGTGCGGATTTGTAAGAGTAGAGTTTGGATCTATCGGTTAGGTATAAGCGAGTGATGGTATCTTAGCAACTTCAGGACAAAGCAACTGCGTGATGAGACGCAGTGACTATGGATGTTTCTGAAGATGTTTCTTTTGGAGCAAGTTTAAGGAAGTGTGTCTGCATCGGTGATGAGACTGAGTTCAGCAAGGTGTTGTGTTTAGTTTGAGGCCCGAGTTTCTCAAGGAGCCTATGGATTAGGAAGTATTCGGCATCTGTGGCAGCATTGCAGCTCGGAATGTTCTGTATGCCAGCAAGAAGATCTCTTGGCTTAGCAGTATCCTAAAGGTGGAGTTCAGAAGCAGCTGAGTGGATCCATTTCTTCGATGGATTGGTTAGTCAAGCATAAGTTGTTCTGTTTGGTAAAGAGAGAACAATTTCTTTGGAAATTAGGCTGGATAGGATCGCAAAAGTGACTTGCGATAGTTTGAGTGTTCTCTTGAGTTGTTAGAGATCTTCCGGATGTCTTCAGGGAAGTCAGAGGTTTGTCCGCATCAGGAGATTGATTTTTCACATCGACTGCGATTCCAGAAGTGATACGGGTGGTTTAGGTAAGTAAAAGGATGGTTCCTAGAGAGAGAGAGTTTGGTGAAGCAGCTCACGATTTCAGGGAACTTTTGAGTTTTCTTTTTATGGATCTGTTGAACCATATTTCTGAAATGTGTTGTCTAGTTTATGCTCGTGTTCATCATCAGCTTTTTCATCTACTCCAGATCAGAGTTGTGCAGCGGAAGCAAGTTTGGCGAGTGCTCCTGTTTTTTCTTTTCCGGATAAGAGAAGTAATTCAGTCTTCTGATGATTGTGGAGTAGAGTTTGTGTTCTTGATTTCGGTAGATCTTGAGAGGATCATTTTGTTGGATTGTTTTGGTCCAGTTTGTTTTGAGAAGCATCAATGAAGGTTGAGCTGATCAGGAAGGTTATAAGCAGCCCAGGATCTTCAAAAGAGTTTTGTGGATAAGTGACGGTGGAATTTGGAATTTGAAGTTGGAGAATTCACTGTTATTAAGGTTTTCTCCGATTAAAGGAGCAATCAGATTTGGTAAGATTAGGAAGCTAGCTTTGAGGTATTGGATCTTTCTGTGTTCTTGTGAGGATAAGTGCTTTGGTTTGTAGGATTGGGTTGCCAGTTTGGAAGCTTGGGATTCATTTCACGTATCTCTGAGGGAGTACGTGTATGATCCATTACTGGTTGTGGAACCAGCAGTTCAGGAGGATTTGGTAGTTGAGTCGGACTCGACTATGGTCTGATATCATGTTCAGTTTGTAGATCTAGATGAGTAGGAGCTCTGAAGCTAGTAGTGTAGATTGTTTGGATTTAGTAGAGCGAGTATTCCAGTGTTCATACCTGGGAAACTCTAGATAGTGTTAGGAAGATCTATCCTGATTTGTGTTAGGATCATTAGATCGGTTTGATTGAGTGAATTGGTTGCTATGGTTGTTAGCATATGCTTGATAATACATACTTATGGTTTAAAATTAAAACCTTTGATGGGTTATTAAATTACCTTTGCTTTTAAATTTCGGGGATGAAATTCTTTTAAGGGGAGAGGAATGTGATGACCCAGAATTTTGGGCAATATCAATTTAACAATCTATATAAATAATAAAATTGATTTGATAATCTTTATTTAAAAATATACAAATTGGTTTAATAATATTCTTTTATAAATATTTAATTGATGAATTTTATCTTTTAAAGCTAATAAAATATTTTCAATTTATAATGTATATATATTTGTATATATTGTAAATAGAAAAGCCTTAGTTTGAATTTAACAAAACATATTTTCAAATTCTAATATATTTTGGTAATTTAGAAATTATGATTTAATTTAATATAAAACTTTTCAAAGGCTATTTAAATAAGTTAACTCTATAGTTTTAAATCACTTAAAATAAATGTTTATTTGTTTAAATTATATTTTGCTTAAGTTTAAATTTAACTAAGATTCACAAAAAGGTTTGTTTTGTTTTCTTTTTAAATATTTCTTGATAAATATGATACATTTAGTAATATAAGAAGTTTATAAATAATGAGATAATCTCTTTTGTAAATAATTTAAAATTGGAAAATTGTTATTTTCAAACAATAATTATAATGTATTGTTATATATACAGATATATATATAGATTGTAAAGAAAATAGAATTGTTATTTTCAAATTAAAATATGTTGTTATATATATATATATATATAAGTTGACTTTAAATTGGATTTTTAAATTTAATTTGGATTTGAATTTGAATTTGAATTTAATTTTGAAATTCAAAAGATAGGTATTTTAAAATATTTTGGATTTTAAATATATGAATAAGATTTTTATTTGTATATATATATATATATTTGGTTTTGTTTTATTTTCTTTAAAGAAATTTATATAAACATTCAGATAAGAATTTATAAATTGAGTATAAAAGCTTTTTATTAACATTAAAATAAATAAAATTACTCAAATAACAAGTGTAAATATTTAAAGCTTATTTTAACAAGTGTTAATTTATTAACAAGAATAAATGACAAATGGTGAATTCTTAACATGTGTCATCTTTGATTTTTATTTTTATTTTATTTTAAATAAATCACATTTTTTAACTTATATAAACAGATGCTTCTTCCCTTCTATCCTTTTTCTATCTTTCTCTATTCAAAGCTAAGAAAATTTCACCCCGTAAAATACTCAAAAACAAATCTATAACTCAACACTTACTCAAACTAGAAATAAATTTCAACAACCTGTAAATCTCATTTTCAAAAATCAAACCAAAATCCTGCATTTCATAAAATCTGAGAATATCGAAGCAGTTCATCTTTGTTTAAACTAAGTCATCATTAGGATCCAATAACAAGCATTTCGGTTTTAATAAGGATCTAAGCAATGCAAGTTTCCAGTTTCAAACAATTCAACTTTAAAGTTCAAAAGCAATTTCAAAAATAAGGCTTTGTTCATCCTTTTTTTAACAGGTGAGTAACATCTTTTCTAAAAAGCTTAAGTACCCTTAAATCTGATTGCATGTTAATTCTCTGGAAATAAGTATGTTCTGTGTGATTATATATAAGTGAATTATCTGGATGTATATATGTGTGCATGATGTTGTATCGGTGCATCTTTGTTCTCAGTTTCAAGCTCAAGTTTATGATCAAAATTCATATTCTCTTGATCCAATTGCTGTTAGGACTTAGTCTATAAACAAAATTTGATTGTTTTATCATAGATCAAAGTTTAAAATCTTATTTAAGTTAAAATAAATTGGAAATCTCTTTGGAAAACCATAAGAACAGTGCATGCTTAAGATAAGTGAAATTTCAAACATCTAAATTTATCAATCCAGGAATATAAACTGAATCCTAAACCCAAAACTTGATTTTTTTTAAATGAAATCAAAAATTTTAGTACTGGATTGTGTGAGCAGTTTGAATTTGATCAGAAATTGGGTTTTGGATGGTCTATGGTGATCTCAGTGCTCGGGGAAGTCGCGGTCATCACTGGAGGTAGTGGAATGATCAGAGAGGTCTGCAAAAATGTCAGATGGGGGTGTAAGTCACTGAGGTGGTGGTAAGTGATCGGAATTGTTTTGAACCCTAGTTTTAGGCTTGGTCGGGAATTCGCTTACCACGGCGCCTCTGGTGGATCGAGTTCCACCAGGCTCTGGGAAATGGAAGCAAGGGTGTTGGAGAGGTCGTGGCCGGAGACTTAGGCGTTCTGGTGATTAGAGATGTGAGTTCACCGTGATTTCCAAGTTTTAGTTTTGTTCCAGTTTGTGCTTGGATGCTTGATTTCAATTTCGAGTGTGAATCGAAGAGTTTGGGTTTTGGATCGTCAAGGGGTGTGATCGCCGACCTTGGGAAGGTCGCGAAGTTGACCAGAGGTAGTTGGAGCCACCGTGCATGTGCACGGTGCATTTTTGTTCCTGGTGAAGTTTGGAATTGAGGAAGAGGGGTACTCGAGTTTTCTTGAGTCAATTTCGTGTGTTGCTCGAAGTTTTATAGGTTTTGGCTCGGGGTTTTGAGATTTAGGCTCGAGTAAATTAATTGGTTACAGGTTTTCAAATCTGTCAGGTTTTCAAATTTTAAAATGAATTTAAAAATTGAAATCAAGATTTTAAACAGAGTTTTGAATCAAGTTTTTAAGTATGGGTTCAAATTAAATTTGTATCCTAGTTTTCAAATAAATAAAGTTTTTATAAGATTAAAATGTTTTAACAAGTTTAAGATTTGAAGTATTTTTTTTAAATGAATTTGTTTTCCAATAAAATGTTTAAAACTTTATTTATACAAAATTCTTTTATAAAAGTTTTCTTTAATATTTGAATGGGAAGTTATATGAATTTGTTTAACTTAAATTTGAAAGTCAAATGATTGAGTTATTTTTAAAGTTTGATTTAAAATAAAATTAAGTAATTTAGTTTAAAATTTTCCTTATAAAAGTTTATTTTATAAATGATAAATGTTTCTTCACATTGTTTAAAAGGCTTGTAAATTGTTTAAAATTTGATAAGTTAAATCATTTTAAATCTTAATTAAAAATGGAATTTAAAAGTACATTTAATAGTGTAAATTGTTTTAAATATACATGTTAATGATAATTAAGTCATTAATAAAGGAATGATTTATCTTAAAGATATTAAGGTTTTAATGATTTACTAAATTAATAAGGTAATTAAAGGAATAATAAATTAGTTTAATTAATTCATGATTAAGGATTTATTAATAAATGATTAAGGGTTAATTAATTTATGATTAAAGATCATTAATTAGATAAGTAAACATTATTAATTAATGATTAGAAATTCATTAATCAAATAATTAAAGATTAATTAGGTTACAATTAAGCATTTATTTATTTAGTAATTAGAGATTGATTAATTGGTTATTAAAAATTTATTTAGTTCGTAATTAATAATGGTTAATTAAAGTATAATCACTTAAGGGAAGTGATTTAAAGGAATTAATTACTCAATGTAATTAATTAAATAAATATGATTAATTCAAGATAATTATTTTGTTTAATTAATTTAAGATAATCATTTGGTTAGTATTATTACTTAATGTAATTTATAATGTTCAATTACTTAGTGAAGTAATTAATGATTAATTACTGAATATATTTAATTGAAGTATGGTTAATGAATGGAACTAATTTGGGTTTTATTACTTTAATGTAATTAAAAGGTAATTAATCAAAGGATTAATTAAAGATAATTAAGTAAGGAGTAGTTAATTAATTAATGTAAATAATTAAAAGTAGTTAATTACTAAATGTAATTAATCAAGGGGTTTAATGATTGTGATTAATTAAAGATTAATTATTAAATGTGATTAGTGAGAACAATAATTAATTAAAGAAGTAATCAGGGATCATTAATTAATATAATTAATGAAATAATTAAAAGTTGATTAATGTGATTAATTAAGAATAATTAATCAATAATAAGTGATTATAGAATAATTAATTAATGTAATTAATTAAGGATTAAAGTAATTAATTATAGTTAATTAATTAATGAAGTAATTAAATGTTAATTACTGTAAATGGTTAAGAATAGTTAATTTGTGTAATTAATTTAAAGGTTAATTACTTAATGTAATTAAAGAATAATTAATCAAGGATGATTAATTAAGATGGATAATTGAAGTATGATTAATTAATTGGTTTGTAATTAATTAATGGTTAAGTAAGCAAGGTTTATAGTGATGAAAGTAATTAATTTAATTTATCTTAAATTAATTAGAGATAGTGTGATTAATTAGTCTTTGCTTATGAATGGCTGAATGATATTGAATGCCTTGAATTGTTTGATATCTCTGATATGAGATATGTGCTGATCTGTGATATGAGATGCTTTGTTTGAATTGTGATGATATGGATTATCTATCTATGAATATGTGAATTATCTATTTGTGTGAATACAGATAATAAATTGAATTGTTTTAACTTTAAAATAACCTTTCCTTTAAGATACGTTTGGATTTCGATGAGACCGGGATCGGGTATCAAATTTGAATATCCGAAAAGCGCATCGATCCAAGTTAAACAATAGGTCGTGACATCTCAAAGTGAAGATCGAGATGGAGATTCAGAGAGCAAGGCTTATTGTCGTTAACTTTGAGGGTGATTCCAAAATGAGTGTAACGAGATAATGCCATCGGTTTCATTCGAACCCGGAACGAACTTGTATGGATTGAATGCTTTTAGTACATCGTCAGCTGGACGATAAGCATTCTAAGATAGATGTGTTCTATAAAGGTAATCGTGGCCTCAAGCCTTATCAACCGGGATTGGCTAAAACAGGGGAGGTGCAGCAATGCTAAGTTGGTCACGCTCAAGTAGGACGAGATTTTCCCCTGTCTAGAGGTTCCTTTTATTCGGCTTTGTGGGCAGTTGGCGACTGCCATCTGCGGGGTTGTCTTGTTCGGGACTTCCAGTAAGGGATGGTTCTGGCTTTGTGTTGCAGGGGATCGGGAGTGATCCTCGGTACGGTGATCTAGTCCCCGTATAGTGATGAGCGGTACCCCAGTAGCCCTGCCATTGTATGAAATCCAATCTCTAATAAGTGACCACGGACTTGATTGTATAACCCACTTTGTGGCTAGTATGATGGAATTTAATCATGTAACAATTTCAGCTATTTCTCATTTACTTGATAACCCTAGACCCTATTATAATATAACTTGTTTTCTTATCAAATGTTTGGTTATCGTAAGGTAAAAACTTTTCTGTGTTTATGTACGGGAAGTCTTACAAGATACCTTTTATTTTCAAAGGTTTTCAAGTTAAGCAACTTTAACTTATTACTCACACTAGACGCACGTCTAACCCGGAGTTTATTTTCTGTTTTCTTAAACTCTTGGGTACCCAAATTTTTACGAGTAGCCAAGGAATACAGGTTGGCTTTGACGAATTCTGGAGGAGGTATGGAGCAGGAGACTTCAGCGTTGTAGATATATATAGTTTTCTGCTGTGTTGGCATTTCTGCGATGTATATTTGAGTTGTAATGATAGACAAATGTTTATAACTGTCTAGTATGTGATGTATAAGCTGTGTAACTCTGATAGACGTTTGTACATTATGAAATACTTACGTGATTATTATAATTTATTTGTTCCGCTGTGAGATTCTGATGTTGTTTAGTTCTTTCTCCACTATCTTTTCTCTTTTCTATCCCTTTCTTTCTTAATAATGATGCGTCATTTTGTGGAATGAACGGTGGGTCATTACAGCTTTAGAGCTTCTCATTCATTGTTTTTGGGTTTAAAGGTGAGTTCTTGAACTCACATCTATGTCTATACCTTTGGTAGTTGTTAGGTATGAATTCCTAACATCTATTTCGTGTTCATTTGCTTTTGAATTGAATTGGTATGGCGAATTTTACAATTTTTGATATTTTAGTCAAAATCTATGAAAAACCTACATTGAATGTTTTGACATGTTGTTTGGTGTGTATTGAAGAGCCTATAGGGATGGGTTGTCGCTTGGCATAAATCCCTTGCGATCATCGCTCGTTCGATCAACTTCGAAACAATTTGGCCATCATTTGCCTAGCCTAAATCTTGCCCTAAGCTTTAGCTCAGACGTCCAGTAGAATGCTCAGACGTCTGAAGCAATGGAATAAAAATTCCAGTCTTTCAGCTCAGACATCTGAGCTTACTTCCCAGACGTCTGGGCGATCTGGAGTAAAATTTGCAGCACTTTAGTTCAATCATCTTGGAAATCCGCCAGATGTCTGGAGCTGACAATTCTAGCCAACTTGTCTATAGATGGGTTTCCGTTTTAATCGATTTTTGGTGATCCGGCTGGTTGTTGTCACTTATTATCGACTTTGATGACTTCTTTTGTAGATTTTTGGGAATATCCATTTGATTGATTTGATATTGATTTTTATGGTTTTGATTAACGTCATCGAATGTGAATTTTTGGTGATCGATTGTTTTAACAATTGTTTTCTGTGATTTTTCACTTCTAAAATACAAAGGGTTCTATACTAGTAGTAAATATTCAAACTCTTTAACAAAAATGATTTCAACGTTATTTTTAATACAAAGCTCGTTTTTAAAACCGTTTTCCAATCTATTAGTATATACAAACCTTTGCCTCATTCGTATGAGAAATCTAATTAAACGATTTAGCAAAACAAGTGGTATGAAACGCTTGCACTTTCTTTATCGATTAATTCTTGGACTTGTTCGATTGAAATCTTGTGACAATTTTCGAGTGGAAATCTACAATTGTTCGTAAATATTTAAGTTAAGCCAGCGGTTATAGGACATGAAGCTAAACTCATTTATTTACTAGCTTAGTGTAATTTACACTTATCGATCAATGATGATCCTTTGGTGGTTTAGAATAGCGATGTGTGATGTCTCTTTGTCCACAAAAGGGGGGCTATACCCTGTTTGGAGGAGCTTCGGCTCATAGTCAGCAAAGGGGGACTATACCCTGTTTGGAGGAGCTCCGGCTCATTTTATGGGATAGCGACCCATTTGTGATACACGTGTTGGTGAGTTTTCATGCTTCCGTTTGTCATAGGCCTTCCCCTTCTTTCTATGTTTTCTAGATTTCTAATTATTGATTTCGAGAATTTTTGTGTTTCACCTATTTTTGTGGTTTGTATTGATAAGCTTTATCAATATTTGAGGTTTAATGAATAAGATAAAGAATATGACATTCTTTTTGGTGTTTTGAGTAGATTTGACATATTGTATGATTTTTATTGTTATCATATATTTCTATTCTATCTCTTATCCTATCTCATTTTATATGACATTTATAGCTAGAATGATCCATTTATTATTTTTCTTCTTAAATAATACTCGGGTCAGGTCAAGGTGTTACAGGTGCTTCCACTTGACTAATTAGTTGTGGCTAGTTCTGACTTTGGCTAACTACTTTAGCTTAGTAGTTTTTGCTCATATACATTCGAGATAGAGACTCGTTGATGTATATACATATTCGTTTGTTATGTAGTGGATCTTGTATGACCACTACTTTGATGTACACTTACTTCTATGTGATATATTCATATATGTTTCCGCCTTAGTGATATGAATATCTGTGACTGATTTTGTGTTATGCTTATTTTGTATTTGTTTCTAAAGACCGTGTAGCCACTGTGTAGTAGCTTTGTGTTTGTATTTGATCTGTCGGATTTCCTGAAATGTGTGCCATACTATCTGACATATCGGTACTCGCACAAAGCTATTACATAGATCGTCGCTCCTCAACAGCCTTATTCTTCGCACTAACTGACGACATTACCTAGTAGCGTCCTTAGCTAGTGTAAGTATAGAGGTGGGGCATCACAGCTTGGTATCGGAGCCAAATTTCGGAACAATATATAATATTATAGCAAGGATCATCGTCCTAAGTCTTTCTTAGGAATCATGCCTTAGGATTTATCCGAGGCTTAGGACCCGTTCTATCCTAATTTCTTTTATGATGCCTTGTTTTATCAATCAAGATTGTTTGATATTCATTCTGTGAATAACTTTTTCCTCTTCTTTCTTTCTTAAAGAAGAGAAATGGTTAGACATGGTCGTCCCAGCGCCTGTCAATACAGTGCTACTCCTTAGGATGGCGTATTTATGTCTGCCCAATAGTTTTTTTTTCTTCTAAAGAATGCTCAAGCTGTCGGACCCCTTCCATAGCCTACTCGTCCTAAATCTGGGTTTGCACGTTTGTGCAGTGATTATACCAATTTGGGTGGAAGGCCATCCAAAGGTTCTGAAAGCGTTATAGAATCCAAAGCTTGGCTTAGAACATGCGATCGCATTTTTTGTCGCATGAATCTTGTTGATCTACGTCGAGTCCAAGTGGCTTCTAGCATGCCCTCGGAAACAACATTAGATTGGTATGAGCTTTTGATTTCGGAAATTATTGAGACGGATCTTACTTGGGAGCAATTTTGAGAAAGGTTCAAGTCGAAGTTTGTGCCGGAAGCTGAAAAGGTAACTTTAGCTCGGCGCTTTATTGACCTTGTTCAAGGTGAATCTTCTATGACAGAGTATGTCGTATCATTTTAATCCCTCTCTAAATATGGAGTCGAGTATATTAATAAACCATTGAAGAAAAATCAGAGGTTTGTCTATGGGTTGAATAAGAACCTTAAAAAGCTTTACTTCTGAAACAAGAAGTTTCTTTCGATCAGCTTGTTGGTATCGCTCTTCGACTTGAAGAGGCCGATAAGGAAAGCGATGCTGAAGTAGTGGGTGCCAAGAAGAACTTCAATGTCAATAAGAAGAGATGTCCCTTTATTATGTTCAAAAGTCCTAATCCCAGTAAGAAAGTGAAGCAAGCATCTACGATAGCAAAGAATGCTACAATTGTGGCTCTAAGGACCATTATATAAATAGGTGTCCAAGGCCTATTTCTTGCCGCTATTGCAAAAGTTAGGATCCTTATATATCTTCATGACCCAAACTTCAAAGCAAGAAAGACGGAAAGCTAAATGTTGTGCAAGCTCCTAGTAACACTTCTCTTGGTCAAGGTATTTCTCATTCTATCCGTGATGGCGTTATAATGTTTCGTGATCATCCTATTCGAGTTCTTTTAGACACGGGTGCATCCCACTCTTTTATATCAAAGAAATTTTTGATGCCTTTTCTTCAAATATTATGTGCTTGATGACTTTACTAAGAATTGCGAATCCGGCTGGTGGATCTGCAACACTCATTTTTCTTTGTAAAGACGTCGAGATTATTTTATGTGATTATGCTTTCCGAGCCAATTTGCATGTTATGCGTTACTTAGGCTTCGGAATGATTTCGAGAATGGATTGGCTTAACCGCTATGAAGCCCGCATCCTTTGTCCTGAGGGGACTATACATCTTCAACATCCTCAATCTGCTAAGCAGATTTCTATAATTCCAAAAGATTCAGATTCCTATTTGATAGCATCCTTATATTCTCTAAATCCACATGATGATGATGATGATGATGTGGAAGATGTCATTTTCCTAATTCATGTTGTTCGTGAATTTACTGACATATTTGAACCCGTTTTAAGATTCCTCCTTAAGCGAGCAATTGAGTTCAGAATTAATATAATCCCTGAAGCTCTACCTATCATTTGTCCTGCTTATCGTATGACCAATAAGGAAAATGAGGAGATGCGTAAACAATTATCCAAATGGAAGCGAAGCAATTTATTCGTTCTAGTTCCTCTCCTCGGGGAGCTTCAGCTATTTTTGTAAAGAAATCTGATGGTACACTTAGGCTTTGCATTGACTACCGCAAGCTTAATGACCTCACCATCAAGAATAAATATCCTTTACCTCGGATTAATGATCTATTTGATCAACTTTGCGATGCTAGAGTCTTTTCACGGTTAGACTTAGCAACCGGTTTTCATCAGCTTTGTATTACAGAGGATAAAAGTCCTTTGACATCGTTCCGTACTCGTTATGGGTCTTATGAATGGCTTGTTATGCCATTTGGTTTAACGAATGCTCCAGCTTACTTCGTTGACCTTATTAATCGAGTTTTCAAAGACTTCCTCGATCGATTTGTTCTCATCTTTATAGATGATATTCTTATTTATTCTAATACCAAGGAAGAGCATGAAAAACATTTTCGAATTGTGCTAGAAACTCTTAGGAGTAATCAATTGAAAGCAAAATTTTCCAAGTGCCACTTTTAGTAATCTCATGTGAAATTTTTAGGACATATGATTTCTAAATCTGGAATTTCGGTGGATCCTTCAAAGATTGAGGCGATTCAAAATTGGAAGAGACTGGAGAATGTGATGGAAATCTGTAGTTTCCTTGGATTGGCGGGATATTACCGTCAGTTCATAAAAGACTTTTCTTAAATTTCCATTCCTCTTACTAGTCTGACAAAGAAGGGAGATAAGTACATTTGGTCAGACAAATGTAAAGCTGCTTTTTAGAAATTAAAAGAACTCATTTCCGATGCTCCTATTCTTGTGATTTCCAAAGGGAACCAAGACTTTATTGTTTATACCAATGCTAGTCGTGTTGGTTTGGGAGTCGTTCTCATGCAAAGGGAACATGTTATCGCTTATGCTTCTAGGAAATTAAAGTCTATCGAGACTAGATATGCCACTCATGATTTAGAGCTAGCGACTATTGTTTTCGTCCTTAGAATTTGGCGTCATTATTTTTTAGGAGAGAAATTTGTTCTCTACACCAATCATAAATCTTTGAAGTAATTATTTTCTCAAAAGGAACTTAATTTGCATCAACAATGTTGGCTCGAGTTCCTTACATCTTATGATCTTGATATTCTTTACACTCCCAAAAAGGGAAAACGTGTTGTCGATGCCCTTAGTAGTAAGCAACAAGCGGTTGTTTCCATGATGATATCTGAATGGAATGATCTCGAGACTTTGTCCACTTGTAAGATTCGAGATCATGAACCCAATTCATGCTTATCTCTTGTTTTATGTAGCCTTGAGGCTCATCCTTTTCTTTTAGACCGCGTTCTTGAAGCTCAAAACTATGATCCCCAATTGGTTCGTCTTAGCCAAAGTTTTAGGGATAGACATGTTGATGGTTTGATAGATGTTGAAATCGATGCTCGTGGTGGTATACGAAAATTTGGAAGACTTATCGTGCTAAATATTAATGATCATCGTAAAGACATTTTAGGTGATTCTCATCGTTCTAAATTTATCATTCATCCAGGTAGAAGTAAAATGTACGCGGACATGAAGTAACTTTATTATTGGGATGGAATGAAATCTAATATTGCTAAATTTATTAAGCATTGTTTGACTTGCCAACTCGTAAAGGCCGACATCAAAGGCCCGATGGGTTATTACAAACTTTGGACATTCCAGTTTGGAAATGGGATCAAACTTCCATGGATTTTATTGACGATATTCCCCATTCTGGTTCGGCCATGATAGTTTATGGGTGACTGTAGACAGACTTACAAAATCTGCCCATTTTATTCCTGTTCGGTCTAATCGGACCGTACCTCTTTTGGCCAAACTCTATGTTAAAGAGATTGTTAAATTGCATGGAGTTACTACTTCTATTGTTAGCGATCGTGATCCATTATTTACTAGTGCATATTGGAAGAGTCTTCAAAAACCTTTGGGAATGAAGCTTAATTTGAGCACCTATCATCCTCAGTCCGATGGACAAACCGAGCATGTGAATCAAACACTTGAAGATCTTCGTCGTGCATGTGTTCTTGATTTTAGTGGAAGTTGGGAAGATCGTATTTCTCTTGTTGAGTTTTCTTACAATAATCGCTTCCAATCTAGTATTGGTATGGCACCTTTCGAGGCACTCTATGGAAGGCCATGTCGATCTCCTTCATGTTGGCTTGAGGCCGATGAGAAGTTGGGTTTAGGTCCAGATTTTATTCGTGATTCCATAGAAAAGATTGACCTTATTCATCATAGGATGAGAGAATCTCAAAGCAAGAAAAAAATCATATGCCAATAACCGAAGAATGAATTTGGAATTTTCTGTGGGAGATTTGGTGTTTTTTTGTTTCACCTATGAAGGGTGTTGTGCGATTCAGTCGATCGGGAAATTAGCACCTTGATATATTGGTCCATTTCCCATCACCGAACGCATTGGTTCCGTGGCTTATTGACTTTTATTACTGGCTCAATTTTCTACTATTCATGATATATTCCACGTCTCTCAACTACGGAAATGCCTTAGAGATTCCGATTCTATCTTGAGCCCGGTGTTATTGAGGAAATTGAAGTTTCACCTAATTTGACTTATGAGCAACATCTTATTCGTATCATTGCTTCGGAGGTTAAACGCCTTCGAAATAAAGATGTTCCTCTTGTGAAAGTTCAATAGTCCTCAAATCCTAAGGATTGCTCTTGGGAATCTAGAGAGTTCATCGAGCGAACACATTCATACTTACTCTCTCGTGCTCCTTATGGTGGACTTCTCGTTTCAAAATTTCTTCTTTTGTGTTGTTATGCCTTAGTATGGTTGTTACCTTTTATTTTCTTCTTAAGTATTGCGAGGACGTAATTTCTTTAAGGAGGGGAGTCGGTAACAACCCACATATTTCTACGATATTATATTTAAATGATTTATTTAAATAGAGCATCGTTAGTCGGATTAAAGTCCGAAATGCTACTTTTTGTAAAAGATAGAATTAGGACTCCAGACGACTTCCATTGAGTTTAAAACGACGTTTACGACCCTTTTGATTATAGACACTGATATGTTTGGAGTTAAGTAGAATTTCGCTATTTATTCTATTGGGCTTTGGGTTTGGGTTTCACCACACTAACCCAACAAAATACCCTAACCCCACTCCCTCTTCATTCATTCATTCTATTTTCCTAACACTCTCAAGCTAAAGGAAAATGGGAAAAAGAAAGGGAAATTAAAATTCCTAAACCCTAGATTACTAGGAAATTCAAGATTCAAGCTCCAAAATCAAAGAGAAGCTTAGGTAAGCATCCTCTTCTTCTTCTCCACCTCAATCTCTCTCCAATTTCCAGAAAATCCTATAACCTAATTTAGGTAATATTTGCACTTGATCATAGATTGAGGGTTCTTGAAGCTAAGTGGAGGAGAGATTGATCTTACCTTGTTTTAGAGCTTCTTATTCGTTATTTTTGGGTTTAAAGGTGAGTTCTTGAACTCACATCTATGTCTATACCTTTGATAGTTGTTAGGTATGAATTTCTAACATCTATTTCTTGTTCATCTGCTTTTGAATTGAGTTGGTCTGGCGAATTTTACAATTTTTGATATTTTGAAGTCAAAATCTATGAAAAACCTACGTTGGATGTTTTGACATGTTGTTTAGAGTGTGTTGAAGAGCCTATAGAGCTGGGTTGTCGCTTAGCATAAATCCCTAGCCATCGTCGCTCGTTCGATCGCCTCCGAGACAATTTGGCCATCATTCGCCTAGCCCAAATCTTGCCCTGAGCTTCAGCTCAGACGTATGGTAGAATTCTCAGACGTGTGAAGCTACGGAATAAAAATTCCAGTCTTTCAGCTCAGACGTCTGAGCTTACTTCCCCGACGTCTGGGCGATCTGGAATAAAATTTCCAGCACTTCAGGTTGGACGTCTGGGAGAACCACCAGACATCTAGAGCTGACAATTCCAGCCAACTTATCTATAGATGGGTTTCCGTTTTAGTCAATTTTTGGTGATCCGGTTGATTTTTGTCACTTATTATCAACTTTGATGACTTTTTATCTAGATTTTTAGGAATATCCATTTAATGGATTTGATATCGATTTTTATGGTTTTGATTCAAGTCATCGAATGTGAATTTTTTGTGATCGATTTTTTTGTAATCGTTTTCTGTGATTTGTCACCTCTAAAATACAAAAGTTTCTATACTAGTAGTAAATATTCAAACTCTTTCACAAAAATGATTTCAATGTTATTTTTAATACAAATCTCGTTTTTAAAACCGTTTTCCAATCTATTGTATATACAAACCTTTACCTCATTCGTATGAGAAATCTAATTAAACGACTTAGCAAAACAAGTGGTATGAAATGCTTGCGTTTTCTTTGTCAGTTAATACTTGGACTTGTTCGATTGAAATCTTGTGGCAATTTTCGAGTGAAAATCTACAATTGTTCGTAAATATTTAAGTTAAGCTAGTGGTTATGGGACATGAAGCTAAATTCATTTATTTACTTGCTTAGTGTAATTTACACTTATGCATCAATGATGATACTTTGGTGGTTTAGAGCAGCGATGTGCGATGTCTCTTTGTCCGCAAAAGGGGGACTATACCCCGTTTGAAGGAGCTTCGGCTCATAGTCCGCATTCGCAAAGGGGGATTATGCCCTGTTTGGAGGAGCTCCGGCTCATTCTATGGAATAACAACCCATTTGTGATACACATGTTGGTGAGTTTTCATTCTCCCATTTGTGATAGGCCTTCCCCTCCTTTTTATGCTTTCTGTATTTCTAATTATTGATTTCGGGAATTTTTGTGTTTCACTTATTTTTGTGTTTTATATTGATATGCTTTATCAACATTTGAGGTTTGGTGAATAAGCTAAAGAATATGACGTTCTTTTTGGTGTTTTGAGATATTGTATGATTTTTATTGTTACCATATATTTTTGTTCTACCTCTTATCCTATCTCATTTTATATGATATTTATAGCTAGACTGATCCATTTATTATTTTTATTCTTAAATATACTCGGGTCAGATCGAGGTGTTACAGGTGCTTCCACTTGACCTATTAGATGGGACCAGTTCTTACTTTTGGCTAACTACTTTAGCTTAGTAGTTTTTGCTCATATACATTCGAGATAGAGACTCGTTGATGCATATATATTCTTTTGTGATGTAGTGGATAATGTATAAACAGTACTTTAGTGTACACTTCTATGTGATATATTCATATCTGTTTCCGCCCTAGTGATATGAATATCTGTGACTGATTTGGTGTTATGCTTATTTTATAGTTGTTTTTGAAGACCGTATAGCCACTGTGTAGTGGCTTTGTGTTTGTATTTGATCTGTCAGATTTCTTGAACTATGTGTCACAATATCTGACATATCGGTACTCGCACGAAGCAATTACATTGATGGTCGCTCCTCAACAGCCTTATTCTTCGCACTAACTTACGGCATTACCCAGTCGTGTCCTTGGCTAGTGTGAGTATAGAGGTGGGGCGTCACAAAAGATTCATAAAAGCAATATTTAATAAATAGAGAAATAGATTTATAAATGGAGTTCTATAAATATTAAAAATGATTTAAAATTGATATTTGGTAAATTGATTTATAAATGGATTTTATAAATAAATGAGATTTATGAAAGAATGGATTTATAACCAGAATTTTATAAATAAAGAGATTTTATAAAGGGTTGTTTTATAAAATAGAATAAATTTATAAGCATAGTTTTATAGATATGGAAATGATTTATGTTGAGATTTGAATATGGATTTTTATATAGGAAATATATTCATGTTTTAAAAGTTAAAATAAATTTTTAAGGAATGTTTCGAAAGTTATATTTTTAGATGGTGTTTAATTGGTTTAAAATGTGATTCTAAATGTACTAATTAATGAAAACATAGATTTCAACATTTATTGTTGTAATAAACGTTTCGAGAAAGCAAGGAAGGCATATAATATAACATTATTGTTATAGTAATAGATTTCCAAAAGGAAATGTTTTGTATAGTATACGAGATTTATATAAATATTAATAGTTGAATCTCTATACTATTGTTTTGGGTTGTCATAAGGATGTTTTACACAACATTCGTTTTGAACCAATAAAACGAGTGTTGGAAATTATGAAGCTTTCCCCAAAAGATTTGTAAATATATTTATTACGGATTTAAGTATATGGAGATATTTTCGATGTGTTGAAAATGAGATGGTTTTTGAATATACTTATACCATTGAGATAAGTATATGGAATTTTTTCCAAATATCGAAAGATTAAAATGGTTATGAGAATGGTTATGAGAACATATCTTCTTAAAGATATTTTGAGATTGATATTTGGAAAGTGATTTAATTAATAAAAGAATAATTAAAGAGGCCTAGTGACTCCTTATGTGCTGGACTATGTTTTTGGCCATTTTTGTTCCTTGACTTTATGTGGAAACTGATTAGTCGTGCACTTAGTACGAGGCCAACTGAGTAGGCTTGGCTATCATTTGGTGTTAAGAATGATGATTCGAGTAGTACGTAGTGACTATGGTACTCCAATCTACCGAACTTCCTTCTTGGCCGTAGGATAGAAAGTTGAGAGTTCGAAACATGTTAAGTCCACGAGACTTCATTTTCTTATGAGGTTAAGGGCCCCTTATCTATTGTTGGTCTAGATAGACTGGGATCAGATTTATCCGAAAACCACTTCGGACCAACGTATGCATTCGAAAGTGTAGACTTGTTTAAAATAATGTTTTTTGAAGATGGAGATCTTCATGATGTAGGGCTGCTTGCCACTAGCCCCACGATTTCACATTATATATATATATATATATATATATATATATATATAGTGGCAGTACAACTTCATTCTAAAATTCTTCATCCCAAGGACTGCTCGCTACTAATCATAGGGATGATTCCCGATGGGATGCAGTAGGAGAGTAACTTAGGTTTGCCCTATTTCTGGACAACTTGTATGAATAAATGTCTGACATTACATTTCTAAAATGCATGTACATCGATTTTTATGAACGTACATCTGTTTGGTGTTGTAGAAAGTAACTCAATTACACTTAACACACTTCTCTGAGATGTACGATGTAGTGACCCAATTTTTTCGACGCCCAAAAATCAACATCAATACGTCCACTATATCAAATGCCGAACAATCGAATGCCGGAAAACCAAACCATTAGGATTAAAGAAGAAGGAGATAGAAGAAGAAACAGAAACAATAATCGAATCTCACATTTTGTAGCAGAACAATATATAATAGATAAATGAATAATCTTTAAAACGTAGAACTATATCAGTTTATACATAAATCATCAGAGTTTACAACAACACAATACAACACTGGCAGCCATTATAACATGCTCACGTGAAAATTTGACTTGCGCCAACCCATACACAGCGGATACTGCATAATATAAGTGATAGGTCTCGCCATCCAGCTTGCCTCCAGATCTCCACAGCATATCTTTTCTTGACTTTTCTCCAGAACAACTGATAACCTGACTCTAGGCTCTCCGTGTGGAAAATATGGGCACCCGGAGTTTAGAAATGGAACAATAAACTCCAGGTCAGTCATTGGACTGGTGTGAGATCTTAAAGCAGTTATTTGCACAAAGAAATGGAACATAAATCCGCTATGCTTTTGGAAAATGAACCAACAATAAGGCCTCCTTCCACAAACACAATGCAATCGTACAATTGGAGGAGATTTCTCCTTATGATATCAAACATGCTTGATACGCAAAATCTTTTTGATATTATTATTGGTGCATAGTGCAGAAAACATTTCGAAAGTACAATATTAATCTTAGCCAGTATACACATTTCGTAGTATGCCTACTATAGCTACCATGTTCAATAGCAAGTTACCACCACATTCCCTGGCAGGTTATACAACTAAAAACGTACAGGGCGCGTATTGGTTCTTTGGATTTTCAACAAATGGTCAGGCTAAGGAGCTTCCTATGCCACATCGGTACGCCTCTAGAGGGATGCCCCGGGAACCTAACCGGTTCTCTGCCAACACAAGGCCGAGTTATCTTTGAAACTAGGTAGCTACTACACGAGTATGCCATCCCTCGGTCGTCACCGACCTTTATCCGAGGATCCTCAACCACAAACAAATAACGACAAAGCAATAGATTTGTAGCAACCACATAAGTTAAGTATCTGGTCTCCATACCATGATACCACCTTTTTCCGAAGGAAATGGACATAACCCAACAGCGCGACCCTCATAACCCCTTACTGCATTCTTCCTGTTTCGACCATTTTCGGGTTGTGAGGTTCGATGAATTCTCGTCCACAAAGCTACGCTTTTCACAAAATCCATGCTTCGATCAACAAATGATCAGCAACACTTAGCATGCCACATTACCAAATTGGGAATATGTCACTAGTAACCATCAACTACATAACCTCTGAGCTCGTACATCTTAGAGAAGGGTGTTAAGCTAAGAGAATAAATTCTCCGCCACCAACAGAATAGTATTTGATAGAAACCAGCTTTACATCTCAAAGTGTAACGTCAGATACACATCCATACAAGTCTATTCAGGGTTCGAATGGAACCGAAGGCGCTTCCTCCAATTAAGGAAAGAAGCCCTTGCAATCCGGATATTCACTAATCACGTCCGGACTCCCCATCACAAAGGGTGATAAAATCTCTATACTGGAGTAACTCAGTGCAGAGACATTCGACAGGTAATCCTTTCGTTTTTGAAAATACACGGTCTTCAACACCATCTTCAAATGCAATCCCATTTCATCGTATCATTATTCGGAATGGGTTTTATGACATAAAGTCCTCTCCCGGCTAATCCGAATAACGAGCGCTTATTTTAAAAATAAGTGTTACATTAAGATTTCAATTAAATCACAACAAATTTCCACTGATCTTTTAAACAAAAGATCCATCACAAAGATTCGATGTGGTTTTCGTATATCCATTTGGAATCCGACCCCGGTCGCATCGAAATTCAAATGCCATTTAAAGGCCAACATTGATAGTCGTTTATTTAACTATCAATCAATATTCACAACAATCACTAGATTTTAATAATTTTCCCCCCAATTATTTATTTTCAAAATATGTTCGCAAGATATATTTCAACACTTTGAAAATAAATTTCAAATCACTTTCCTCATGCGGAATAAATTTCCAAATATTTATTTATTTCCACTGAAATTTGCCGAGTCCGAATACTTTAAAATAATTTAAATCAATTATCCCAAAACATACTTGGAAAACATTTAAAATAAAAACAATTTTAAAACATTTATTTTAAAGAAGTAGTTATGAAATATTGTACCAATATCTTATATAAACTCAAGTCCAAACTAATTTTAAAAATAAAATTATTAAATAGAGTATAACTATTTAAATAACCATTTTCTAAATCAAATGTCAATTTAATCTTTAAAATAATCACTTCTATAATTAAATTAATAAATATTTACTTTAAAGATTTAAAAACAACTTATGAAAATAATTTCTCCAAAACATTCTTTTAAAACCAACTCTAGAACTTTCATTTATATTTGAAAGCTACTTTAAAAACATAGCCGGCTTTCTAGGGAATATACACTTTCCATTTCAAAATGGTCCATTTAAATCAATAAATAAATTCTTCTCGATTTATCTCAATTTACATTCCAAATCCGCCAATTTCTTTCCACACTTTTAAAAATAAACCAATATTTATTTTTAAATCAAATTTCCCTTTCCCTTATAAGTTCCCATTATGAATTTAGATTTCCAAATATGCACTGATATATGATTTTCAAATCGATTTCCAAATATTCACTTTCAACACTAAATCAAATTCCAAATTAATTTCCAATTTTATTTTAAACACCAAATCAAATTCCAAATTGATTTCTAAATTTATTTGCAAACAACAAACCAATTTCCAAAGTGATTTCAAAAATTTATTTTCAAACACCAAATCAATTTCCAAATCGATTTCCAAATTTATTACATTCTAAAATAAATTCCTTTATTTCTCTCAAACTATTTAAAATCCGAATTTTAAATAAATTCTTTAACTTTTAAACAATATCACTTGAAATTCATTTATTAAAATCTTTTTCCCATATTTTGGAATTAATTCGATAGGATTACAAAAATCAATCCAATTCTCTAAAATTAATTTACTTAAAATTTTCAAATTTAATTTCCAAAAATCCAATTATATATTTCTGGAATCCTACATACCAAAAATATATTCGGCTAAACTATAGCCTTCAATAAATTTCAGCCACAAATATAATCATTCACAGATTATTAATAAATCAACACACAACATATGAAACAAATTCAAATATTTGAGGAATCCAGTTGGATCCCTCAAACCTGTTACCCTACATCCACAGATGTTAGCACAACAATTAAATACCAATTCCACATCGAGGTGGAATATCATGGTATATTGGATTATATTAAATCATCCACTATTATGCGGCGCTTAGGGTCTTATCTGCTATATAATGAGGGAAATCAATCACTCCAATACATATATATACTACTATATACACTATCACATCCAAACAATCAAAAAAATTAATTCTACTTATTTCAGTTGAGTGAGAAGATCTCACCTTTGCTTTTGTTTTGCAATCCATTTCCATTCCGATTTTTTCTTTACAGTATTAGACCTTGTATAGACAATTATATAACTTATTACTATTTGAAATAATCGAATAATCAATTTTTGTTTTGATAGTTTAATTAACTAATAGTTTTATTTAAACAAATTTCTCCTTTAATAATTTTTATTTTATATAATAAATTAAATCTCTAACTAATTTCCTTTTACAATTTTTTTTAGTGATTAAAATAAGTTTAAAATAAGTTTATTAAATAAAATTATCTCCATACTACATCATTTTGAAAATAACCCAGTAGATAAAAAAATGTATATATCAATTTTTCATTTAAAACTATATACTTATATTTAAATATCAAATTTTTGGAAATAAATTCTTATCCTTCCAAACCTTAAACAGGAATTCTTAACTGTAATAAATTTTTCCTTTTTCTTTTATCATCTTAAACAGTAAGATTACTGCATAAATTAAACATGCATGTGAAAATATATCCTTTAAATTAAAATCAAAATTATTTTATTAATTCAAAAATATCTAGATAAATAAATAAATAAAGCTTACTGACTCAAACGTCGAAGCCTTGCATCGGATTTTTGATTTCGCGACATTTCTTGGCTACTTCGCCTTGATTCGCGTACCAAAAGCCGCCATCGACTCGCGAACATCGCCGCCTCTGAAACTTTTAGGTGAACGCTCCTCGCCCTTCAACATCGGCTGCCTATCCATCATCGTGTGCGAATGCCTCGTTGCTGTCGTGCCACTTCCTGTATCACGAGCTCGTGCGCGCTCGAACACGAAAACTCCAATTCACGACGCGAACGTCATCTTCATCGAGTTCATCGCCTTCGAGCTGCCGATAGATCGCCACCGCATGCGAACATCATCAGACGTCGTGACCTTCCTTACATCAACGCGACTTCGCCATCACTGTTTCGCATGCAATCTCTTTCACGGTTCCAATTTTTTTCATTTCGATCGATTGAAGATAGTCAGGGTTTCAATCTGAAGTGGAGAGAGAGTGGCAATTGATTTTGATTTGGGTTTTTTTAAAATTTCGACTGCCATTATTTTGTTTTGAAAGAAAAGAAAATTTTCGTTCATTCGTTTTTTTCTTTTATTCTTCGAACAAGACAAAAAAAATTCTTCAACGCATGTTACTTTGAACAGAGAAGAGAAGCCACGTGTTCGAAATGATGAAAGTGTAGTTTGCCTTGGGAAATAGTAGTACATTAAATACACAAATATATTTTATTTTTAAATTCAAATTTAAATTTAAATTATTCAATTTCGCAACTTACAATCTCGATCTCCAATCGAGGTGTGCGACCAGGCGTTTATAATGCTATACTCCTATTCTGAATGCAATGGAAAAGGTTTTGAGTCCAAATTCGATCGTATGGAGAAGATAGCTTTTCGAACCCAGTTACTAAATTAAATTTCGATATAAATTTTTAGCACGTTTGCTTATCGTACGGCAAAACGACCACTCCACACACTACGAAAATTGGAATTTGGCAATAATACAATATTACGGATCCAATGGAACTGGTTTCGTCGAATTTCGAGACTGTGCCTCGGAAGGCTATTTTTTTTTAATATCAATTTAAATGACATAATTTCAAAACCAAACAGAACCCTGTCAAACTTCATTTTAAAAGTTCTACTGTCATAAGTATCGTCATTATAAATTTTCTAAGCCTTTGAAATATTTGTAGCCGGCTTAAAACTGAGGATTCAATTTTTTTTTACCCAGCTTCATGTTATTAAATTCGATAATTTAATTACCAAATAAGCAATGATATTTGAAATTCAAGTTAAATTTACTTTCAAATTTTTAAAATCAATTTTCAATTTCAAATGTTCAAAATTCTAGGTTGTCACATTCTTCCCCCCTTACAAGAATTTCGTTCCAAATTTCTAGTTAAGAAGGATGATCCTTAACTCATTAGCCATTTTCCCAAAACCAAATAGTTTTATCAACTTGCCAAAACAAATCTTTTTATTAAAGACCATCATTTCAACTAACTTTCCAAAATCTTTCATAGTTTCCAAACAATATTGATTACTTCATAATTCAAATTTAAATTTAAATTCAAATTTTTAAATTTTTTCAAAATTTTTCCGACTCCCTAAATTTTCGAAAAATTTCGCCAGTTTCTCCTTTGCGTGGCTAGCTCGGTATGACTACAAAATGCCACCACGGGACCCCAGATTTCA
Source organism: Allium cepa (assembly GCA_030765085.1). Taxonomy (NCBI): domain Eukaryota; kingdom Viridiplantae; phylum Streptophyta; class Magnoliopsida; order Asparagales; family Amaryllidaceae; genus Allium; species Allium cepa. The sequence continues at coordinate 859,533,581 of CM060943.1, forward strand.
AAAAGAAAATGAAAAGCCAAGTGGCTAGACAAGAAGATCATTAAATTTCATATATAAATTTAAATGCATACCTTTTTTTGTCGAGCAATTTAAATTATCTTCTGAAATCAAAAATTCAATTTCCTTTTCCTTTATAACACCTGTATATCCTACTTATCATTTTGCAAATTTCTTTACAAAAGTCTGAATATTTATTTTTTTCAAATCTGTACGATGTACTTATATCATTCGTATGCAATACCAAATCCGATCGCTCACTCGATCACATAATTTCACTTCCGAACTAGCATCGTCCACCCGACTTCCTAGTGCGGACTCAGATCTGGTTTCTTGATCAAAAACCATTATTCTCCTTGAATAGCCGTAAACTATGATAGAGAATTTCCAGAATCAACCAAAAATCCATATCCAGGTTCGTCGACAAAAATCGAGTGAAAAATTCCAACTCGGATCGATATAACTATCTCGAAATTCTATGCTCAAATTCTGGATCAAATCGCTATGCAAATAAAGTAATATATGTATATCCAACTTATTAATTTCAATTAATTATTAGCTATATCAATTCTCTTTCATTCACATTTATATTGATTTCCATCCATTTATCCACAATCGCCATTTCACAATTTCCACTTTATTCTTCATTCACTTATTAATTTGTAATATTTTCTCAATTTCAAATTTTTACTTAAGAATTTTACCATTTTTCCTTAAGTTCAATATAAATATTCTATATATTTCTTATACTTATTTTCAATTCACCACTTTGGTTTTATCTATGCTTTTATTTAAACTGGATTTCCAATTCTACATGAATTCAATTTTTATCTTCAATTAGTTTCACGTAGTAATTTCATTTTAATACTTTGCTTTATTTGGTCCAACATAACAAAATTTCCACTTCACTTTGTTTATCACAAATCAAATTCAATTTCCAATATTCAGCTTGAATTTCAACATAATTCAATTATCTTCTAATTAAATTCAAATTTTTAAATTTCTATATAAGTTTCCCGACTTTTTTACATTTCACACTTATTTAATTTAACTCCTTTCAAGTTGAATCTTATTCCAACAAATTTCAAATTTTTATTAGTTATCAAACTCAGTTATAGTCCATAAATATTTTAAATTGGACTCCAGAGTGTTTCCAACATTTCAAAATCATCTTTGAAATCAATCCAAATTATCCTTTGTATTTCAAAACCCAAATCCAGTTTTGCAAACAACTTTTATTTAAAACAATTCTGCAGCAATTCCTCTCTTGGAAACTCGAAAACGAATACCGATGATGCTGCAGTCATCACTAAAGTTATTTTCCAGCGACCGAAAAGAGTTTAGTGCTTTTATCCCTTCAAAAACATTTTCCAAATATTTTTAAATCCCAAATCTCATCATATTTCAAATTCAATTCAAAAATATTTCCCAAATAATTTCACCATATTTTTCCGAAACTTTTGAAAGTCATTTCCAAACTCAAAAGGCATTTAGTTTCCAATATTTATAAATTTCAAATCGTTTCAAAAAACAATTTCAAGTATTTCTCTGGAATTCTATTATGCATTACAAATTACATTTAAAATCCTATTTGTATATGAATTTTGTTTTCTTAAATACGATTTTAATTTCTTATTCAATAATCAATGATAATAATTTAATATTATCGCTTCCTAACAAACAAGCAACCATATACTATAATAATTTATGGAAAATTATTTCTTTTATATGCAAAAATAATTTGGGTAAAATTATTTCATTTACCCTATTTTAAAACAATTTTGTGTCAGATTATCTTGTTTAAGAGTTTAGAAACCCCTATCGATATAATTGGCCAAACTGCACCGACCAGAATCTATAAACACTCAACCGATAAGTCAACACAGTATAAAAAAATTTATATTCACCAACAAATACACGCTCATATCTATTAATACACTCAAACTCATTCTAAAGTACTACTGAGTCTAGCTCTAATGAGTAATTCCCACCAGAGCCAAGGTTGTCGCTTAATCAATTTCTCTAAAACCACTCTGTAATGACCCAATTTTTTCGACGTCTAAAAATCGACATCGACGTCAATACATCCAATGTATCAAATGCCGAACAATCGAATGCCGGAAAACCGAACCGTTAGGGTTAAAGAAGAAGAAGATAGAAGAAGAAACAGAAACAATAACAAAATCTCACATTTCGCATCGGAAAAATATATAATAGATAAATAAATAACCTTTAAAACAAAGAACTATATCAGTTTATACATACATCATCAGAGTTTAAAACAACATAATACAACACTGGCAGTCTTTATGACATGCTCATAAGAAAATTTGACTTGCACCAACCCGTACGCAATGGACACTACATAATATAAGTGATACGTCTCACCATCCAACTTGCCCCCAGATCTCCACAGCATATCTTTTCCTGACTTCGCTCCAGAACAACTGATAACCTGACTCTAGGCTGCTCGTGTAGAAAATTATGGGCACCCTGAGTTTAGAAAGGGAACAATAAACTCCAGGTCAGTCATGGGACTGGTGTGAGATCTTAAAACAGTTATTTGCATAAAGTAAAGTAAAAGAAATCCGCTATGCTTTTGGAAAATCAAACTGCCATAAGGCCTCCCGCCACACACATAATGCAATCGCACGTACAATTGGAGGAGATTTCTCCTGATGATAGTCAAACATGCTTGATATGCAAAATCTTTTTGATATTATTATTAATGCATAGTGCAGAAAACATTTCGAAAGTATAATATTAATCTTAGCCAGCATACACATTTCGCAGTATGCCTACTATAGCTACCATGTTCAATAGCAGGTTACCACCACATTCCATGGCAGGTTATACAACTAAAACCGTAAAGGGTGTGTATTGTTTCTTTGGATTTCCAACAAATGGTCAGGCTAAGGAACTTCCTATGCCACATGGGTACGGCTCTGGAGGGACGCCCCGAGAACCTAACCGGATCTCTTCCAACACAAGGCCGAGTTATCTCTGTAACTAGGTAACTACTACACGAGTAAGCCATCCCCCGTTCGTCACTGATCTTTATCCAAGGATCCTCAATGACAAAGCAAAAACCACAAAGCAATAGATTCGTAGCAACCACATAAGTTATGTATCTGGGTTCCTTACCATGATACCACCTTTTTCCAGAAGGAAATGGACATACCCTAGGGGCACGACCCTCGTAACCCCTTGCTGCATTCTTCCTGTTTCAACCATTTTCGGATTGTGATGTCCGATGAAGTCTCGTCCACAAAACTATGGTTTTCACAAAAGCCATGCTTCGATCAACAAATGATCAGCAACACTTAGCATGCCACATTGCCAAATTGGGAATATATCACTAGTAACCCTCAACTACATAACCTCTGAGCTCGTACGTCTTAGAGAATGGTGTTAAGCTGAGAGAATAAATTCTCCGCCACCAGCAGAAATGTATTTGAAGAAACCAGCTTTACATCTCAAAGTGGAATGTCAGACACACATACATACAAATCTGTTCCGGGTTCGAACGGAACCGAAGGCACTTCCTCCAATTAAGGAAAGAAGCCCTTGTAATTCAGATATTCACTAATCATGTCCGAACTCCCCATCACAAAGAGTGATAAAATATCTATGCCAGAGCAACTCAGTGCAGAGACATTCGACAAGTAATCCTTTCGTTTTCGAAAATATCTGGTCTTCAACACCATCTTCAAATGCAATCCCATTTCACCGTATCATTATTCAGAATGGGTTTTATGCCATAAAGTCCTCTCCCGGCTAATCCGAATAACGAGCGCTTATTTTAAAAATAAGTGTTACATTAAGATTTCATGTAAATCGCAACAAATTTCCACTTTGATCTTTTAAACAAAAGATTCATCACAAATATTCGATATGGTTTTCGAATATCGATTTGGAATCCGACCCCCGGTCGCATCGAAATTCAAATGTCGTTTAAAGGCCAATATTGATAGTCGGTTATTTGATTACCAATCAATATTCACAACAATCACCATATTTTAAATTATTTTCCCCCCAATTATTTATTTTCAAAATATCTTTGCAAGATATATTTCAACACTTCAACACTTTGAAAACAAATTTCAAATCACTTTCCTCGCACGGAATAAATTTCCAAATATTTATTTATTTCCACTGAAAATTTTCCGAGTCTGAATACTTTAAAATAATTTAATCACTTATCCAAAAACATACTTGGAAAACATTTAAAATAAAAACTATTTTAAAACATTTGTTTTAAAGAATTAGTTAGGAAATATTGTACCGATATCTTATATAAATTCAAGTCCAAACTAATTTTAAAAATAAAATTATTAGATAGAGTATAACTATTTAAATAACCATTTTCTAAATCAAATATCAATTTAATCTTTAAAATAATCACTTCTATAATTAACTTAATAAATATTTACTTTAAAGATTTAAAAACAACTTATGAAAATAATTTCTCCAAAACATTCTTTTAAAACCAACTCTAAAACTTTTAATTTATATTTGAAAGCTACGTTAAAAACATACTCGGCTTTCCAGGAAAAATACACTTTCCATTTCAAAATGGTCCATTTAAATCAATAAATAAATTCTTCTCGATTTATCTCAATTTACATTCCGAATTCGCAAATTTCTTTCCAAACTTTTAAAAATAAACCAAAATTTATTTTTAGAACAAATTTCCCTTTCCCTTATGGATTCCCATTGTGAATTCAAATTTCCAAATATCCACTAATATACGATTTTCGAATAGATTTCCAAATATTCACTTTCAACACTAAATCAAATTCCAAATTGATTTCCAATTTTATTTTAAAAGTCAAATCAAATTCCAAATTGATTTCTAAATTTATTTCCAAACACCAAATCAATTTCCAAATTGATTTCAAAAATTTATTTTCAAACACCAAATCAATTTCCAAACTGATTTCCAAATTTATTAATTTTAAAATAAATTCCTTTATTTCTCCCAAACTATTTAAAATTCGAATTTTAAATAAATTCTTTTAACTTTTAAACAATATCACTTGAAATTCATTTGTTAAAATCTTTTTCACATATTTGGGAATTAATTCGATAGGATTACAGAAATCAACTTTTATACTTCTAAATTCCTTCTTTTAAATTAATCCAATTCTCTAGAATTAATTTACTCATAATTTTCTACTTTAATTTCCAAAAATCCAATTATATATTTCTGGTATCCTACGATACCAAAAATATATTCGGCTAAACTACAGCCTTCAATATATTTCAACCACCAATATAATCATTCGGAGATCATTAATAAATCAATACGCAACATATGAAACAAATTCAAATATTTGAGGAATCTAGTTGGATCCCTCCAACCTGTTTCCATGCATCCATAGATATTAGCACAACAATTAAATGCCAATTCCACTTCGAGGTGGAATATCGCGGTATATGAGATTACATCAAATCATCAGCTATTATGCAGCGCATAGGGTCTCATCCACTATATAATGCGGGAAATCAATCACTGAATATATATATATATATATATAGACACACACACACACTACTATACATACTATCGCATCCAAACAATCAAAAATTGAAATTTTACGTATTACAGTTGAGTGAGAAGATCTCACCTTTGCTTTTGTTTTGCAATCCATTTCCAATCTGATTTGTTTCTTCATAGTATTAGACCTTGTATAAACAATTATACAATTTATTAATATTCGAAATAATCGAATAATCAATTTTCGATTTTCGATTTGATAGTTTAATTAACTAATAGTTTTATTTAAACCAATTTCTCCTTTAAGCATTTTTATTTTATCTAATAAATTAAATCTCTGACTAATTTTCTTTTACAAATTATTTTTAGTGACTAAAATAAGTTTTAAATAAGTTTATTAAATAAATTTATCTCCATACTACATCATTTTGAAAATAACCCAGTAGATTAAAAAATGTATATATTAATTTTTAATTTAAAACTATATACTTATATATAAAAATCAAATTTTTGGAAATAAATTCTTATCCTTCCAAACATTAATCAGGAATTCTTAACTGTAATAAATTTTTTTCTCTTTCTTTTATCATCTTAAATAGTAAGATTACTGCATAAATTAAACATGCATGTGAAAATAGATCCTTTAAATTAAAATCAAAATTATTTTATTAATTTAGAAATATCTAGAAAAATAAATAAATCTTACTGAATCAAACGTCGAAGCCTCGCATCGGATTTTTGATTTCGCAACATTTCCTGGCCACCTCGCCTTGATTCGCGTGCCAACAGCCGCCATCGACTCGCGAACATCACTGCCACTGAAACATCTGGGTGAACGCTCCTCGCCCTTCGACATCGGCTGCCTATCCATCATCGCGTGACAATGCGTCATCGCTGTCGTGCCAATTCCTGTATCACGAGCTCAAGAGAGCTCGAACATGAAAACCCCAATTCACGACGCGAACGTCATCTCCATCGAGTTCATCGCCTTTGAGCTGCCGATAGATCGCCACCGCATGCGAACATCATCAAACGTCGCAACCTTCCTTACATCAACGCGACTTCTCCATCACTGCTTCACGCACAATCTCATTCATGGTTCCATTTTTTATCATTTCGATCGATTGAAGACAGTTAGGGTTTCAATCTGAAATTGAGAGAGAGTGGCAATTGATTTTGATTTGGTTTTTTTTTTATTTCGACTTTCATTATTTCTTCAATGCGTGTTACATTGAGCAGAGAAATGAAGCCAGGTGTTCGAAATGATGAAACGTGTAGTTTGCCCTGGGAAATAGTATTATATTAAATGCACAAATATTTTTATTTTTAAATTCAAATTTATATTTAAATCTTTCAAACAACGCAAATTACGATCTCGATCTCCAATCGAGGTGTGCAACCAGACATTTATAATGTTATACGCATATTCCGAATGAAATGGAAAAGCTTTCGAGTCCAAATTCGATCGTATGGAGAAGTAGCATTTTGAACCCAGTTATTAAATTAAATTTTGATATAAATCTTCAGCGTGTTTGCTTATCGTATGGCCAAACAACCACTCCAAATGCTACGAAAATTGAAATCCGATAATAATACAGTATTACGGATCCAATGGAACAGGTTCCGTCGAATTCTAAGACCGTGCCTCGTAAGGCTATTTTTTCAAATGTCGATTTAAATGATATAATTTCAAAACCAAACAAAACACTGTCAAACTTGATATTAAAAGTTCTACTGTCTTTAGCATCGTCGATATAAATTTTCTAAGCCTTTGGAATATTTTTAACCGGCTTAAAATTGAGGATTCAATTCTTTTTATCTAACTTCATGTTATTAAATTCGATAATTTAATTACTAAACAAGCAATGATATTTGAAATTCAAGGTAATTAACTTTCAAATATTTAAAATCAATTAAATATTTCAATTTCAAATGTTCAAAATTCTAGGTCGTCACATATGAGCTTAGAGGTAGCACATTTGTGGAAATCAGTGGTGTGTGATGGAATTGGTAATGTGGCATTCCAAGTGGAATGTGCTATGTGAATGGTAATCCTTACATCGGGCCTCATTGTCTGGAAATGGCTTAAACAGGGCATGCCGTAAGGCTATATAGTTCGCAACGATTAGGTTTTGGTCATTTCCTTTCTAGATTACTCTATATGTGTCAATTATGTTGTGTATGCTAAGAGAGCTCTCGTATAGGTCGAGAATAACCGGGGTGATGTCCTATTTGATTTTATCCACCACAAGATGAGTCTGCGGGTAGGCCGGACTTGCCAGGTGCAAAGGTTTTAAAGTTGTTGATCTTCGGTACATTCCTCTAGAAATATACTAAACTAAACGTAGCTCCTTTGTTGCCACTGTATGGAATGCATTGTCCAATACGAGCCTTTACGGTTTTGGTTGTAAACCTATTACGCTTGAATTTAATCGTTGTAACGATTTTGGCTACAATTAATATGTATTTGTATCCTAGAAGCGATTTTAGTATCAAAGCATTTTATATGAAGTGTTTTGGTTATAGTAAGGTGAAAACCTATCTGTGTTTATTTGCGATGTGGTCTTATGATATATCTTTGTTTTTGAAAAAAAAATATAACTTTGAAAATTCAACTGAGATATGTTTTCTCACGTTGGTTTACCAGACTGATCCGGCCATTCTTCCCTTTTAATGCTCAATTCAGACCATGTACATTTATAGATCCTGTTTGGATGCTTTGGAACTTCCAAAGATGAGCTAGAGGTCTTCTAGTCGTATTCACGTATATGTTTATTTTCTGTTGCATTGGTTGTTTTGAACTATCAGCATTTATGAGGACAGATTGTTATAACTGTCTAGGTTGATGATTAGTGATTTGTTTTCGTACTCCGATTTGATGTATGTATATTACAATTTCTTTTTTGTAAAGATCATTGATATCGTATTATATGTTTTTCTGCTGCGTTATAAGATCTACATTGTTTGGTTTTCTTTCTCTTTTCTCTCTTCTCTTCTTTCGTTTTTCTTTCCCCTAACTATTTGCATTTTCATTCAATTCGACTTGGACATATGTGGTTTATTGTCAGCTCGAAATATGCGGAATTGCGGTTTGTTACAGTTAGTATCAGAGCATAGGTTAGCGAACACCAACGCTTTGTTGGGGTACCCATTATAGATAGGGTCGGTAGCACCAAAGAATTAGTTTGAGTGTGTGGGTATGAGTGCATATTTGTTAGTGATATAAAAATGTTTTATATTATGTTAGTTGATCTATTAAGTGGCTTATGGATTTTGATCAATACAAGTAATTAACGTCATTGATAGGAATCTCTGAATAATTGAACATAACAGTTTGACTTAGTATTGTTTCAAAATTTGGTAAATGAAATAATTTTACCTTGATTATATTTTATACATAAAGGAATAATTTTTCAGAAATTATTATAGTTATATATATGTTGGTTGGATTTAAGGTATAATGTTAACAAAATTGTTTATTATAATCTAAACAGAGATAAACAATTGTAAAATGAGTTATACAAGAAAGTGAATTTATAAATATGAATTATAAGGTATAGATTATAATTAAAATAATCAACATTTGTGAAATGATATTATACAAGAAGTAAAATTATATAAGTAGGAGTTATAAATGTGAGTTATAAATAAAAAAGGAAATGAAATTGTATAAATATATTTACAAATATGGGTTACAAATACAAATGGATTTAAAAAAGAAACTGAGAATTTAAATCCCAATGATTTTGAAAATTGTTTTCAAAGGTTTTGGAAGACATAATGATGGCATTATTTTGAAAATATTTTGATTAGAAATATTTAAAAATGGAATTTAAAAGAGATAAGAATGCACTAAACTAAATTCGATCGTTGGAAAATAATTGGGCGATGATTGCAACATCATCGGTGTTCATTTTCGAATTTCTAAGTGATGGATTGCTACAATAGCGATTTGGTATAAAAATTTATTTTAGTCAAATAGAGTTTTGTTTTGGCAAACAAAGATTATTTTAGATTTCAAAAGTATGATTTGATATACAAAGGAGTTATGTATATATTATGATTCAAAGTGTTTTGAAAAACCAAGTGTTTGAATTATTAAAAAATTTGCTTAAATGTTTTGTGAAAATATAAGAAAATAAGTTTTTATATTTTATAAGTTGAAAATATAGTAAGTTTACAAAAAATTAAATTCATTAAATATTCTAGTTAAGTAAGCCAAATTGGAAATTTTATACAATATTAGGATGTAGAAGAGTTTGAAATTATAAGCAGATAAGTTTATATAACTTATAAATTTGAGAAAATGGAAAGTAAAACAAAATTTTAAAGATGGTTAAAATTTTAGTTTATAAAAGAAAATTTGAAATTAAGTTATGAAATGAAATTTAACTTAAGTAAAGTTAAATAAAATTGGTTGTGATTTAAAATGAATATGTACTTAATCCGAGAAGTGATAATAAAAATAAGTTATGTTATATAAAATGTTTATGGTAACCATAAGTAATGGTTTTATGGAATGGTTCCTAAATGATATTATTATTAAAAGAAATATACTAAGAACAAAATGAATGTGAATAAAAAAAGAATTTGGTATGGTTAAGAAACCAATTAAAATAAATATGTAAGTTGTACGTAGATCATTTTATTCGCATAACTGTTTGATCCAGATTCGGGTACATGATTTTGGGGTGACTTACACCGATCCGAGTTAGGATTTTTCACTCGATTCTTCACGGCGAATCCTGGATACGGATTTTTGATTTGTTCTAAAATTCACCATCATAGTATATGGCTATACAAGGTGAGTGATGGTTTTTATTCAAAGAACCGAATCGAAGTTCGCATTAGAGAAGTCGAATGAGCAATACTAGTTCAGAAGCGAAATTGTGTAATCGAGAAAGTGATCGGATTTGATGTTACGTACTAATGGTTTATGGACATCTTACGGGCTTTGGTATCATTGTATGTTATGTTTAGTTAACTTTGTTTACTAGTAACTGCACACACTATTAAGAAGGATGCATGATGGTTTCTTCGGTTGCATATGTTGGTTATATTAGTGTGACGAACGAGATTTTCTACCGTGGAAAGTTGAAACTAATACGTCCTTGGTATTCACGTGCCGCAAATTCAATACCCAAAAATCAGACCGTTAAGGGAAAGAATAAAATAAAGATAGAACATAATTTTACATGAATGAAATAACATAAATTATTTTAATATATAATGTTTACAAAAAAATTTAAAAACATTTGTCAGAGTTTAACTTAACATTAACATGGACAGTTATAAATATCTGCCTTTACAATTGCGGAATACAACCGTACATGAGTGTGGTAATAATGGATAATAATCTTCAGAAGAATCTCCTAACTCCATGCTCCGAGCTCTTCCAAAATGCTCTAAATAAAACCTGATGTAACAACATAGAATTTTGGTTATTTGAGTTTGGAACATTTAATTAATTTTATATATTAAAAGGTTAATTCTATATTTTAAATAACTTGAATTTCAAAAATAGTTATTTATTGGATAATTTAATTGTTAAATTGAATAAGAATTTCAAAAATAGCGATTTATTGGATAATTTAATTGTTAGATTGAATAATTGAAATTAGTTAAATAGCGAAATCTTGAGTTTTGAGTTAGATAGAAATAATTTCAAAGCTTATATAATTATTGTTTAAAGCTATATAATAATAATATTAATATTATTTTAAAGTTATTTAATTATTTTAATATTGTTTATAAGTTATTTGTTTATAGGTATTATGTTTTAAGGGTTTATAAAAAGGTTAATAAATTGAAAGACTAATTAATTAAGAATAACTGTGATTTGAAATTAATAATAAGGATTAGTAATAAGGTTTTAAAATAAATTATTCCTATTTATAAAATGGTAAAGATTAATTATTTTTATTATTTCTTAAACAATACTTTGGAATGATTAATTATTATCTTAAGATAATTAAAGTCAGCGATTTCCATTGATTTATAATATTCACTATTAATAATTGTTGTCATATAGCGACATTTTGAAATAAATGATTAAAATTATTTATAAGTGTTTCCGAGACCCGAAAATGGAGTCGAAAGACTTAGATTTTATAAAGTAGTTATAAAATGGTTCAAAGAATTAAGGAAGGGTTATTTGCAAGGTGAAAGAGTTTATAAATGGTTAGATATTTATAAACGAATTTAAGAAGTGGGGTAATAGATTTATAAAAGAAGTTTATAAATGATATATGGGTTCATAAAGAGTTATAAATGATTTGGAAATGTACAAAAAGTTTATAAGAGACTGAATTCTTTGTAAAGGAATTATTAATGTTTTTCGAAGATTTATAAAATGGTTTATAAATGATCTTGGAGAATTGTAAGAGGAATTATGAACGACTTGAGAACCGAATAAAAAGAAAACCTTTCTAAAGTTTGTGGATATACTTATACCACTAGGATAAGTATATGAACATTTCTAAATATGGAAGTATAGGGATTTGTGAGTATATCTTTAAAAGGTGTTTATATACAAGTAATTCACACAGTAATTGTATGTATAAAGACTTATTGAAGAAGTCTAGTGATTGCTTATATACTGAACTAATGTTGATTTTCCAAATGAAATATAATCCTGATTGAATGTTTGTTATTCGATAGTTAAATAACCGACTATCGAAAATGGACCCAAAGGCAACTTTGGAAATATTTAGGAGAAACACGTGAGTTATATGGCACAGTCATCTTCGATGATGCTTTACTGTGCGTATAAATCTCATTTCGTTCTTCTAGGACAATGATAAGGAAATCCATCCACTAACGGTTAGATATGATCTCCGATATTATCTTTGGCTATTTATTTACTAGAGAACCAGGGTTGAGTTCACCGGAAATTATCGAACGTTGTTCCGAAGAGACTGGGATAAGATATGTTATCTGAAAACCACTTCGATCCAGTGAATGTGTTTTCGAAGTGAAGACATCGTCAAGAGCATGAAATCGAAGATAGAGATATGAAGTGCAAGAGCTAATCGCTACTAATCCTAAGGGTGATTCCAAAATGGATGTAGTAGGAATAGTGCCTTCGGTTTTGTTCAGACCCAGAACGGACTTGTATGGATGAATGCTATCAGCACAATGTCAATGGAGGGAAACAAGCATTCTAAGAGTAACTTTCATGAAAGGTAATCATAGCCTCAAGCCCCATCAACCGAGAATGACTAAAACAGGGGAAATGCAGTAGGGCTATGTGGGTCGCACCCATTAGGGTATGTCATCACCTTTCTAGATGACCATTCATATTTCAAGATTCAGTTGTGCATATCAGCTCTGTGGAACGATTGGGAACAACTGGGGTGATGACATATTCGATACTATCGAGCAAGGGGTAGGCCAGTCATGTGTTGGCAGGGATCGTTTCGTACGATCTCGGTACATTGTTCTAGAGGTAAACTGTGATGGGCGATACCCTAATAGCCCCGTCATTAGTTGGAATCCATTCTCCAATACGAGCTTTACGGTTTTTGTTGTATACCTAATATGTTGAAATGTGAGATGCAAGCATTTCATCTATATTCATATTTTACATTGATAACTAGACATCATTGTAATATAAATGGATTTTATATAGAAAATGTTTTAGTTATCGTAAGGTAAAAACCTGTCTGTGTTTATCTGTGGCATGATCTTACAAGATACCTTTTGATTTCTAAGATTTTAATATAACTTTAAAATCCAGTTGGGGGTACTTTTCTCACATTGGTTTTCCACACTAACTCAGGTGTTATTTTATTATAATGCTCGGGTCAGACCGAACATATTACAGATTAGTTTGAATGCTTGGGGCTTCAAGAGACGAGTTGGAGGCCCAGAGACGTATTCACGTAGATGTTTATTTTTCACTGTATTCCTTGTTGTATTTATCAGCAATTGTGAGGACAGGCCTTTATAACTGTCCAGGCTGAAATAGGTTAGTATGCTCTGATTGATCTCAGTATATACATATATTACAATTTTATTTTTGTGTAAAGATTTATGGTATATTATAGATTACACGTTCGGCTGTGAGATTATGTTTTGTTTAGTTTTCTTCTTATCTTCTTTCTTCATTCTTTTCCCTAACAAACGGGTCTTCCGGCATTCGATTGCTCGGTAGGTGATACAATGTACGTATTAGGTCGATATTCGAGGGTCGAAAACACCGGTTCATTACATTTGGTATCAGAGCTGAAGATTAAGCGAGAACCTAGGCTTTGAAGGGGTAACTCATTAGAGACAGGGTCAGTAGCACCCTAGAATGGGTTTGAGAGTATAAATATATGGGCGCGTATTTGTTAATGATATAAAAATTGTTTTATATTGTGTTGGTTGATTTATTCTGTAGCTTATGGATTCTGTTCAATACGATTAATTAACGACATTGACAAGGATCTCTAAACTCTTGAACAGGGCAGTCGATATTGTACTGTTTTGAAATTGGGTAAATGAAATAATTTTACGTTGATTATTTCTATATATAAAGGAATAATTTTTCAGAAATTATTATGGTATATATGGTGTGCTTAGTTGTTAGGAAATGATAATGTTAAAATATTATCATTTTTTGTTTGTCGTTATGATTGAATAAAAGTTGATATTAAAATGAAATCAATATTAACAAGTAAAAAATTATTTATTACAACCAAAGTTAGATCATATAAAAATATGATTTATAAGATTATAAAAATGATTTATAAAGAATTTAAAAGCTAAAAATTAGGGACTTTAAATCCCATTGGTTTTGAAAATGTTTTTCAAAGTTCTAGAAAATAATAATAGTATCATTTGGAAAATAATTTTTAACAGAAATATTTAAAAAGGTTTAAAAGGAATAGAAAGCATTGAACTCACTTCGTCCGCAAGAAAATAATTTCGGTGATGACTGCAGCATCACCGACGTTCATTTTCAAGCTTCTAAGGAAAAAATTGCTATCGTTGGAGTTTTTTTTGGTAAAACTAGTTTTGATTTTAATGTCTAAAAGAATGATTTGATACACAAAAGGCAATTATGCATATATTATTTCAAAACGGTTTGAAATGGATAATAACAAGATGTTTAAACTCTGGAAATTTGCAATTAGATATTTGTAAAAGTGTGAGAAAATAGGTTTGATAACTTATAAAATTTGAAAATTAGTAAGTTAAAGCATTCTTTTAAACTATTGGATATGAATTTTAAGAAAAGTAAATTTGGAAATGAACTTAAGAATGAAATTTAAATTAAGATAAGTTAAACAAAGATGAATTTTGAAAAGGGATTTGATCTAAGTTAGGCTAAATGCAATAGTTTTTGAAATAAATTTGATGTGATTGAAATAAATTAAAGAAATTAGCAAATTAAATAAATTATTGAGTTGGATATGGTTTTGGAATATGGTTGAAGTATTGAAATTGAACAATAGAGTTGAGTTAAATAAATTGTATTTGATTTAGAACGAATATGACTTAAGTTGTGAAGTGGTAATAAACATGGGAAGAGTTGAATGAAAAGTTTATAAACTTATGAAGAATTTTATAATTCATAAATGGATATAGTATAGAGAGATATGTGTTAAACATAAAATTTTGATGGAATTGTTCCTAAAGGATAATTAGTATTAAAAGGAATATACTAAGTAAATAATAAATGTGAATAAAGAAATGTAAATTGTGATTGTGAATAAGTGAATGTAAATGAAATGAATTTGAATGAGAAGAGTTTGGGATAGCTAAGGAATCCATTGAGATAAATACGTAAGTTCTACTTATGCTTTTTTTATTTGCATAACAGTTTGATCCAGAATCGAGTACATGATTTCGAGTTGATTTACATCGATCGGAGTTAGGATTTTTCACTCGATTCTCAAAGGGGGATACTAGATATGAATTTTTGTTTGATTCCATAATTATCTATCATAGTATATGGTTATGGAAGGAGAACGGCGGTTTCTAATCAAGGAACCGAATCTGAGTCCGTAATAGAGTGGTCGTGTGAAGGATGCTAATTTGGAATTGAAATTGTATGACCGAATCAGCGATCAGACTTGACATTGCATACGGATTATATATGTACATCGTACGGTTTTAGTAAAGCAAATGTTGAAAACTGAAAATGAAGAATAATATGATTAATTATCATTGATAAATAAGATGTAGGTATATAAAAGCCAGAGCTAATTTGATGCCTTTTATTTCAGAAGAAAATTTGGTTGCCCAACTTAAAGGTACATGTTTACATTGTTGTTTGAATATAATGGTTTTATGATTGTGCCACTTTGCTTTTTTTGGTTTCGGCCCATAGTGGCGACTTGTGGTTGTTCTGATCTAGCCGCGCAAAGGAGACGCTGGCGAAATTTTTCGAAAATTTAAAGAGTTAGAAATTCTTAAGAAATTTTTGATAACTAAAATTTGTTTTTTGAGTTATAACCTGAAATGATCAAATGGCTGATACTAGGTAGAAATATATGAATGAATTTGGAAACTTAATAAAAGTAATAACTAGATTTCAACAAATTGGTTTTGGAAAGAAACTGGGTTTGGGCCATTTTTCTTACCATGGCAATTTCGATGAAGAAATTCTTTTAAGGGGAAAAGAATGTGATGACTAAGAATTTTAGTTATTTGAGTGTGGAAATTTTAATTAATTTTAAATATTGAAAGGTCAATTTTATAGATTAAATAACTTGAATTTCAAAATAGTGATTTATTGGATAATTTAATTGGTAAATTTAATAATTGAAATTGGTTAAATAATAGAACATTGATTTTTAAGTTAGATAAAAATAAATTCAAAGCTTATTTAACTATACTAAATTTTTTTAATATTTATATAATAATATTAACATTATTTTAAAGTTATTTAATTATTTTAATAATGTTTAAAAGTTATTTTTTATAGTTAATACGTTTTAAGAATTTATAAAACGGTTAATAAATTAAAAGATTAATTATTTAAGAATAATTACGATTTGAAATTAATGATTAGGATTATTAATACGGCTTTTAATAAATTATTATTTATAAAATGGTAAAGATTAATTATTTTTATTATTTCTTCAATAAATTTTGGAATGATTAATTATTATTTTAAGAAATTTAAAGTTAACGATTTCAGTTTATTTATAATGTTCATTGTTAATAATTATTATCATATAGTGATGTTTTGAGGTAAATGATTAAAATTATTTATATATGTTTCCGAGACTCGAAAATGGAGTCGAAAGACTAAGATTTTATAAAGGAGTTATAAAATGGTTCGAAGAATTAAGGAAAGGTTATTCGCAAGGTTAAAGAGTTTATAAGTGGTTAGACATTTATAAATGAATTTTAGAAGCGGGTTATAGATTTATAAAAGAAGTTTATAAATGGTATATGGATTCATAAAGAGTTATAAATGATTTTGAAATGTACAAGAAATTTATAAGTGACTGGATTCTTGGTAATGGAATTATTAATGTTTTTCGAAGATTTATAAAATGGTTTATAAACGATCTTGGAGAATTGTAAGGGGAATTATAAATGATTTGAGAATCGAATAAAAAGAAAACTTTTCTAAATTTTTGGATATACTTATACCGTTGTGATAAGTATATGGCTATTTCTAAATATGGAAATATAGTGATTTGCGTGTATATCTTTTAAATGTGTTTATATAAAAGTAATTTACAAAGTAATTGTATGTATAAAGACTTATTAAAGGAGGCTAGTGATTGCTTATATACTAAATCAATGTTGATTTTCCAAATGAAATAAAATCCTGATTGAATGTTTGTGTCTCGATAGTTAAATAACCGACTATCGAAAATGGACCCAAACGTAATTGTGGAAATATCTAGGAGAAACACGTGAGTTATATGGCACGGTCATCTCCGATTATGTTGTACTGTGCATATAAGTCTCGTTTCATTCTTCTAAGACAATGATAAGGAAATCCGTCCACTAACGGTAAGGAGGTGATCTCCGATCTTATCTTTGGTTGTTTATTACCTAGAGAACGGGGGTTGAGTTCACCGAAAATTATCAAATGTTGTTTCAAAGAGACCGAGATCGGATATGTTATCCGAAAAACACTTCGATCCAACGAATGCATTTTCGAAGTGAAGACATCATGATGAGCATGGAATCGAAGATAGAGATCTGAAGTGCAAGGGCTAATCGCTAATAATCCTAAGGGTGATTCCAAAATGGATGCAGTAGGAATAGTGCCTTTGGTTTCGTTCAGAACAAGAACGGACTTGTATGGTAGAATGCTACCAGCACATTGTCATTGGAGGTCAATGAGCATTCTAAGAGCAAATTTCTTGAAAGGTAATCGTAGCCTCAAGCCTCATCAACCAGGAATGACTAAAGGAGGTGAGATGCAACAGGGCTATGTGGGTCGCACCCATTAGGATATGTCATCGCCTTTCTAGATGACCTTTCATATTTCAAGGTTTTGTTGTGCATATGAGCTCAATGAACCGGTTGGGAACAACTAGCGTGATGACATATTCGGTACTATCCAGCGTGGGGTAGACAGATCCTTTGTTAGCAGGGCTCGTTTGGTACGATCTCGGTACATTGTTCTAGAGGTGTACTATGACGGAAAATACCCCAGTAGCCCATTCATTAGTTGGAATCCATTCTCCAATACGAGCTTTACGGTTTTAGTTGTATACCTAATATGTTGGAATGTGAGATGCAAGCATTTCATCTATATTCATATTTTACTTTGACCCGTAGACATTTATAATATAAATGGATTTTATAGAAAACGTTTTGGTTATCATAAGGTAGAAACTCATCCATATTTATGTGTAGTGTGGTCATATGAGATACCTTTTGATTTCAAAGATTTTTATATAGCTTTAAAATCTAGTTAGATGTGTTTTTCTCACGTGGTTTTCCAGACTGACTTGGGTGTTATTCTATTATAATACTTGGGTTAGACCGAGCATATTACCGAATAGTTTAAATGCTTGGAGTTTAAGGAGACGAGTTGGAAGCCCAAAGACATATTCACATAGATGGTTATTTTTCGCTGTATTCATTGTTGTGTTTGTCAGCATTTATGAGGACGAGAGGTTATAACTGTCTAAGTTGAAATAGGTTAGTATACTCTGATTGATGTCTGTACATGCATATATTAAATTTTTGTTTTTGCGTGAAGATTTATGGTATACTATAGATTATTCATTCTGCTGTGAGATTCTGTGTTGTTTAGTTTTCTTCTTATCTTCTTCCTTCTTTCTTTTCCCTAACAATCGGGTCTTCCGACATTCGATTATTCAGTAGGTGATACAATGGACGTATTAGTGTTGATTTTTGAGAGTTGAAAAGCCCGGTTCCTTACATTTGACTACTAGGCTGCCCAAAAAAATTTGACACCCAGAGTTTAAGGGAAAGATAATAAACTCTGGGTCAGTTATAAGACTGATGTGAGAAACTAGATATATGATTTTTTTGACAACAAAGGGTATCTTGTCACGACCTACATTTTCGATCCAAGAAATCGACAACAATACGTCCACTATATTACATGCCGACCAATCGAATGCCGGAAACACCAGATCGCTAAGGAAAAGCAGAAAGAGGTAGAAGAAGGAAATAGAAATAACAACAAAAAAATCTCACACTCGCAGCGGAACAATATTTAATATATAACAACTGATCTTTATAC
This sequence comes from Allium cepa, assembly GCA_030765085.1. Lineage (NCBI taxonomy): Eukaryota > Viridiplantae > Streptophyta > Magnoliopsida > Asparagales > Amaryllidaceae > Allium > Allium cepa. The sequence continues at coordinate 859,552,753 of CM060943.1, forward strand.
AAAAAGAACTATTACTATTTTTATACATTACATTATCAGAATACAACACAAATCAATAGCACAATACTGGACAGTTATAATAACTTATCCTCACAAAAGCGGAATATACAGCATACCATACACAGCGGAATATAAATCAAATACGGGTAATACGTCTTTGCTATCTATTTTGTCTCTTGTGCTCCATAGCATCCTATCCTGAATGTGAAATACTCGGTCTTACCCGAGCGTTATAATAAAATAACACCCAAGTCACTCTGGAAAACCATCTTGAGAAACACACTCAATTTGAATTATTAAAGTTTTCAAAATCCTTTGAAAATCACAGGTATCTCGTAAGACCACACCACAAATAAACACGATGGGTTTTTACCTTACGATAACCAAAAACATTTCATATCAATCCTCTGATATGATAATAGTGTCTAAGTGCAAATACTTGTTCAAACAGCTGAAATGCTTGCATCTCATATTTCAGCATAGTTGGCTACAATGGCCACAATCAAAACAGTACGACGCTTATTGGACAATGGATTCCATACGAATGACTAGGTACTTGGGTACCACCTGTCACGGTACGCGTCTAGAATAGCGTATCGAGGACCACCGCGGGATCCTCTACTACACAAGACCAGACTATCCTTGACCTGGATAGACCGAATATGTTATCACCCTTTTCCGAGCTCCTTCCATAATCATAGTATTAATATCCAAGGGTATCTAGAAAGGTGATAAACATACCCTAATTGGGTGCTACCCACTTAGCCTTATTGCATCCCCCTTGCTTTTTAGTCATTCTCGGTTGAGAGACTAGAGGCTATGATTACCTTTTCAGGAAAATTTCACTTAGAATTCTCATTATCCTCCAATGACAATGTACTGATAGCATTCATCCATACAAATCCGTCCTGGGTCCAAACGGAACCGAAGGCACTATTCCTACTACATCAATTTTGGAATCACCCTCATGATTAGTAGCGATTAGCCCTTGTACTTCGCTGCTCCATCTTAGACTACATGCTCTTGTCTTCATTTCGAAAACGTACTCGTTGGATCGAATTGGTTTTCGGATAACAAATCCGATTCCAGTCTCTTCGAACAATGTTCAATATTTTCGGTAAACTCAACCCTGGTTCTTCAAGAAATAAATAGATGAAAATAAGATCGGAGATCACCTCCTAACCATTAGTGGACGAATTTCCTTATAAACGTCCTAGAAGAACGAAATGAGTTTATACATATAGTATAGCACCTCGAACGCTAACTGTACCACATAATTGTCGTATTTCTCCTAGATATTTCCAAAGTTATATTTTTGAGTCTAGATTTTGATAGTCGGTTATTTAATTATCAAATAAACAACCATTCAACCAAATATTCCATTTTTCCACTGAATAACTCCAAATCTCATTTTATCTCTTCACCCAAAATATATGTACTTAAACTTATCGAATTTAGTAAGTTTACCAACTATTCCTTTCAAATGAATTTTTGAAACCACTTTTTAAAAAAATGGAAAGTACCACTGCGGTATCAAACCATGGATTCACAATTCAATGGTTGCCTCTCTATCCCAGAGAAATTCAAGACTTAACTACATGCACTCACTGCCTCCGATTACCCCACGCAAGTATACCAATACTTCCCGAAAACTCTATTTTATACTTTACAAAATAATACTTACGAAATTTCTATAATAATTTTCCAAGTTAACTTTAGACAGAACTACTTTTAAATAAAAGCTATTATATAAAATATCAATATTGAATAATTATCCTTTTAAAATAATAATACTGATTAAACCTTTAATAATAACTAACTGCTATAACTAACTGAATTAATATTTACTTCAACAATTTTAAAACAATTAAATAATAAATTTTTATAAAATATTCTTTTAAACACTTTTAAATTTCTAATTAATACTTAAAATTCTTTCTTTTTAAAATAAAGTTAACCTTTCCAGGAAATATATTTTCAACCCCAATATAGCCAGTCTAATTATTTTATAAATCCCTCTCGATTTATTTCCAGCTTGATTTATGTTCCAATTTCGTAAATTTCTTTTTCATATTTCTAAAAATAAAACTAATATTTATTTTTAAAACGATTTACCCATTTCCTTATAAATTCCCATCGTGAATTTATAATTTTTCAAATTATCCACCGATAATTCTTCACTCTATTTTATAAACTTCGTTTATAATCCCCATAATCTCATCTCCCGTTTATCACTGTTTTTCACAGCAATTAATCGATTTTAAATCGATTCTCTACATTAAATTACATTTTAAAATTAATTTCTTAGTTAACCCAAATTTATTCCAAAACCCACTAATTTCATATTCACGTCCTTTTTATGATTTAAAATCTTATTTAAATCTGGAACATCAATTTCATATTTTATTTTCAAAATGCCCCTTTTATTTACCTAACTATTTAAATCTTAAATTTAAAAAGATACATTCTTTTATACTTAAAACAATATCGCTTAAGTTCTTATTTTTTAAAACCCTTTAATTCACATTTATTCAAATATCTCTAGTTTTCCATATTCTGAAATTATTAAATAGAATTTTATAAATCAACTATTTATTTTTCCTAAATTCATTGCTTGTAAATTTATCCAACTTTACTGTAAATATTTTTACTTTAAAATTTCCCTTTTTATTTTCCTTTAAAAATTTAATATTTATATTTTTGATATTTTAAAATGCCAAAAATATATCCAGCAATACCATAGCATCCAATAAATACAATTTCCAATATAATCTATCACAGATTATTCAAATAAATCATATCACTGCATATGAAAATAATTTCAACACTTTTGAGGATTCTCGTTGGATCCCTCCAACCTATTTTCCCTACATCCATAGATGATAATACAATATAAAAATGTGAGTATTAGGCTCAGGTCCCTAATAAGTTTGAAAATACACATAAACCATAGTAAAAAAAGGTATGTAAATTAGGTCCGTTGAATTAAGGTACTAAGCAATTGCATATAGTTCTGCAATTATTCACTGAATAATTGCAGACATTTACGCAAATATATCTAGAAGTTGCATAAATTTATGTAATTTTTCTGGTGAATAATTGCGGAAATTTCTGCAATTTTTTGGTGAATAATTGCGGAATTTTCTGTAAATATTTGAAAAAATTGCGGAAATTTCCGCAATTTTTTGAAAAAATTGCTGAAATTTCCGCAATTTTTCAGTGAATAATTGTGGAAATGTATGCAATTTTTTGATATAATTGTATAAATATCAGCAATTATTCAGTGAATAATTGCATAAGTGTATACCATTATTCGGTAACTTAATTCTAGGGACCTAATTTACAAACTTTTTTTTACTGAGGATTTTGTGTATTTTGAAACTTATTAGGAACCGGTGCCAAACTGTCCCATATAAAAATATCAATCACACTACGAGGGGGATATCGTGGTATATAGGGTCTCATCTGCTATATACATGCGGGAATATCAATCACTCCAATATATATATATATATATAATATAACATTCAAACTGATAATAATTATCAAATTCACTCAATCAAGCAATAATTAATTTTAATTACTGAAAATTAATTGCATAAATTTCAAATTTGAGTGATATTAATTCATCTTGATTCATTTTCATTCTGAACATCCCGATTTTTAAATTTATCTAGAATCTTGGCTGACTCCGAAAAGTCTCCAGACAAATTTTAACCTCGTATGAATAAATTATACGATATATAAGACATCAATTTTATTAAATATCGCTAACTTTTAAATCGAGATGAATTTATGTTAATTTTAATTCAACAAGCCAAAATACCTTCCTCCTCTTCGACTCGATGATAGCTATAACATCACTTCAAAACTCAGCTACCATTTCCGGCCTAGAAACCCACCGTCTCGACCCACCAGAACCCACCGATCCCCCCTTGCCATCGCATCCAACCCCAACAGGACAGTCGCCTACCCCAAGCCCTACCATGCGCGTAAGAAAACAAAGCCCAACTCCCCTTTGCAAATGCGACTCCACCCAGAACGCTCGACCACTCATCGTCAGTCTCCGCTGCTCCACCGCCTACACACGGCCGTCACCACCCTATATGCACGCCATCCTCCTCAACCTCCTCTTCATGAAATTGAACGCCAGGAATACGAGCCCGAGCCTTATAACCACACACGACATGATGCCGACCGAGCTCAAGCCATCTCACCTCAAGTGCGCATCCATGCTTCACGAGTTCCTTGAACTCGATTTTGATTCCTTCTTTATATATATATATATATATATATATATATATATATATATATATATATGAATGAATACATTCGAATAGAAGGGGATAGGAGGAAAAGACATGATTTTGTTTGAATTGGAACAGAAGAAAAGGAAGAACGAGATTTTGAACGAATCCAGCTGCTCTTCTTTTTTTTTCGAAGTTGATTTTTATTTTCTTTCCTTTTGCAATCGAGCATGGATTTAAGAGGTGAAGGAAGGGACAGGTTGCATGTAAAAAATATTTTTGCGTGTTTGAATACACTTCCAACAGTGATTTGAAGAGAGGTTAAAAGTGCTGATGTGAATTTATTTGTCAAAACAATTTTACATATATTATTTAAATTTCTAAATCGTCTTGAATCCGTAGCTTAAAATTTTGACCTCCTATCGAGGCTTGCCACTAGGCATTTATAATGTTATACCTTTATTTTGAACGTGATAGAAAAGGTTTCGAGTCTTAATTTGATCATATGGAGAAGATTACTTTTTGGACCCAATTATTAAATTGAATTTTCGATATAGATTTTCACGCGTTTATATCCCGTACGACCAAACGATAATTCCAAACACTATGAAATTTGAAACCCCGATAATAATACACTATTATGGATCCAATGGATTAGTTTTGTCAAAATCCGAGACTGTGCCTTAGAAGGCTGTTTTTAAATATCAATTTAAACGATATATTTTTAAAACTAAACAAATCACTATTAAATTCAAATTTAAAACTTTTATTATCTTCATTATTATCAATATAAATTTTATAAGCCTTTAAATTATTTTTAACAAGCTTAAAACTCCAGATTAAATAATTTAAGTAATTTCTAATTATTAAATTCAAAAATTAAATTGTCCAATAATTTTTTTATTTGAAATTCAAGTTAAAAATTAACCTTTAAATATTTAAAATCATTTAAATATTCCAATTCAAATATCCAAAATTCTGGGTCGTTAAATTCCTTCACCCTTATAAGAATTTCGTCCTTGAAATTGCTTGGTAAGAAGAATGGCCCAAACCCGTTGACTATTTTCCCCAAAACCTATCAATTTAAATAATTCTTTCAAACCAATTTATTTAAACCACATTATCACTATCACTAACTTCCGATTTCATCTATGTTTTCCAAATAATATCTTTTACTCAACCATTTCAAATTAAAATCCCAAATTAAATTTTAATTATCCAAAATTTCTTCAAATTTTTTCTAACTCCTTAAATTTTCGAGAAATTTCGTCAGCGTCTCCTTTGTGCGGCAAGATCCGAAAAACCATAAAACTGCCTCTACGACTCCAAATCATCAAAAGAAAACAAAAGCCAAGTGGCTCAATCGGTAAATCATCAATTTCATACACAATTTAAACACATACTTTTTGTCAGGCAATTTAATTTTTTTCTGGAATCGAAGTCAATAATTTAGCTTTTGCTTTTAATTACCTGCATCTTATTTACCAATAACATCCCATCACGTAATTAAAAATCATTTTATTTATTCCTTTTCAAAATTTTCTTTACTTAAGCCATACGATGTACATATGTCCTCCACACGCAGTATCAACTCTGATCGCTCAATTGATCACACAATTTCACTTTCGAACTAGTAACATTCACACAATTCTTTAGTGCGGACTCAGATCTAATTTCTTGATTAGAAACCATTATTATCCTTGCATAGTCGTATACTATGATAGAGAATTCCAAAATCGATCAAAAATCCACATCCAGGGCTCGCCGTCGAAAATCGAGTGAAATCTCAACTCTGATCGATATAACTATCTCGAATTTCTGTGCTTAAATCTGGATCAAATCGTTATGTGAATAAGATAATATAAGCACAACTTACGTATTAATTTCCAATTGATTATTATCTATCTCCAATTCTTTTATTCTCACTCATTTTAATTTCTATCCACTTATTCACAGTTATCCTTTTACACAACTTTTGTTAAATCTTCATTCAAATACATACTCAATATATATTTTCCAATACCAATTTTTTTTTACTTCAGAACTTCACCATTAACTTCTTAAGTTTAATATAAATATTTTATACAACTCCTTGTATTTATTTCCACTTCACCATTTTGGTTTACATCCATTTTTATTCAAACTAAATTTTCAATTCCATTTGAATTCAATTTGTCTTCTAAATTTTTAAATATTGAATTTATCAACCATTTCTCAAACCGTGTTTAATTCACCAATTTACTTCATATCTCAATCAAATTTTCTTTCCAAACTTTTATTTTTTTTAGTCCACTCGAACAAAAATTTCCATCTCACATAATTCAAATTAAATATCCCATTCCAATATTCAATTTCAATTTCAGTTACTTACAAATTAAATTAATTTGTTCATCCACTAATTATTTCCATCTTAATATTTTCTATTTCACTTATTATTTTCAATTGGCCTACTTAGGCTAAATTTTCAAATTTCTCTTATATAACTTCATTCTAAGTTAAATTTCACTCCACAAAATCAAATTTCAAAATTTCTTAAGTTATCAAACTTACTAATATTCTATTTACCAATTTCTTCCAATTCACTTCATTTAATTGGTTTACTTTACCACCTTATTTCATTATCACACTTACTTTTATTTAACTCTTCTTAAGTTAAATTTTATCCCAATAATCAATTCTAGATTTTATAAGTTTTTCAAACTTATTTGTATACCATAAACATTTTAAACCGAACTCCAGAGGTTTTTAAAAACTACTTAAGTATTTCAAAATTATTTTGAAAATCAATTACATATACACAATCCATTTGTATGTTAAATTATCCCTTTGAATTTCAAAATCAAACCAATTTTGCAAACAAATCCCAATTCAAACATTTGAGGTAGCAATTCCTCCCTTGGAAACTCGAAAATGAAGGTCGATGATGCTTCAGTCATCACCGAAATTATTTTCCAACGACCGAAGTGAGTTCAGTGCTTTTATTCTTTTAAAAACAATTTTAAAATTTTTATTCCTAATCTCAATAGATCTCATCTCCAATTCAAAAATATTTCTAAATATATTACTATTGTTTTCCAAGACTTGAAAAACATTTCAAAACCGACGGAATTTAAATTCCTAAGTTTCCAACTTTTAAATCCTTTATAAATCGTTTTTATAAACCATATCATCTTTAAATGTTCCTTTCGAATCTTATTCCAATTCAATTTTTAAATCACATTTATAAACTCATTTTTTTACAAAATCCATTTGGTTATATAAATTAATTTCTTAACGTTTGGTACAATATCAACTTTTATTTAATTACCACAACACATTCATGATAATAATTTGATATTACCAATGCCTAACAACCAAGCACACCATATCTAAATATAATAATCTGTTGAAAATTATTTCTTTTATATATAAAAATAATTTAGGTAAAATTATTTCATTTACCCCATTTAAAACAATACTATGTCAAATTACTCTTTTACAGTGCTTAGAGATCCCTATCAATAACGTTAATTACTCACATTGACCAGAATCCATAAGCACTCAACAAAATAATAAAAACAACTTGTATGGACAATAATGATTTTATATTCACTACCAAATACACGCTCATATCTATTAATACACTCATACTCATTCTAGGATGTTACTGACTCTATCTCTAATGAGTAATCTTCACTACTTGTATGGACAAATGTCTGACATTGCATTTCTAAAATGCACATACATTGATTTTTATGAACATACATCCATTTGGTGGTGTAGAAAATAACTCTCTTACACTTAACACCCTTTTTTAAGATGTACAAGCTTAGAGGTTGCACATTTGTGGAAATCAATGGTGTGTGATGGAATTGGCAATATGGCATTCCAAGTGGAATGTGTGATGTGAATGGTAATTGTTACCTCGGGCCTCATTATCCGAAAATGGCTAAAATAGCGAATGTCGTAAGGCTATGTTGTTTGCAACCATTAGGGTATGGTCTTCACCTTTCTAGATTACTCTATATATGTCGATTATGTTGTGTATGCTAAGAGAGCTCTCGTATAGGTCAAGAACAATCGAGGTGATGTGATATTCAATTTTATCCACCACCAGATGAGTCTATGGGTAGGCCGGTCTTGCCAGGTGCAAAGGTTTTAAAGTTGCTAATCCTCGGTACATTCCTCTAGAAAAATACATAATGGAAGGTAGTTCCCTTGTTTCCATTGTATTGAATCCATTCTCTGGTACGAGCCTTTACGGTTTTAGTTGTAAACCTATTATGCTGGAATTTAATCAATGTAACAATTTCTTCTATGATTAATATGTATTTGTTTACTAGACACTGTTATAATATCAGGGGATTTTATATAAAGTGTTTTGGTTATCGTAAGGTGATAACATGTCTATGTTTATTTGCGATGTGGTCTTATGAGATACCTTTGTTTTTGAAAAAAATTATAACTTTGAAAATTAAATTAAGATCATTGATATTATATTATATGTTGTTCCATTACGTTATGAGATTTTGTATTGTTTGGTTTTCTTTCACATTTCTCTCTTTTCATCTTTCTTCTATCTTTCACCAAATTATTGACCTTTTTGTTCAATTCAAGTAGGACATGTGTGGTTTATTGTCAGCTTGAAATGTATGGAATTGCGGGTCGTTGCATTTACATTTGTCGTATATTGTTTTGTTTGAATATATATGTATGTGTGCATATGTATAAGTATATACATGTATGTGTGTGTATATATGTACGTATGTATGTAATAATTGTAGATTTTATTTAAATATTTTGACGAATTCAAAATAATTTCAAATTGATATCCTAATATATCCTGTGATAATTTACAACTTTAAAATAAATCTAGCTCTAAGTAAATATCTATTTAAAAAATCAAATTCAAATTTTAAATAATACATACATGATCTAAAAAATATATTTATTTATTTATTTTATTCGATATATACATATGTTTTACATTAACATTATATATATATATATATATTTGTATATGCGTTTGCAAATAGTTAGTAAGTAAATAAATGTATGTATTAATAATTAATTTTCTTAGTTCGCCCAAGAAAAGTTTTTAAATAATACACACACACACACAATACAAATGGAATTGATACAAATTTTTTATAATGCATGCATTAATTTATTTAAATAATTTAAAATGTCGACAATATTAATAATTATAGTGGAGAAATAACCTTTTTTAAATCCTAAAATACATACATTTAAAAATTAATTTTAAATAATTTATTATATATATTGCACCTAATTTCTATATATATAATTATATTTTTCCGTTACATAATTATTAAAGCTATGCGAAAGTAATTTAAAACTTCTAAAAAATATATTTAAATACGTATAATAAGATTGAAAATAATATACATGTTTAAAAATGTATTCATGTTTTTTACTAAATCAATTCAAATATATACATGAAATTGGCCAATAAAAGGTAGTTATAAGAATAGGAATTTATGCAGCATGAATATGATGAACAATATATACAAAGATAACATTATCATAGAAATTGAAATATTAATAAAATAGTAGCCAATGATATGCACATTAAATGAAGAACCAACTCCTAAATTCAATCGAACCACCTCTAGAAATTGCAGCAGACTATAGATAAATACCACTCTTTGTTTTAAATGTTTATGTACGAATTTTTCATTTGAAATTTAGCTGCTATAAGCCTTGGAGTTTTCGGCTGTATGGGTAGAGAAAGGGAGAAATGAATGGGTCTAATGTGTTTATATAGGTTTCTAATGGAGTAAAAAGTGGATATCTAATTCCCTTTGTTTACTCAATCTTTTCTACCAATTATATGGAGAAACTATGACTTTTTTGACGTATTGGAATAACTTATATTTTTTAAATAACCAATGCTATTTTGAAATTAGAAAATTCATAAGGCCGTTTGTTTTAGATTTAGAGTTTATTTACGAGAAGAATTTTTACATATTTTAACATAACATCCCAAATGAACTGTTGAAGGTTTTAATTAGATTTAAAGAAACAATTTTACTTTTCATTTTTCCTTTTCAAAATTTTCTTTCACCTTATAGGATAAAGGGGAGAAATAACTTAAATCCATTATAATAAAATACTTTTTTTCCAAACAATGGAATAGTAAGTTCTAAGTAAATAGGATTTTTAAATACCTCTGTTGGACATACCTAATGTGATCACCTTAACCCATCCTTCCTAATATCACATATAATTCCTCTTAGAACTCTAGTCACATATACACAAGGGCCCTTCCAAAGAATCAGGTAACCATATTTGAAAGGGAAATTGTGCAGATTTAGCAATCACGTCAAGGAATAAAAAAGATACACAAATAGTGATAAATAAAGAATTTACTCCATTATTATGAATTAATTTAGTAACTATTTTGAAGATTCATAATTGGAAAATTCGTAGGTTCAATTCCTACTGGATGTATGTCAATAAGAATGTTCAATTATCTATTGGAATTGCTCTGTATTAATGAAATCTCATCATCTATACATAACGAATTGCCTCTTCTCCGGAGGCCGATCAATAAATGAGTCTTTATGAGCCTTTAAAATTTACAAACACATTTTATGATTAACTTATCTAAATAAAATTTAAACACTTATCGATATCGTATGTCGATAGTACATATATAGCTTTTACACACATAGCCAATTAATTACTAATGATGTCAAAGACCAAGTAAAAATTCAATTATTAATATTTCATAAATATTAATTAATTTAATCAATTTACAAACATTATAAATTAATTAAATCATATGGTATTTTAGAGTATTAAATTGTATAGGTGTGTGACTCAAATGTGTAAATTCAGTCAGCGATAAATATCAACAATTTGAATATTAACGTTCCTACATCATCTTAGCTAATGGTCTGAAAATTTTTCTGAATGTATCGCTTACTCATATTTCAATAAATTCCAATTTTATCATTTTAAGTGTTACTTTGTAGTAATGATTATTTATACAAATTTTCTTCATCAAAACTATGTCACTTTATGACATATGGAACTTGGTTTTGGTCTAAATTCCAATATCACTTATATACAATTTGTTTAATCCAAATACAAAGTCATTGGTTCAGTAATAACAATTATTATTAATCATACTACTATAGACAAAACCATTGACTTTGAGTTGATTATAGTTGACCATGACACCAATCTCGTATAACCGAGGAGATGAATTTTCTATTGAATAGTATTTCACTTCCAATGCTTTAAGTCAGACTCGAAAGTGTTTGATGAGGGACATGTTATGATTTCACTATAATTAAAGTGGACCATCCATATAAAAGTTCATAGCATTCTCAAGTCGAAAGAACTATATAATATCGTCACTTTGAGATTTCGTATCTGACCTCGGTTATTATTAATAAGGTAACCCTCGAGAGGGTCGTTCCATAATTATCCAATAACTATTATTACGTAGCCACTAGATGCCTCCAGCAGCTATGAGTAATACATTGTCTAACATTTTTAGAGCGTTGCATGCCACAATCTCGATGGATGAACCGATATCATATCTCAAAACGTCTTGACCAGGAATAATTAAGAAAATAGGTTAAATTTAATGTGATGAATTTCTCATGATTATAATATTTGCAATTACTATCACATAGCACTTTATTTGAGAATTTTCTATTTTATATACTTAAATTAAATAATTAACTAACACAACACAGTATGACAAGTATATAATAGATATAAAAACATCTTTTATTTTGAACACTTAAATTTATAACACCTCACACACACATAAATATATATACTTAAAACGATATTTCTTTTGTCAAAATTCAAGTTCAAAACATTTTTCCTTATACACTCTTTACCTTATAAGCATAACACAAACGTCATTACATTTCGAAAGAAATGAATCCTACCACCCTCTTAATTATACATACCAAAATATTTTCTTTCAAAGTAAACATTAAAACGACATATATACATACATGTATTCTTCTTCATATTTAATTGGGTTATGAACATCAATAATTATATAGAGATTAAAAGAAGAAATTGAAATTGGAAATATACAGTAGGCCAATAAATTGACATAACTTGTAACATTTTTTCAAGGCATTAAACATCAAATTTGTGACGATCCAGAATTTTTGGTATTTGAATTTGAAAATATTTAATTGATTTTAGATATTTGAATGATGGTTTAGCTTGAATTTCAAAATTAACTATGATTTTGTCAATTTAATTATTGAATTTAATTTATTGAAGTTGGATAAAAATTTGAATCTTCAGTTTTAAACCGAATAAAAATACTTCAATGGCTTAGAAAGTTTATATTGATGATACTGAGGTTAATGGAAGCTTCAGAATTGGATTTGGAAATGTTTTGTTTAGTTTTGAATTTATATCATTTTAATCGATATTTAAAAATAGCCTTCCGAGGCACAGTCTCGAAATTCGATGAAACCAGTTCCATTGGATCCATAATATTGTATTATTATCGGTTTTCAATTTTCGTAGTAATCGGAGTTGCCGTTTGACCTTGGCAGCTCAAAACGCATAGAAAATATTTTAATCGATTTAATTTAAAATTGATCGTTTACTTCTGTAGCTTGCGTATATGATCGAATTAGCCTTCGAAACACGTTTCATTGCATACGGAATGGGGGTATAACGTTATGAATGCCTAGCGGCGCGCCTCGATAGGAGGTCAAAATTTCATGTTGTGTTTGTCGAGATAATTTGAATATGAATTTAAATTAAAATATATTTATACCCTAAGTCAACGCAGCAGCCTACTTTCTTTCAATATCAAAATTTTCTCTCTGAAGTACTACAGCCTTCCTTCATACGCCAACGTCTCGTCCTTGTCTCCCCGTTTCTTTACAAATCTCACGCAAATCATGTCAAAAGCAGAAACAAAGTAAAAAATCAAAGATCAATGGCCGAAGCCCTTTTTCCCCTCTTTCGTTTGAAATTGAATCACAGGCAAAAAAAATGGCCGCACGAAATCAAGATCAATGGCCTCCTCAAGAAATCGAATTCTCTCAAAGTTGTGAGTTCCCCTCTTCCTCTTCTGTTCGAAACCAAGCTGCCTCCTCCTTCATTAGCGAATCGACAAATCTAACCTACCTTTCTCCTTCAATCCATCCACGATGAATGCGTATCGATCTAGAGTTTCATGGCCGCAAAATGAATCGCGATGGGTAGATGGAGTTTCAAGAATCGTGACGTGATCGAAGCTGTGGGTTTGCACGCGATGAGCTGCTGAACGCGAGCGACTCGATGGCATAGCCAATCGATAACTCGGGTCTGGTTTATTTTTTTGCAGCCGCGCCGATTTGCGAAATTCAATAATGCAGATTTCTGGGTCTGGTGATGGTGGATGGCTCGCGAGCATCTTCGCATGGGTGTTGAGGTTTGCAGAGTCTGGAATTCGCATTTTTCCAAGAGGTATAGCTGCTTTTATTTTTAATTTAAGCTATATACATATATTTGTAGATTTAAAAAACTTGATAATATAACCTGTTATAAAAATTTAATAGAGTTTTAGTTTAAAAAATCAGATGGAGGTATAGTTACAGCTAACAGAATATATATATGCGCACATGCATGTTTCAATTTAAAAATATATAGGATTTTAAAATGTTGAAGAATTTTATAGAGATAGATTTAAAATATAGATGTAAAATCTGTAAAGGTTATTTTCATAATATTTAAATGCAGTTTATGTAAATACAGATATATAGAAAAAATTTGGGAATCTATATTTTTAATGCTTAAAGTTATATAAAAATTTGATTTATATTTTAGTGTATGTAGTTTCAAAAAATAAAAGAAAGAAAATATGCATGTATATATTTTTGATTCATTCAGTTATGTTAAAATAATTTATTAAGGTGATATATTGTTTAATTAGCTTATCTAAATTATTTTAGTTATAAGAAAATAATTATTTAAAAGGAAATTAGTTTAAAATTTTAATTCTTTGATTAAGATTAAATTATTGGTTAAAAAAATGTTTAACTAACTTATCTAAATTATTTTAGATACTAAAAGATTTTAAAAAGGGAATTTTAAAATGAATTTGTTTAAAAGTAAAAATACTAGTTTAAAATAAAAATTGTTAGCTAATTAAATTTATTAAAGGAAAATGGGTTTAAGAAATTTAGTTACTAGTTTAAACTAAATAAATCTATTAAATGGAAATTTATTATTCGATTATTTCGAATATTAATAAATTGTACAAGGTTTGAAAACATGAAGGAAATAAATAGGAATGGAAATGGATCGCAAATCAAAGGTGAGATCTTCTCACTCAATCAGATTCTTTCTGATTAAATTTTAAATAGTTAGATTTAAAATTGTTGATTGTGTTGATTGTGTGTTTGGATAATAATTATTATCAGTTGTATTGATATAGACCCTATGCGCCGTATAACAGCGGATGATATTATATAAAATCCCATATACTGTGATATTCCACCTCGAAGTGGAATGGGTATTTAATTGTTGTGCAAACATCTGTGGATGCAGGGAAAACAGGTTGGAGGGATCCAACTGGATTCCTCAAATATTTGAATTAGTTTCAATATTGTGTGTTGATTTTTTGTAATCTATGTGTGACTATTTATGATTGAAATTGTTGAAGGCTATAATTTAGCCAAATATATATTTGGTATCGTAGGATACCAGAAATAGATAAAATTTGATTTTTGAAATTTAGTAGAAATTTATAGTAAATAAATTTTAGAAAATTGAATAAATTTAAAAGGAGGAATTTGTTCCAAAAGATAACAAATTTGGTGTTGAAATAAATTTAGAAATCAATTTTGGAAATTGATTTGGTATTTGGAAATAAATTTGGAAATCAATTTAGAATTTAATTCAGTGCTGAAAATGAATATTTAAAAATCGATTTGAAAATCGTATATCAAGGGATATTTAGAAGTTTAAATTCATAATGGAATCTTATAAAATAAAGGGGAATTTGTTTTAAAAATAAAAGCGTGGAAAGGAATTTACGGATTTGGAACCTAAATTTAAAGTAAATCCAAAAGGATTTATAAATTGATTTGAATTAACCATTTTGGAGTGGAAGGTGTACTTTCCCTGGAAAGCCGAGTATATTTTAAGTAGCTTTTGAAGTATAAATCAAAAGTTCTAGGAATTGTTTTGGAAGAATATTGTCGGAGAAATTATTTTTGGGATTATCTTAAACATATAAAATAAATACTTATTTAATTAATTATAGAAGGGATTATTTTAAAAGCTAAATTGATATTTGTTTTAGAAAATGGATATTTAAATAGTTATATCCTATCTACTAATTTTATTTTAAAATTAGTTTGGACTTGAATTTTTATACGAGATTTTTATATAATATTTTCATAACTAATATTTAAGTAAGTATTTTAAAATTGTTTTATTTCAAATATTTCCAAGTATATATGTTTGGAGAAGTAATTTAAATTATTTTAAAATATTTTAACACGGCAGACCTTCAGTGGAAACAAATAATATTGGGAATCTTATCCCGCAAGTGAAAAATGATTTGAATTTTTTTTAAAAGGATTAAAAGGTGAAAAATAATTTGAAATTTGTTTTCAAATGGTTGAAGTGTAAAATTGTATCTTGCAAAGATATTTTGAAAATAATAATTGGGGAAAAATTATTTGGAATCCAGTGATTGTTGCAAATGTTGATTGATAGTTAAATAACCGACTATCAATATTTTCCTTTTAAATGGAATTTGAATTTCGATGCGACCGGGGGTCAGATTCCAAGTGGATATCTGAAAACCACATCGAATCTTTGTTATTCGTGATAGATCTTTTATTTAAAAGATCGAAGTGGAAAATTGTTGTGATTTGTTGAAATCTGAATGTAACACTTATTTTAAAAATAAGCGCTCGTTATTCGGATTAGCCGGGAGAGGACCTTGTGTCATAAAACCCATTCCAAATAACGATACGACGAAATGGGATTGCATTTGAAGACGGTGTTGAAGACCGGGTATTTTCGAAAGCAAAAGGACTACCTGTCGATTGTCTCTGCACCGGGTTGCTCCGGTACAGAGATTTTATCACCCTTTGTGATGGGGATCCCGGACGTGACTAGTGAATATCCGGATTTGCAAGGACTTCTTTTGAAGTGCCTTCGGTTCCGTTCGATTCTATAACGGACTTGTATGGATGTGTGTCTGAGATTACACTTTGAGATGTAAAGCCGGGTTCTATCAAATACATTTCTGTTGGTGGTGGAGGATTTATTCTCTTAGCTTAACACCCTTCTCTGAGACGTTCGAGCTCTGAGGTTATGTAGTTGATGGTTACTAGCGATACATTCCCAATTTGGTAATGTGGCATACAAAGTACTGCTGATCATTTATTGGTCAAAGCATGACTTTGCGAAAAGTGTAGCTTTGTGGATGAGACCTCATCGGACCTTACACCCCGAAAATGGTCGAAACAGGAAAGATGCGGCAAGGTTCTGAGGATCGCGCCCTTTAGGGTATGTCATTTCCTTTTGGAAAAGGGTGGTGTCGGGTATGGAGCCCTGATATTTAACCTTTGTGGTTACTGCAAATACTTTTCTTTATGGTTGGTGTAGAGGATCCGCGAATAAAGGTCCGAAAGGACCGGGGGATGGCATACTCGTGTAGTAGTTACCTAGTTATAGAGGTAACCCGGCCTTGTGCTGGCAGAGAGCTGGTTAAGTTCTCAGGACGTCCCTCCAGAGGCGTACCCATGTGGTAGTAGGAAATTCCTTAATCTAACCATTTGTTGGAAATCCAAAGAAATAATACGAGCCATTTACGATTGCATTGTAACCTGCCTCCTCAGGAGGTAGCTATAGTAGGCATAATATAATGGTACCTATGCTGGCTAAGATTAATATTATACTTTCGAAATGTTTTCCACACTATGCACTAATGATAATATTAAAAAGGATTCTGCATAGCAAGCATGTTTGACTATCATAAGGAGAAATCTCCTCCAAGTCTGTGATTGCACTATATGTGTGCCGGGAGGCCTTATAGTAGTTTCATTTTCCAAAAAGCATAACGGATTTCCTTTTTTTTGAGAAAAAAACTGTTTTGAGATCTCATACCAGTCCCACGACTGACCTTGCTTATCTAGGTGAAATGTGATGGGGGTTCTCACTTTGCATTAGGTGGCGAACGGGAGACTCTTACCCCCACACGTCCTCTTTAAGGGGTTGGTTAGGCGTAAGCCGTGACCGTCGAAAGGTCGGCCGTAAAAGCAAGTGCAGGTACCATTGTAAGCCACAACGGGGCTGGGATGGTTGAAAAGCCTACCAGTCGAGATTGGCCGCTGTCGATGGTTGAAAAGCCTAGATCTTTACATTTGGTATCAGAGCATTTGGTTAAGCGACAACCCTGGCTCTGTTGGGTATTACTCGTTAGAGATAGAGTCAGTAGTACTCCAGAATGAGTGTGAGTGTAATAATAGATATGAGCGCGTATTTGTTAGTGAATATAAAATTGTTTTATATTGTGTTGACTTATCGGTTGGTTGTTTATAGATTTTGGTCAGTGTAGTTTGTCCAACTGTATCGATAGGGGTTTCTAAACTCTTAAACAAGATAAATCAACACAGTATTGTTTTAAAATCGGGTAAATGAAATAACTTTACCCAAAACTATTTTTTTGTATAAAAGAAATGATTTTCTATAAATTTTTATGGTGTATGGTTGCTTGGTTGTTAGGAATTGATGATATTGAATTATCATCATTATTGTATGGAAATTTAATAAGAAATAATGGTATATCCAAAGATTTGGAGATAAATTCAATTAACAAATGAAATTTATAAATATGAATTGAAAGGATAAGGGAACGAATTCATATACAAATGAGATTTGTAAATGTAAATTGTAAATGTGATTTATAATTTAGAATAAAATTCATTAATGGAATGAAATTGCTAATGTGAATGTATAAATGAGTTTTATAAATTGAAATGAGATGCCAGAGTAATCTTTGAAACACAGATTAAAGGATTTGGATTCAAATTTCAAAAGATTAAATTTCTTTAATTTGAAAATGGTTTCCAAAAGTCTGGAAAATAATTATTTGAGAAATATTTTTGAGTTGGATATGAAATCTGGTGGGGTTTTAAATTTAAAAATATTTGGAAAAATATCTTGAAGGGATATAATTGATTTCAAAGTTGGTTTTGGAATGTGAGTAATTGTTAAAAGACTCTGGAAATCTCTAAAATGTTACGATATCTAAATAAGTTTGATAACTCATAAAAATATTTGAAATTTGATTGGAGTAAGATTCAAATTGAAAAGGGATAAATAAAATTAAGTGTGGAATAAATTTGTGAATGAACAAATGAGTTAACATTTGTGAGTAAATGAATTGGAATTGAAAAATGGAATGAGATTTGACTTGGATCAAGTTGAATAAAAATCCAAACTTGGGAAAAATAAAAATAAAATGGATTGAATTCAAGTAAACTAATATGATAATTAATTCATGAAATAGGAAAGTTGAATTAGTTAAATTAAAATTCAATTTTGAGTTAAATTTGCAGATAAATTCAAGTAAGTAGAAATAAATTGAAAGTTTCCTTGTTATTGATAAAATAAATTCGAGATGAATTGAGAATGGAAAGTTGAAATTTAAAAATGGATAAGTGAGTAAAACTAATTTAATTAAATTAGTCGATGGAATGGATTTGATAAAAGAAAATCAAACCAGGGATTTAAATTAGGAAGTGTTACAAGGAAAAATAAATTTGAGTTTTGAATTGAGTAAATTGTGAAATCGTTGTTATCAAGTTTTATGGAATGGTTGTGAATGAAACTTGTTTGATTGATGAAATGCAAATGAATGGATTAGAACTAAAAATGCAAGTATAAATAGACAATGAACTATTGAATTAATATGATGTGAATTGGAATGTCAATGAAAAAAAAACTTGGTTTTGAAAAAATTGATGCCAAGTATAGTTGTTTTGTAAGCTATAATTTCATAGTGAATGCATACTTGGTTTGCTCAATATACATAAATGAGGTTTATAAAACGGATGCTAAGCAAAGATTTTTGTATATCAATGCTTCAAAATGAATGTGAATATGGAATGCAAATGAATTGAATAGAATCAATTGGAAATGAAATAGAATAAAGAGTAAATTGAGTTTGTACCAATTTAAGTTAGTTATAAACTAGATTGGATATTCTATTAAGTGAATATCGTCAAATTTGCACAGAAATGGTTGTCATTTGACGCAAACGTGACTGCATAAAATTCTATGTGTTAAGGAAAGCCAAAAAAATTGATTTTGGAATCAATTGAAATGGATATGAGTTCGCTTCGGTTAAAAAATGAATTGAATGAAAGAAAGTGTGTTGTAACCATTGAAATTGAATGGAAATGGTGTGTGATTTAGTTGTAAGCAACTAAATTTTTTTCGAAACGATATAAATTGCTAATGGAAATAATTTTGAATATTTTTCTTGTGAAAACTATGTGTTTACTGTTGAAAATGAGTGAAATGTAAATGAATTTCCTATATATGTCACTTATGTGTTTAAACTGAGTAAATACAGGTACATGAGTGTCGTTTGGCTGGATTTGGTCGCGCTAAAATGCTAACAATAAGCCGCTTGCTTAAAAATGCTAAATAAGGTATGCCTACGCAATAAAAATAGGAAATATGAACTGTTTTTGCTTTTTCCGACCGGGTGGTTCGATGTATATGTATTTATATCTTTTGTCAAATTGCCAAAGCTCCTCCGTACAAAGGAGACTGTGCCAAAATTTTCTGAAAATTTTGGGAGTTAGAAATTTTTGGAAAAAAAATTTTATTAGCGACAAACGATTTCGAATTGGAAATTTAAGTAAATTAGTGAATGAAACTAATTAAAAATAATAATTTGAATCGGTTATAATTGAAAGATAAAATTCAATATTCGGAGTAGAAGATAAATTGAATTCAAGTAGAATTGAAATTGTGAATTGAATTCAAAGGAAATTGAAAATGCAAGATTGAATGATAATGGATATAACTTCAATAGTGAGGTAAAAATGGTATATGAAGTATATATTGAAATTCCGTAAAGGAATGTGCAAAAAAAATGATATTTGAATGTTGTAATTGGATGTTATGGCTAGCAGGATATACAGTTGTATTAAAGGAATTGGAATTGGGATTTGATTTTCGAAAATAAAAGTTGAATTGCTCGACAAAAAGGTATGTATTTTGATTTCAGTATGAAATTTGGTGATTTTCTTGTCTAGTCACTTGGCTTTTTGTTTCTTTTTGAAATCTGGAGGCCTGTGGTGCCATTATGTAGTTTGTACCGAGCTAGCTGCGCAAAGAAGACACTAGCGAAATTTTTCAAGAATTTCGAGAGTTAGAAAAATTTTGAGAAATTTTGGAAAGTCTAAAACTTGAATTTAAATTTAAATTTGAATTGATTAAGTAAACAATGTTGTTTGGAATCTATGATTAATTTTGGAAAGTTAATTGAAGCGATAATGGGTTGTCAACAAAAAAAATTTGTTTGGCAAGTTGATAAAACTGTTAGTTTTGGAAAGATGGCAAATGGGTTAAGGATCGTTCTTCTTAACTTGTAATTTCGGGACGAAATTCTTTTAGGGGGGAAGGATGTGACGACCCAGAATTTTTGGTATTTGAATTTGAAAGTATTTAATTGATTTTAGATATTTGAATGATGGTTTAGCTTGAATTTCAAAATTAACTATGATTTTGGCAATTTAATTATTGAATTTAATTTATTGAAGTTGGATAAAAATTTGAGTCTTCAGTTTTAAACTGAACAAAAATATTTCAATGGCTTAGAAAGTTTATATTGATGATACTGGGGTTAATGGAAGCTTTAGAATTGGATTTGGAAATGTTTTGTTTATTTTGAATTTATATCGTTTTAATCGATATTTAAAAATAGCCTTCCGAGGCACGGTCTCGGAATTCAAGAAAACCAGTTCCATTGGATCCGTAATATTGTATTATTATCGAATTTCAATTTTCGTAGTAATCGGAGTTGTTGTTTGACCCTGTTAGCTCAAAACGCATAGAAACTATTTTAATCGATTTAATTTAAAATTGATCGTTTACTTCCGTAACTTGCGTATATGATCGAATTAGCCTTCGAAAACACGTTCCATTGCGTTCGGAATGGGGGAATAGCGTTATGAATGCCTAGCGGCACGCCTCGATAGGAAGTCAAAATTTCATGTTGTGTTTGTCGAGATAATTTGAATTTGAATTTAAATTAAAATATATTTATACCCTAAGTCAACAAGTAGCCTACTTTCTTTCAATATCAAAACTTTTTCTCTGAAGCACTGCAGCCTTCCTCCATACGCCAACGTCTCGTCCTTGTATCCCCATTTCTTTACAAATCTCACGCAAATCATTTCAAAAGAAGAAACAAAGGAAAAAATCATAGATCAATGGCCGAAGCCCATTTTTCCCCTCTTTCGTTTGAAATTGAATCGCCAGCAAAAAAAATGGCCGCACGAAATCAAGATCAATGGCCTCCTCAAGAAATCGAATTCTTTCAAAATCGCGAGTTTCCCTCTTCCTCTTCTGTTCGAAACCAAGCCGCCTCCTCCTTCAATATCGAATTGACAAATCTAACCTACCTTTCTTCTTCAATCCATCCACGATGAACGCGTATCGATCTAGAGTTTCATGGCCGCAAAATGAATCGCGATGGGTTGATGGAGTTTCAAGATTCTTGACGCGATCGAAGCTGTGGGTTTGCGCGCGATGAGCTGCTGAACGCGAGCGACTCGAAGGCGTGGCCAATCGACAACTCGGGTCTGGTTTGTTTTTTTTGCAGCTGCGTCGATTTGCAAAATTCAATGATGCAGATTTCTGGGTCTGGCGAGGGTGGATGGCTCGTGAGCTTCTTCGCGTGGTTGTTGAGGTTTGTAGAGTGTGGAATTCGCATTTTTCCCAAAGGTATAGCTGCTTTTATTTTTAATTTAAGTTATACATATATATATCTAGATTTTAAAAAAACAGATAATACAACCTGTTATAAAAATTTAATAGAGTTTTAGTTTTTAAAAAAATTAGTTGGAGGTATAGTTACAGCTAACAGAATATATATATATATATGTATGTATGTATATATATATATAAATGCACATGCTTGTTTCAATTTAAAAATATATAGGATTTTGAAATGTTGAAGAATTTTGTAAAGATAGATTTAAAATATAGATGTAAAATCTGTAAAGGTTATGTTCACAATAATTAAATGCATTTTATATATATAGATATATAGAAATAATTTGGGAATCTATATTTTTAATGCTTAAAGTTATATAAAAATTTGATTTTTATTTTAGTGTACGTAGTTTCAAAAAATAAAAGAAAGAAAATATGCATGCATATATTTTTGATTCATTCAGTTATGTTAAAATAATTTATTAAGGTGATAAATTGTTTAACTAACTTATCTAAATTATTTTAGTTATAAGAAAATAATTATTTAAAAGGAAATTAGTTTAAAATTTTAATTCTTTGATTAAGAGTAAGTCATTGGTTAAATAAAATGTTTAACTAACTTATCTAAATTATTTTAGATACTAAAAGATTTTAAAAAGGGATTTCTAAAAGGAATTTGTTTAAAATTAAAAATACTAGTTTAAAATCAAAATTATTAGTTAATTAAATTTATTAAAGGAAAATGGGTTTAAGAAATTTAATTATTAGTTTAAACTAAATAAATTTGTTAAATGGAAATTTATTATTCGATTATTTTGAATATTTATAAATTGTATAAATTGTTTATACAAGGTTTGAAAATATGAAGGAAACAAATAGAAATGGAAATGGATCGCAAATCAAAGGTGAGATCTTCTCACTCAATCAGATTCTTTCTGGTTAAATTTTAAATAGTTAGATTTAAAATTGTTGATTATGTTGATTGTGTGTTTGGATAATAATTATTATCAGTTGTATTGAAATAGACCATATGCGCTGCATAACAGCGGATGATATTATATAAAATCCCATATACCGCGATATTCCACCTCGAAGTGGAATGAGTATTTAATTGTTGTGCTAACATCTGTGGATACAGAGAAAACAAGTTGGAGGGATCCAACTGGATTCCTCAAATATTTGAATTAGTTTTAATATTGTGTGTTGATTTTTTGTAATCTATGCATGACTATTTATGATTGAAACTGATGAAGGCTATAATTCAGCCAAATATATTTTTGGTATCGTAGGATACCAAAAATAGATAAAATTTGATTTTTGAAATTTAGTAGAAATTTGTAGTAAATAAATTTTAGAAAATTGAATAAATTTAAAAGGAGGAATTTTTTCCAAAAGATAATAAATTTGGTGTTGAAATTTAGAAATCAATTTTGGAAATTGATTTGGTATTTGGAAATAAATTTGGAAATCAATTTAGAATTTAATTCGGTGCTGAAAATGAGTATTTAGAAATCGATTTGAAAATCGTATATCAAGGGATATTTAGAAGTTTAAATTCATAATGGAATCTTATAAAAGAAAGGGGAATTTGTTTTAAAAATAAAAGTGTGGAAAGGAATTTACGGATTTGGAACGTAAATTTAAAGTAAATCCAGAAGGATTTATAATTGATTTGAATGAACCATTTTAGAATGGAAGGTGTATTTTCCCTATAAAGTCGAGTATATTTTAAGTAGCTTTTGAAGTATAAATCAAAAGTTCTAGGAATCTTTTGGAAGAATATTGTCGGAGAAATTATTTTTGGGATTGTCTTAAACCTATAAAATAAAGACTTATTTAATTAATTATAGAAGGGATTATTTTAAATGCTAAATTGATATTTGTTTTAGAAAATGGATATTTAAATAGTTATATTCTATCTACTAATTTTATTTTAAAATTAGTTTGGACTTGAATTTTTTACGAGATTTTTATATAATATTTTCATAACTAATATTTAAGTAAGTGTTTTAAAATAGTTTTATTTTCAATATTTCCAAGTATATATGTTTGGATAAGTAATTTAAAATATTTTAAAGTATTTTAACTCGGCAGACCTTTAGTGGAAACAAATAATATCGGGAATTTTATTTCGCAAGTGAAAGTTGATTTGAAATTTGTTTTCAAATGGTTGAAGCGTAAAATTGTATCTTGCAAAGATATTTTGAAAATAATAATTGGGGAAAAATTATTTGGAATCCAGTGATTGTTGTAAATGTTGATTGATAGTTAAATAACCGACTATCAATATTTGCCTTTTAAATGGAATTTGAATTTCGATGCGACCGGGGGTCGGATTCCAAGTGGATATCTGAAAACCACATCGAACCTTTGTGATTCGTGATAGATCTTTTATTTAAAAAATCAAAGTGGAAAATTGTTGTGATTTGTTGAAATCTGAACGTAACACTCATTTTGAAAATAAGCGCTCGTTATTCGGATTAGTCGGGAGAGGACCTTGTGTCATAAAATCCATTCCGAATAACGATACGACGAAATGGGATTGCTTTTGAAGACGGTGTTGAAGACCGGGTATTTTCGAAAGCGAAAGGATTACCTGTCGATTGTCTCTGTACCGGGTTGCTCCGGTATAGAGATTTTATCACCCTTTGTGATGGGGATTCCGGACGTGATTAGTGAATATCCGGATTTGCAAGGGCTTCTTTTGAAGTGCCTTCGGTTCCATTCGATTCCGGAACGGACTTGTATGGATGTGTGTCTGACATTACACTTTGAGATGTAAAGCTGGTTTCTATCAAATACATTTCTGTTGGTGGCGGAGGATTTATTCTCTTAGCTTAACACCCTTTTCTGAGACGTTCGAGCTCAGAGGTTATGTAGTTGATGGTTACTAGTGATACATTTCCAATTTGGTAATGTGGCATACGAAGTGTTGTTGATCATTTGTTGATCAAAGCATGACTTTGTGAAAAGTGTAGCTTTGTGGACGAGACCTCATCGGACCTTACACCCCGAAAATGGTCGAAACAGGAAAGATGCGGCAACGTTATGAGGGTCGCACCCTTTAGGGTATGTCATTTCCTTCTGGAAAAGGGTGGTGTCAGGTATGGAGCCCTGATATTTAACCTTTGTGGTTACTGCAAATACTTTTCTTTGTGGTTGTTGGTGTAGAGGATCCTCGGATAAAGGTCCCAAAGGACCAAGGAATAGCATACTCGTGCAGTAGTTACCTAGTTACAGAGGTAATCCGGCCTTGTGTTGGCAGAGAGCTGGTTAAGTTCTCAGGACGTCCCTCCATAGGCGTACCCATGTGGCAGTAGGAAGTTCCTTAGCCTGACCATTTGTTGGAAATCCAAAGAAACAACACGCGCCCTTTACGATTGCAATTGTATAACCTGCCTCCTCAGGAGGTAGCTATAGCAGGCATAATATAATGGTACCTATGCTGGCTAAGATTAATATTATACTTCCGAAATGTTTTCCACACTATGCACTAATGATAATATTAAAAAGGATTTTGCGTAGAAGCATGTTTGACTATCATAAGGAGAAATCTCTCCCAAGTCTGAAATTGCATTGTGTGTGTGCCGAGGCCTTATGGTAGTTTCATTTTCCTAAAAGCATAGCGGATTTTCTTTTTCTTTTTTCTGAGAAAATAACTGTTTTGAGATCTCACACCAGTCCCACGACTGACCTGGAGTTTATTCTTCCCTTTCTAAACTCTGAGTGCCCATAAATTTCCACACGGGCAGTCTAAAGTCAGGTTATCATTATTCGGGAGCAAAGTCAAGAAGTTGCTGTGGAAATTAGGAGTTGGAGCTAGATAGCGAGGCGTATCACTTATATATGTAGTATTTTTGTTCCGCTATTTGTTGTTGTACACTCTGATAATGTAATATGATGTAATGTAATAACTGATATAGTGATTTTGTTTAAAGATATTTATTTATCTATTATATTTGTTCTGCTGCGAAATGTGAGATTCTATTATTGTTTCTTCTTTCTTCTTATTCTACCTCTTCTTGTTTAACCCTAAAGACTCGTAAGTTTGTTCCTCTTTGGCTGAATTGTTGTGGAATTTTGCCAGCTCAAAGGGGTACGGATTTGCGGGCCTTTACAAAATTACTCAAATATGATGAAATGAAAGTCATAGTACTTCAGATTATCTTTGAAATCAGCCAAAGATCGCCAAAATTAGCTCACTAATTTAAATGTTATGACATAAATACTACAGAGAGTTAACATTGAAATTTATAGTAGACTTAAAAATAGTCCAACTAGAAAGAAATTT
Organism: Allium cepa; assembly: GCA_030765085.1. Lineage (NCBI taxonomy): Eukaryota > Viridiplantae > Streptophyta > Magnoliopsida > Asparagales > Amaryllidaceae > Allium > Allium cepa. The sequence goes on from CM060943.1 coordinate 859,579,246, forward strand.
TGAGTTATTTAAAAGCCGAATCTTGAAAAGTGGTAATCATGAAACTTTTAAGCAATTGAATTGGCTTTCTGATAAAAAGAATCGATGAAATTGGTAAAATGAATCAAAAGTTATGCTTGTTTTGCTATAAGTTAATTTTTCCCCAAAATTTGTTATCATCTACACTTTTAAGGCAATCCGTACTATCATCAAAGCAAAACTTCAACATCGCCATCCATCATAGAAGCAAGTATACCCAAATCTTAGCAAGCATCCTAACATAAAGCATCAGTATCAATTTTTATGCAAAATAGAATACAGAAGCAAACATATATAAAGCTATTATACTCACACATGAAAACGCTATATGCTTCAATCGCCTAAATTTCCTTATAAAACACTTGTGATTCACCATTTATTTATTTTATCCCCAAATATCCTACTTTTTACTACTGTCCCGAAATTGTCACTATGCAAAAATCGTGCAGTTCATATAATAGAGAAGTTTAAAGATGGAGAAAGGGATAAAGATGGTCTACATTGAATTTATGATTTTTTTTGGAGTTCTTAAGATTTATTTGAATTTTTTTACTTAGATTAGGGTTAATGAAGAAGAAGAAACGGTTATTCTTATGTCCATTAGGATGGAGGAGAGGTAGAAACACATTGAGAACAAGTGGGCTAGATTAGATTTGGGCTTAATAAATATGTTCCCTTTTTATTTTTTTCCCCTTTTAAACAATATATTTACTTGTATTAATTCATATAACCAAAATAAATTTTCCCAAAATCGATGCTTGCTCAAAATCTATGTTTGCCTACATTTTCCATACATTATAAGAAATATTTCCGTATGAACACAAGGATAAAATAACTTTTAATATAAATAAAACTCTACATTTAATGCATCTGTAAAATGCATTATTTTATAAAGTATATTATCTATAATTTCTCAAATTTCCTCTTACTCCATCAACTTGTATAACCTTTATAAACCAATATTTTCCCAAATAAATTTTGCTAAAAATCATGTTTGCCGATTTACTTCATTTATTAAAGATTTTCTTATTTTATCAACTATATTTCCCTTTTCAAAGGAAAAATTAAAGCTTCATTTTTAATACACACACATAAAGAACTTTATATTTATATCATTTATATCCATAAATCCTCAACGCTACCAAACATTATCCATTTAATCATTTTTAATCATTTTTCCAACATACGTAATAAATTTTTGACACCACAAAATCATTATAATGATTATTTCCATCCATAAAAATTATTTTAATTATTAATACACACACATTTCGTTCTCACGAAACATTTCCACCAATGTAAATGTTTACTTATCCCCTTTCTTATTTCGTTTGCATAAAATTCTTAGTACAAATTCATTTACATTGCCAATACAAATTTTCCACCTCACAAAACATTTCCAAATTAACTGAAAATCATTACTAATACTTTTACCATTTATACCCTTTTCATACAAAATATTTCCTTTTCCCAAATCCTTGCGTCTAAAGAGTAAACAATGAGTGCATTTATTATTACTCAAGAAATCCAACTATGTTCATGCATCAAAAATTACCTAATGTAGACCATTCATTGTATTGAAATAATATGTGACTAAATTGCCCTCCTTTTACACAATAATAGTGCTAACATATTTTTCCATAAATAATCGAGCTTAAGTATTAAAAAAAAAAAAAATCATAACTTTTTGATTAATCGGTTAATTACTTTCTTCTTAATTAAGAATTATATGGATCGGCTAATACAACTTTCACCTTTGATACACTCAGTTTCAAAACCAATTTAATCTCTTTTTGAAGTACTAGAATCATTTTTATTGAATGTTAATAAGTATGATATACAAAATAAATATATTATCATTTTTACCGTAGTTCTGGGAACTTCAAGATTTTTCATCTGGAGATATTAGATGTTAGAAAATGAGAAGGTAACAGAGGATGAAGATCGGGATAAAATGGTAAAACTAAGGTGGTGAATTCAATAATTTATGGTGTAATTTTTCTGCGTATGTTAACAGAACTTTAATGTATGAATAGAATTTGTCATTCAAACAATAAATAAAATAAAATATTTTAAAAAATTCACAAAAATCAATAAACAATAAAAATCAATTATTGTTTCTATTAACAATTAAGTTTCTTCAAGATAAATAAAAAATAGTCTAAATTTGTCAAAATAACAAAATCTGATTTAGACAAAATGCATTTTAGAGGATTAACAAGAAAGAAAAACAGTAATATATTTCCTATCGAATGTATATTAAGATAATTTACTTATCAAAATTCCCTATGAAGTCGGTTATATTGGTGCTAATTCATGAAGATTTCGTGAGGTTTTTTATTTATTTTCATGCATTTCCATCAAAATAATTAATGGTGCCCCAGGCCGAGAAAACGGTACAAGCCCTCCACGTCATCAATTTTCGCCTCAAGTTTTCTCCTATGAAACTGCACCCCAATTACGTTATAAAAACCTTGCACTCCTCCGTCCTCATCACATTATTTATTCCCCAACAGAAATTATATTCCCAAATCTCAAAACCCTAATTTCAAAAATGGCGCCCAAAGCTGCAAAGAAGCTTGCTCAGAAATCACCGGCTGCTGACAAACCCGATGTAGAGAAAATCACCACCGCGGCTGAGAAAATCCCAGCTGGCAATAAGCCAAGAGCTGAAAAGAAGCTTCTTGGAAAAGAGTCTTCGGTAAAATCCAAGAAGAAGAAGAAGGTCAAGTCTACCAAAACATACAAGATTTATCTCTTTAAGGTGTTGAAGCAAGTCCATCCTGAGATGGGTATCTCGATCAAAGCCATGGGAATCTTGAATTCGTTCATCAATGACATTTTTGAGAAGCTTGCTCGGGCATCTTCCATGTTGACCAGGTACATTAAGAAGCAGACCATTTCTTCCAGGGAGATTGAGACATCTGTGCGTATTGTTCTTCCTGGTGAACTTGCAAAGCATGCTGTTTCTGAGGGGACTAAGGCTCTGACTAAGTTCACCAACGCTTGAATTGAATTTGTGAGTTTGATGCGTTTTGGTATGTTTTTGAATTTGGTGGTTTCCTTTCCGTCTTGGTTCTGGATGATTAAACATTTGATTTTGTGAGTTTGATGTGTTTTGGTATCTTTTGATTTTGTGGTTTCTTTTCTGTCTTGGGTCTGGATGATTAAACAATTGATATTGTGAGTTTGATGTGTTTGGGTATCTTCTGGTTGTGGTTTTGGCTTCTGTCACTGGTCAGGATGATTAAACAATGAATATATATATTATGAATAATAATGTGAATCTGCCTTTTCATTTTGTTCCTAAATTTCTTGACATGGCACTCTAGTTTGTTATGTTACCTTATGTTTCTTATTGTACAGATATTCTGGTTTTTTGTGCGAATTTCATCTATCCTTTGAGTTTTATTGCCTATTAATTTTAATAAATAGGAGTGACAAAAAAAAAAAATTAAGTGTGACCAAAATAGCACACAATTAATTTTATTTAAGGGATGCATCAAAGCATCAAGTTTTACTTTATAAAAACAGTACACATTTACTTAGTTGTTTTTACCTTATTTATATTGCCAAAATGTTAATATTTTTCCTTTTTATAAATGATGCACATTTATTGACTTGGTTTTACCAAATTTATTCTTTCTTCTCTATCATTTAGTACTTTCCATGTTTATCCTGTTTAAAAAAAGAGAGAAAAACACCACACTTGTGAACTTCTAAATTTTTATTTAATATTTCAGTTATAATTTTCATCAAGAAATTCTTAACTGTTTAACATGATAGGTGTGAGGATTCTAAAGCTTCAAATTTTGATTTTTGCGTTTTTAATATAAAGTTAATCAATCTAGAAGGTAGACATAATTTGGAGATAATGGTGGAAGGAAGAAATTTATGGGGATAGCATGTCAATAATGTTAGGATTTAAATAACATGAGAATTGTCGATAATGTCAGGATTTAATTAGGGGTCTTTTTAAGACTATTTTATGTTAGATAAAAAATACAGGTATAACCATTAGTTTACACTTTTTACTAGGATGATTTATTCCAGTTTTCTTTTAAATGTTATTCTATTTTTGATTTGCTTCTTTCTAAGATAAAACTAGCATGTGTTTAATGCACTAAAAAGATACATCATTACAGATATGTGAGCAATAGGGTTGTGAAACCATTCACTTTCTTTCTTTTTCATGTTACCTTCTTCTTTTACTACGTTAACTAGTGATGCAAGACATAATTTTATTTAGTTACCAAAAAATTTATTCAATAAATGTATGATTATGTTGGCTAATTAAAGTTGGGTTTGTTTGACTGGTTGAAAATATATTGTATAATGATTGTTTAGGAAAAAGAAGATTTATTCAATTTTTTGTTTTACCTTAATTAGTATTTTGTTTTTTGGTATGCATGTACATGTTGATTTGAATAATAATTTCTCATAATAAAAGAATAATCCTCTTAGCATTTGATCATTATATCATATAATTTTAACATCTATTGATAATAAATTTCCTAATATGTTAGAGATTAATTTTAATTAATAATTTATATTGTGTATTGGACTTAAACTAAACATCATTGTTAGTTTTATACTATAGATAAATTACCATTTAACTACTTTATCTCTTCAAATAAATAAAGCAAATAACAATGGATCGTACAAACACATTTTTTTTAAACAAAAAATCATCATCTTGGCTAACACAAACCTATTAAATTCAAGGAGTGATTCTTCTTTATGCACAAATTGTATATTAACTTCTCTATAAATTTTCATACCATAAATTTTTTTCTATATTCTTATTGCATGTTATTATTTCTTCATGCAAAGATACAGTTTATGAGGTAAATTCATGGTTCCTAGTACTTTGTCTCTAAAGACAATATGTGTGATTTAAAACGTAGGAACAAAATTGCATTCTTATCGATTAAATAATAGTAAATTGTACTAATTTTCCATTCTCTCATTTATTTCATGTACTTTCCCCTATCTCCTTAATTCTTTTCATATATTTTATTTTTAAATCCCTACAACCAATTATTAATGTGATTATTATAAGCTTCTGCTAATTTTTTGCCTTGCCATTTTATGTTCAAATAACAATTTTTACAATTTCTACAATCATTTACCAAATTCTTCTTAATTTTTTTGTTGTTTTACATTTAACTTCATATATTTGAATTAATTAAGCAATCTAAAATCTAAACTTCTAAATAAATTAAATTAATTGGTATTTGTTAATTTAACTGTTAAATTCTTGAAAAATGACATATCAATTTGTATACCACATTCATATCAGCAAAAATTGTAAATTAATTTCCATTCAAGTTCATGCAGTTTAAAATTTCTATTTTTATCTTGCAAGTTTATCTTTAATTCCCTTACAATATTGTACGTTAAAAGTAGCATTTTGTTAAACATACACAAAATACTCTCTCTATTGGTTTTATTTAATTACAAACTAACATATAAATAATTTTTTGTTCGTAAAATTGGTATATCATTACAACCACATACGAGGGTTTTTCTATCTAAGATTAGTGAGTCAAGGTGAAGAACCACTAGCTCAAATGGTAAGATCTCTACATCAATGTTTTAGAGAACTGGTTCGATCCTCTAAGACACCAAACTGAGTACTGTGCCTGAATTAATTGTCGCTCTTGTCACTGAAATAAAATCAAGCGGATGTTACTGACTTTAAATTTAATGACAAGTGATGAGCATATATATATTTAGAATTTATTTAAATATTGATAATTTTCCATTTGTAAAATTAACATGTTTCTATAAAAATGTTAAATTTTGGTTATTTATAATCATAAGTTTATGTCAATCAATGGATAGATGATTAGAAATAACTTGCTTTGTATTTGTTACCTTTTTTTAGGCAAATATTAATTATGTTGTGCAACGTTCAACAATAAATGAAAATTATTAAGGTATGGAACAATAAATTGAAAGTCAAATTACTTTTTAAATAGCAAAATTAATAATACGATTTGTGACGCTTTTTGGTAATATATTCACTTAGCATTTCTTGTGGTTGCTAGAAGAATATATTTTTTGCCACTTTGATAACTTATTTCCAGTAAAAAAATTCATATTTTCTGCAATAGCTTTAATTTTTTTATAAATATATTGATTCATTAACGTTACATTGGGTATTTTCCCTATCTCTCAACTGTCATTTGAAATTACATATATATGTATGTGTGTGTGTGTGTGTGTGTGTGTGTGTGTGTGTGTGTGTGTGTGTTTGTATATATGTGTGTGTGCATCATTTACCTCATAATAAAAGGTACTAAAAGCTAAATGTCAAAATTTGTGTACCAAAACTTTGTCAATGTAAAATTTTAAACAAATTAAAAATAATATTTTTCATGTAATTTAAAAAATATTAAATCCAAAGAATATAAATCAACATAAAAACTATTTTACCAACAAAAATAGCAAGTTTAACATAATAAAAATTATGTACCTACAAAATAACAAGTTCAATTTATAACTCATTTATGTAAACAAATTCACCATATTTTGCATAATGAATTCTACTCTTTGGAAGAAAAATTGTTTTCTACAACGTATCAGATGCAATGCATGAGTTACACGATAGTATGAAAACCAAATCCTACAAAAACAATAAATATTTCATTTTGTATTTAATGAAAAAGCCTAGAATAAAGGATGTATAAAAGTTTGTTTCCGTCTCTATATGAGGGCATTGATGGAAAATATATATTGAACATTTCAAAATTTCAGAAAGTAGAAAGCCATTGTTTTCTAAATTTCATTATAATGTAATTAAAGTGAGTAATTAAAGTGAGTTTCGAATGTATTAGAAACACATGGCGCGTGAATTTTTAAGTTTTTTTTAATCTCCTATTAAGTTTTATTTATTTAATAAGTTCAAACAATGTTAAAGGATTTTCACATTAATGTATTGTTTGGATTGAAAATAAACAGAAAATCCTTCAGAAAGAAAAACTAATAAACCTCAAATGTCATAATTAAGTAGGACTTTGAACGACAAATCCCTATCATTAATTAAAATAAATAAGACGCTCCTACCTAATAATTTATGCAAATTAGTTCTATGCGCATGTATTTCTCTACTGTGGCTGTTATTCTCACACTCTTATTAAAAATACACGTCCATCAATTATCAATTTTTAAAACGAAATAACTTTTTTTAGAAACATCGAACTAACAAACCATTTTCACTGTTAAATCAAAAATTTTATTATATCTTTTATGATATGCATCATGAATATATATAAACTAAAATTTCAAAACTCATTTTTTTTTTCAAATTCGAATTTTAGAAAATGTGCATTATTATAATGCAGTTAAAAACTGCATTAGTGAAATGCAGTTAAAAAGTGGTATGACCTTTTCCTATATTATTCTTGTTTGATAATATTATCACCATCTAAATTGAAAAGTCAAGTGGTTTTTTTTCATCACTTCTTTATTAGACGTTGTCGGTTTTAGGCCAATATATAGTGGGTTAAATAATTGAAATTAAAGAAAAATCATTTTGGAACTTAATGGACTTGTGATGTTCAAATTTATTTAGACCTAATCTAAATGTTTTTTTTAAAATAAAACCCTTATTTTATTTAGTTTGTTAATAATAAGATTTTATATGATACTGTATATATAAAATATAGTATGTACATGCACTTCATACACACATGTTCATTACATGTCCGTGCAATATACACAGTGTGCATGGTTTAACATGCTCGTATCCAAGTGCCGAGATTTATACTGCAATGGGAATGTTAACCTCTCTATATACATATGTATTGTCTAATATATATACATATATGTAATATGATATGCTATAAAATTATATTTATATTTGACTAAATCCACATACACGCACACTTTATAATGTAGAAACAATTATACACACATACATATACACATAAAATAATGTTTATACAAATAAATATAAATAATTTTAAAATTTAAATTTTAGATTTTAAAACTAGATCTAGATATAAATATATCATTTAGTTTAGAAATTCAAATTTTAAATTTCGCATATGAGCTATATTTTATTATATATATACATATATATTACTGTATGTATATATGTAGATTTAAAAAGGAATTCTTATAAAACCGATATATATATATACTAAAATAAATATTTTAATGTCATTTATGCTATAAAATGATATTGTATAATTAAATGTGTGTGTGTGTGTTGTAGTATATATATTATAACATATACATACATACATACATACATACATACATACATACATACATATATATATATATATATATATATATATAAATTTAAAATTTTATTTAAAACTCTTTTAGAATTAGTTCTAAATTCGAAAAAAATTGTTTTTCATTTAGGTTGAGAATGAAAACACGCACATGCATACACACACGCACATACATACGTACATACATATATATAATTTCATTATAACAATAATATGTTTATATATATTCAAGATTGGCAACATACATATATAAAGATTAGTGATATAATGATAATCCAACCATATATAATAACATAATGAATGACAAAAATGTATGTACATATGCGTGTCTATATATATATATATATGAATTAAGATTTACCTCATCCGTAGCCTAATAATAAAACCTCGAATGCTGAATCTATTCTCTTCTACCAAACGCTACCAATTAGAGAGATCTACGCACCTTTCTTTATTTGTTTCGAATTTTTGTTTTGTTTTGAAATTAAAGGAGGAGAGAAGGCTATGGTGTTCCAGCTAGGGATAAGGGGAGATGAGTGAGCAAAAATCAATTGTAAAAAGTGAGGGGCAATGGTTTTAAAAAAGAGAGAAAGGCGAGACTTTCTCTTCCGATTCAAAACCGAAAATGTTAACATAAACCCCTCCTCTCCTTAAGCTTTGGCTAACCATCCCTTAGACCCGTTGGGTTTCCATTTTACTTCAAATCAGATTAGACTATTTACGTTTAAGTAAAATTCAAATATGCATCCACATCGTATATCGATATGTGTGTATATAATATTTATATACATACTATTTTTAATACTATTCAACACAAGTCAAATAAAATTTTATAATTAATTTTTCATAAATATTAATTAATTTAATAAAATTATAATAATTATAATTTAATTAAATCAGGTAGTAGTCAGAGTATTCAACATTGTGGTTGTATGACTCTTAGATGTAAATTTGATTAGTGACTAGTATGAATTATTCAAATATTAACGTTCACACGTCACCTTAGCTTGTGATGTGACAGTTTGGACAAGTTTATCACTTACACAGTTTTGAAAAATCCAATTTTACTTTAAATGGTCCCCAGTAGTGACAATTATTTACACCAAATTTTTTCGTCAAAATCATATCACATTATGACTTATGGAATTTGATATTGCTCAAAATTCCAATATTATCCACATTCAACATGTATAGTCCAAAAAATAGTCCTGGTTTAGTAATAACAATTATTATCAACAGAACTACTCTGACCAAAGTCGTTGACTTTGAGTTAACTTCATTAAAACCTCATATAACCAAGGAGACGAATTCTCTATTGAATGGTGTTTCACTTCTAATGTTTTAACTCGACCCAACTATAGTCTGTCGATGGAAGTCATGCCACAATTTAACTTTAATCAAAGTGGAGTTTCCACATTGAAGTTCAACAGTATTCTCAAGTCGGAGAACAATGTGATGTTGTTACATCGATATTATCTGATTGATCTTAGTTATATTAACCAACAGAAAACTATTAACTGAGTCATTCCATAGTTATTCAATAACCATCAATGTGTAACCCTTTCTTTCTCCCAGCAGTCATGAGTAGCATATTGCACAATATTTGGAAAGCGTTACGTACTTTAGTCTCAACAGGTGTATCGATATCCAGTCTCGATACATCTTGACTAGGAATATTTAAAATGATATATTATATTGTGATAAATTACTCATGAATACAACACAATTACCATCACAAACATACCATCCACGGATCATCAATTGAATATACTTAAATTAAATAATTAATTCCTATGACACATTATAAAAGGTATATAGTTAAAAGGAAAAACACCTTTTATTTTGAAATGAGATTTTATTATAGAGTTAAAAACTTACAATAAATTACAAAATTTCTCATATGGCACATCCTAGCTCTATCAATTTCCACTTGCACTTGAGGCCAATTATAGAATCTCGATCTCATCCCTTCGAGCAGATTGACAAGAACCGACTAAGTCAGTCCCTTCGTGAATGGATCTGCTATATTATCCTTCGTATTTACCCTTTTATCATGACCTATTTCTTCTTAATTAATTCTTTGATTGGGTGGAACTTTTAAAGAATGTGTCGTGATTTCTTGTGTGCTCTAGGCTCCTTTACGATCTGCAACGCCACATTACTATCACAAAACAATGCCACTGGATTCTTTATATTGGAAATCACCATCAGCTCACTTAAAAACTTACACATCCAAACCACTTTCTTGGATGCTTCATTTAGGAGGATGCACTTGGCCTTCATCGTGGAATCAACTACAAATTCCTATTTAGAACCTTTTCAACTAACAGCCCACCCCCCTGTGTATAGTAAAGTCATTGCCTAACACTGACTCACTATTGTCGATATCATTTTGAAAGCTAAAGTCGTTATACCTTTTTATAGAAAGGTCCCTTTCAATATATTAAGAATAATTCCTTAGTATTCCTTAAATATTGTAGTATATATTTACAGCTGTTCAATGTTTTTCTCTAAGTTAGACTGGTATCGACTTATGTATCCTAATGCATATGCTATGTTCTAGTACATAGCACAGCGTACATTTTGGAACCAATTGTCGAAGTATATGGTATCCACTTCATATGCTCTTTCTTCTTATCACTTTGAGGAGCGTCCTTAGAAAGGACGGTTCCAGATCATGTCTGAACATTTTTTGCTTGAAATTTTCAGTACTAAACCTTTTTAGTATGGTATATATGTATAGGGATTGGGACAATCCTAACAGCCTCTTAGATCTATCTCTATAAATCTTTATACCTAGTATATAGGCTACTTCTACCAAACCCTTCATGGAGAAGTTCTAAGAAAGCCAAGCTTTCATTGATTGCAATAAAGAAATTGTTCCCGATTAATATAAGTTCATTAGTGTATAAGTCTAAGAACACGTTATCACTTCCTTATTCCTTTCGATGTACACATGCATCCTCCGCGTTCTTAAAAAACTAAACTATTTGGTTACTTTATCAAACCACTTATTCCAACTCCTTAAAGCTTGTTTAATCCCATTAATAGAGTTTAACAACTTGCAAGCCTTGCCTTCACTCCCACTAGCTGAGAAACCCTTAGGCTGTGACATATAGGCCGTTTATTCTAAATCATAATTCGTAAATTCTATCTTTATGTCCATTTGCCATATTTCATAGTCATAAAATGCAATGAAGGCTAGCAATATCCAAAAGGATTTAAGCATGGCTACGAGCAAAAATGTTTCATCATAATCAACAGTGCAACGATCCATAACTTTATCACTTTGATAAATCATATTTATATTTGAAATATTTTAATGCAAGATTTTGTAACACAAAATATAATCTTTTGAACCATAAATAATGATGATAAACTTGCTTTAATGGTATATTAACAAATATAGATATTTTGGGGTTTTCATCAAAAAACGACGAAAATCAGTTTTCGGTAAAATTGAAATTTTCTCAATATTAAAGAGAACAGAACTGGATACATATACTTATTTATCCATTTAAGCAAAAATATGAAATAAAAAATTATTCATTTTATTTTGAAAATAAATTATATTTACGACATCATCACATTTATATATTTTTTGAAATTTACAATGATAATAATTCATTTTAATAAGTTTTATAGTGATGTAAATAATTTATAATAGTTTTATGAAGATATATACTTGATTTAAAAATATAAGAAATTCATAGTGTTTTGTCGATACGACATCACTTTTTGCAAACACTTGTGTAATATTGATTTATATGGTTTTATAATTCAAATGTGGTCATTTTAAATAATTGATAATGGTAAGAAATTGGTTTTCAAATTTTGTTTACATTTATATGTAATCTAATTAATAAGTGAAAATGTGACTAGGAATCGGCTTTCAGATTTTCAATGGTTTAACAAATAGAAGTTGTATCAAAATGCTGCAACTTGTTTTGTCGAAAGTATACATATAAACACATATGCACATGCACATGAACACATACACATTTACATATATATTTAACAAATAGAAGTTGTATCAAACTGTTGCAACTTGTTTTGTCGAAATTATACATATAAACACATATGCGCATGCACATGAACACATACACATTTACATATATAATTACCATTTACATCTCATATTTACTTATTGTAAACCAAACAAAATATCATGATATTTATTTATAAAAATCTACATATTTTCCTAAACAAAGTAAAACAAAACTCACAATCACTGGGTAGCACATGGAAGGGGGTGCGGGTGAGAGGATGGTCAGCCGTGAGTAACGCAAGGGGAGTGGAGTGGGTTGGCACATGTCGAAAGGAGATGCGATGGAAGATATTTTCTATATTTTTCCAATAAATACATGCCACTACTTCTCAAAACTCCTCACACCAAAATAATCATCTTCTTAAGCTTTCTAATGGCCTCTCTAATGGCTTATATAGTCTCTTCCATCATCGCGAACCTCTACTAAAATAAAAACTACCATATATGAAGAAATACCGCCTTAAAGTCGAGATACGAGTCTATACTTCACCTCTTCTCCTCCTATCTTTTCGACCACCCTTCATCACCATCTAGGCCAAGCTCATCTATGACGACCCAACTTTTTGGATAGTTTAAATCGACAGTATACCACACATGTCAACTAAAACCATTCAAAAGTGTAGATTATCAATAGGATTTAATAAGAAAATAAAAGGAGAGAATGAAGCAAAACATAGAATCTCACAGCGGAATGACAAAATATAATAATCAAATAAACAGTTCATGAAGCTATTTTACAAATAACATTTGATTACACTTTTACAATACAATTAGAGTACAAAAAACGACATAACAAAATGTGCAGTGGAAAATTACTAATAATATAATATACCAAACTCTGTCTTCGTCCACCAGAAATAAAGACTTCAACATTGAAATGCTCAGACTGACCCAAGCGTAACTAAAACACAAAGCACTCAAGTCAGAACTTAAAGATCTTATGTAAGTTAAATCAATAGCAAATAAATATGAATGTAATGGCTTCAGAGATGTTTATGGGATTTTACATCTCCTATCCAGTGTATAACGTGCGTTCAATAACTAAAGAGACGTTTTGGGATTTTTCGTTTTCTAAGGATCCGTTAAACTATCTATATGTAATAAAATACGACATATATAAGTAGTGTCTATCAGTAAAGTGAAGTATTAAAATAGCATTAAGGCATTACCCATATCCCCGTTAACACATTTTTATAAGCATCGTAGTCTATACAGTACTATAAGTCCACCGTAAACCTGTGTGCTATCAAGGAGCACTCCATAGGTACGACATAAACCATAATCGTAATGGGCTCGATCAGGCATATGTCAAGGCACGTGAGGCAATGCAAGGGTAGGATTCTACCATTTTGCGGAACCAGGCTGGTGGTAACGCATAGCCACAGCTATCACCCACATCGAAACAACACTCCCATAATCAAATCAAAGGTGGTCACCAATCAATCACAAAGTAACGATATGGCGTCGAAGAAGCATGTCCGATAGGAAGAGCGACCTCACTTGGCCTGGTTATGGCTCCTGTTTTAGTCATATCAAGCTGACCCGAAGGTCAGGGCTGTTTTCTTACCTCATACCAGTAGCATTCGCCAAACCATCCTACTTTGTTTTGGATTCTGCAACACATGCACAGTTCTTAAAGCGGTTTCGAAATTGGCAGAGAGTACGACAATATTCGACCCCGGTCTCTTTAACAACCAAACGCTTATGTCACAGCGTGGTCATTTATAAAATATTTTTAATAATAAATCTAGAAAATAGTTTATACCTTCATATCAAGATATCCATATACTTATTCCGAAAGTATAAATATATTCATAAATGCCGATGAAGATTTTTTTCAATTAATTTCGAAAAATGATTTATAAATCTCTCTTAAACCATTTATAAACTATTTATATGGTTTAGAACCATTTATAAAGCTATTTATAAATTCCAAAACAGTTTACAATTCTTTCCATTTTTATAAACCTCTATGCAAACTCCTTTAAAACGCTTTCCAAATCCCTTTATACGAGTTCTTTTATAAAACCCTTTATAAAATCCTTTAAAACCTTTATAATTCCTTTATAAAACCATTATAAAATCCATTATAAAAACCTTTTATAAACCCTTTTATAAAATCCATTATAAAATCTCTTACTAAACTTTTATAAATTCCTTATAAAACCTTACAAGGTTTTAAAATCTTTTACAAAATCTTTTATCTATTAAAGTTATTATAAAAGTCTATATTTGTTATCTTAAATTAATTTTCAAATAAATCTTTTAAAACCATATTGAATATTTTATAAAATTAAAATTTTAAAGTGTATTATTATATTACATTATTTAAATTATATATTAATAAAATTATAAGATAAAATCTTAAAATTTAGGTTTTTTAAAAGTTATATTAACTTAAAATTTGAAGCTTTAAAGCATATAAAATAAATTATTTTCCAAACATAAATTTTTAAATAAAATCATTAAATTAAATTTAAAAATCAAATTAATAAATCAAGCATACTTTACCATTTAGAAAAAAGTTTAAAACCGACCAACGCTATCCTTATATAATTTTCTGCCCTATGGTTAAGTGATTGGGTATGTATGATTACAACCCAAAATAGTTAATTTCCCGGGTATATATCATTTCAACCCGTATCCCAAATTTGATAGGTTTTGTGGAGTTTGAATTTTTTATTTGATTTGGAACTAGGAATTAGGGTTTGAGATGACAGCCATTTAAGGAGGAACAGATAATTGAACAGATATGTACAGAAAAATGAAAATGAGAAAATGCTAGGGTGTAAAATAGCCTACATATGGGCAGAAATGGGTAATACGAATGGACAGATCGAATTGGTTCGAAATGATTACAACGACCCTAAAAGCTCGTTTCATTTTCGAAACGAAAGCAGGTCATCTAATATATCAGAATACAGTTTTTCGATTTTTAAACTCAGTGGAACTAGTATCAAACCTCGATTCCATTGTATACAGATGTTAGCTTTTAAAATCAAATTATATTCATTTGAATTCCATTAATCGATTTCTACGCGTTTCGAGCTCGCATGATCAACGATAAGTCTGATTGCTGCGAAACTTAAAGTCTTAGAATAATTCACTATTACAAATCCAATGAAATTGGTTTCGTCAAAATTTGAGACAGGGCCCAAAAACCCAATTTTACACGTTAATTAAATAAATTATTAATTTAAAATCAATTTAATAACCTTTAAATTCTAGATTAAAAGTTAATAATTTTCATCATTCTTAATTAAATAGGAATTTATAATCTTTTAAAAATATATTTTTCCATGTTAAATTCAAGCTTTAAATATTTCACAAATTTAAGCGTTCAATTACAACTGTAATAAACCCCAGTTAATTATATTTTGTTTTCAATTAAATTCTTTTATTTCGATTTACACTCTTGTTATTGAATCAACACTATTACCTTATGAATATAATTAACATTAGTTTACATTTTATTATATTCATATTCTACAATTATCATCTTAACCCAAATTAACTGCTGTGTTTAATTACATTAAATTTCATTGATATCCATATTAATTTCAACAGATTAAATAATAAGGTGATAAATAAAACAATTGTCCTATATTAGCAATCCAAACACATTCCTAAATTTATTATTTACAAACAGAAGCTAATAAATTTACATACTAATTAATTCATTTTATATTCTATAATTAACCTATTCCAATTTATAACATATAATTTCAACATTGAATCCAACATTTAATTTATTCCTTATTTACAATTATAACCAAATTACGTTTATAATTATTTCAATTGATTGAAATTACATTAAAATAGTTGTTAATAACATTCAAACAACATTATTAAATCACATTCTAATTAATTTTCTCGTTAATAAATCATAAATTTTAATTTCTCACAATATTAAATTACAAAATCTTATTTAATTTAATAGTTTTAAATTATCAAAAATACGGTTTGTTACATCATCCCTCTATACAAGCCTAGGCCGATCTCACACTAGGACCCCAGGATAAGATTCATAAGCTTCGGTGCGGTGATAGCGGAGCTATAGTCAAATTTAGTAAACCTAGAAACCAATGAAGGTGAGAATTACTCCAGTATTTATTATAAATTATGTGATGATATGATATATTTGCTATGATTGTTTTTTATGTTGGACCATCATGTTTTGGATGTGACAATATATATTTTTGGTTGTGGAAATAATTCATCTTAAATACACGACAAATTTTCACAAAGGAAATCCCTTTTCTATATGAATTATAGAAGTATTATGCAATAGTTAAACCTCTTTAAACATGAATAAAATGGTTTATAAATATAAACATTAAAATTCATTTTGGTAGATTTGGAAAAGATTCGAAAATGGAGTCAAAATGAGCATGTCGTAGAACAGCAGTTTGGGATTTCATACCTTAAAAGTTAAATCAATGCGTAGAATGGAATATAGCTTGGAATTATTCGAAAAGAATTTTCTGAACTCTTATAACTGCAGTTTCCAAATGAAGAATAAAATTAAGATTTTATTTAATAGAATTTGAGTTATGTTCAAATCAAGTTTTTAAAAACATTGTGGTTTGGCAGTTTTAGGAACCGAAATGGAAAATTCTTTAAAATTGATATTTTTAAAACTTCAAAGATATGAAATAAATTTTATAAATATGTTAAAATATTTTTAAAGGGATTTGAGTTATAAAAACAAACATATATAAAATGGAATTATTTTTATGAACAAAGAAGCATTAAAACACTATTGGTAATAGTTTTCACAGCGGTTTCGGTAATTTTTGCAAATTATGGTTTTAACTTAGTTATTTATTCCTAATCTTTTTAGTAATCTTTTCGGTAATTTTTTCAAATGAATAATTAAGTATTTTGAAGATGATTTGGATGTTTTATAATTATTTTAAAGGAGTATTAAATAAATGATTAGAGGGAAATTATTTTTAACAATATTTGGAATTGTGTTAAGTAAATGAAATTCATATTTAAAAGATTATATAAAAGAGTTTAGAGTTGATCAAATAACTTGACTGCCTTATGGATGACAAAGAGATAGTATTTAGACCTGAGCTTAGACAATTGGGTTCCGCTCTAGCTATCAGGACTGGCCCGCCGGAGGGGATATAAATTTGATTTACTCGGACCATATTTTCCTAAGGAAAAAGAGATTTTGAGGTATCCAAAAGTTAAACTAGATTTTAAATAATAAGATTTTGGAGATATATGAAACATATTGGTTAAACTTTATATTAAAATCTGTGGTGGGAACTCATACTATCCATTTGGATTCCAAAGGTGATTTCACCGTTTCTCGAGGAATAGTACAAGTTGAATACGAAAATTAGTATTGAGTATAATTAATATAGTTCCTATGGATTTTATTTACCCAACGCTTGCTGGTTTTGAATTTACTGTCTTAGATAACATGGATTTAACCCATTCAAAAGAAATGCGTTGAAAATATGAAACCTCTATTAAAATTTTATTACAGCATGGCAACATTTTCGTACGTAGTTAATGAGAAATGATTTGGTGTTTCCAAAGTTAAAAGGAGGTTTAATTATTCCATATATACTGAAAAAGGAATGATTTAAAGATATATTTCTCTAGAAGATATTTTATTTAGATAAAAGATATTGATAAATCAAATAATAATCACCCACATATTTAACATCTTTTATTGATAAATTGTTTTGGAGGAACCGAGGTTGGATTTAGGCGATTCCTATACAAAAATCACTTCGGAACATTATACATTTGAAAGCGAAAACATGTTGAAGACAATGATTTTGAAGATGGAGATCTTCGAAATGTAGGGCTACTTGCCACTTACCTCTGGGGTAATTCCCTTATCATATATATGGTGGACGTGGTTCCTTCAATTTGAAATCTTTGATACAAGGACTACTCACTGCTAATCCTAGGGATGATTCCCAAACAGGATGTAGTAGGAGAAGTGCCTTCGGTTTGTCCTATTCCTGGACAACTTACATGGACAATTGTCTGCATTATATTTCTAAGACAATGAACATTGATCTCTACAAACGTACATTTGTCGGTGGTGTAGGAGGCAATCCTCCTATACTTAACACCCTTCTCTGAGATGTACAAGCTCAGAGGTTTGGCTTTTATGGAAAACGATTAGCATGTTGTTGGAAATGGTAATTTTGCATACAAAGTGGGATTTGTCATGTGAAAGTTAAAACATTACCTTAAGCCTCACACATCGGTAATGGCAAAAACATGGTAGATGTGGCGGGGCTAATCGGGTCACTCCGATTAGGAGATGTCCAACACCTTTCAAGATTACCCTCTATTTAGGTTTGTTGTGTATTCTATAGCCATGGATTAATCAGGAACGACCGGGACGATGTCATATTCGGTACTATCTATAGTAAAGGTAGGCTAGTTCTATGTAGGCAGAGGTTGGCGCCTCAGGTGCACCCCTCTAGAGATGTGCTTTCGAAAGTTAGTCCCTTACCTTGTCATTGTATGGAATCCATTCTCTAATATGATCCTCTATGGTTTTAGTTGTAAACTATTATGTTGGAATTTAATAAATGTAACAATTTTAGCTAAGATTATATATATTCATTTGAAAGAGTTTTCAAAAAATGTCATTAAAAATAACATCTTTGATTTTGCATAGCAAATGATTTGGTTATCATAGGTAAAACCCTGTCCAGTTTATGTACCGCACGGTCTTATGAGATACTCTTTGTTTACAAAATTATCCATAGTTTGCATTTTCTCACACCAGTCCCATGACTGACCTGGAGTTTATTTCTTTTCCTTTGAACTCTGAGTGCCCTATTTTTTTGGGCAACTAAGCAGTTCAGGTCTAGCTTGGAATATTTTGGAGGAGTTTGAAGTAGAAGCTGAAGTTTCCTCTGTAGACGGTTATCCATTTCCATTACATTTGTTACTATTTGTATTAAGCACTAGTAAGGACAGAGATTTATAACTATCCATTCTAAGATTTGGATTGAATCTAATGTATGTATTTAAAATTTCTAGGTAAAGAAATATATTGAAATAATATATGTTATTCCATTCATGTCAGATTTTCTTTTGTCTTTTCGACACTTGGATATTTGGCACGTGAATACCGTAAACATATTAGTTTCAATTTCTAAAGGACGAAAAGGTGGGTCATCACATTTGGTATCAGAGCTTAGGTTAAGCGAAAAGTGAGCCTGATACGGGTATGACTCATCAAAACTAGGGTTAATAACACCCTAGGATGAGTAACTCGTTGGAGATAGGATAAGTGACATCCTAGAATGAGTTGAGAGTATTATATAACAGTGTGTATCTGTTAATGCTACATAAAAATGGTTTATTTTGAAATTTGGTAAAAGAAATAATTTTACCTAAGGTTGTATTTTTTATATAGAGAATATATTTTGAAAAATAGTTTGTTAGGTTGTTAAGTAATAAATTGGATAATTGTTTAAAATCAGGTTAGTTGAATCTAAGTATGAACATCTCACAATTTGACTATAAGATGTTTAAATGTTGGAAGGATTAAGAATAATAAGGTATAAATAGAATCCAAGGAGTTGGACGATGAGAACTTTTATCTAAGAGGTTTTTGAAAAAGTGTTTCAAAGGACTATGAAAGGTTATATTAACAATGTTTGGGAAATATTTTGGAAAAGATTTCAGAGAATTTTTGAAAAGATAAACAATTTGCACATGGCTATCATGGGAAGCGATCTAAGTTAGAGAAGCTATCTTTAATAATCGATTGAACCAAGATCTTAATTTTTTTCTACGTATTGATGGAATATCGATTTGGGAAAATAGTTCCAAGTGCTTAGTGAATTATTAAGTTTAAAATTGTGTAGTTAAAATGAATTTTTGTTAGGATAAACCTAGATTAATAATCTGACATTAGATTGAGTTAGGACAATTAAAATACTTAGTGTCTAAATATTTGTTGTTTATTATTGTTAAAGCCTTCTAGTTATGGAGGGAAGAATTCCAAGCGGAAATCATCAAGAGCCAACTGGGGCAAAAAATACAATTTAATAATTCTTTCCAATGATAAAGAACCCGAAGCATGGCCGCATAGCAACGGTTGGCCATATATAGAGGAAAAGCCTGATCATTGCACTCACCTAGATAAAGATGTGTTATCCTAAGGTTGGGATACTTATATCATCCAAGACTCCAGATGTTTTACGATATCCAATGATGAAGAAACCACCCAGACATCAAAAAATGCAGAAATAATGATGGAGTTAAAACCATTAGTGTTGCGTCAAGAAATCTCAGATACGATGTGGATCAACGATCCAGCAAGTTTGATACCCGAATAAGACGAGGATGAAATTATCGAAGAAGAACCAATAAAAGAATAGCCCGAGCCCGAAGAGGACCTAAATGCTGTGATGAATAGACAAGACTCTATTACACCTGACGCATGGATGGATGAGACACCAGGTTAATCAAATAACAATAGTGGTAATAGCAACATCATTTTGGAAATGGGTGAAAATGAATATGTCATTTGGCATGAAGAATCGTCAAGTTCATACATCAATTGTGATGATATGAAAGAGTATGAGGAGATGCTAGAATCCTCGGGAAGAGGGAGTTTAAGGTTTAGAAGAGTTAGCCGAAGGAGAAGTTTTGCCCGAAGTACCAGCTGGATTAGGACATATTCCATGGGTTCCCCAAGGACAGCCTTGACAACCAATGAGATGAGATTTACAACATCAAGAAGAGGATGGAAATGAAGCTGATGATGAGCAAGAAAGTGATAATGAAGGCAATATAGAGGAAGTTCTATTTGAGTTTGGAAATTGGGATGGACCATTAGCATTTGAATCAGAAGAATAGCTAGGTGTTGTGATATGATTTGAAGATTGGTGTATATATCTAATATAGTATTTAAGTAGTAGTAAGATGGCTTTGTATTATGGTTGTGTATTTCTAGTATGATAAGATATGGATAGGATGACCTATGATGACCTATGTAAGATATGTTGACCCATGTAAGGATAACTTATGGATGATGGGTGTAAGTTAAGGATTGACCTATGTACTAAGGCTTATATAATATTAAGCTGATCTTTTGTTATAACTTCTCTCATTTGCAATTTCATAAACCACTTTATGAGAATTCTTGATATTCTTTGTAAGATAAAAATGTATTTCTAAGAAATATTTAAGAACTTGAACCAAAATTTTGTAAGGAAAATAAAAGCTTTCGGGCCTAATCAAAATTTTGTAAGGAAAATGATTTGGTTATCTTAAGGTAAAAACCCATTCCTATTTATGTGCGGCATAGTCTTATGAGATATTCTTTGTTTTCAAAAATATCCATGGTTTAAGTTTTCTCACACCAGTCCCATAACTGAACTGGAATTTATTTTCTTTTCCTTTAAACCTCGAGTCCCCTACTTTTTTCCAGGCAGCCAAATAGTTTGGGTCTAGTTTGGAACATTTTGGAGGAGCTTAGAGCAGAAGCTGGAGTTTCCTTTGTAGATGGTTATCCATTTCCATTGCATTTGTTACTATTTTTAGGACTAGCAGGGATATTGATTTATAACTGTCCAGTCTAAGATTGGGATAGACTCTAATGTTTGTATTAAAAATTTCTGTTGTAAAGATATATACTGAAATAATATATGTTCTTCCATTCATGTTAGATTTTGTTCTATCTTTCGGGCACTTAGATATTTGGCACGTGAATACCGTGAACATGCTAGTTTTAATTTCTAAGGGACGAAAAGGTGGGTCATCACATTTGGTATCAGATCTTAGGTTAATCAAAAACTGAGCCTGATAGGGGTAAGACTCATCAGAAATAGGGTTAATAACACCTTATTATGAGTAACTCATTAGATATAGGATAAGTGACACCCTAGAAAGAGTTGAGAGTATTATATAATAGTGTGTATTTGTTAATGCTATATATGAATGATTCATTTTGAAATTTGGTAAAAGAATTAATTTTACCTAAGGTTATATTTTTTATATAAAGAATATATTTTGAAAAATAGTTTGTTAGGTTGTTAAGTTATAAATTGGATAGTTGTTTAAAATTAGGTTAGTAAAATCTAAGTATGAATATCTTGTGATTATAATTTCACTGTTTGATTATATGATGTTTAAATGTTGAAAGGATTAAGAATAATAAGGGATATAAGTAAAATCCGAGGAGTTGGATATGAGAATTTTTATCTAAAAGGTTTTTGAAAAAGAGTTTTCAAAGGATTATGAAAGGTGATAATAACAATGTTTGGGAAATAATTTGGTAAAGATTTTAGTGGATTTTTGAAATGATAAAACATTTGGACATGGATATCATAGGAAGAGATCTAAGTTAGAAAATCTATCTTTAACAATCGGTTGAACGCAGATCTCGATTTTTTTCTAACTATTGCTTGAATATTGGTTTTGGAAAAATAGTACCAAGTGCTTAGTGAATTATTCTCTTTAAAATAGTACGGTTAAAATGAATTTTCGTTAGGGTAAACCTAGATTAATAATCTGACATTGGATTGAGTTAGGACAATTAAAATACTTGGTGTCTAAATATTTGTTACTTATAATTGTAAAAGCCTTCTAGTTATGGGAGAAAGTATTCCAAGTGGGAATCATCAAGAACCAACTGGGGCAAAAGACATTATTTCATAATTCTTTCACGTGATGAAGAACCTGAAGCATGGATGCTTAGCAATGGTTGGCCATATATAGAGGAAATGCCTTACCATTGCACTCATCTAGATAAAGATGTGCTATCCTAAGGTTGGGATACTTATACCACCCAAGACTCCAGAACTTTTTACGATATCCAGTGATGAAGAAACCACCTAGACATATGAAAATGTAGAAACAATCATGGAGTTAAAACCAGTAGTGTTGCCTCAAGAAATCTCAGATACAATGTGGATCACCGATCCAGCAAGTTCAAAACACAAACAAGACGAGGATGAAATTCCCGAAGAAGAACTAATAAAAGAAAATCCTGAGCCCGAGGAGGACCTAAATACTGCGATGAATAGTCAAGACTCTGCTACATATAACGCATGGATGGATGAGACATCAGGTTAATCAAATAATAGTAGTGGTGATAACATCATCTTTTAGGAAATGGGTGAAAATGAAAATGTCATTTGGCATGAAGAATTGTCAAGTTCATATATCAATTGGGATGATATGGAAGAGTATGAGGAAGAATCTGAGAATCCTCGGAAATAGGGAGTTCAAGGTTTAGAAGAGTTAGCTTAAGGAGAAGTTTTCCTCAAAGTACCAGTTGGATTAGGACATATTCCATGGGTTCTCCAAGGATAGCCTTGGCAAACAATGGGATGTGATTTATTTCATCAAGAAGACGATGGAAATGAAGCAGATGATAAGCAAGAAAGTGATACTAAAGATAATATAGAGGATGTTCTATTTGTTTGGAAATTGGGATGGACCATTAGCATCAGAATCAGAAGAATAGTTGGGTGTTGTGAAATGATTTGAAGATTGGGTGTATATATCTAATATAGTATTTGAGTATTAGTATGATGGATTTATATTATGGTTGTGTATTTCTAGCATGATAAGATATAGTTAGGATGACCTATGTAACATATGATGACCTATGTACGGATAACTTATGGATGATGGGTGTAAGTTAAGGACTGACCTATGTACTAAGGCTGATATAATATTAAGATGATCTTTTGTTATAACTTCTCTCGTTTGCAATTTCATAAACCACTTTATGAGAATTCTTAATATTCTTCGTAAGATAAAACTGTATTTTTATGAAATATTTAAGAACTTGAACCAAAGTTTTGTAAGGAAAATAAAAGCCTCCGAGCCTTATCAAAGTCCGCACTAGAGAATCAGAGGATCAATACTAATTCAGAAGTAAAGCGGTATATTTGAATTGAAGATCGAATTAAATAGTGCATATAGATAATCTGTAAATACAACATCAGTTGTATTTGAAATTTAAAATAATGCTTTTATCGGGTTTTTGGTTAGATGTATTTTTAGGGATGAAATTCTTTTAAAGAGGGAAGTCTATAACGACCCGCAAATTTATCGCTTTGATAAATTATATTTATAATTCAAATACAAAATTTTATAACATAAATTTTAATGTTTTGAACCATGAATAATGATGGTAAACTTATTTTAAAGGCATATAACAAATGGATATGTGGGGGTTTTCATCAAAAAAACAATGAGAATCAGTTTTTTGAGAAAATTGAGATTTTCTCAATATTTAAGTTAACGGAACTATATGCATACACTTGTTAATCCATTTAAGCAAGAATATGAAATAATAATTGTCCATTTTATTTTTGAAAATAAAATATATGTATGACATCATCAGGGATATCATCACTTTTATATATTTTTTGGAATTTTAATTTAAGTTTAAATAATCAAATAATTGTTTTAAAATGATAATAATTAATTTTAATAAGTTATATAGTTATGATTAATCATTCATAATAGTTTCATAATATAAACTTGTTTTAAAAATATAAGAAAATTCATAACGTTTTGTCAGTGCAACAACTTTTTTAGTAAACACTAGTTTAATATTGATTTAAATGGTTTTATAATTCAAATGTGGTCATTTTAATTAATTAATAATGATAGAAAATTCATATGTAAACTAATTAATAAGCGAAAATGTGACTAGGAATCGGCTTTCAGATTTTCGGTGGTTTAATAAATAGAAGTTATATCTAAACGTTGTAACTTGGTTTGTCAAAAGCAAACATATCAACACATATGCACATGCAAATGAATACACATACATTTACATATATAATAACCACTTACATCTCATATTTACTAATGGTAAATTTAAAAAAATATTATGTATTTATTTACAAAAATCAAGATGTTTTCCTAATCAAAGTAAAAAATTTCACCATCACTTGGTAGCACATGGAAGGCGGTGTGGGTGAGGGGATGGCCGGTCATGAGTGATGGAAGGGAAGGTGAGTGGGTTGGCACATTGTGAGAGGAGATGTGACGGAAGATGTTTTTCATATTTTTTATATAAATACATGCCCCCTCTTCTCACAAATTCTCACACCAAAACCTTCTTCTTCTCTCTTCTTCCTAAGCTTTCTAATGGCTTCTCTAGTCTCTTCCATCATAGTGAAGCTCCATTAAAATAAAAAACACTATATACGAATAAATACTGCCTTAAAGTCGAAATACGAGTCCATACTCCACCTTTTCTCCTCTTAACCTTTCGGCCACCCTTCATCACAATCTAGGCCGAAGTCATATGTAATGACCAAGAATTTTCAATCATTTGGAATTGGAATATTTAATTGATTTTTAAATATTGAAAAGTTAATTTTATAGATTAAATAACTCGAATTTCAAATATAGCAATTTATTGGATAATTTAGTTGTTGAATTTAGTAATTTAAATTTGTTTAAATAATTGAATCTTGGGTTTTAAGCTATATAAAAATAATTTCAAAGCTAATTTAAATTATGTGATGACCCGCCATTATCGACCCTCGAAAATCAACATAAATACACTTATTGTATAACATGCCAAACGATCGAGCGCTGGAAAGACAGACTGTTGAGGGGAAAGAAAGTAGGTAGAAGAAAGAAGAAACAAAATAAAACAGGATCTCGGAGCGGACTGCATAACATATAATATAAATAGTTCTTTACACAAATCAAAACTGTAATATACATATCTCACATCATGGTACACAAATCAATAATTACCAGCCTGGATAATTATAACTGCTTGCCCTCACAATTGCTGGCAATTTCAATAAACACTACAGGGGAATAAACAAGTACGAAAATATGTCTCAGTCTCTAGCTCGTCTCCTGAGTTCCATAGCATCCTAACCTGAACCTGTGGTACTCGGTCCGACCTGAGCATTATAATAAAATAACACGCAAGTCAGTTTGGAAAACCAGCGTGAGAAAACACACTCAATTTGAATTATTATCTTTTATCAAAATCCTTTGAAAACAAAGGTACCTCGTAAGACTACGTCACACATAAACACGACGGGTTTTACCTTACAATAGCCAAAACATTTTATACCAAATCCTCTAATATTACAATGATCTCTAAATACAAATACTTATTCAAATAGATGAAATTCTTGCATCCTACGTTTCAGCATAGTTGGGTAAAATCAAAACTGTATAGTGTTATTGAAGAATGGATTCCATACGAATGACTAGGTACTGGGGTATCACCTGTCACAGTACACGTCTAGAAACAATGTACCGAGGACCACACTGAGATCCCATGCAACACAAGGCTAGAATATGCCTAACCTGGATAGACCAAATAAGCTATCACCCGGGGTGTTCCCACCCTTCCTGAGCTCCTTCCGTAAATCGTAGTAATAATATTCGAGGGTATCTAGAAAGGTGATAAACATACCCTAATTGGGCGCTACCCACTTAGCCTTGCTGCATCTCCCTTGCTTTTCAGTCATTCCCAGTTGATGAGGCTAGAGGCTACGATTGCATTTTAAAGGAATTTCCACTTAGAATGCTCACTGCCTTGCGATGACAATGTACTGATAGCATTCACCCATACGAGTCCGTCTTGGGTCCGAATGGAACCAAAGGCACTATTCCTACTACATCCATTTTGGAGTCATCCATAGTATTAGTAGAGATTTTCCCTTGCACCTTACTGCTCCATCTACGACTCCATGCTCTTGTTTTCCCTTCGAAAACGTACTTGTTGGATCGAAGTGGTTTTCGGATAACTCTTCCGATCCCGGTCTCTTCGAAACAACGTTAGATATTTTCCAATAAGCTCAACCTTGGTTCTTTAGGAAATAAACAGACAAAGATAAGATCGAAGATCACCTCCTAACCATTAGTTGATAGATTTCCTTTTCATCGTCCTAGAAGAACGAAACAAGTTTATTTGTACAGTATAGCACCACGGATGGCAATTGTACCATATATTCCTCGTGTTTCCCCTATATATTCCCAAAGTTATATTTTGGGTCCAGATTTGATAGTCGGTTATTTAACTATCAAATAAAACAATCATTCAACCAAATATTTCATTTCCACCGAAAACACCAATTCTCTTTTTAATTTAAGTTTTAAACAAATTAAATCTCTTTATCCAAAAGAATGTACTTATCTTATCGAATTCATTATATTCACAAACTATCCTTTTTAAAATATTGAAACCCTGTTTAATATAATACGGAAAGTACCACTACGGTATCAACCATGGATTCATAGCTCAATGGTTACGTCTCTGTCCTAAAGAAATCCAAAACTTAACTCCAGGCACTTACTGCCTCCGATTACGCCATGAAAACAAACAATTACTTCCCGAAAACTTTATTAAATAATTTTTCAAAATAATACTTATAAAATTCCTACATAATTTCCAAGTTTATTATGGGCAAATACTCTTTTATAATAGTTATTATGTAATACCAATATTAAATAATTAACCGTTTTAAAATAATAATACTAATTAATTCTTAAATAACAATTAACTTCATATCAACTCATTATAAATAACCTAACTAATAATTAAGTATACTCTAAACAATTAAAACAACTAAAAAATTAATTTTCTAACATATTCTTAAACCCTTTTTAAATTACCTAGTTAATAATTAAAAATCCTCTTTTTAAAACAATCCCAATTTACGATCGATTTCTTAAATAACTCAAACTATATTCTAAAACAACCACATATCGATTTTAAAGTCTTTATATTTTAACAAGTACCACTTAGGAATTTATCATTTTAAATCCTTTTATATACTTTATCCCAAAATCTCTATTTACAATATCCCGAAGTAGTTCAGTACAAATTTCAAAACCATTGTTTAATCAAATCAATCAACCCACAATTCCATATAAATATTTTACTTCAAAAATCCCTTTAGAATGCTTTCCCAATTTATACCATATGTCATTGGTATTTTTTCCCAAAATCTAGGCTAAACAACCATAACATCCAACCTATTCAAATCACACAATAATCTATCACAAGATATTCCAACAAAAACATATATCACTATATATGAAATTAAATTCAACATTTTTGTGGATTCCAGTTAGATCCCTCTAACCTGTTTTCCTTGCATAAATAGATGTTAATACAACATTAAAATACCAAATCCGCTTCAAGATGGAATATCGCGGTATATATGGTCATCCGCTATTACGCGGTGCACATATGGTCTCATCCGCTATATATATGCCAAAATATCAATCACTCCAATATATATACTAATAAATATCATATCACATTCATTGATAATAATTTATCAATTAAATCAATCAATCAATTAACTATTTAAAATTAATTGCAGTAATCCAAAATTGAGTGAGATTAACTCACCTTGCTTGTGGTCGTCGTGATAACGATTTATTTCAATTAAAATTAAACAAGCATTTATTTTAATTGAAATTTTGACTAGCTCCAACTAACTCTAATCAAGCTCTAAAATATAGTGCTCGTAATACGGACACAACGTAATTTTTTTCGTGCGATTTCGACCTTGTATGGCAAGGTTATACAACTTATAAGTGTAGCTATTTTAGACAATATAATTTATAAACATTTTTATTTTATATTATAACCAAGAAATTTTGGCCACTTATTTTGGAAATTCAGATCTGTCCACTCGTTACTGTCTCCTTCACGAATACGTTCATGCTCCAGTCCTTTGAACCCATCGCCGCCTCCATAGACCCAATTATCGCGACCTACACACAGTCCTAAGGGATGATCGGCGGCCACCATCCCTTTCGTCATCATGAATGCCATCCATGCCAGAAGTTCGGCAAGCTCGGTCGCTCACGTCACCCCCACAAATCGAACTCGAATGCCCAGCCTTTCCCATCGATTTGCCGCTTCTGCGAGTCGTCGTAGCCCAGATCCACCGTTCATCTCATAGAGCTCGACGAGCTCTTCGACTTTCATTTAGGAAGTTTTCAAAAATATTGCATGAATGGAGAGATCATAGGGGAAGAAGATTGGAGCATTTTGGCTGAATTAGATGGAGGCGGCTGCATGAAAAATGGCTAGGACTTTACTGTTACGAGCATATATACATGCGCAAAAGAATTATTTTATTATTATTTCGATATTCACGTGATTTTCCAGATGAATTTCAAACGAGACGTGCCGCTTGGCTTTGTAATGTTTTACCCCTATTTCGAACACAATGGAATATGTTTTGAGGCCAAATTCGATCGTATGTGGAAGAAGCTTTTCGAATCGAATTAAAATATTAAATTTTCAATATTAAATTCAATGCGTTTCTGCCTTGTAAGACCAAATGGTAGCTTCAAATGCTATGAAATTCGAAATCCGATAATAATGTACCATTATAGATCAATGGAACTGGTTTCGTCGAATTCCAAGGTTATGCCCCGGAAGGCTATTTTAATGTGTCGATTAAATCGATTGATTTTGAAAATCGACGGAATTACTTGAAATTCAAATTATAAAAATATACCTACTCAATTTTAATTGAAATAGAATTTATATCCATATTAGAAATCATTTCGATTTATATTAAATCAAAATTTCAATTATTCACACTATTCCCATATGTTAAATTTCACTATTAAATTAATGTATAAATTTCCAATATTAATTTATCGACTTTTTAATTCTATTCAAAAGCCTACTACCATCATTCTAATTCAAATAGAGTTCTAAATCAACTTAGAAATCATTTCTATTTACATCTAACTCCAGATTCCCATATTTGCCTAATTTCAAATATTAAATTACTATTTACTAGATCCGTTTGAAATTCTAAACCTGTTCAATAATTCTTCCATATTCAAAATCAATAGATATTTCCAATTTAACCTTTAAAAATAAATTAGATGTTCAAAATCGAACGACCAAAATTCAAGGTCGTTACAAATTCTATTTAATAAGAATGAAGATAAGACTTTTAAATTGGATTTAAAAGTGATTTAACTGATTTTTAAATTTACTCATTTTAATTAATGAGTAGGAATAGCCATCCGGGGCATAGTCTCAGATTTTGAAGAAACTTGTTTCACTGGACCCGTAATAATGAATTATAATATGCCGTCAGTTCATGGCAATCGGATGTGCCGTTTGGCCATGCGAGATCGAAATGCATGGAAATTAATATTGTAAATTTAATATGATAATTGGGTTCAAAAATCTCTCTTCGGTATACGATCAAATTTGGTCTTGAAATAGGCTCCACTGTTTTCGGAATAAGGATATAAGATATAAAATGTCAGGCGGCAGATCTCGATCGGATTCTAAATTATATAGCTTTATATTTTTAATTAAAATAATATACATATACATATACATACATACATACATATATATATATGTTGATTTGAACATTCAGAGCCAAAGCCCACCCTTCAGCCATGTTCCATCTTCATCAAGCCAGGCCGTAAATAAACCCACACCTCCTTGTTCTTTCCCATTCATCCCTCCCTTATAAAACACTACTGGTAAACAGAAAAAAAGTTTTTAAATTCAAAATTTTATATTTCAAAATTTTCTCAACAAAAAATTTGAAACAAGCTTTAAAAATGTTGTTTGGTGAGAGCTTCGACCTGATATGGTTACTGAGGGGTGCGACATTAGTTCTTAAACTCGATAGTAATGGGTTTGGTATTAGAAGGAACTACGGTTTGAAATTTCTGTAGATTTAGTCGTCGATCGATCGATTGGAGGATGGATTCGTGTTCACAGTGGAAGGGAGCATTTATGGCCGAGATTTAATGGAGTTCGACGGCTCATGGGGGAACACATGCCATAGTGAATCCACGAAGGGTGATGTTGTCATGATTTTTTGGGGAAGCGTGGAGGTGATGGGGCTATGACGAGGAGGTTGAGATCAAGATGAGAAGTTCAACGGAATCAACGGAATAAAGTTTAGTAGAGCATAGCTCTTTATCCTCTCTTAGGCATGCACGGCTACGTTACTGTGATATATCGTGTACAGGAGAAGAGAGTTTGGGGGATGAAGATGGTAGAATGGTAATTAATGTAAATTATATATTTGGTTATTAATTTTTAAATTTAAATCGATAACTTAAAAATTTAATGAAATTTTGCATATGAGGTCCAATCGTTATGCAGATTTTTGCATTGCGATCGTAACAATGAAAGCATCATGATGGAACAAGTTTGGATGAATTTGGAGACAGTTAAAATTTGGGATAAAATCGGACGTCGTTCGATTTTAGTTCCAAATCAAGATGCCTCAGTGATGAAAAAAAAATGATGAGTTACACTCACCTTTTTGGTTAATTGATATATATAGTTGCTAAAATTGTTTGATGATTAGATAAATTACTATATTTATATTAGTTGGATTGATTATTCCCGTCTATTGGAGCAGAGGAGACCCTAATGCGTTCCCATGTAAGAGCGGATGACTCTTTGTATATGAATCTTGTCTTGAAGAAGATGATTTATATTTTATGATTATATAATGTTTGTAATGCAGGGGGAAACAGGTTGGTGGGATCTGACAGGATTCCTCGCTATTATTGAATTGTTTCAATAATATATTTATAGGGATTATTGAAAAATAAACCTGATTGTAGGCATTATGGTTATAACATTGTTATATGTTGAAAACTAAAACCCAATAGTGATAGGAAATCTATATTGATTTGGTTAAGTGCTTGGTGGCTACTGGCCTCAAATTAGTATTTTAAAAATACTATAAATTGCCGTTTGAGTCGGAATTGGCTTTGAGACGAGAAACGATTCTTAAATCTGAAATTGGGTTTCGGGATATTGTTTTAAGGATTATCTGTTTTATTATCTTAATAATGTTTAAAATATATTTATTTGTAGTAATATTATTTTAAGATTATTCAAAAATATAGTAAAATTATTTTAAGGTTATTTAATTATATTAGATTATTTTAAGGCTAATTAATATTAGTAATATTATTTTAAATTTATTTAAATTATATTAGAATTATTTAGAATTATTTTTTAGAGTAATATGGTTTTAAAGAATTTATAAATACGAAAGGATTAATTATTTAAGAATAATTATGGTTTTGAAATTTAAAATAAGGATTATCATAAGGTTTTGAAATTTAATTACTATTATTATAATAATGATAAGGATTAAACTTCTATTATTTAATTAACAAATATTTTTAAATTATTGATTAGTATTTAAGATGTTTTAAAGTTAATAATTCCTATTTATTTATAATGTTTACTATTGATAACCATTATTATATAATGGTGTTTTGAAGTAAAAGATTTTTATTTATTTATAAATGTTTTTGAGACCCACGAATGGAGTTGAAAGACTTAGATTTTATAAAGGAGTTATAAAATGGTTTAAAGAGTTATGGAAAGGTTATTTGCAAGGTGGAAGAGTTTGTAAATGGTTAGATATTTATTAACGAATTTTAGAAACGTGTTATAGATGTATAAAAGAAGTTTTTTAAATGGTTTATGAATTCATAAAGGGTTTATCAACGATCTTGGAAATATACAAGAAGCGTATAAGTGATTGAATTTTTAAAAATGAATTATAAATGGTTTATGAAGATTTATAAAGTGGTTTATAAATGATTTGGAGGATTGTAAAGGAACTTATAAATGATTTGAGAATTGAATGAAAAGAAATTCTTTTTTCAATCTAATATATATACTTATACCATTGATATAAGTATCGAGATATTTTCTAAGCATTGAAAATATAGGAATCAGTGCACGTATCTATGTAAACGTATTCTTATACAAGAAATTTACAAAATGGTTTTTATATCACGGAAGGTTTATAAAACGAGGCTAGTGATTGCTTATATGTTTGACCAATATTCGTTTTCCCTATGAAATAAATCCCTAATTGAATGTTTGTTATTCGATAGTTAACTAACCGACTATCAAAATTGGACCTAATGTAACTATGGAAATATCTCTATGAAACGCATAGGTTAAATGGCACAGTCATCTTCGATGATGCTATACTGTGCATATAAATCTTGTTTCGTTCTCCTAGGAAAATGATAAGGAAATCCTCCCACTAATGGTTAGGAGATGATCTCCGATCTTATCTTTGACTATTCATTTCCTAAAGAATCGGTGTTGAGTTTATCGAAAATTATCAAGTGTTGTTTCGAAGAGACCAGGATTATTTCGTTCAGCCCCAGAATGAACTTGTATGGATGAATGCTAGTATTGCATTATTGCGTGGAAGGCTATATTAGCATTCCAAGTGGGAAGTGCTATATAAAAAGTTGCAATATAGCCTCTAACCTCATCAACCGGGAAATATAAAAAATCGGGCATGCAGCAAGGCCAAGTGGGTAGCTCTCAAGTAGGGTATGGTCATTCCAAATCTAGATCGATTATTATCTCTCATTTTATGCTTCGGGCCCCATAAATGGAGGGGTGATCGTATTCGGTACTACTAGTTAAGAGCTAGGCTAGTCCTGTGTGGCAGGGGTACAAGATGTTCTTGTCAGACCCGCGGTGCAATTTATCTATGCATAAGGTAGTTCCTTACCTTGTCATATGGAATCCAATCTCCAATACATGCTTTATGATTTTGATCGCAGAACCTCGTATTCTAGAATTTAATAATGTAACAATTTTGGTTAAGATTAATAAGTATTTGTATCTATACCCTGTTATAATGTCAGAGAATTTCATATGAAATGATTTTGGTCATCATAAGGTAAAAACATGTCCGTGTTTATATGCAGAGATGTCTTACGAGATACTTTTGATTTCAAATATTTTTATATAACTTAAATATCTAGTTGGATGTGTTTTTCTCGTGCTAGTTTTTTAGACTGACTTTGGTGTTATTTTGTTATAATGCTCGGGTCAGACTGAGCATATTAAAGATTAGATCGGGACGCTTTGGTGCTTCAAGAAACGAGTTGGAGGACCAGAGACGTATTCATGTAGATAGAACCCCATTATTCATTGTTGCATCTATCAGCAATTAAAAGGATAGGCTATTACAATTGTTCAGGCCGAAATAGGTTAGTATACTCTGATTGATTTTTGTATATATACATATTGCAGTTTTTCTTTTGCGTAAAGATTTGTTGTATATTATAGATTATTCGTTCCACTCTGAGATTCTATGTGGTTCAGTTTTTTTCTTATCTTCATCCTTCCTTCTATTTGCCTAACATTCGGGTTTTTGTGCATTCGATTTCTCGACAAGTAGTACAGTGGTCGTAATAGTGTCAAATTAATTTCTCGGCAATTCGATTTCTCGGCAAGTAGTACAGTGGCCGCTAGTGATATAAAAATGTTTTTTATTGTGTAGGTTGATTTGTTGAGTGGCTTGTGCATTCTGCTCAATACGAGTAATTAACGTTATTGATAGGGATCTCTAAACACTTGAAAGAGTAATTCGACATGGTATTATTTAAAAATTGGGTAAATAAAATAATTCTAGCTTATCATATGTAACAACCCAAAATTTGAGCTATAATAATTAATTAAAGAATTAATTAAATAAGTTTGTAAATTTTAAAAATCGAGCTACGGGATTTGCACCATTGTGTCCATTGCGATTTTCTTATCAATTTCCATATATAACTTGTCAAAATCCGAGTTAATGATACGAGAGAAACAAGAATTGAAAAGTAAACGAAAAAAAAATTGCAAGGCCTAGGTCGACCCAAGCTAGGGTCAGGTGGACTTATGGTCGACCCCCACCATACTTAGGTCGACCCCTTACATTATAGGTCAACCGGCTTATTCTTTTGGACGCTATCTTTCCAGGTGCATGCCGATAAACATATTTTGCTATTTTCTTTCAATTCTATGCATTCGTGCTTCCTTCCAACGGTTTCAAGCAAGCCTATGACATGGTTGCACCAGATTTAATCTTCAAGTCCAATGGTCTGAGATCCCTAAGCTACACTATAAATAAGACCCTAGACCTAACTATTTTTCTCATTCAGATTTTCTCCCAATTGGGTTCATTGCCTAAGGCTAGACCTTAAAAAAGAAAAAAATTCTTAGAACGAGATATTTTTTATAAAAATATTCTATTCCCTAGAAGTGGATCTAGGAAGGCCAAGGAATAGAGCTAAGGACCACAGTTGAGTGTTTTGTATTATTTTAGTTTTTTAAGTAATTTAAAACAATATGGTTCTCAATAGTTATAGTTTTTAGCAATTTTGACACTTTTTTATAAAAGTTATTTACAGTTAGCTTTTAATGATCTTTTCGGTCTATTTTAGTCATCTATTTTATTCAGTTATTTACGGTTATTTGTATTTATTTACATCTGTTTTACATTAAAATTTATCCTGTAAATGTTTGTTTCTTTTTATTCCTTTTTATGCGAATAAAATACAGAATATTAAAAAGAAAAGAATTACCTAATATGGATTAATTATAAATAAACACTGAATTTACATAAATTTAATGTAAAATAAGAAAGAGCTGGAATAAAAAGAAGATGACTGAAATAGGAAAATTTGAGACATAGAATAAAAGAGTAACAATTATAACATAGGTCATAATTAAGCAAAAAGAATAGAAAAGGCTTATTTTAAAACTTAGATTAAGTTAATAAGCAAATATAGCAGAAATAACGAAAGAGGCTTATTTTAAAACTTACACTAAGTTAATAAGCAAACATAGAAGAAGGGCCCATACCAACCACATTCTCTTTTGATCAGGAAATGATGGTCTCACAATAGTTAGGTGAGGTTGGGACACACTTATGCAAACTAGTGTAAATACGTGGCCAATATGCATAGGCTCAAATCTGGGGATTTGGGCAAGATGCGCAAACTATAATTCGTTTGTTAGGACTAGTATCGACAGCATTCCCTTTCTGACTAGGACTGATGGTCTCATAACACTTAGGTGAGGCTAGGCAGCATTCCCTTTTAGACTATGAATGATGGTCTCACAATAGATTAGGTGAGGCAGGGCTGTAAGAGGTTAAAATAGGGAGCGACAGTTTGTGTGTACCGGCGATGACCAAGCATGTGGCTTCGATTAGGGTAAATAATTCGCTACTGCGTTCCAAGCGCTAAACATATGTCTTTTGTTGTGGGACCAACAGGATAGGACCAGCTCACAGTGGCACAATAGAGTTAGAAGACCGATCAATGGGTAGAATAAGGATTTCAGCCTAATCATAGTAGTTTAAGACAAGCGTAGACAATCCAAACAGTCAAGTAATCAAAGCAAACAGTCTAACAGAATCAGAAACACTATTTTATCCTAGTTTGATCTTTCCTTTATTTCCTTTTAAACTAGAATGATTGCTTAGTCCATTATCTTTACATTTCTTAGAAATGCTAATAATTACTTTCACTCACCAGACTTATTGTCTAATCCAATCCTCTATTTCAACTTTTCCGCCATAGGCCAACAGAGGAAAGGACAGTAGATTCAGATTTCTTGGATATAAATTCCCGAAGTTCTTATGTACACTTCTTCTTTTCATTTTCCATTTCATTTGGTTTTTGATGTACTGGTGCTTATAAGAGGGATGATTATTATTTTGTACCCTAGTTTTATGAGATTGGGATGTATTTCTCATGAGACATGAGTTTTTGATATTTTTAAGACATGTGATGTTTTTCAACTAATGAAACAAGTTTAATTCTGAATAATGATTTACTATTTTAATGTTTTCGCTGTTTTTGCTTATTTTTCTTATGAATCTTAGTCTCTGTAATGTTTTAGCTATACCTATAACACACCATATCCTTTGTGTGCCCTTTTTGGGTATACTAAGGGATGTGGGTGTTTCACTTGGTATCAGAGCCAAAGGTTATAAGATTCCTAAAAACTTGTTTTAAAAGTAAAGTATTTTTAAAAAGTAACATATCTTCGAACTAAAAGAGTTATTCAGAAAGAAATTCTTATTATAGAAATAGTTTTTAGGTATAAGAGAGTTTTTATAAAAGTCCCCTCAAAGTCCAGTTCAACCTTCTTTCAGTTCTTTTGAGCCTAAATTCTCTTTTCTTTGCATATAATGGCGGACTCCCCAAATCTTCTAGAGGGTGTCCAAGTCCCTGGCTGGTTTCGTAGATATCTCCAAGCTACGACATCAAAGGTGCAAGGACAAGCACCCAATACAGCACCGACAGGTGGAGATCCTATTAATCCACCTGCACTAGCCAATTTTTCTAAGCTATGCAAGGACTTTGCTAGTCTAGGAGGCAGAAAATTTTCTGGCACTGAGGATTTCGTGGAAGTGACGTATGAGTCACTTGGGGAAATGGCTCTCATATCATATGTTGATAAGGAAGAAGAGTTTAAGGACCCTAAATCAGAATACTCTAAGAAGTAGCGGTGGAAGAATAAGAGGGATAAGGACATGATGAAAGGAGGAGGACCTCAAAAGGGACAGATCAAGAAAGGCGAGAAATGTCGTAGTTGAGGATTGGTTGGGATTTCACAAAGGACTATAAGAAGGACATGATGAAGGGGAGGTGTTAAAATTGTATGCAGTCTGGGGATCTTAGTAGAGCTTGTCCTCAGAGGGCAGGGTAGGGAGCAGGCGCACCTACAACGCAATTACAGCTTTGAATGCAGCACCTTCTAGTAGTGGACCAGATCGAGGTAGGAAAGTCTTTGCTGAAGGTTTGATCTCCATTTCGGATTTTCCTGTTCGGACTCTTTTTGACTTTGGAGCATCACATTCTTTCATTTCTAGTTCCTTGGCTGATTGTTTGCACTTAGATATTTCTCTAGTAGTAAACCCTATAGTTGTTTCAAACCCCATAGAAGGATTGGCACATTTATCCATGATTTGTAGGGGTTTGAAATTTTTTTACTAGGCGTAGAGTTTGATTGTGACGCCTATGTACAAGGATCTTTGGGATATGTGATGAATTTGGGGATGGACATGTTATCCACATATGAAGCGATATTAGACTATGGAAGGAAAGTCGTCAGACTAGGGAAATGTAGTGGAAGGACTCTCGAGGTTTCTTGTGACCCACAGGTTTCAATCGTGTTGAGCTTCCTTTATAACCTTGATTCATCACTAGGAGAGTTAGATTCAGTTCCAGTCGTTAGAGATTTCCCA
The DNA here is from genome assembly GCA_030765085.1 of Allium cepa. Classification (NCBI taxonomy): domain Eukaryota; kingdom Viridiplantae; phylum Streptophyta; class Magnoliopsida; order Asparagales; family Amaryllidaceae; genus Allium; species Allium cepa. Next base: position 859,617,600 of record CM060943.1, read on the forward strand.
GGCATTTTTGAAGAGGTTAGGGGACTACCCCTTAAGAGAGAGATCGACTTTAGGATTTATCTGAATGACAATGCTAAGCCAGTGGAATTGTCCGTGAGACATTTGGCTATTAGCGAGACGAAGGAGTTAATTAAGAAGATTGGTGAGCTATTGGAGAAAGGCTTCACCGGATGGAGCATATCTGAGTGGGGAGTGCCAGTCGTCTTTGCTATAAAGGCGGATGGTTCCCTTCGACTTTGCGTAGACTATAGAGAGTTGAATACGCTCATGAAGAAAAACCGTTAACCACTTCCTAGGATAGACAATCTTTTCGATCAGTTGGTTGACTCTTCAATATTTTCTTAGCCATTGGATTTCATTAGCTTAGGGTTGTTGATGATAACATTCATAAGACATCATTTAGGACACCTGATGGATTGTATGAGTGGTTGGTTATGCCGTTTGGGCTAACCAATGCCCAGCTTATTTTGTAGAGTTGATGAGCCATGTTTTTCGAGATGTCCTAAATAAAGTTCGTTGTAGTGTTTGTGGACGACATTCTAGTGTTTTCCAAGAGTATGGAAGAGCATGCTATTCATCTTGAGGAGGTACTTCGTACACTTCGTGTTCATCAGTTGAAAGCAAAATTCTTGAAGTTTCACTTTTGGCATGAGGAGGTGAGTTTCTTAACATAGTCTAAAAAGAGGGTTTAGCTGCGGATCCCGCTAAGATAGTATCAAGATTGGAAGGCCCCCAAGAATGCTACTGAAGTTAGAAGCTTCCTAGGTTTGTCTGGCTATTATAGGAAGTTTATCAGAGATTTTGCTAAGATTTTAGCACCGCTTACTCGCCTTACTAAGAAGAATACGACATTCGTTTAGGATGCAGATTTTGAGGATTCCTTCGCGATGCTGAAGAGGGCTCCTACTAGTACACCAATATTTGTTTTACCCAAAAGAGTTAAGCCTTTTGTAGTATACACTGATGCATGTGGGATAGGTCTTGGAGCAGTATTAATGCAAAAAGGGAGGGTAGTACATTATGGAAGTAGGCAGTTGAGAACTCATAAGAAGAACTACCCCACCCATGATTTGTAGTTAGCTGCTACTATTTTCTCGCTCAAGTCTTAGAGATATTACTTGCTAGGAGAGAGGTTCGAGCTTTTCACTGACCATAAATCATGTAAGTACCTATTCTCACAGAAGGATTTAAACTTAAGGCAACAGCGTTGGGTGGAGTTCCTAGCATAATATGACTTTGAGATAACTTACATCCTAAGGGAAGGGAATGTGGTTGCGGATGCGTTAAGAAGGAAGAGAGCAACCCTTAGTTCAATGTTCATGGAGTGGAAAAGCCTAGAGTTTATTTCAACCTTTGATTTTAAGCCCTCTACGGACATTACCCCTGGATTATTGGCAGCACTTGATGTTAAGCCTACCCTCATATATTATATTAGCTCAAGGCAGCGAGAGGATTCAAAGCTTATGGATATTTTTTATAGGGTTAGTAGATAGAGGTCTCTGGACATCTTCAATGTTATTCTATTGAGAGTAAAGGGTGACTAAGGGGAGATGGAAGACTTTGTGTCCCCCGCATTAATGATTTTATGAGAGCACTTCTAGAAGAAGCTCACCATTCTAGAAAGAATATTCATTCGGGTAGTGATAAATTGTATAGGTTCATAAAAAGAGTGTTTTATTGGAGCGGCATGAAGAAGGATGTGGTAGAATTTGTAGCTAAGTGTCTTTTATTCCAAAGAAGAAGCCTGGCGGATTGCTTCAACCATTGGATGTACCCGAATGGAAGTGGGATAGTGTTTTGATGGACTTCATAGATGGTTTACCTCGATCTAGGAAGGGGAATACTAGTATTTGGGTGATTGTAGATCATTTGACTAAGAGCTCCCACTTCATTCCGGTCAAGAGTAAGTGGACGGTACCTTATTTGGCATCCTTATTTGTTCGTGAGATAGTCCGACTTCATGGAGTTCCTTCAAGCATAGTGAGCGACAGAGACCCTATCTTTACTAGCGAGTTTTGAAAAAGCTTGCAAGAGGCTTTAGGAACGCAAATTAGGTTGAGTGCGGTCTATCACCCCCAGACGGATGGCCAAATGGATAGAGTTAATAGAGTTCTTGAGGATTTGTTGAGGATGTGCATTCTTTACTTTGGAGGAACTTGGGAGGAGCATCTTCCTTTAGTGGAGTTCACATATAATACTAGTTTTTAGGTTAGCATTGGGATGGCACCTTTTGAAGCTCTTTATGCAAGACCTTGCTAGTCGCCTTCGTGTTGGTTGGAGTCTACAAAGAGTTGCTACTTGGTCCCGACATGATTAGAGAGATGTCAAAAAATATTGATTTGATTAGAAGGAGAATGAAGATGGCCCAAGATAGACAGAAATCCTATGCAGATAAGTAGAGAAGGGATATTGAGTTTGAGATAGGAGATTTGGTATTCATTAAGGTGTCTCCACTTAGAAAGGTAGCGAGGTTTGGATCAAATGGGAAACTTGCCCCCGGATTCATAGGACCTTTCCCCATTGTGGAAAGGGTAGGGGAGATGGCGTATCAGATAAAGCTACCTGAGAGGCTCATGGGAGTTCATGATGTTTTTCATATTTCGCAGTTGAGAAACTGCTTACATGTTTCAGTAGAAGTAGTGGAACTTAGCCAACTTAAGGAAGTTGAAGTGGAGAGAGAAGCATCGGTTCATCGCATTACTACCAAGATCGTTGGACATGATATCAAGAAGCTTAGGAATAAGGAAATACCTTTGGTTAAGGTGCAGTGGGGAGACAGTATTGTGGATGCTACGTGGGAGGCTAAGGAGAAAATACGTACCTCTTATCTGCATCGTTTCGATGGTACATACTGAATTTCATATTCCCATCTTTAGTTTTGAATAGGTTCTTTCCTTTAGTATCCTTTGGGAGGGTAGATTTTAGAATTTAACCTATGGGTGGTAGGACTGAATGTAAACATATTACTAGAACATGTTATATACGTTGGACGTTAGTGGTTGCAAGTGTTTGCTATTGGATGCTAATGGACGCATATATATACACTAGGCACTATTATCCCTTAGGGATCGACCTACCTAGGTCACCAAAACAATGAATATGGATGTTTGTGCGTTTGCATTTTTATTTCATTTCCATGGTTTCTATTAATGGATGATTATCATATAATTGTCGCATTTGGGTAGTGATTGTAGCATGCACATAGAACTATCAATTATCATTATGAAATTTTCATTCATTTGGATACATGGCATGGACATGATTGCATAAAAGGAGATCGAATGAATTAGTAGACCATCTAATCTTTTGCATTAGTTAGGGACATTGACACTACACTATTGCATATATCATAAATTGCATTAGAAAGCTTAAGGAGAACGGATGTAATGGATGATGGTTGAATATTTGGATGAAAACATTTATTTCATCCTTCTGTCCTTGGAGATCTCGGGGACGAAATCCTCTAAGGGTGGGAGAATGTAACAACCCAAAATTGAGCTATAATATTTAATTAACAAATTAATTAGATAATTAAATAAGTTTGTGAAATTTTTAGAATCGAGCTATGGGAGTTGCACCATTGTGTCCATGGCGATTTTCTGATCAATTTCCATATATACCTTGTCAAAGTCCGAGTTAATATGAAGAAGATACGAGAGAAACAAGAATTGAAAAGAAAATGAAAAAAAAATTGCAAGGCCTAGGTCGACCCAAGCTAGGGTCAGGTCGATGTCAGGTCGACCTTAGGGTCAACCTCCACCATACTCAGGTCGACCTATAGGTCAACCCCCATACATTATAGGTCGACCCGCTTATTCTCTTGGATGCTATTTTGTCCAGGTGCATGCCGATAAACGTATTTTGCTATTTTCTTTCAATCCCGTGCATTTGTGCTTCCATCTGACGGTTTCTAGCGAGCCTATGACGTGGTTGCATCAGATTTCATCTTCAAATCTAATGGCCTGTGAAACACCTCACACCCCTTAATATGCCCAAAAGGACACATTAAAAGGCATGGTGTGTTGTAGGTATAACGAAAGCTAACAGAGACAAAGATTCACAAGACGAAAACAGATAAAATTAGCGAAAACTTAAAATAATAATTTAATTAAAACAAAACTTCATAATTGCTTCATAAATAAGTCAAATACCAAATGTCACTTACATGTCTGAAAAATCTAATATGTCTCATGAAACAAAAACTCATAGTCTCAAAAATCAGAGTACATAATATCCATCATAATACACCAGTACATAAAAACAACAAAAGCTAAAAGAAAAGAAATACATGGTAGCAAACTCTTCCAAGAAATCTCTGAGCAACTGCAATCTAGTATCCTCTCCCTTGATTGCCTAAGGGAGGGGGTGTAAAAGGGGAAAATAGAGGACTGGTTCAGACTAAAAGCCTAATGAATGATAGTAATTATTAGAGTCTTTAAGCAAAGTAAAGTTAATAGACTCTACAATAGTTCTAGTGTAAAAAGAGGAAACAAAGGAAATAGGAAAGAGATAAACCTGAAATGCATACGATTAACTATAGGATATGTTAACTTTGATTGTTTGTACTTGTCCTTGATTTCTGCTTTGATTAAGCTGAATTACTAATCCTGTAATTAGGATATAACCTTAGTTCTACCCTTTTTGATCATCCTGCTACCCCATAGACATTACTGCGGACCACTATAACTCCCTACACAGAAGCCAATGATATCAACGAAAGATGCATAAAGCAACCACTGTGGATCCGGATGACATATATAGCTCCTTACATAGAAGGTAATGGTGTCTAAGAAAGACACCCATACTAAGCGCTTGGAACTCATAGTTATTCTTGAGCACCCGAATGGAGGTCGCACGCATAACTACCACTATGCCCATGCTACCTTTTGCTCAACCTATTAGGTCTTCTTATTACCTCAAACTCCAGCATAAGCGTGTTCCTCAACCCGCTTTAGGCTAACATGAGATCATCGTGTGTCCATAGAATCTATAGGGGAAATGTTATTGGTACTGGCCCGTTATCCAAACAATATCTAATCATGCCCCTTATCCAAACCCCTCATGATTTGGACTTTTATTTGACCAATTACTACAATTTTTACCATAAGCCTGCCCATATCTCATTTTAAGATAATGTGGGACCACCATTTTATCTAATAGGGAATGCTATTTGGTACAGGTCCTACTTCCATCTTTGCTTATTAACTTAGATGAATTATTTAAATAAGCCTTTACCTTTTTCTTTACTATCTACGCTTATTAATTTTTCCTATGTCTTAAAATAAGCTTTATTCTGTTTTTTTTCTTATTATAAACTATGTTATAATCATGCTTATGACTTAACATAAGGTCTAAGTGTGAAAATAAGCTTCTTTCATGTTTTACTCTTTTTAGTTATATTCTAAGTTATAACTAGGCCAATCTTTTAATTCGGTCCAATTAAAGTCATAATTAGGCGTAATTTAAGTCCAATTCCATTTATATTACAATCTTTGAAACTTACATCTTATATTCCATTATTTCAGTTTTCTTACAATTTAATCTGTATTCTCATTAATCCTATTCTAATCCATACGCGAAGAAGAAGGAGGAATAAAATAAAATCGAAAACAGAAGAAAATCCAAACCGTATAAACAAGATGTAAATAATGTATAAATAATAGTAAATAAACTAAAATATTGTAAATTAATTATAGATAAATGGAAAAGCTATAATTAACAGAAATAACTGAAAATAATAGCTAGAAAGAAATAGACTGAAAATAATTCCAAAAACAATAAATAATAATGTTGAAAAGGTTATTCCAAAAATTGTAGTAAAACTACAACTATTCAAAACCCTATTATTTTAAATTACTTAAAGAAATCTTAAAATAATTACAATCACTCACCTTTGGTCCTTAGCTCTTCCCTTTAGACCTCCATGGATCCACTTGGAGTTGCTAAAATATTTTTATGAAAAAGATTCTCTCCTTGGAAAATTATTCCTTTTAGGGTCCTTCCTGAAAAGGTGAACCCAAGCGGAGAAAATCTAGAATGAGAAAAAGTATTAGGCAAAGGGTCTTATTTATAGGGGTAGAAGTGGATATCAGTCCATTGGATTTGGAGATTGAATAGGACGCAACCATATCATAGGATGAATAGGAGCCATCGGATGCAAGAACGGAGGGACCGGATTAAAATAAAGTATGCAAAATATGTGTAAAAGATTTTTTTGAACCTATTGGAGCGAAGGAACGATTCTTCGTTCTTTCACCAAAGGCGGGTCGACCGCCTTGGTACCCAGGTCGACCGGCTGGTCAACCTGCCCCATTTTTCTTTTTCTTCTTCTTTTTGATTTTTGTTTAATTTGTTTCTCGTTCATATTAGCTCAGTTTCTGATGTTCTATATATGGAAATTGACCAGAAAATTACCACGGACACAATGATGCAACTCCCGTGGCTCAATTCTGATAATTTTGCAAAGTTATTTAATTACTTAACGAATTAATTATCATGGGTTAAATTTCGGGTTGTTACAGCATAAGATCCCTAAGCTACACTACAAATAAGACCCTAGACCTAGCTATTTTTCTCATTTAGATTTTCTCCCAATTGGGTTCATTATTTGAGGCTTGACCTTAAAAAGGAAAAAATTTCTTCGGACGAGATCATTTTAATAAAAATACTCTATGCCATTGAAGTGGATCCGGAAATGCCAACGAATAGACCTACGGACCACAGTTGAGTGTTTTATAATTATTTTAGAATTTTATGTAATTTAAAATAATATGGTTCTCAATAGTTGTAGTTTTACTGCAATTTTGAGACAGTTTTTATATAAGTTATATACAGTTAGTATTTAAAGTTCTTTTCAGTATATTTTATTCAGCTATTTTATTCAGTAATTTATAGTTATTTGTATTTATTTACATCTGTTTTACATTAAAATTTAGCCTGTAAATGTTAGTTTCTTTTTATTCCTTTTTACGTGAATAAAATATAGAATATTAAAAAGAAAAGAATTCACTAATATGGATTAAATAGTAATAAACACTGAATTTATAGAAATTAGATGTAAAATAAGAAAGAACTATAATGAAAAGAAGACTGACTGACATATGCAAATTTGAAACATTTGCAAGCATGTTTATGACTAGTGGTTATAACTAAAAAGATAGAATAGAAGAGTGACAATTATAACATAGGTTATAATTAAGCTAAAAGAAGAGAAAAGGCTTATATTAAAACTTAAATTAAGTTAATAAGAAAATAGGGCAGAAATAACAGAAGTGGCTTATCTTGAAAATTACACTAAGTTAATAAGTAAACATAAAAGAAGGACCCATACCAACAGCATTCCCTTTGAGTCAAGAACTGATGGTCTTACAATAGTTAGGTGAGGCTGGGACACGTTATGCCAATTAGGGTAAATAAGTAGCCAATTGAAAGAGGCTCAAATTTGGGAATTTGGGCAAAGGGTGCAAACTAGAATTTGTTTATTAGGACTAGTACCGGCAACATTCCCTTTCAGACTAGGACTGATGGTCTCACAACACTTGGATGAGGCTGGGCAGCATTCCCTTTCAAACTAGGACCGATGCTCTCATAACAGACTAGGTGAGGCTGGGCACGCTTATGCGGATTATGGCAAATAAGAGGTCAAAATAGGGAGCGACAACTAGTGTGTACCGGCAATGAACGAGCATGCGGCATCAATTAGCATAAATAATTCGGTACTACGTTCCAAGAGCTAAACAGGTGTTTTTTCTATGGGACCAACAGGATTGGACCAGCTCAAAGTGCAATAACAGAGATAGAAGGCCGATCAACGTGTAGAATTGGGATTTCGGTCTAACTAAAACAGGATTAGAATTTCAGCCTAATCACAGCAGTTTAAGACAAGTGCAAACAATCCAAACAGTCAAGCAATCAAAGCAAACAGTCTAACAGAATCAGGATCAATATTTTATCATAGTTTTATCGTTCCGTTATTTCCTTTTAAACTAGTACTATTGCTTAGTATATTATCTTCATCTTGCTTAGAAATGCTAGTACTTACTTTCACTCACCAGACTTATTGTCTAACCCACTCCTTTATTTCCCTTTTCCCCCCATAGGGTAGCAGAGGCAAGGATAGTTGATTTGGATTTCTTGGAGATACATTCCCGAAGTTATTCATGTATTCTTCTTCTTTTCATTTTCTATTTCATTTGGCTTTTGATATACTGGTACTTCTAAGATGGATGATTGTTATTTTTGTACACTGATTTTATGAGACTGAGATGTATTTTCATGAGACATGAGTATTTGATATTTTTAAGACATGTGATGTTTTTCAAACTAATTAAAGAAGCTTAATTCTGAATAATGATTTACTATTTAAATGTTTCCGCTGTTTTTACCTTTTTGTCTTGTAAATCTTAGTCTCTGTAATGTTTTAGCTATATTAATAACGCAACATATCCTTTGGTGTGCCCTTTTTGGGTATACTAAGTGATATGGGATGTTTCATCACATTTCATATATAAAGGAATAATTTTTTAGAAACTTTTTATGATATATGTGGTGTGCTTGGTTGTTAGAAAACAATAATATTGATTATTATCATTTGTGGTTGTTATTGTGCTTTAATAAATGTAGTCATTATTATAATGCAAACAAGGATTAACAATTGATTTTATATAACCAAATGGAATTATATAAATATAATGTATAAAAGTGGTTTATAAATAAAAAGGATTTAAAAGCTAGGAATTTGAGAATTTAAACCCTGTTGGTTTTGAAAATGTTGTTTAAAGTTTTGGAAAATAATAATAATATTCGGAAACTATTTTTGAACAGAAATATATAAAAGGGTTTTAAAAGGAATAGAAAGCACTAAACTCACCTCGGTCGTTGGGAAATAATTTCGATGATGACTACAACATCATCGACGCTCATTTTCGGGTTTCCAAGGGAGGAATTGCTACCATTGGAGTCTTGTTTTGATAAAACTAGCTAGATTTTGAAAATCTAAAAGAATGATTTGATATACAAGGGGATTATGTATGTATATTATTAAAAATAATTTGAAATGAATAAGAAAAAGGTGTTTGAACTCTAGGAATTTTCAATTAAGTGTTTATTGAAAATATGATAAAATAAGTTTGATAACTTATAAGTTTTGAAAATTAGTAAGTTAAAATAATAATTTAATTTGTTGAATATGAATGTCAAGAAAATTAAATATGAAATTGAATTATGGAATTAAATTTAACTTAAGTTATGTTAAATAAAATAATTTTTGAAATAAATTTGATGAGATTTGGAATAAATTAATGGAATGAGCTAATTAAATAAATTAGGGAGCTAAATAGGGTTTTGAAATATGGTTGAAATATTAAAATTGAACAATGGAATCGAGTAAAATAAAATTGGAGTTTATTTAAAACGAATACGACTTAAGTTGTGAATTGGTAATAAACATAAGAACCGTCGTATGAAATTTTGATAAACTTGGGTATAATTTTATGAAATAATTCATAAACGAATTTGGTATGGTGTGAAATGTTGTTAAACATAGAATTTGGTGGAATAATGCCTAAATGATATCAGTATCGAAAGGTTGTGCAAAGTAGATAATAAATGTGAATAAGGCAATGTGAATAATAACTGTGAATAAGAGAATATAAATAAAGTAAATGTGAATAAAGGAATTTGGTATAGTTAAGAATCAATTGAAATTAATATGTGGGTTTTACATGTCTTATTTTATTCACATAATGGTTTGATACAGATTCGAGTAAATGATTTACATCGGTCCGAACAAGGATTTCTCACTCGATTCTCGATGGCCAATAGTGTTTGGCTATGCAAGGAGAATGACGGTTTCTGATCAAGGAATTGGACCTAAGTCCACATTAGAGTGGCCATGTGAATGATGCTAGTCCAGAAGTGAGATCAGTGATCGAGCAAACGATCTGATTGGCTATGCGTACAAATGATATATGTACATCGTACGGGCTTTAGTAAAGAAAATGTCAAAAATAGAAATTGCAAATTGATATGATTATAAACTACATGATTAAATATCATTGGACGTGGTATATATAAAAGCAAAAGCTAGTTGATGCTTTTGATTTCATAGGTGAAATTTGGTTTCCCTCTAAAACGTACATGTTTAAATCATTATTATTTGATTTGATGGTTTTATGATCTATCAACTTGGCTTTTTTCTCTTTTGTTGGGTTGGGCTGGTAGTGGCGATTTGTAGTTATTCATACCTAGCCACGCAAAGGAGACACTGGGGGAATTTTTGAAAATTTAAAGAGTTAGAAATTTTGAAGAAAACTTTTAATAACTAAAATTTGGTTTTGAGTTATAACCTGAAATGATTAAATGTATTATTTGAAATTTATGAATGAATTCAAAAGCTTAGTAAAACTAATAACAAGGTTTAGACAATTTGATTTCTGGGAAGTTAAAGGCTTAAAAGGATTTGGTAAAGTATTTCAACTAATTTGTTTTAAAAAGTAGTGGGTTTAGGCACTTTTCCTACCTTGGAAATTTCGAGAACGAAATTCTTTTAAGGGGAGAAGAATATAACGACCCATAATTATCAATCATTTGGAATTGGAAAATTTAATTGATATTATAAATTGAAAAGTTAATTTTGTAGATTAAATAACTCGAATTTCAAATATAGCAATTTAATTGATAATTTAATTGTTGAATTTAATAATTGACATTTGTTTAAATAAATGAATCTTAGCTTTTAAGCAGCACAAAAATAATATCAAAACTAATTTAAATTCTATTTTATAAGAATGAAGATAATAAAACCTTTAAATTGGATTTAAAAGTGATTTAACTGATTTTGAAATTTACTCGTTTTAATTAAAGAGTGAGAATAGCCTTCCAAGGCACAGTCTTGGATTTTGACGAAACTAGTTTTGTTTGATCTGTAATAATGAATTATAATACACCATTAAATTTCATGGCAATCAGATGTACCTTTTGGCCGTGCGAGATAAAAACACGTAGAAATTAATATTGAAAATTTAATATAATAATTGGATTCAAAAAGCTATCTTCTGGATACGATCAAATTTTTTCTCGAAATAGGTTCTACTACATTCGGAATGGTGGTATAACATATAGAATGCCAGGCGCAAGTCTCGAACGGGTTCGAAATTATATACTTAGATATTTTGAATTTAAATAATATATATATATATACATATATATATATACACACACATATTTGACATTCACAGCCCAAGCCCACCGCTCTGCTATGTTCTACCTCCATCAAGCCAGATGTACACAAGCCCACGCCTCGTTCTTTCACATCCTTTCCTCCCTCATAAAACGCTGCTGGTAAACAGAAAAGGAAAAAAAGTTTTTGAATTCAAAAATTTATGTTTCAAAATTTACACAACAAAAAATTTGAAACAAGCTTTAAAAATATTGTTTTGTTGAGAACTTGGACCTGATATGCTTATTGAGGGGTGCAACATTAGTTCTTGAACTCGATAGTAATGGGTTTGGTATTTGAAGGAACTAGGGTTTGTAATTTCTGTAGATTTAGTCATCGATCAATCGATTGAAGGATGGATTTGAGTTCACGGTGGCAGAGAGCATCTTTGGCCGAGATTTGGTTGAGCTCGGTGGTTCGCTACAGGGAACACATCGCTACAGTGAACACACGAAGGGTGATGTTGTTGCGATTTTTTTGGAAAGCATGGAGGTGATGGGGTTGTGATGAGGAAGTGGAGATCGCGATGAGAAGTTCAACGGAATCGACGGAATGAAGTTTAGCGGAGTGTAGCTCTGTATCCTCGCTTGGGCGTGCATGGCTATGGCACTGCGATATATCATGTATAGGAGAAGAGAGTTTGGGGGCAGGAAGAGGGTAGAATGGCAATTAATGTAATCATGTAATTGGTTATTGATTTTTAAATTTAAATCAATGACATAAAAATTTAATAACTTCTGCATATAAGGTCCAATCGAGTTGCGAATTTTTACGTTGTGATCGTAACGATGAAAGCTTCACGATGGAACTAGTTTGGAAAATTTGGAGATATTTGAAATTTGGGCTTAAATCGGACGTCATTCAATTTTAGTTCCAAACAGGGACGCTTCGCCGATGACAGAAAAAATCGATGAATTGCACTCGCCTTCTATACAAGTAATTTACAAAGTGGTTTTTATACTATGAAAGGTTTATAAAACGAGGCTAGTGATTGCTTATATGCCGAACCAATATTGGTTTTCCCTATGAAATAAACTGAATGTTTGCTATTCGATAGTTAAATGACCGACTATCGAAATTGGACTCGATGTAACTTTGGAAATATTTAGGATAAACACGTGGATTATATGGCATAGTCATCTCCGATGATGTTGTATTGTGCATATAAATCTCGTTTCGTTCTCCTAGGACTGTGATAACGAAATCTACCCACTAACGGTTAGGAGGTGATCTCTGATCTTATCTTTGACTGTTTATTTCCTAAAGAATTGGTATTGAGTTCATCAAAAATTATTGATTGTTGTTTTGAAGAGATCGGGATCGGGTATGTTATCCTAAAACCACTTTGATCCAGCAATGCGTTTCGAAGTGGAGATATCTTGAAGATGATGGAATTTTGGAGACAGGGCTCTCAAGTGTTTCATTCAATCCCAGAACGAACTTATATGGATGAATGCCGGTATTGCATTGTTGCCTGAAGGTAGTATTAGCATGTCAAGTGGGAAGTGCTATATAAAATGGCAAAACGTAGCCTCAGACCTCATCAACCAGGAAATGTCAAAAATCAAGTATGCAGCAGGGCCATGTGGGTAGCTCTCAAGTAGGGTATCGTCATTCCAAATCTCGATCGGTTATTATCTCTCATTGTATGCTTCGGGGCCCATAAATGAAGGGGTGATCATATTTGGTACTATTAGTCAAGTGGTAGGCCAGTCCTGTGTAGCACGGGTATAAGATGTTCTTGTCAGACCCTGGTGTATTTATCTAGAGATGTACTTACATAAGGTAGTTCCTAACCATGTCATAGTATGCAATCCAATTTCCAATACACACCTTACGGTTTTGATTGCAGAACCTAGTAATCTAGAATTTAATAGTGTAACAATTTTGGCTAAAGTTAATAAGTATCTGTATCTAGACACCACTATAGTATCAGAGAATTTCATATGAAATGGTTTTGCTTATCGTAGGTAAAAACCATTCCGTGTTTATGTATGGCGAGGTCTTACAAGATACTTTTGATTTCAAAGATTTTTATATAACTTAAAAATCCAGTTGGGTGTGTTTTTCTTACGCTGGATTTCCAGACTAACTCGGGTGTTACTTTATGATAATGGTTGGGTTAGACCAAGCATACTATAGATTCGTTTGGGATGCTTTGGAGCTTCAGGAGGCGAGTTGGAGGCCCAGAGACGTATTCATGTAGATGGTTATTTTTACGCTATATTCATTGTTGTATCTATCCGCAATTGTAAGGATAGACTATTATACCTGTCCAGGCTCAAATAGGTTAGTATACCCTGATTGATTTATGTATACATACTTATTGCAGTTTTTTTGTGTATAGATCTATTGTATATTATAGAGTGTTCGTTCCACTGTGAGACTCTAGTTGCTTATTTTTCTTCTTATCTTCTTCCTTCCTTCTATTTCGCTAACAATCAGGTTTTTTGGCATTCGATTTCTCGACATGTAGTATAGTGGACGTAATAGTGTCGATTTTTTAGGGCCTAAAAACCTCAGTCATTAAATCATCCCTCTATACAAGCCTAGGCCAAGGTCACCCTAGGATCCTAAGATAGGATTCATAAGCTTCGGTGCAGTGATAATGGAGCTGTAGTCAAATTTAGTAAATCTAGAATCCAATGAAGGTGAGAATTACTCCACTAATTAACTATGAATTATGTGACGATATGATATATTTGGAACAATTATTTTCTATGTTTGATTATGATTTTTTGGATGTGATAATATGTTTGTTTGGTTGTGGAAATAACTCATGCTAAATACACATCGAATTTACACAAAAGAAACCACTTTTCTTTATGAATAATAAAAGTGTTACAGAATAGTTAAACCTCTTTAAACATGAATAAACGGTTTAAATGATTTACTAATTTTTTACAAATATTAAAACTTATTTGGTACTGTTTGGAAAAGATTTGAAAATGGAGTCAAAATAAGCGCAACGCATAATGGCAGTTCGCGATTTCACGCCGTAACAGTTAAATCATTGTGTACAATGGAATATAGCTCGGAATTGGTGAATTTTTCCAAACACTTATAATTATAGTTTTCAAATGAATAAGAAAATCAAGATTTCATTGAATAGAATTTGAATTATGTCCAAATCTTGGTTTTAAGAATATCATGGTTTGGCAATTTTGGAAACCAAAGTGATAAATGCTCTAAAATTGATATTTTTAAATCTTTAAAAATATGAAATAAAATTTATAAATATGTTAAATGTTTTAAAAGGGATATAATTTATAAAAATGTACATATATGAAATGGAATTAGTATATTGAACAAAGAAGCTTTAAAAACACTATCCGTTGTAATTTTTTCAACAGTTTCGGGAACTTTTGCAAATTATGGTTTTAGCTCAATTATTCATTCCCAATCGTTTTAGTAATCTTTTCAAATGAATAATTAAGTATTTTGAAGATGAATTGAAAGATTTATAAATATTCTAAAGGAATTTCAAATAAATGGTTAGAGGAAAATTGTTTTAAACAATATTTGGAATTGTGTGAAGTAAATGAAAATCATCTCTAAAAGATCATATAAAAGAGTTTAGAGTTGATCAAATAACTTTACTTCTTTATGGGTGACAGAGAGGTAGTCTTTAGACCCAAGCTTGGACAACCAGCATTTGAGTTCCGCTCTAGCTATCCAAACTGGGCCGACGGAGGGGATAGTAAATTTGATTTACTCGGACCACATTTTCCTAAGATAAAAAAGATTTGGAATTTTCCAAAAGTTAAACAAGATTTTAAATAGTAAGATTTTGGTGATATATGAAACATATTGGTTAAACTCTATATTAAATTCGAAGGAGGGAACTCATACTCTTCGTATGAATTTAAAAGGTATTTTCACTATTGTTTGACGAATAGTACGTATTGAATACAAAAATTAGTATTGAGTATAATTAATTTGTTCCTATGGATTTATTTATTCAATACTAACTAGTTTTGAATTTACCATCTAAGATAACATAGTTTTAACCCATTTAAAAGATTTGTTTTGAAAAGATGTTTAATGATTCGGCATATACTAAAAAAGGAATGGTTTAAATATGTATATCTCTAGAAGATAACTTATTTGGATAAAAGATATTGATAAATTGAATAATAATCACCTACACACATAACATGCTTTATTGATAAATTGGTTCGGTGGAACCGAGGTCAGATTTGGGTGATCCTATCCGAAAACCACTTCAAACCGATATACGTTCGAAAGTGAAAACTTGTTGAAAACATCGATTTTGAAGACGGAGATCTTCATAATGTAGGGCTTCTTGTCACTAACCTTTGGGTAATTTTCTTGTCATATATATGGCGAAAGTGGTTCCTTCAAGTTGAAATCTTCGATGCAAGGACTACTCACTACTAAACCTAGGCGTGATTTCCAAATAGGATATAGTGGGGGAAGTGCCTTCGGTTTGTCCTATTCCTAAACAATTTGCATGGACAAATGTCTGACATTGCATTTCTAAGACCAAGTACATTGATCTCTACAAACATACATATGTTGGTCGTGTAGAAGGCAACCCCATTAGATGGCAAAAACATGGTAGATGCGGCAGGGCTAAGTGAGTTTCTCCCATTAGGAGTTGTTCATCATCTTTCTAGATTACCCTCTATATTTCTGTTTTTTTGTGTACGCCGTGGCCATGGATATGTGGAAACGACCGGGGTAATGTCATATTCTATACTATCTATGGTAAAGATAGGTTGGTTTTGTGTTGGTAGAGGTTGGTACCCAGGTGCTTCCCTCTAAAGATGTACCGTCGAAAGGTAGTCCCTTACCTTTTCATCGTATAAAATCCATTCTCTACTATGAGCCCTTATGGTTTTAGTTCTAAACCTTTTATGTTGGAATTTAATAAATGTAACAATTTCGACAAAGATTATATATATTCATTTGAAAGAGTTTTCAAAGAATGTCATTAAAAATAATAACTCTGATTTTGCATAGCAAATGGTTTAGTTATCATAAGATAAAAATCCGTCCATGTTTATATAGGGCGTGGTCTTATGAGATACCCTATGTCTTCAAAAATATTCGTGTTTTAATTTTTTTCACACCAGTCCCATGACTGATCCGGAGTTTATTTTCTTTTTCCTTAAAATCTGCGTGCCTTATTTTCCAAGTCAGCCAAATAGTTCAGGTCTAGCTTGGAACATATTGGAGGAGCGTGGAGCAGGAGCTGGAGTTTTCTCTTTAGATAGTTATCCATTTCCACTTCATTTGTTACTGTTTGAATTTAGTACTAGTGGGGACAGAGATTTATAACTGTACAGGCTGAGATTAGGATGGACTCTATTATATTTACTTAAAAATTTCTACCGTAAAGATATATATTTAAAAAATATATGTTATTTCATTCATGTTAGATTATGTTCTGTCTTTCTTTTTTACCCTTGATCAATCTGCATTCCGGCACTTGGATATTTGGCACGTGAATATCGTGGACGTATTAGTGTCGACTTCCGACGGTCGAAAAGGTTGGTCATCACAAACGTCTTGAGTTTGATGAAATCCCTTCGCAACTAGCCTTGCTTGGTAAACTCTACTTGTCCATCTGCATTTAACTTTTTCCTAAAAATCCATTTACAACTGATGGGTTTAATCCGTTCGGGTGTGCCAATCAAAGTCGGAATATTTTTTGAACCTGATTCAACTTTCCCTAAACCAATTGAACTGTACAAGGCTGCCAGCAAAGCCTAATATATACAACCAAAAAATCATAGAACAAATACTAACCAAACGGTCCTAAACACTACAAATCGATCACTAAAAATCGACTAGGCCCCTAGCATGAACCAACTAAGGACATGTTCCACATAAGATTATAGAAGTAAAGCCGATAGCATCAAGCAAAAGCATAGCTATAACTCGACCTTCTATAAAAGAAGAATGGTGAAACCCATTCTATGCTAATTTCAGCTCCTTTAAATCCTTATGAAAAACCTCTTCTACTGCAGAATTCCTCAAAATCTTCGAAAAGTCAAGAATCATCTCTTCAAGCAAGCTAATTCCAGATGGACCTTAAATCTAAAGTGGCAGAAAGCTCCAGCTTCAAAGATCTTCTTATCAAGAAAAAAAGGTGAGTTTTACACCTTAAAAAATTAAATAGATTGTGATAATAAATGTAATGACCCCATCGTTATACCCATATTATTAAATAACATTATAAATAATGTCGTCTAATAATACAGAGAATACGGCTTGTTAAGAGCGATCAAATGTGAATATAACTTTAAACTAACATTGACACATCATATTTACCTTTTTACTAAATCTCTAGAATAAAATTTGATGTGTACAGTCTCGGTACAAAGTAATAAATAGATTGGTTTCTCAGAATCGAAACATCATATCATATAAATAATAGTCACATATCACAGTGGGATAGTAAACATCATTTACAAATACAAACGGCGAGTCTACAAAATAAAATACTAGGCTCCACAATATACAAGTGTTACAATTCGCTAATCTCAAATTACATCTCATAAACATAACCCAAAATCCTAAACGAGATAAACTAAAAGTGAACAATGTTTATCTCTTTACCAGTAAACCCATCCAAAGGTCAACCTGTTCTATAACTTGAAAATCGGCTTGACCCAAGCATTAAAATAACTCCTCAGTCCGGCTATCTCTAAATATCCAATAGGGTGAGAACAAGATATAACATAAGAATTAATAACATAAGTAAATCCAAATGACTAATGAATAATAAGTCACGAACCTAATATAACTTAGAATAGGTTATATATATTTAGGTCACAAACACAGATTAGCCACTGAAAATGGATTCACTGAACAAAGCACAATATCTTTAAGCACATAGAAACCAATTCCATACCAATCACCTACCTGATCATACATACCAATCATAACGATTATCCATATCGTGCAAACAAATGTGGTATCGCTCATATTGATCTAATACCAAGGATCATCATCATGCCGTAACACAGAATCCCAACCGATCACAAGGATTCGGGAAATCGCCAATCTCGACCGATCAAAACAATCATGGTAATCATGACCCAAAAACCCTAGATTATTCATTATTAATCATTTTTATGTTATAAAGAAATCCAAGAATATAACTCTTAGGAATTATCGGCCCTTGGCCAAACCCTAGAAGGAAATACTCCAAAGTGTCGGATAATATCACTTTTAGTAATCACTAGAACCTAACCAAAACGTCCCATACCGCTTGGTGAAATTCAAGTATTTACCAGAAGCTAGTAAATCTCACTCTTTACGGATACCAGTGGAAAACCTAAACTATATTCTCTTAAGGATCTAGCAGCCCCATGTCGCACACTAAAAGAGAATACAACTCTAAAGTGTTACATACATGCCTATAAGCAATCATAAGAATTTAACCTAAGTATCCCATACTGCCTTGTAAAATTCAAGTATTCGCTAATGAGATAGTAAATTCCATTTAAACATTCTATTCAATGAGTTGTACCATATTCGACGAAGCATTATTCAAAATCATTTAAACGAATAGATAACACTAAGTAAATTATTAGTACTTCCCACATTATAGAACTAAAGTTCTCAATACATTTATGTAACATTCCCAGATTTTAGCCAAGTTTAATTTGATAATTAATTTAATTTTCTGAATTAAATTGTGAATTTATTAGTGTATTATTTAGAAAGATTCCATAATAAATTAAAAATATATGTGATTGTTTATTAATGTATAAATTGATTTCAAATAAATTTTCTTTAACTAGTATAAATATATACTTCTTTTAAATTAATAAGTTAAGCATGAGATAAGTGTAATTTATATATATATATAGGATATTTAAAATTCTAAAATGGTTTGTATTTAAGTATATATAAATTTATAAGTACATAACATTTAAACATAATTAGTATAAATTTGAAGACATAAAACATGATTCATAATTTATAACAACATAGGGATTTAAACATAAATTTTTAATTAAATTAAGAATGGGTCTTAAACATAATTTGAATCACAAAAGACATTTGTAATCAATTTAACATACCAAACTAAGAAGTGTACCTAGTATAGACAAGTGGCAAAGATCGTTTTGTTTTTAAATTGAATAATATACAAATAAGAAATTAGCTTCATAATTCAGTCCAAAAACTTTCTTCATCTTTCTAAAATTCTAAAACCTGAAAACAAAATTGCAAAACTAGAAAAAAAGGAAATCAAAAGCAAAAACAAAACAAAAATCATATTCAACTTAATAATCATCAAAGCAAAGTAACAAATCATCAACAATCAAGTAAGGATCAAATTCAAAGAAATCTAAAAGCAAGTTTTAGATCCAAATACAAAAGCCTGAAATAATGCAAGCTACAATATGGATTCAGTCCAAAATCAACAACAATCAAACTGTAGCAACTAGACCAAACAAAATCTGTTTCAAAATCAAAAACCTGGAATCAAACCTGTAATAATGTAAAGATCAAAGCTCAAGAAAATTCAAATGAATGCAAAAGATCAACTTCAACAAGTAGTAAGCTCAATCCAGGTTTTAAAAAAAAGCAAGATTCCAGATCATTTCCAATTCCAGCTCAAATTTGTTTCTCTGTTCTTCTCTGTTCTCTACAGTCAGGTGAGCAAACTACCCTTTTATCTACTGTGATATCTGATATACTTGAAGTTAGTATGAGAAATGATGTTTGTATAAGTGGTAATATGTCCGCAAGTCTCTGTGTGTGTGTGTGTGTCTATATATATATATATATATATATATATATATATATAATATTCATGTTTGTGCATCTGGTATCTTAACAGGATTAAGAACAACATAATGAAAAATGTATATCTTCCTTTTCAAATGAAATTAAGCTTTGATCTCTAGAAGGAAACTGTTGGTAACATTATAAATTTATTTTTAAAAATAATTCCAAGTAGAAATTATTCAAGAATATTTATAAATTTGGGTATTACAGTAAGATCTCTTCCGACATGAAAATTCAATGATTTTATTTTCAAGTTTTGGTTATATAAATAGATTTGTGTTTAAAAACTATGATTTTTAAAACTAAAATCAAAATGTTTAAGCTAGTATTTTGGAAGAAATTTAAAGATGAACGGAAATGGGTCTTTTGTCAAATTTTGTCGGTCGGCTGAGTGTTAGAGGTTGAGATTAATGGTGAAGCAGGCTGGAAGGTTGGAGAATGCAGGAAAAATAATTGAAATTTTTTTAATTCACTAGAGAAGCCGATCGATGAGATTGTAAGGTTTAAGGCTCGATTTTGTTTGATGTTATTCTCTAAGCATTTGCGCCAACGAGTGACCATCAGACTAGTCTGGGCCTAGGGGAGACGTTGCATTGGCCATCGAGGGATCTCTGGTCGAGGTGGCAGGGTGGCAGACGATCGGTGGTGATCGTGCGAGGTGTTTGTTGATCAAGGTATTCCTGATGGTTTCGAAAACCTTGTTCATTTTGATTCGAAGATGATTTCATAAACCTGGGTGTTCGAATCGATTGTGGTAATCGTCAACGATACTCTGATGGTCGCGACGTTGATCGGAAGACGTCAAGGCATCGGTGCACGTGTACATAGTATCATTCGTATCTTGTCTGGCTTGAAGATTTGGGGAAGAAGCAAGTTGCTCAGGTTGGGTTGTGTGAATTAGAACATTTTCCTCAAAGTAAAAGATAATGTGAAAAACCCGAAGTAAATCTCGGGAAAGTCAGGCAAATGGCTCAGGTCTGGAATTCTATTCAAAATAGTTTTAATTTTTTAAACCAAATCCAGTTGTTCTTTAAACAATTTTTGTTAAAACCAGTTCTTTGTAAATAACAAATGTTTACCGAAGTTTGAATTGGTTAAAAAGATTTCTAAGAAAATAAATTATTTCAAAATTAACTAAGTTTGAAGGTATTTTTAATACATATATATATATAGTGTATATATATAACCTTTATTTTGAAAGATTATTTCAAATAAACTTAATAATATTAAGAAGTTAATTAAGAAATGGTGTTTTAATTGTTAATTAACTTTTAAAATCTAAGTTAATTTATTTGCTAATGAAAATTAATTTCATGGTTCATTAAATAAAGATTTTTTTTAAGTAATTAGTGAAGATAAAAGGATTATTTATAATCTCAAGTGATTATAGATTAATTACTTGGTTTAAGTTATTAAAATTAATTACTTAACGTAAGTAATTTAAAAGAATAACTACTTAATTAATGATTGATTAAAGATTAATTAAAGCTTAATTAAAAGTTGATTTATGATTAATTAAAGGATGATTTATGATTAATTAAAGGTTGATTTTAAGGTTGATTGATTTATGATTAAAGGTTAATAAATCAAGTAATAAAGGATAATTAATTAAAGGATAATAAATATTAATTAATGAAGGTGATTAAGGAATGATAATTAATGGAAGATTAATGAATTAATGTAATTAATTAAGGATAATTAATTAAAGGATAACAAATTAATTAAAGAATAATCATTTAATGATTAAAGGTTGATTAATTAATAATTTAAAGGTTAATTGATTTATTATTAATGGTTAATTAATAAATGATTAAAGAATAATTAATCAAAATGATTTGTAATTAATTAATGTTAATTAACCAGGATCAGTGATTTATTCATAAGTAACTAATCTGGTTTAAATTCATCAAATGATTAATTAATCTGACTTATGGATGTTTGGATTTATTGAATGTTGAATTGCTTGATATTCCTGACGTGTGATTCTCTGATTTGATTTGAGCTGTTATGGATGTAATTTATTTATCTGTGATTAATGTAATTTATTTATCTGTGATGAATTTTTATTGTTTATCTGTAAATTTGTGAATGAAGATAAGCATTATAGGATTATACCGCTTATCGATATTGCTGTATTTGGATTGTGATGATTAATGATGTTGAACTATTATGTAAAACCCCTGGACTACACTATACACACACAAATATGGATTTCATGGGAAACCGGTTAAGTCACAGATATTTGAATTTAATACTATTTTATTTAAAATGGTTTTAAAGGTTGAACTTTGAATCTAAAATAATTTGGAAATGGAATTGGGTATAGTATGAAAAGCTTTTGAAAAAGGAGTTTTGAAAATAAAAATTATTTTAAGTAACTTTTTAAGATGTTGAGAATTTAAACAATTTGGTTTGAATTTAAACACAAGATTAGAAATTGAGTTTTATACATGTAAAGAATTTGAAATTATTTTAGAAATTATGGTTTGAAAAGTAGTGATACAAGTTACATAATATGTATATGTATTTCTAAACCATTTTAAAGTATTTTAAAAGTATTATTTTGGGAATTTAAACTTAACCCAAGTTTTACTTTAAAGGCTATAACTTGTGCATATTTGATCGGATTTTTTCCAAAATGAAAAGTATTTGTTTTCAAATGGTAATAGCTTTCAAATAAAGAAAGGATTTCCAGTTTTTGTTGAAAGGGTTTCAAAGTTGAAATAGAATTTTTTTGGAAAGCTATAAAGGAATCTTTGTTAAAGATTAGTGAACTTTGTTTTCAAATTTAAGAGGAACTTAAAGGTGTGTCTTTTGTATAAAAGATTTGGAATTGCAATTGTTTTGAAAGACTATAAATGAATCTTTGTGAACGATAGGTGAACCTTGTAAAGTGAATTTTTTTTAAAACATTTGAAATGGTAATTTGTTTAAACCATTTAAAGGAAAAAGGTTTTGGGAAATTGTTGTGACTTAACTGGATCCTAATATCCATATGGTTTTTTAAAATATGCGCTCATTATTCTGTTTAACCGGGAGAGGACCTTTGTGTCATAAAACCCATTCCGAATAATGATACGACGAAATGGAGAGCATTTGAAGACCGATGGTGAAGACCGGATATTTACGAAAGCGAAAGGATTACCTATTGAATGTCTTTGAACCGACTGGTCCCCGTTATAGAGATTTGATCACCCTTTATGATTGGGAGTCCGGACGTGGTTAGGGATTGTTCGGATTTACAAGGGCTTCTTTTGAAGTGCCTTTGGTTATGTTCGAACCCAGAATAGACATATATGGATGTATGTCTGACATTACACTTTGAGATGTAGAGCTGGTTTCTATCAAATACATTTCTGTTTGGTAGCGGAGAATTTATTCTCTTAGCTTAACACTCTTCTCTGAGACGTATGAGCTCAGAGGTTATGTAGTTGATGGTTACTAGTGATACATTCCCAATTTGGAAATGTGGCATACGAAGTGCTGCTGATCATGTGTTGATCGAAGCATGGATTTTGTGAAAGGCGTAGCTTTTTGGACGTGACCTCGTCGAGCCTC
Organism: Allium cepa; assembly: GCA_030765085.1. Lineage (NCBI taxonomy): Eukaryota > Viridiplantae > Streptophyta > Magnoliopsida > Asparagales > Amaryllidaceae > Allium > Allium cepa. Next base: position 859,641,148 of record CM060943.1, read on the forward strand.
ACAACCCGGAATGGTCGAAACAGAAAAGATGCGGCAAGGTTATTTGGGGGTAGCGCCCCCTGAGGGTATGTCCATTTCCTTCCTAATAGTGGTGGTATCATGGTATGGAGCCTAGATATTTAACCTATGTGGTTAGTACAAATACATTGCTTTGTGGTTGTTGGTGTTGAGGGCCCTCGGATAAAGGTCGGTTACGACTGGGGGGTGGCATACTCGTGTCAGTAGTTACCTAGTTATATAGGTAACCCGGCCTTGTGTTGGCAGAGATCCGGTTAGGTTCTCGAAGGCGTCCCTCCAGAGGCATTCCCATGTGGCAATAGAAAGTTCCTTAGCCTGACCATTTATTGGAAATCCAATCAAACAATATGAGCCCTTACGGTTTTAGTTGTATAACCTGCCACCTCAGGTGGTAGCTATAGCAGGCATAATATAATGGTACCTATGCTAGCTAAGATTAATATTGTACTTTTGAAATGTTTTCTGCACTATGCACTAATAGTAATATCAAAAGGATTTTGGCGTATCAAGCATGTTTGACTATCATAAGGAGAAATCTCCCCAAGTATGCGATTGCAATGTGTGTGCCTGTAGGCTTTATGGTAGTTTCATTTTCCAAAAAGCATTGCGGATTTTTTTTTATTTTCTTTTGTTAAAGATAAACAATTTCTGTTTGCTCGCACCAGTCCCATGACTGACCTGGAGTTTATCGTTTCCTTCCTAAACTCTGGGTGCCCACAATTTTTTCCACACAGGTAGTCTAGATTTGGGTTTTTTCAGATAATCAAATAGTAGGTGTAGATTCGAAAGCATCCATCCTTCGGATTTGGCGATAGCATTTGTTTCTTTGGATCGGACTTGCTTAAGTCCATCATGATGGTGGTTCAAGCTTATAGTTTTTGAAATCTTTGGAGCATTGAATTGGAATGCAGTTTTGAATTCTATCTTCTTTCTATTCTTTGGAAGATCAAGTTGGTGATATTGTTCCCCTGTTGGTGTTTTCTTTCCGTTGTTGCCTTGTATCTCTGATATATATTGATATCATTTGTATCATTGTGCTATATAAAATATTGTATATCAATGATATTATTCATTTTCTTCCACTGCGTTGTTATACTTAATGTGTTATAAGCTCCGGCGAATCAAATTTTTACGGTTAAATCTACGGCATTCGAATACGAGTGAAGTATGGATGTCAATTTTCGAGCGCGAAAATTCGGATCGTCACATTTGGTATTAGAGCTAAAGGTTGAACTTTAGCTTTTGAAGTATAACACATTAAGTAACTCATTAGAGATAGGGTAAAGTATACCCTAGAATGAGTATGTCCCTAAGATATCCGTTCGTATGCCTTAGTAAATTCTCTTACTATCCACTAATAGTGAGTATGAGTGCAAGAAGAGGATGAGGTAGGGGACAGGGAAGTACCACTACAAATGATCAATGCCTACAACAACAAGGAAACAATTCTTCTCAATCTCCTTTGATCCAATTTTAATTCTTTGATGGTTTCGTGGCAGCTACAAGAAGAGCTTTTGGTGTGGTGATGGCCCTGCAAATCATTGTAGATAAGTTCTTATGTCATATTCTCTTCATCGGTTTCCTATCAGCTTTTCGTTTTAAACTTTAATGAATTTGAAATTCTATTTAAAAGGAATTGATGAATAAAATATAAAGATTGGTATCGATAAAACAATTTCGATTTAAACCAAATTTGAAATTCTATTGTAATTTCTTGTGAGTATCAAAGTCCAAAGAGGGACAAGCTGATGTAAACTTTGGGGTATTCCGACTTGAGTTTGGAATCCATACCTAGTCTTTGAGAATTATGGAAGACTGAATCTAGCTATCTATTCTCTAGGGTCCGATATATTCTACGAATGGTTGGTCATCCCTTCGGACTAACCAATGTCCTTGCACATTTCGTAGATCTGGTGACCCGAGTATTTTCGTGGTATTGAATTAGTCTATTCTCATATTTATTGATATTCTAATTTGGTAAGCCAAATATAGAATAAAAATTTCGAATCGATCTAATAAACTATTTCCCCATCTTTCATCTATTCTTTGTTGTCTCCCTAGCAAATTTAAAGGAAGAAATTTTCTTAAGGAGGGATCTGTAACATTCCTAGATTTTAGCCAAGTTTGATTTGATAATAAATTTAATTTTTGGAATTAAATTGTGAAATTATGGATTAATTAGAAAGATTCCATAATAAATTAAAAATATATGTGATTGTTTATTAATGTATAAATTGATTACAAATAAATTTTCTTTAATTAGTATAAATATATACCTCTTTTAAATTAATAAGTTAAGCATGAGATAAGTGTAATTTGTATATATAGGATATTTAAAATTATAAAATGGTTTGTATTTATATATATATATATATATATATATACATACATACATATATATATATATATATAAATTTATAAGTACATAACATTTAAATATAAGTAGTATAAATTTGAAGACATAAAACATGATTCATAATTTATAACAACATAGGGATTTAAACATAAATTTTTAATTAAATTAAGAATGGGTCTTAAACACAATTTGAATCACAAAAGACATTTGTAATCAATTTAACATACCAAATTAACAAGTGTCGTATAGAAAAGTGGCAAAGATCGTTTTGTTTTTAAATTAAATAATATACAAACAAGAAATTAGCTTCATAATTCAGTTCAAAAACTTTCTTTATCTTTCTGAAATTCTAAAACTTGAAAACTAAATTGCAAAACTAGAAAAAAAGGAAATCAAAAGCAAAAAAAAATCAGATTCAACATAATAATCATCAAAGCAAAGTGACAAATCATCAACAATCAAGTAAGTATCAAATTTTAACAAATCTGAAAGCGAGTTTTAGATCCAAATATAAAAGCCTGAAACAATGCAAGCTACAATATGGATTCAGTTCAAAATCAATAGCAATCAAACTGAAGCAACCAGACCAAACAAAATCTGTTTCAAAATCAAAAACCTGGAATCAAATCTGTAATCAAGTAAAGATCAAAGCTCAAGCAAATTCAAATGAATGTAAAAGATCGACTTCAACAAGTAGCAAGCTCAGATAAAAATCCAGGTATAAAACAAAAGCAAGATTCCAGATCATTTCCAATTCCAACTCAAATTTGTTTCTCTGTTCTTCTCTGTTCTCTGCAGTCAGGTGAGAAACTACCCATTTTATCTGCTGTGATATCTGATATACTTGAAGTTAGTATGAGAAAGGATGTTTGTATAAGTGGTAATATGTCTGCTAGTCTCTGTGTGTGTGTGTGTATAATATTCATGTCTATGCATCTGGTATCTTAACAGGATTAAGAACAACATATTGAAAAATGTATATCTTCTTTTTCAAACAAAATTAAGCTTTGATCTCTGAAAGGAAATTGTTAGTAACATTATAAATTTATTATTAAAAATAATTCCAAGTAGAAATTATTTAAGTAGAAATTATTCAAGAATATTTATAAATTTGGGTATTATAGTAAGATCTCTTCAGACATAAAATTCAATGATTTTATTTTCAAGTTTTGGTTATATAAATAGATTTGTGTTTACAAACTATGATTTTTAAACTAAAATCAGGATTTTTAAGCTAGTATTTTGGGAGAAATTTAAAGATGAACGGAAATGGTTTTTTTGTCAAATTTTGTTGATCGGCGGAGTACTAGGGGTTGAGGTTAATGGTGAAGCAGGCTAGAAGACTGGAGAATGCAGGAAAAATAATTGAAATTTTTTTAATTCACTAGACAAGTCGATCTATGAGATTGTAGGGTTTAAGGCTCGATTTTGTTTGATGTTATTCTCGAAGCATTTGCGCCAACCAGTGATTATCGGACTAGTCTGGACCTGGGGGAGACGTTGTGTAGGCCATCGAGGGATCTCTGGTCGAGGTGGTAGGGTGGCAGACGATCGGTAGTGATCGTGCGAGGTGTTTATTGATCAAGGTATTCCTTATGGTTTTGAAAATCTTGTTCGATTTTGATTCAGAGATGATTTCATAAACCTGGGTGTTCGAATCGGTTGTGGCAATCGTCGACGATACTCTAGTGGTCGCGATGTTGATCGGAAGACATCAAGGAATCGGTGCACGTGTACATAGTATCATTCGTATCTGGCCTGGCTTGAAGTTTTGGGGCAAAAGCAAGTTGCTCGGGTTGGGTTGCATGAATTAGAACGTTTTCCTCGATGTAAAAGATAATGTGAAAAACCCGAAGTAAAGCTTGGGAAAGTCAGGCAAATGGCTCGGGTCTGGAATTCTATATAAAATAGTTTTAATTTTTTAAACCAAATCAAGTTGTTTTTAAAACAATTTTTGTTCAAAAACCAGTTCTGTGTAAATAACAAATGTTTACCCAAGTTTGAATTGGTTAAAAAGATTTTTAAGAAAATAAATTATTTTAAAATTAACCAAGTTTGAAGGTATTTTTAATACATACATATATATATATATATAACCTTTATTTTGAAAGATTATTTTAAACAAACTTAATAATATTAAGAAGTTAATTAAGAATTGGTGTTTTGATTGTTAATTAACTTTTAAAATCTAAGTTAATTTTATTTGTTAATGAAAATTAATTACATGGTGTTTTAATAAAGATTTTTTAAATAATTAATGAAAATAAAAGGATTATTTATTAATTTGATTAAAGTCTTAAGTGATTGATGATTAATTACTTGGTTTAAGTTATTAAAATAAATTACTTAATGTCTGTAATTTAAAAGAATAACTACTTAATTAATGATTGATTAAAGATTAAATAAAGGTTGATGTGACGACCCGCCCTTCTACTACCAGAAAGACGTATCATCATTAAGAAAGAAAGGGATAGAAATAGAAAAGAAAGAAAAGAAAAGAACAACAACATCAGAATCTCACAGCGGAACGGAACAAAATGTAATATATCACATAAATATTACATAGTTTCACATATATCAGAGTTATACAATATCAATACATATGACAGTCATATGCATACATCTATCACTATATACATCAGAGATACAGTACATATCAACTAACACAGCGGAACTACATAAATAGTTATATACGTCTGGAATCTCCTGCTCCAAGCTCCTCCAGAAATCAAAGTCCGAAACCTATTACTTGGCTACTCATAAAAATTTGAGTACCCAAGAGTTTATGAAAAACAAAATATAAACTCTGGGTCAGACATGGGTCTGGTATGAGTAAACGGATTTAAGTTGTTTAACTTTGAAATTTTTTTGAAAATAAAGGTATCACGTAAGACTCCCCACAAATAAATATGCGTAAGTTTTTCCCTTACGCTAACCAAAACATTTCATAGGAAATCATGTGATATTATAATAGTGTCTAGGGTTTTCAAGTAAATAGAAAATAGCCGAAATTGTTACATGATTAAATTCCAGCTACTAGCCACAAAAGTGGGTAATACAAATCAAAACCGTAGGGTCTCGTAGGGAAAATGGATTTCCAACAATGGCAGGGCTACTGGGGTACCGCCCGTCACAGTACGGGGCCTAGATCACCGTACCGAGGATCACTCCCGACCCCCTACAACACAAGGTCGGAACCATTCGTTACTGAACAGTCCCGAACAAGATAAACCCCGCGGTTGTAGCTAGAAACCGCCCACACAGCCGAAATATAAGAGACATCTAGACAGGGGAACTATCTTGTCCTGCTTGGGCATGACCCACCTAACCTTGCTACATCTCCCCTGTTTTAGCCATTCCCGGTTGATGAGGCTTGAGGCTGCGATTACCTTTAAAGAACATATTACTTAGAATGCTTATCGTCCGCCTGACGATGTGCTGAAAGCACTCAATCCATACAAGTTCGTTCCGGGTTCGAACGAAACCGAAGGCATTACCTCGTTACACTCATTTTGGAATCACCCTCAGAGTCAACGACAATAACCCTTGCATTCTGAAAACACCATTTCGATCTTCATTTCAGAATTCACGACCTAACGTTTAAATTGGATCGATGTGGTTTTCGAAGAATCAAAATTGATTCTTCCGATCCCGGTCTCATCGAAATCCAAACGCCATTTTAAGGGCCAAGTTGTCTAGTTAACTTAACAGTTAAAACAATTTAAATTCAACAATTGAATTAACATAGCATTTATCATAGATAAAACATATGCAAACATCATAGATATATCACAGCATATCACAGAGTAACATAGAATAGCATCACATAAACAACAGTCCATAAGCAGTCACCTTCAAGTCTTATTTGTAATTAATTCAATTTAGAATTAATTACTGAGAGTTAATCACTTAACTCTATTTAATTGATCATAACCTATCAATTTCTTAATTACTTAATTAATAACTTATTGTATTTCACACTATTTAGCTTAATTACTTCTTAACCCGGATATTTAACTTTGATTAACCATTTAATTAATAACCTTAATTATTAATCAAACTTTATTATCCATTTATTAACTGCTAATTACTTACTCATCCAATTATTTATTATTAATTAAATTACTTGATTTTTTAACTATTGACCATTCATAAATTAACTTAAGTTGTTAATTACAATTTAATTATCTCTTACACATCCATTAATCCTTAATTACTATTATACTTTAATTATTCTTAACTACTTACCTAATAACCATCGATTTATTTACTTGGGTAGTCAACTACTATTTAATTATCACATAATAGTTACGAAATCCAAACTCTAATTAAGATTTAAAATGTTAATCATTCTTAATTACTTCATGCAAATAATTAACCTTTTAAAAGAAATTTTCTTTAAATTTTGAAAATCAAATTACTACTAACTGCAAACTCAAATGTTAACCAGTTTCAAATTTAGCTTAAAGTAATTATTTAACTTATACTTAACTAGGTAAATTACTTGATTAAAATAATAATAATTAAGGGCTTAAACATCGTTAAGTTTCTAACTTGAAACTATTTGACAGTTCTTAAGATTTCAGTACTAAGCTTGATGAAATTCTTCCTCGGCCTACCTTTGAAAATTCATTACTGCATTTTGCAAAAAACCCGAGTCTCCCCTTTCTTAAACTCGAGTATTACTTCGAGTAAACCCTCTATATTACCCGAGACCTTCCCGTACTCCTTCTTCTCCCTCCCTTATATTATCCATTTCTATAGGTAGTTAAGTTTTAAAACTTAAGTTAAAATTCAGACTTTAAATCAGGTAACTCTCTCGCGATCGAAGGCTAACCCGAAGATTACCTCCCACTCACTCGAGTAATACTCGCGACCCCCTACATCAAGGCCTGACACCAAAACCACCGCTGTCGTGCACGTGCACGGCGGCGCGACTGCCCTCCAACGAACCTAAAAGTTGCAGGCAAGTTCCAAATTACACACCAAAATCGAAAATCAACTCGAAACATTCCTAATCATGCAAATTTGAAATTTGCACCTCTGCTTGAATCAACAACAATACGACCCCTTCCCAAAACGTTGCGCCACCGCCGCACACGTCACCGTGGTCGCCCAGAACTCGTCCATGCCATGACAACACGCAGAGCCACCAATCACCAAAGAATCGTAACACTCGATCGCGTTATGGCGGTGAATTTGAAATTTTACAGTCAGGGATAAAAATAAGGACTCAAACCCTAGATTGATCTCGTAACCAAAACTCAAGAGATATAAAAAATTTCTGGTAATTTTTATAAAATCTCATGCGTTTGATTTTGCTTCATCCCAAGTTTCCATTTTATTTATTGATCAAATAACAAAAAATTTAAGAAAATGCAGTTTTGATTTAATTTCAAACTGCTTTGGAAATACTGAGTTATAAATCTTCATACAAGTTTTAAAATTCATAGATTTTAGTGTTAACTCAAGATATAAACTCGAATTAATAATTTACGATATTCGAATTTCTCAAGTAATATATGAATTACCTGTACAACATGTCACAGAGAATTACTCCCTTCACATATTTCAAATTAGTTTTAAAAAATCAAATCTTAATTTAGTTTTAACATTTATGTTGAGTTGAAATAATTACAGTTTTTAATATTGACGAGAAAAGATTGAATTTTGTACAAGAATAGGTAACTATAACCACCCACATCACATAGTAGAGGAGATAATATATAGTATACATATGCCGATTCACATTCAACATGAAACCATATACAAATTATATTGGTTAAAGAATCATTACTATTTATTTAACTTAAACCTGAAGAAAAAAAACTTTGTTTACTCACCAAAACATTCCTGAACAAGAGCAATGATATTCCATGAAACTGCAGTATGAATATGCTTAAGGTCTGAAACTGTCTGTATATATTTTTTCTTTGTTTTTGTATTGAATTTAAATTTTTGAGTTTGCTTGCTTTATTATTTGTTTCAGGTTTCCTAAGTTCCTTTATCTCAACAAACTGAAAAGAAAATGTATTCATATGTATATATAGAAGATAAGAAGAGATATAAAGGAAGGCTCAACTGGTCAGGTATTTACTTGGCTTTGTTCTGTTTTAAACAGATTTCATTTATTACAAAGAAAAGATTTGCTATATTTGCTTTGAACAAAAGAGTGGCTGAGATGATAGCAAGTACATATTTTGCTTCTTAATAGGTTTACACACTATAATTATGTTTACACCATAATCATTTTGTAGTTAACTTACGGCCTGTACATAACACTATATTTGTACATAAACATATACTTGCAGGAAAACTTGTTCTTAAAGGCTTGTATTTATCCTTCTCTTTTTTTTTTAATTATTAGTGCAGCCTGACTTATCTCAGTGGCATATACATATAGTTTGTTCTTGTTTCATTTCGTACTTGACATCATCTCCTTGTTTGTAAAACCCGATTTGTTTTGAGGATAAAAATAGACTTGAATATGCTGTAAACACTTGTCTTTCTGCATTGAACAAATGTATTTTACAGTTCATTATTAGCATACTAGTTTTACTTTATTTGTACTGTTCATGTATGATTTTTATGGTTAAAATTGTTAAATCTTATCCTATTAGTAATTTAAATTACCAAACCTTTGATATTTGTATTTTATTTTTCTAGTTATAACTTATGTTTGCATATTTATATCCTTAGTTACATCTTATATTTTATAATTATATGTTATACTTATGTTCATAATTATGATTTATACTTGACTTGTATGTATATGTTTATAACCATTTATATTGTTTTATACTTAAGTTTTAAATTTCCATATTTAATACCCATATGATAATTATTTAAAGTTCTACAATTAGATATACATACATATATTATCAAATATGAAAATATTGAACCCTTTAATTCAATAAGAAAGATTTTGTTTTAAACAATTTTGAAGGTTTTCTTTACAGTCACATGCATAACTGGTAAATGATTGAGATCTCATCAGTTTATAGATTGAAAAGCTTGTATTTCATTTAAATTAGTGTAATTATTATTCATATGTATATTTATCAGATGTAAACAAAGTACAGTATTTTAATTCGATTATATAAAAATAAATTTTATTATAATATTATCAAAAGATTTTATTTTGAACTCTCCAAAGTCCAATTCCCCTTTTAAAATACAATTTAAAGAAATAAATTGACAGTATTTCCAAATCATAATCATTTTAATATGGTCAATTTACATTTCATTTAAATTAGATTAAACATTTATTACAATAAACGGGGCCAAAAATACAGGGTCGTTACAGTTGATTTACGATTAATTAAAGGATGATTTATGATTAATTAAAGGTTGATTTTAAGGTTAATTAATTTATGATTAAAGGTTAATAAATCAAGTAATAAATGATAATTAATTAAAGGATAATAAATATTAATTAATGAAGGTTATTAAGGAATGATAATTAATTAAGGAGTAATTAATTAGTGTAACTAATTAAGGATAATTAATTAAAGGATAATAAATTAGTTAAGGAATAATAGTTTAATGATTAAAGGTTGATTAATTAATAATTTAAAGGTTAATTAATTTATTATTAATGGTTAATCAATAAATGATTAAAGAATAATTAATCAAAACGATTGTAATTAATTAATGTTAATTAACGAAGATTAGTGATTTATTCATAAGTAACTAATCTGGTTTAAATTAACCAAATGATTAATTAATCTGACTTATGAGTGTTTGGATTTATTGAATGTTGAATTGCTTGATATCCCTGAGGTGTGATTCTCTGATTTGATTTGAGCTGTTATGGATGTAATTTATTTATCTGTGATAAATGTAATTTATTTATCTGTGATTAATTTACATTGTTTATCTGTGAGTCATTAATAAATTATTTCATGATATATTACTTAAGCTTCTACTGCCTTACTTAAGTTTATTACTTAATTCGGTTATTGAATAAAAATTTAAGTCTTTGGTGCTCGCCCTTAAAGAGAAAGGAAATATTTCAATATATCTAAAAATTCAATTAAAACATTTAACATCATTCACTTATTAAAATATAAGATATATTTAAAGCATCCTCATAGCATTATGTAAAGATTTTTCAAAAGTATAAAACAATGTTAGAAATTTATATCAAAACATTAAAATAAGCTTTAAAATAAAGTTCCTTAAATCCAAAAACTTACTGGACTTATTATTTTTAAAATAAGTACAAACTCAAGATTATTAAACTAAAACTAATAGTATACTCAAATCTTACATTAAATTTCTAAATTAAAGTATAAAATTTCATATTTTCATAATTAATTTTTACACACTTGTTTTGAAATGAATATTCAAATCATGGAAAAACATATACTATGGTTGAATATAAAAATCCAAATAGTAAATAAACCAATAAATTTACTATTATTACTTTGAAATCAAGTAAATATTCCAAATTATACTTCCAAAATAGAGATTCTATTTTATTTGTAAAGTATACTACTATAAACAAACTTCGCAAATCAATTTTTCCATTTATATAATATTTTTAAATTATACATTCAAAGAAACTTATATAAGTTTTACTTGAAATATTCATTTGAAAACTTCATTTACAAATCAGTCATTTTCAATACTAATACTTTTCAAAAATTCATTTGTAAAATTACTTGCTACATTTATAAATAGCATTTAAATATTTTAAATAACATCTTTATAAATATATGTAAACTATTTGAAAATAATTATTTACATCATTACTTATATTTACAAAGAAGCTATTGAAGACTTTAAATCCATTATTTATAACTTTATTAGTTCTATCTCAAATACTTTTCAAACGTTATTAATAAATCAATAATCATTTACTTTAAATATGTTTTATTTAATTAATAACTTCTAAAATATTTACAACACTAATAATTTACTATTAAACCATGTTGTATATAAATAGGCAATATTTTGAACATTTTAAAGTATTTAGAAATGACAAAATGACCAAAATATCCTTTATATAATAATTTATTAAAATACTTTATAACTCGATGTCTTAACAGGTTTATCCTAATTCTTATAGGCTCTAGCCATGTGTTGGTCAGGCGCAAGGCTAGAATTCTCCAAGTACTTAGTAGACCTGTTTCAACATCCATTGAAAATAAACTTAAAAATAGGTATGAGAAGTACCTCTCAAAATCCAATGTCAAATGATGACAATACGATAGCATTGGCCCACTGCTGATCCAGTATTTACGCAGTGGACACAAAACTTTCTAAAAGATCCTTCTACCTTCGGATTCTAGAAAAATATCATAGCCAGTTCGTAAATAAGGGACCATCGACCCCTGCTGCAGTGGTACACTGCTGATTTAATGATTTACGCAATAGATGCATATCCTTCCCAAAAGATCCATAAACAACAGATCCCAGGATAAAAAGTGCCTCCATTGGGTAAACTAAAGAACCATCTACCCTAAAAAAAAATCGAGGAACTGATGAGTTTAAGTGCGGACAACCATATCAGTTCGAATCCATTTCTGAATTCGCCCAAGTCCATTAGGGTTTATCGGTCGAATCCATTCCTGGATTCCCAAAGTCCATCTGGGTCGAAGCATATCATACTATACTTCGTTACGGAGGGTACTTCCCCGTACCTCTTACTTCAAAATATAACATGCCATATAAAGTACCCTTTCAAAATCATAGCTTCAAATTTCCATTATATATAAGATTTCATTTCAAATAGAGTATTTTCAAAAATCAATAATCTCAAATATATCAGATCATTCTTATACAAATTTCATTAAATTTAAGATTTATCCCTTTAGATCGAATACCTACCAAAATCAGCAGTTTCAAAATCACTTGTACTTATATAAAGTCCATCTTATGCAAGAATCAAAAATTTCCAAAGTCAATTTCACTATATGAAAAGCCATATGGGATTGAACATCTTTGCTTTATAAAAGGTTTTGAATTTAGAATAATTTCGTATATAAAATCGTTTTGGGAAATAGTTTTGTTTATAAAATGGTTGTGTAAACTAGTTTGTAAATAAAATAGTTTGTATAGTTTTGTAAATAAAATAGTTTGTAAAATAGTTCTATAAATAAAATTGTTTATAAAATAGTTTGTAAATCAAATTGAATAAGATAGTTTGTATAAGAAACTAAAAGAAAATAGTTTGTATAAGAAAAATAAAAGAAAATAGTTTGTATAATAAAAATAAAATAGTTTGTATAAGAAAAATAAAAGAAAATATTTTTTGAAAAATGGTTTTAAATTAGTAGTAGTTTTGCATAGAAGAAAATTCCAATTTAAATTACAAAGATATCCAACCCAACAACTTTCAATTTCAGCGTCAAAGCATATCAATAATATTAGAACATAAGATGCACATATGTCATCACTTCGCAAAATCACATTCGATCGATCGCTCGGTCACACAAGTTCGCTTTCGAACTAGTATTGGCCATTCAATTTCCCCAATGCGGACTTCGATATTGTTTCTTGACTAGAAACCGTCATTCTCCTTGCATAGCCATATACCATGATAGAGAATTCTAGAACCAAATCAAAAATCCATAACGATATTTGCCATCAATAACCGAATGAAAAATCCTAACACAAAGTGGTGAAATTCACATAAAACTTGTGTACTCAAATCCGGATCAAATTAATTTGGCGAATAAAATAATATACATAGAACTTGTGTAATTATTCCAATTTGTTTCATCACCATTGCATTTCAATTAAATTCATCGTTAGTCTCAATTATTAACACAAATATCACTTCATACTTTAATATTTGTTTCATAGAATTTCTCCATTTGAAATAAAACATTAGTACATCCATTCTCGTAATATTGCTTATATTTCTCTTTAATTTAAATTACATTCATTTCACATGTAATATTTCTCATTTAATACAACATTTTTTGCAAATCATTTCATAAGGAATTTTATTAAGTTCATAACCAATTTATAAAATCTTAATTCTTTTTTATAAAACATTGTTCATGTAGAAAGTTATCACAACTTTATTTATAACCATTTAACGCGACATCCATTTACTTCATAACAATTTACAAGTCGTGGCTTTATTTATAATCATTTCACTTTTAATTCATATTTGCTTATCCCAACTAGTTTCATCTTTACCTTTCAATTTATTTATGACACATGTCATAAATGTTAATTTAGTTTATAAGCATATTTTCCCCAATTTAAACTCATTTACAACATTTCCTTAATCACAATTTCAATTTAAACATCCCGAGGCTTAAAGTTCACACATGTGTTTATTACATTTCATGCCAAGAATGTATACCATAATTCTATTCATTAACCAGACATAAATATAACAAATTAAACTTATTTCACTTGCTTTCAAACTAAGGTTATCAAATTCAACTTCATAATTCAACACAATTTCTAAATTTCAACTCATATATAAATTTAGAAGGTTTTATAATCCAAAATATCCAAGTATTCCGTTTTATTTCAAAAGTTGAAACTACCAATCAACAAACAATAAGTTTCACAACAGAACAGTTGTCACGACCCGAAATCCAATGTTCGAAAATCGACATAAATACCTCACTTGTATTCGACTTCCAAAGATTCAAACATCGAACTCTAGTTGGATGGAGCTTATAACAACATTAGATGAATATAAGACAATGAAAACAAAATGAATATCATGCATTACATCACAGATACAACATCGTCATAATATTCGTTACAACACCAGAGTAACATAATACACATATCACAACTCCAAATATAACATCATAATAGAACAACAAGTGATCATATGCCAAAAGTATTCAAGGAAATAGAGTGATAGCGAACTTCCAAAACACTAAGCACCTTGAGATCCAAAAGCTTTCAAAATATCTCCAAGGTAAAAGCCTCCAAAAACCGATAGCCTCCAAACCAAAAGGACTCCAAAATACTGCTAACACCAAAACACGAAAACCTACTACTAGGCTACCCGTGTGGAAATGATGGGCACCCAGAGTTTAGAAAGGAAACAATAAACTATGGGTCAGTCATGGGACTGGTATGAGTAAACAAAGATAGTTTCTTTTAAATAAACAAGAATTATGAAAGAAAATCCGGTATGCTTTTTGAAAATGAAACTACCATAAGACCTCCCGCCACACACACAATGCAATTGCAGAATTGGTGGAGATTTCTTCTTATGATAGTCAGACATTCTTGATACGGGAAAGATTCTTTGATATTATTACTAGTGCATAGTGTATAAAGCCATTTCAAATGTATAATATTAATCTTAGCCAGCATACTACATTTCGTCGTATGCTTACTGTAGCTACCATGTTTTGTGGCAGGTTGCCGCCATGTTGCATGGCAGGTTATACAACTAAAACCATACAGGGCTCGTATTGTTTCTTTGGATTTCCAACAAATGGTCGGGCTAAGGAACTTCCTACTGCCACATGGGTACGCCTCTGGAGGGACGTCCCGAGAACTACCCGGCTCTCTGCCAACATAAGGTTGGGTTACCTCTGTAACTAGGTAACTACTACTCGAGTATGCCAATCCCCGGTCGTTTGCGACCTTTATCCGAGGGCCCTCCATCACAAAGCAACAACCGTACAGTAAATGAGATTGCAGTATCCACATAGGTGGAGTATCTGGGCTCCATACCATGATACCACCTTTTTCCAGAAGGAAATGACATACCCTAAAGGGCACGACCCTCATAACATTGCTGCATCTTTCCTGTTTCGACCATTTCCGGGGTGTAAGGTCCGATGAGGTCTCGTCCACAAAGCAATGCTTTACACGAAAACCATGCTTTGATCATAAATGATCAATAAATGATTATCCACACACAGCAGCACTTAGCACGCCACACTACCAAATTGGGAGTATAACGCCGATTACCTTCAACTACATAACCTTTGAGCTCGTACGTCTGAGAGAAGGGTGTTAAGCTAAGAGAATAAATTCTCCGCCGCCAACATATATGTATTTGAAAGAAATCGGCTTTATATCTCAGAGTGTGGTGTCAGACACACAACCATACAAGTCTGTTCCGGGTTCGAACAGAACCGAAGGCACTTCGTCCAACAAAGGAAGAAGCCCTTGCCAATCCGGGTATCCCCAATTCTGATTGGACTCCCCCATCACATGTGGAGATCACTATACCGGAGCAACTCAGTGCAGAGAAAATCGATAGACTATCCTATTGTTTTCGAAGACACCCGGTCTTCAACACCGTCTTCAAATGTTATCCATTTCGTCGAATCACTATTCAGAATGGGTTATATGACACAAAGGTCCTCTCCCGGCTAATTCGAATGGTAAGCGCTTAATTTTAAAAACATGTGGGTGTATCAATTAAAAGAATTCACATTCAGGGTTCGATGTGGGTTTCGGATAACTAACTGAAATCCGATTCCCTGTCGCATCGAAGTTTAAATGCCGTTTTACGGGCAAAAGGGTTTTCACACACAAATAAGAACAAATCACAAATCATAGTTCAGCACAAAGCAATCACAGTATCACAACAGAAATGTCAATCCAGTACAGAATATTTGATGATAGTCAATCATC
This sequence comes from Allium cepa, assembly GCA_030765085.1. Lineage (NCBI taxonomy): Eukaryota > Viridiplantae > Streptophyta > Magnoliopsida > Asparagales > Amaryllidaceae > Allium > Allium cepa. The sequence continues at coordinate 859,657,103 of CM060943.1, forward strand.
TTCGATTAAGGTGAATGTGATTAAAGTGAATTAACCATATAATTATCTTTATTAATTATTTTAAATCAATGATTAATTTTACTTAACTATGAATTAACTAAATCTTAATTGGCTTTATTAATTATTTATTATTTAATTGATATCTTAGTTTATTAATTCTAATCATTAATTAATTAAATCTTAATTACTTTTATTAATTCTAATCATTAATTAACTATTCTTTAATTAATTAACTTTTATTATAAAGAGATTACAAAGCATTAATTGTTAAATCAAAATAAATTTGGTTTTTAAATTGACACTTGAATATTTGATTTACTTCCCAATTTTTATTAAGTTAAATGAAAAACAATTTTTATTTAATAAAAATATAAAATTTGAAATATCTTTGAACTTCATAAATTTCAAATAATTGTTTCAATATCATTTACCTCACATTCCACTTAACAAACTATCATCTTTTATAAAGAATGCATTAAAAATTTGATTAACTTAGATTGTTAAAGTTTTACCAGCGAATCATGCTACTCGATATACGCTTCGGGTTCTACCCAAGAAAAACTCCTGCTTGCTTCGGGTTTTCTTAAAACTTACCCGTATGTTCGATTTTTTATCAAAAATTGAAATTTTTTACTAAGTAAATTCTCTTTTACCCAACGCACCCACATTTCACTCGATCTACTACACGCTTTCCCCCGATGTTCGCTTCGAGTTGCCCCCTTTCTTCCCCAAACCCATCAACACTGATACAATGGCAGCCACGTGCACGTGCACGGTCAGAATCACCACTGTTGGTCGAAGCTACAGCCACCATCGAGTCGACGACCATCCCCCTAAACCCCACAAACACCCAGAACTTTAATTAATTTCGAAAATGAGAATCGAGTCGTATCGACCCAAACAACCTAGCATAACATCATCAGAAAACGGTCTCGCCCCACCTCCTCTGACCGCCAGCGGTCACCAGAACTTGACCGAGGCTTCGCCCATGATAGCCACCGCGATTGGCTCCATTGACATGCAGTTCGATCATCCAATGATGGCGCAGCACCATCATTTCAAACGTGAATATAAATGGGCTATTAAACCCTAATTCGATCTTGAGTTATCAATCCAAAAATTTATTAATTCATCTTGTATTTTTCTGCTGATCTCAAACACTCAAACTATCGGTGATGACGAACTGGACGCCTACAATCACTTTGATCACCAAAATTTGACAAAAATTCATTTTTCTGATCATCCCAAATATCTCGGTGAAAATTTGATGAAAAATTTGAATTTTAGTTTCGAAAATCATTATTTTTAAAGGGGATTCAAATAACATTACTGAAATTAAAATCTGTGAGGTTCGAATTTCTGCAAAATTTGAGTGGTGACTGCATTTCATGATTTCCAGAAGAAGAAAAAAAGAACTATATAACCTTACTTTAATTCATTACTGAAATACATTGCAGGGTTAAACAATACTTAAATTGTATATAATCTATTTTCAGAAGAAATGAGGGAGAGAGGGATTTGGATTTGCTATGATTTACCCTGTAACCAGAACATAGATGTGACTGTGTTTTTCATAGTATCCAAAAAAAAACTTATTGCTTTACATTGATTAGTTACCAAAACATAATGCATGTCCAAACAATATTTATCATTCAGATTTAATAGAAACAGAGAGAGAGGGTTTTTAGTTTGGCATGGTCTACTCTGTAAACCAGAGAGTTAGAGGAATCAGGGAAGAAGAGTCTGACCAAACATTCCCAGGCAAAGAAAACACAAGCACATCCATTTATTCACATGCAAGTGTCTTTCAACATTCATTCATGCATACATACAACAAATAATTGGAAAGATCAAAGGTTTACTCACCTTTTCCTGAAGACAAAAGCTCCTGACAGGTTTCAAGATAGGGATGAAGCCTGGAAACTTTTTTCTTCCATTTCCTACTTTAACTTTTTTTTAGTTTAGATTTGCAAGTTGTAAATAAAAAATCTTTGCTTATTCTTGGTTGTGTTTGTTCACTTAATTAATCAATAACAACAGCTTTAAATTACTTACAGTTGAATTCTTTTATGTAATAGAGAAGACTCTCTTTTTTCCTGCAACTTAAAGACCAGAAATAGATATAATCTTTGATCTTGATTTCTCCTGCAACTGATTGATTCAATTGCTTTAAATCTTTTCTTTATCACTGATTAACAACATTAAATTCAAATCTTTAAAAGAAATTCACTTGCCTTAGTTTATTTCAGAAATTACTGCACTGTTTCTTTGGCCAAACTGCAGCAGCCTTGTTCAATTAATCTACAGTTTTGAACTGGTTAAAACTTGATTTTAAAATTATAATTTCATTAAACTATAAAGTTTAAAACTATTCTGAGTGATGGAATCATAAACTACAGCTTGAAGTTTAGAAAGATCTTCAGATTCTTTCTTTTGCTTCTGAAATAAAGGAAAAAGGTTGGTAATTTTTTTCTTTTTCTGATATTTACTGTTGCCTTTGAATATTGAGATTTGTGTTGCCCAATCTTTTGGTTACTGTACTTTCATAGATTTGGAGGCTAAATAATTTGAAATTGGAAGCTGAAAAGTTTTCTACAATTTTTTAATTCTATTATTTTGTTCTAGCAATGATATGGAATGCCATTTATAAACAATATTCATGAGATCTCAATTATCTTAATTCCTTTACACCATCTCCCATGTGTATATTTAGCATTTGTGATTTTACAATACAAAAGAATTTTTACAAATTTTTATATTATATTCATTTTATAAATGAATACACCCCCTTATTCATTTGTGTGTATATATATACAATGTTAAAAGAATTGCTTTAACCAATATTTACATTATATACATTACTCCTTAATGGTTTTAAAAGCCAATTATTTTTTTAAAAACATTTATTTTAAATTTCAATTCAAATTTCACTTCAAACTTGAAATATAACCATTTATGTCCATTTATATATTCACACATATCTTAAACAATTTAAATTCAATATCAATATATATTCAATTCTACTCATATATGTAATATACATATATATAAGATTTTAAATTCAAAATTTTAAACTCAAAATAAATTTGAATTATATTCATATAAAATTTTCACTTATTCTATTTGTTTAAGATTTTTTCCAATTTATTTTCAAATTGAATTCCAAGGGTTTAAAATATATTACTAATTTTAATTGATAATTTTTTTGGGATGTTACAGATATGCCCCCCTTAAGAAAATTTCGTCATCGAAATTTGAAAGAGAGAGAAAAACAAACAAAGAATATACGAATTCAGAAAGAATAAGGAAATGGCTTACCAGCCTAAGCTGAGATATCCATCTACAATTGGGAAATGATTTCTGCATATTATCTTCGGTTTCTCATGTGCAGTCCTTTGGATCGCCACTCCACTGAACTTTAACTAGCTTCACAACTTTGTTCCTCAATTTCTTTTCTTCTCAATCTACAATCTTTATCGGTTCTCTTTTAACTGTTAAATTGGGAGTGATGTCAAGATCTTGTTGAGCAGCTTCTTCAATAATACTATCCGGATCGTGCACATACTTCCGAAGGTTAGAAATGTGGAATACATCATGCACGCCAAATAACAGCTAGGCAACTGCACTCGATAGGCTAAAGAACCGATCCTCTCCAGAATAGGAAAATGACTAATATACTGTGGTGCTAGCTTACCGGTCTTCCCTAATCTCAATACACCTCGCATAAGAGATACTTTAAGAAAGACAGAATCTCCAATCTGGAATTCCAAATCTCTTCTTTTGCTATCATAATAACACTTTCATGACTTTGAGCCGTCCTCAATTTCTTCGAAATAGAATCAACTTTCTCTGTTGCTTCTTTAATCATATCCGGTCCAAGGATGAGTCTATCACCTGCCTCAATCCAGCATGCCAGTGATCGACATGGATGACCATATAAAGCCTCAAAAGGAGCCATCTCTATACTGGCATGATAGCTATTGTTATAAGAGAACTCGTCCAGTTGCAAATGGTCCTCCCAAGAACCACCAAAATCAAGTATACAAGCACGCAATAGGTCTTCTAAGATTCGGTTGATACTCTCAGTCCGCCCATCAGACTGTGGGTGATAAGCAGTGCTGAAATTCAATTTTTTTCCCAATGCGCCTTGAAATGCCTCCCAAAATCTACTAGTGAAGATTGGATCACGATCACTCACTATGCTGCTAGGAATGTCGTGGAGACGGATAATTTCGTTCACATATAATTTGGCTAAACTCGCTGCCGTATGGGTAGATTGCACTGGCAAGAAGTGGGCTGTCTTTGTCAAACGGTCCACAATGACCCAAATTGCTTCATTGCCTTTCCGAGTACGAGACAAAACGTCGATGAAATCCATTGATATTTGGTCCCATTTCCACTTGGGTACCCCTAAAGGCTGAAGTAAACCCGTCATTTTCTTTTGAACGCTTTTGATTTGTTGGCAAATAGCATAATGACTCACATATATAGATATGTCCCTTTCTATCGTCTTCCACCAGAAGGTTCTTTTGATATCACGATACATTTTATTGACTCCTGGATGGATGCAAAGCTTAGATTTGTGGCATTCGTCCAAAACTTCGCATTTCAGATCAGGGATCTCTGGGACACAAATCCTGCCCTTCATCCTTATAACTCCATTATCATCAATTGCAAAACTAGAATCTTCACCGTGACGAATTATTTTACAAATTCCTCGAAGGAACTGGTCTTATTTTTGCTTGCTGGCGATCTTTTAAAGGAGAGTAGGAGTAACAACAAGATATGCAAGAACAACATGCCTCTTACTTAAAGCATCGGTAACTACAATGGCTTTTCCGGGAGTATATTGAATAGCTAGGTCATAAGATTCCAGAAATTTCAACCAACGTTATTGTCGTAAATTCAGATCTTTCTGGGTGAAGAGATATTTCAAAAATCTGTGGTCAGTGAATAATTCGAATTTTTCACCTAGAATAAAGAGAGTTCAATAAGTATATTTGTTAAGTTAAGTTAAATTAAAATCGTAGATTGTTAAGAAAGATGAAAACACTCTTACCCAGAAGATAATATCACCATATTTTTAAAGAGAAGATAACAGCTGGAAGCTCCAAATCATGGGTTGGATAATTTCTTTCATGAGGACGTAATTGTCTACTCGCGTAGGCAATTACATTCCCGTTCTGCATCAATACTGCACCCAAACCTTCACCACAAGCATCGGTACAAACAGATAAACCCTGGCTCCCGTTGATAATAGCGAGAACAGGAGCGGTATTTAAGCTTCATCACATTTTGGAATCCAATTGAATTTTGCATTCTTCATTATTAGCTTAGTCAACAGACTAGCTATCTTTGGAAAGTCCTAAACAAACTTCCGATAATAACCTACTAAACCCAAAAAGTTTCGAACTTCCTTTGGTGTAGTAGGTTTCCTCATCAAGAATAGCGGAAATTTTGTTAGGATCAACAGAAATCCCTTCTTCATTAACAATATGGCCGAGAATTTTAACTTCTTTGACCCAGAAATGTCATTTGGAAAATTTTGCGAACAGAATATATCTCCTCAATATCTCCAAAACGATTCTAAGGTGCTCGGCATGATCCTCTTCGGTCCTGGAATAGACCAAAATATCATCAATAAATACGAGCATAAATTTATTCAAAACTTCCCGGAACACACGAGTCATAAGATCTACGAAGTATGCTGGAGCATTGGTTAGCCCAAAAGGCATGACTAACCATTCGTAGAACATATTAGGACCCCTGAAAGCGGTCAAACAAACACAATCTTCGACGATTCATAATTGATGGAACCCTTATGTTAGATCCATCTTCGAAAAGAAACAAGCGTCGTGCAATTGATCAAATAGATCATCAATTCTGGATAGTGGGAATTTTTTCTTGAGAGTCAGCTTATTGAGATCCCGGTAATCCACACACAGTCTCAAAGATCCGTCTGATTTAGCAACAAATACGATGGCTGAACCCCATTCAGAAACACTGGGTCTAATCAACCCATTTGCTAGTAGATCATTGGTTTGCTGAACTAATTCAACCCTTTCCCTAGGTGCCATCCTGCGACTTGCATGAACAATAGGATGAGCATTGGGTACTAGGTCGATTCTGAATTCTATTTCTCAGTGTGGTGGTAGAGATTTCACTTCTTCAAATACATCTGAAAAGTTTCTAACAATAGGTATGGACTCCAGACTGGGTTCAGGATAAGCCAAATTATACATCAACCCTTCTCTTTTAGGACTAGGGTCCTCACAAGAAATCTCGATGAAATCTCCAAATTTGGGTTTGATTGAAATCATTCGATTATTGCAATCCAACTTGTCTTTATATTTTGGTAGCCAATCCATTTCGAGTAATACTTCAAACTTGTTAAAATCAAGAACAAAGAGACCAATAGGGAATTGGTAGCAAGAATATGAGATAGGAACGTCTCTACATCGAAGACAAAGGTTCGTGGGACCTCTAACTGGATTCTTTACACATATAGGCTCATCAACAAAATCAGGTTCAAGATTCAATTCATTAATAGCTTGTTGAGAGATAAAACTGTATGTAGCGCCCGTGTCAAATAGAACTCTAATAGTGCTGACATAAATAGTGAGATTGCCTTCCAAAACTCCTTTCTCCTTTTCTGCTTTGGAAGATGCGGGTTTGTCTTTGACTGTGCACACCTTGGCTGTCTGAGCTTGCTTCATGACTAGGCAGTCTTTAACTTTGTTTCCCAATTTCTGACAATAATAGCATTTCCTGGGCTTTGCTTGAACGGATTGATTTCTCTTTGGCTTCTTGCAGCTATTTGAGTAGTGGCCATTTTCTAGACAATTATGGCAAGTGACATTATCTGCTGTGCTTCCATGATTGCTCTTCTTTTTCTCCTTACCGTGCCATGGTTTCTTGCCTCCAAATTTCCTCTTCTTCTTGATTGCTCGAATTTCCTTTCTCCACCTAGGCTTCCTGCATGTAAAGTGTAGCATATCTGTATCCCATATCAACCAAATCTGAAAAGGATTCTTTGACGTGGCCAGTCATCCTTTTGTGGAACTTCTTATTCATCCCACGAATGAACCTTTCATTCTTCTTCAAAGGTGTGTTCACCAATTCTTGACCGAAATGAGACAATTCACTGAATTTGTTTAGATACTCCTCGAATGAAAAACTCTCCTGCTTTAAGTCCATGAATTCCTGGCACATTCGAGAAATCCCAGCCGATGGCATGTAGCGTTTCTCAAATACTTCCTTGAATCTCTCCCAAGTAAACTTGTCTTCTGGCTCATCAATAGCGACTGTCTCCCACCATGCTAAGGCTTCTTCTTGAAGTTTCCAAGAGGCTATGAGATGCATCTGATCATCTTGCAGCTTTAGCCCTTTAAAGATTCTTTCACATGATCTGATCCATGCCTGGGTCTCAATAATCGACTCCTTTCCGGTGAACAGCCTACCACCAAGCCTTGAGAAACTCTTATATAAATCATCCAGATTCGGCTGATGCTGAGTAGATAAAGCTGCTTCTGTTGTTGGGGGAACTTGGCTAGGTGTTGTGGAATTTCTTCGCCCCCCAGCACTTCCTCTTCGCTCGCTCATCCTTACTATCTGTAATTAGTAAGAAAATTGATTTAGATATTCGGACGAGATATCTTAAGTAATATCAGCAGTCAAAGGTAATAGACTAAGAAATTTAGGGTTTCGGTCTCGGTTATACTCATTCTAGGGTATACTTCACCCTATCTCTAATGAGCCATCTAATGTGTTATACTTTGTAGCTAAAGTTCTTACTCAACCTTTAGCTCTGATACCACATTGTCACGATCCGAAATCCAATGTTCGAAAATCGACATCAAATACCTCACTTGTATTCGACTGCCAAAGATTCAAACATCGAACTCCAATCGGACGGAGCTTATAACAACATTAGTTGAAAATAAAACAGCGAAAACAAAATGAATATCATGCATTACATCACAGATACAACATCATCATAATATTCATTACAACACCAAAGTATCATAATACACATATCACAGCTCCAAATAGAATATCATAATAGAACAACAAGTGATCATATGCCAAAAGTCTTCAACGAAATAGAGTGATAGCGAACTTCCAAAAAACTAAGCACCTTGAGATGCAAAAGCTTTAAAAATATCTCCAAGGTAAAAGCCTCCAAAAACCGATAGCCTCCAAACCAAAAGGACTCCAAAATACTACTAATACCAAAACACGGAAACCTGCTATTAGGCTGCCGTGTGGAAATGATGGGCCCTAGAGTTTAGAAAGGAAACAATAAACTCCGGGTCAGTCATGGGATTGGTATGAGTAAACAAAGATAGTTGCTTTTAAATAAACAATAATTATAAAAGAAAATCCGGTATGCTTTTTGAAAATGAAACTACCATAAGACCTCCCGCCACACACACAATGAAATTGCAGAAGTGGAGGAGATTTCTTCTTATGATAGTCAAATATGCTTGATATAGGAATGACTCTTTGATATTATTACTAGTGCATAGTGTAGAAAGCCATTTCGAAAGTATACTATTAATCATAGCTAGCATACCACATTTCGTCGTATGCCTACTATAGCTACCATGTTTTGTGGCAGGTTACCGCCACTCTGCAAGGCAGGTTAAACGACTAAAACCGTATGGGGCTCGTATTATTTCTTGGGATTTTCGGCAAATGGTCAAGTTAAGAAACTTCCTACTGCCATATGGATACACTACTAGAGGGACGTCCCGAGAACCTACCCGGCTTTCCGCCAACACAAGGTCGGGTTACCTCTGCAATTAGGTAACTACTACTCGAGTATGCCATTCCTCGGTCATTTGCGACCTTTATCCGAGGACCCTCCATCACAAAGCAACAACCACACAATAAATGAGATTGCAGCAAACACATAGGTGGAGTATTTGGGCTCCATACCATGATACCATCTTTTTCCAGAAAGAAATGACATACCCTAAAGGGCGCGACCCTCATAACCTTGTCGCATCTTCCCTGTTTCGACCATTTCTGGGGTGTGAGGTCCGATGAGGTCTCGTCGACAAAGCTACGCTTTACACGAAAACAATGCTCTGATCATAAATGATCAACGAATGATCATCCACACAAAGCAGCACTTAGCATGCCACACTGCCAAATTGGGAGTATAAGGTTGATAATCTTCAACTACATAACCTCTGAGCTCGTACGTCTCAGAGAAGGGTGTTAAGCTAAGAGGATAAATTCTCCGCCACCAACGGATATGTATTTGAAAGAAATCGGCTTTATATCTCAAATGTAGTGTCAGACACACGACCATACAAGTCTATTCCGGGTTCGAACAGAAACGAAGGACTTCGTCCAACTAAGGAAGAAGCCCTTGCCAATCCGGGTATCCCCAATTCCGATCGAACTCCCCATCACATGTGGAGATCTCTATACCGGAGTAACTCAATGCAGAGACAAACAATAGGTTATCCTATCATTTTCGAAGACATCTGGTCTTCAACACCGTCTTCAAATGTTATCCATTTCGTCGAATCACTATTCGGAATGGGTTATATGACACAAAAGTCCTCTCCTGGCTAATCCGAATAGTGAGCGCTTAATTTTAAAAACATGTGGGTGTATCAATTACAAGAATTCACATTCAAGGTTCGATGTGGGTTTCGGATAACTAACTGAAATCCGACTCCCTGTCGCATCGAAGTTTAAATGCCATTTTACGGGCAAAGGGGTTTTCACACACAAATAGGAATAAATCACAAACCACGGTTCAGCACAAAGCAATCACATTATCATAACAGAAATGTCAATCCAGTACATAATATTTGATGATAGTCAATCATCTTCGATTAAGGTGAATGTGATTAAAGTGAATTAACCATATAATTATCATTATTAATTATTTTAAATCAATGATTAATTTCACTTAACTATGAATTAACTAAATCTTAATTGGCTTTATTAATTATTTATTCGTTAATTGATTATCTTAGTTTATTAATTCTAACTGTTAATTAATTAAATCTTAATTACTTTTATTAATTAACTATTCTTTAATTAATTAACTTTTAATTATAAAGTGATTACAAATCATTAATTGTTAAATCAAAATAAATTTGGTTTTTAAATTGACATTTAAACATTTGGTTTACTTCTCAACTTTTATTAAGTTAAATGAAAAACAATTTCTATTTTAAAAAAAATATAAAATTTGAAATATTTTTGAACTTCATAAATTTCAAATAATTGTTTCAATATCATTTACCTCACATTCCACTTAACAAACTATCATCTTTTATAAAGAGTGCATTAAAAATTTAATTAACTTAGATTGTTATAGTTTTACCAGCAAATCATGCTACTCGATATACGCTTTGGGTTCTACTCGAGAAAAACTCCTGCTTGCTTCGGATTTTCTCCAAACTTACCTGTATGTTCAAATTTTTTTCAAAACTTGAAATTTTTTTCTAAGTAAATTCTCTTTTACCCAGCGCACCCACATTTCACTCGAGTTAAAACTCGAGCTACTACACGCTTTCCCTCGATGTTCGCTTCGAGTTGCCCCCTTTCTTCCCTAAACTCATCAACACTGATACAATGGTAGCCACATGCACGTGCATGGTCATAATCACCACCGTTGGTCGAAGCTACAGCCACCATCGAGTCGACGACCATCCCACTGAACCCCACAACCACCCAGAACTTGAATTAATTTCGAAAATCAGAATCGAGTCGTCTTGACCCAAACAACACAGCATAACATCATCATAAAACAGTCTCGCCCCACCTCCTCTGACCGTCAACGGTCACCAGAAATTGAACGAGGCTTCGCCCACAATAGACGCAGCGATTGGCACCATTGACATGCAATCCGATCATCCAATGATGGTGCAGCACCATCATTTCAAACGTGAACAGAAATGGGCTATTAAACCCTAATTCGATCTCGAAATATCAATCCAAAAATTTATAAATTCATCTTGTATTTTTCTGGCGATCTCAAACACTCAAACTATCTGTGACGACGAACTCAAGGCCTACAATCACTTTGATCACCAGAATTCGACAAAAATTCATTTTTCTGGTCATCCTAAATATCTCAGTGAAAACTTGATGAAAAATTTAAATTTTAGTTTCTGAAATCATTATTTTTAAAGGGGATTCAAATAACATTACTGAAATTAAAATCTGTGAGGTTCGAATTTCCACAAAATTTGAGTGGTGACTGCATTTCATGATTTCCAGAAAAAAAAAGAACTATATAGCCTTGCTTTAATTCATTACTGAAACACAGTGTTGGGTTAAACAATACTTAAATTTGTTTACAATCCATTTTCAGAAGAAATGAGGGAGAGAGGGATTTGGATTTGCTATGATTTACCTTGTAAACCAGAACTTAGATGTGACTGTGTTTTTCATAGTTTCCAAAAAAAATAAAACATATTGCTTTACATTGATTAGTTACTGAAACATAATGCTTGTCCAAACAATAGTTTATTATTCAGATTCAGTAGAAACAGAGAGAGAGAGGGTTTTAAGTTTGGCAGGTTTACTCTGTAACCAGAGAGTTAGAGGAATCAGGGAAGAAGAGTCTGATCATACATTCCAGGCAAAAGAAACACAAGCACATCCATTTATTCACATGCAAGTGTCTTTCAACATTCATTCAGGCATACATACAACAAATAATTGGAAAGATCAAAGGTTTACTCACCTTTTCCAGTAGACAAAAGCTCCTGACAGGTTTCAAGATAGGGATGAAGCTTGGAAACTTTTTTCTTCCTTTTCCTACTTTAACTTTTTTTATTTTAGATCTGCAAGTTGTAAATAAAAAATGTTTGCTTATTCTTAGTTGTGTTTGTTCACTTAATTAATCAATAACAACAATTTTAAATTACTTACAGCTGAATTCTTTTATATAACAGAGAAGCCTCTTTTTTTCCTGCAACTTGAAGACCAGAAATAGATATAATCTTTGATATTGATTTCTCCTGCAACTGATTGATTCAATTGCTTTAAGTCTTTTCTTTATCACTGATTAACAACATTAAATTCAAATCTTTAAAAGAAATTCACTTGCCTTAGTTTATGTCAGAAATTATTGCACTGTTTCTTTGGCCAAAACTACAGCTGCCTTGTTCAATTAATCTGCAGTTTTGAATTGGTGTTAAAACTTGATTTTTAAATCATAATTTCATTAAACCATAAAGTTTTAAAACTTACCTGAGACATGTAATCATAAACTACAGCTTGAAGTTTTAGAAAGATCTTCAGATTCTTTTTTTCTCTTTTGAATTGAAGGAAAAAGGTTGGCAGATTTTTTTTCTTTTTCTAATATTTACTGTTGCCTTTGAATATTGAGATTTGTGATGCTCAATCTTTTGGTTACTGTACTTTCAGAGATTTGGAGGCTAAATAATTTAAAATTGGTAGCTGAAAAGTTTTCTATAATTTTTTAATTCTATTATTTTATTCTAGCAGTGAAATGGAATGCCATTTGTAAACAATAATCATGAGATCTCAATTATGTTAATTCCTTTACTCCATCTCCCATGTGTATACTTAACATTTGTGATATTACGAGATAAAGGAATTTTTATAAACTTTTATATCATATTCATTTTATAAATGAATACACCCCCTTATTCATTTGTGTGTATATATATACACACACAATGTTAACAGAATTGCTTTGACCAATATTTACATTATATACATTACTCCTTAATGATTTTGAAAGCCACTTATTTTTTCAAAAACATTTATTTTAAATTTCAATTCAAACTTCAATTCAAACTTGAAATATAACCATTTATGTCCATTTATATATTCACGCATATCTTAAACAATTTGAATTCAATTTCAATATATATTCAATTCTACTCATATATGCAATATACATATATATAAGATTTTAAATTCAAATGACTTTTTAAAACATTCATTATCTCAAAATTTTAAACTCAAAATAAATTGGAATTTTATTCATATAAAATTTTCACTTATTCTATTGTTTAAGATTTTTTCCAATTTATTTTCAAATTAAATTCCAAGGGTTTAAAATATATTACTAATTTTAATTGATAACTTTTTTGGGATGTTACAACAGTTTAATCCCATAAACAAAAATCCAAATTATTCATTTTATTCTCTTCAATACACCATTATTAACTAGTGTTTAGTATATTAATTCAACCAACAATAATTAACCAATGTTTGTAAACTAACAAAAACTCAACTAATCCACAATAAATGATAATAACTAAATATTACCATTTCATAAATCAAACACATTACAAATAACTATATTAGTTGTAAAAATTTATTCCTTTGTATGTATATCATATAATATTTGGAAAAATATAATTTGATTTCAAAGCTTATATAAAACATTTTTTTATAACACTAACAAGTACGCGCTCTTGTAAATACACTCAGAAAACTCATTCTAGGGTATTACTACCCTATCTCTAATGAGATATCCCCAACAGGCTAAGTATGTCTAAACCAAAGCTTTGATGGAGGTAAATAAGTAACAAAAGAAAAGAAGGAAAAATAAAACACACAATCTTACAACGGAATGACAAAATATAATAATCAAATAAACAGTTCATGAAGCTGTTTTACAAATAACACGTGATTACACTTTTACAATTCAAATCAGAGTTATACATACAATAGAAATAAACAACTAATGCAGCGGAATACATGATGTAATGGAATAATTATAATAAATAGTAATAAAATACCGAGTCTTCGTTTTCGACCTCTAGTAATAAAATGGTCTTCAATACACTGAAAAAGCTCAGACTGACCCGAACTTAATGAAAACAAACACTAGAGTCGGAACTAAAAGACCTTATGTAAGTCAAATTTCTAAATAAAAATGCGAGTGCAATGGCTTCAAAGATGTTATGGGATTTTCCATCTCCTATCAAGTGTACATCGTGAATATAATTATTGAAAGATCTTAAATAATTCGAAATATCAACCTTAATCATCTAATTAAAACAAATTTGAAGTTTGAATTAACTTAAACCCTTCAAATAATTCAGTTCCAAATAAAATCCAAATCCAAGAAATTATATGGGCATATGTCATTTCAACCAGTACCAAAAATCAACATTTCAAATCAATGAAATCCGTTCGGGTTTATCATTTCAACCCAAAATGATTTTCAAGTAACAATAATTAAGGGAACTTGCAGAGTGATCACAATGTATAAATCAAACCCATCATCCAATGTAAAAAAATTCAAACATCCATCTTAATTATCATCAAATTCAAATAATGAATATTCACAATTCACATATTATTATTTACAGTAATTAAGTGGAAATTATAATTTCAATAATAATTTAAGTGACAATTTAATTCAGAGTAATTCAAATTAATGGGAATAACAATTTAATATGCCAAACAGCCATAAATAAATTCCTAATCACATCAGAAAATTAATTTAACTAATATAAGAAATTTTAGAAGTTCTAAGTGGGTCAAAACATCCACCTTTGAATTTCAAATTGATTTGAAATTCAAATAAAGGCTCAAATTTCAATAGTCTCGGAATTTTTCCAAACCAGCATCAAAATGTCTGAAATTTCGGTAAAATCCCAATGAAATAAACCATGCATGAATCCGAGCTCGTATGAAGAATTTATGATAATTAGAATATCGAAAATTTCTGGTCCTAGGTCGACTTCGGTTCAACTTCGGTCCACCACATCAAATCCCTTGTGCTTGCTCTGCCAAAACGACCTAAGTCCCGAGTCATTTTCTTCCCTTCCTGAAGTTGCTATAGGGTTTTTGCCTCTGAAACCCGCAGCGCGACCCGAAGTTGCTGCAAATCCACTTTTTATTAAAACTGAAATTGGGTTTTGGAATTTGAGAATTAGGTTTGATGTTCTATCATTTGAGGAGGAACGAGATGTACATAAAAAAAATGAAGTGAGAAATAGTTAGGGTTTATAACGGCCTATATATAGGCAGGGTTGGATCGAAACGATAACAAGGACCCGAAAAGCCCGTTTC
This sequence comes from Allium cepa, assembly GCA_030765085.1. Taxonomy (NCBI): domain Eukaryota; kingdom Viridiplantae; phylum Streptophyta; class Magnoliopsida; order Asparagales; family Amaryllidaceae; genus Allium; species Allium cepa. The sequence goes on from CM060943.1 coordinate 859,672,139, forward strand.
GTTCCTGAAACGGAAATGGGTCATTCGATATATCGAAATATAGGTTTTCGATATTTTTAAACTCAATGGAACTAGTTTCAAATCCTAATTCCATTATATACAGATGTTAGCTTAAAAAATAAGCTTATTTCAAATTGGTTTAAATTAAATTGATTTCTACGTGTTTCAAGTCCGTACGATCAAATGACAAGTCTGATCGATACGAAACTTGAAACCTTGCAGTAATTCACTATCACGGTTCGATGAAACTGGTTTCGTCGAAATGCAAGACAATTGCCAAAATGGCTATTTGCATGTTAATTAGATAAATTAATATTAAATTAATTTAGTCATATTTCAACACAAATTTAATAATTTACAATTTCTATCATTTTGGATTACTTGGCAATTAATAATCCTTTTAAAACAAATTTCTATATCAATTTATTATTGAATATTTCACAATTTATATTTTTTAATTTTCATTTCAATAAATTTAGTAATTATAATTTAAATTTCCAGTAAATTCTTTTATTTGACTTTCCATCTTATTATACAATCAATTGTTACCTTATAGATTAATTATCATGGTTAATATCTTATTACACTCATATTCTGCAATTTCATCTTTTATTTGTATTAACTACTAAGTTCCAATTATATTGAATCTTGTCAACTTTACACATTAGTTAAATAAAAAATCCTAATTAATTATTTATCCTGGTTTCACACTTTTATTAAATCAATTTATTGCCTAGGCAATTATAATTACATTCTATTCCTTTTATTATGTTCACAAATTTCAGTTATTGTCTTAACTTACATTAATGAAATAGTTATTTGCACTTAATTTCGAATGATTAAATATATTGGTAACAAACAACAGTCGTCACCATTATTACACTTCATAACATTTATAAGTTTATTATCTACAATTAATTGTTATAACCACTACTACCCCACTACCATTATCAATGATAATTAATTATACCTTATTCCACTAATTAAACAACATTCGAATTATCAACTTACCCACATTAACTGCACTAATTTAGGGAATTAATTGCAATTGATTTCTAATTGAATTTAATAGACCAAATAAATAGGTAACATATAATAGTTGTTACCAATAACCTTTCATTACATTTATAAGTTCATTATTTACAGACAAATGTTACAATTTCTTACATAACAGTAATTTGATTCAATTACCATTAATAATGTATTATTTTATTAGTTATTAAATATTTACATTTGTTTTCTCATATTCAATTTAAAACCAAGTATAACATTGACATTATTTCCTTAATTGGAATTTCATTTCAATTGTTAATAATTAACTTTAACTAACATTATTACCCTTCATTTTTATTTATTATTCCATTAATGAATCCTAAATTGTTATTCTTTCCAATTATTAAATCACAAATCCTATTAAATTAACAAATTTTAATTGTCAAAAATTATGGGTCGTTACACGAATACTAACCAGCTCATATGATTTATTTCTAATTAATAATTGCCTCATTCTTTTTACTTGTTTCTTATTTATTCGTTTGCTCCTTTACATGTGCTTTACCTGAAGTTTTTTTTAATTTTTAATGTGAACATCCAAATTAATATTCACGCCACCCTATTAGCATTTACTGTTCTTCATTTCTAAATTTCATTTTTTTACGATTATAAGTTCTTGTAGCTTTCTTTTATTAGCAGTTAGTTCTCCTGAAGCTTCATATTTAAAAACAGAAACTTATTTTATCTTCATTCATATATTTATTATTTTACTTCACCTCTTTCAATACTACCATTTTTAAGGCTGTTCATATTTTTACTTTATTTTAATTCCTAGTTTGTTTATATATACTTTATTAGCTTTTCATCTGTTTCCATCTTCAATCCTGTATCCTCATTTCATTTTTCCAAACAAACTTCCATCTCATTTTTTTCTCTCTCTTCACCTTCTTCCTTTCCTTTTCATTTTACTTCTTCATATCACCTTATTCTCCTTTTTTTTCAATGCTTTATTTTCATATTCTTCAAATCTTCTTCTTCTTTTTCAAATCTTCCATTTCCTTTTCAATTCTACTTTTACTTTAAATTTTCTTCTTCTTTTCAAAAATTTCTTCTTCATTCCAAATCTTTTTCTTTAAATCCAGATCTACACAAACTTCTCTATCTCTTACAAAACTTCTAAAAAAAGACTAAGATAGCAAGGAAACAAATCAATATTAGGATGTAGTAACGAATCCAAATTCGACTGGAAAAAGAAATGCCAAAAGGTGAGTGATTAAACCCACTCACGCAATACCAAAATTTCCATTGTAAGTTAAATAAAATTTATGATATGACGTATAAATTATTGATTGTTGTTTGTTGATTTAAAATGACATTTGAATTGATATTGGATCTGATTGACATTAAATTGAATTGACATTTAAATTTATATTGGAATTCAATTTTCCAGTTAAAACCTCGACATTGATTACTATGATTTTTTGTGATATATTGATTGATTTAGATGTTGTTTGAAATGAATGCTTATTTATTGATATGTTGGATGTATAGTTGTTGTTTATTTAAATATTCCTCTGCTATCGCCTTATATATTATTGGCATCATTTAAAAGACCATTTGAATCATTCTAAAATTCGGATAACTATGACATTTATATTATTCTAATGACCCTGACTCGACCTTCAAAAATCGACACCGAATACGACACTGGTATTCAAATGCCGTAGATCCAAATGCCGAATTTGGTTCGCTAGAGCTTATAACACATTAAGTACAACACAACGGAAGAAATGAATAATACACATATCATATACAACATTTGATACAATGACTGATACAACTGAATGATACAATGAATATCAATATACATCAGAGATATGATACAAGACAATAGGAGTGAAAAGAAAAGACAACACCAACAGAACAAAATCTCCAATATGGTCTTCAAGAAAGAACTCCAGTATCGGTAATCTCCATCTCCAAGGCACCAATCCAGAAGCAGCTCGAACTCCCAAAAACGATGCTCCAGAGTTCAGGAAATCTACTAGACCTGACTATCTGAAAAACCCAACTCTAGACCGCCCGTGTGGGAAAATTGTAGGCACCCAGAGTTCAGGAAAGGAACAATAAACTCCAGGTCAGTCGTGGGACTGGTATGAGCAAGCAAAACCATTCGGTCATTAAAACAAACAAAAGAATTTAAATTTGAAATCCGTAATGCTTTTTAGAAAATGAAACTACCATAAGGCCTCACACAATGCAATTGCACACTTGGGGGAGATTTCCCCTTATGATGGTCAAATATGCTTAATATGGGAAAATTTCTTTGATATTATTACTAGTGCATAATGGAAAACCTTTCGAAAGTATAATATTAATCCTAGCCAGCATAGGTACCGTGATATTATGCTAGCTATAGCTACCACCTGAGGTGGCAGGTTATACAATTGCAATCGTAAAGGGCTCGTATTGTTTTGTTTGTATTTCCAACAAATGGTCGGACTAAGGAACTTCCTATTGTCCATGGATACGCCTCTGGAAGGATGTCCCGAGAGCTTAACCAGCTCTCTCCAACACAAGGCTGGGTTACCTCTGTAACTAGGTAACTACTACACGAGCATGCCATCCCCCGGTCCTTTGGGACCTTTATCCGAGGTACCTCTAATCCAATAACCACAAAGCAATCACAAAGTAATAGATTTGCAGGGACCATATGAGTGAAGTATCTGGGCTCCATACCATGACACCACCCTTCTCCAGAAGGGAATGACACACCCTAAAGGGCGCGACCCTCATAACATTGCCGCATCTTTCCTGTTTTGACCATTTTCGGGGTGTGAGGTCCTGATGCAGTCTCGTCCACAAAGCTACGCTTTACACAAAAGCCATGCTTTGATCAACAAGTGATACACAGCAGCACTCAGCATGCCACACTACCAAATTTGGGAGTATATCACTGATAACTATCAACTACATAACCTCTGAGCTCGTACGTCTCAGAGAAGGGTGTTAAGCTAAGAGAATAAATTCTCTGCCAACAAACAGAAATGTATTTGATAGAGATCAATTTTACATCTCAAAGTGTAGTGTAAAACATACAACCATACAAGTCTGTTCCGGGTTCGAACAGAACCGAAGGCACTTCCGAAGAAGCCCTTGCAAATCCGGGTATTGATAATCCCGATCGAACTTCCCATCACATAGGAAATCTCTATACCGGCGCGACTCAGTGCAGAGACAACCGACGGGTTATCCTTTCGTTCTCGAAAATGCCCGGTCTTCGCCATCGGTCTTCAAATGCTATCCATAACGACGTATCATTATTCGGAATGGGTTATATGACACAAGGTCCTCTCCCGGCTAAACCGAATAATGAGTGCAATATTTGAAAACATATGAATATGGGATTTCAGTTAAGCCATAACTTAAAACCCAAAACTTCCTTTTCAAATGGTTTAAACAAATTACCATTTCAAATCTTTTACAAAAAATGTCTTATCTCCCAAAGTTTACTAATTTTCCACAAAGGTTCATTCACGGCTTTTCAAAACAATTCTATTTCAAATTGGATTAACTTATCCAATCTTAAATCAAAGATTTAATTCATAACTTCCAAACCATTTCCAATTCAAATCTTTATATAAAAATGCACCATTTAAAATCCTCTTCGATTTCAAAACAAGGTTTAATAATCTTTCACAAAGTTAAAGCTGATTACATTTACATAAGTTAAAGCCATTCAAGTATAAAACTTGAGTTTAAATTTAAATTCCCAAAACAGTAATTTTTAAATGGTTAAAAAGCCATATAATCACCTTTATAACTTGTATAATCTTTTTAAACCATAGTTTTCAGATTATTGAATTCAATTTCAAATATTGAATTCAAATTTAAATCAAATTATTTAAATTCCAAAACTTTATTAAGTTATTCAAAATAACTTTTATCTTTAAAACTTCTTTTCAAAAGTTCTTCATATTAATTCCATTCCATTTCCAAAAGTCATTTGAATTCAAAATTTAACTTTAAAATTCATTTTAAAATATTTTAATTCAAATATCTGTGACTTAACCGATTTCCACGTGTGATCCATATTAGTGTGTGTAAGGTGTAGTCCAGGGGTTTTACATAATAGTGCAATAACATCAATCATCACAGATTCAATCATATCAATATCGATAAGCGGATGTGACCCATGACGCTTATCTTCATTCACAGATTCATAGATAAAGTAAATTTATCAATCACAAATATTCACTATTATGTTTCGATGTAGGTTTCGGATAACCAACTGAAATCTGACTCCCTGTCGCATCGAAATTCAAATGTCTTTTTTACGGGCCAAGGGGTTTTCATATTCATACAACAGTATATTCATTACAGATATAACAGCTCAGCACAAAGCATTTCATATTACAAAGCATCACATCACATATCAAATATATCAATCCATCACACAGCATTCAATAACAACCAACCATCTTCAATTAAGATGAATAACTCGTATGGTTTTAAATTTATCAGCCACATAATTACTTTCATTTGTAATCTTTAATTAATGATTTATTATGATTAATTTCAATTGATTAATTCTTAATCACCTTCATTAATTAATCATTCCTAATTAATTAACCCTTAGTTGTTAACTAATTATCTCTTAATTACTTTTATTAATTAATTATTCCTTAATTAATTAATAATTAATTACAAATTAATTAACCTTAATTATCAATCCTTAGTTAATTACATAAATTAATTATCCTTTAATTAATTACCATTTTATTTAATCAATCTTAACTAAATATCCTTTGATCATTTATTTATTAACCAATAAAAATAAATTAACTAACCATTTAATTAATTTTCACAAAGTAATCATCCCTTGATTCTATTACGTAATAATCTTTTATTAATTACATTGAGCAATCCATTTCATTAAGTAGTTATTCCTTAGTAACTTTAAATAAAAAAATTTCTTTTTAAGTAATCACATTAAATAATTAATCTTTTATTTATTTCATTAATTAATTAATCACAGTTGAAAGAAAAGAAAGAAAAAAACACTAATTGATCAAATATAAACTACTTAAAAACCAAATCAAATTATTTCCAAATCGCGTTTGGTTATTAAATTTTAGGTTTGAGATTTGTTCTAAAAATTTATTTAATAAATTACCTTTAATACTTCATTTAAAATTTTATTTGAAAACCTATTCATTCTGATTTCACTTTTAAGATTTTTGGTAAAACAAATAGCTTGAAAATTCTTTGAATCATCGCGTTTAATAAGACTCGAGCCAACCTCTATGCCTCATCGATCATTTCGAGTTAAAGCCCAAAATTCCCGAGCCTCGCTTTGATTATTCCCGGAGTTTCTCCCCAACACTTCACTTTTCTTCTTCTTCTTCTTTTTTGTCTGTTTTTTATTTGAATTTTAAAAACTTGACGTCCTGTTAAACAACCCGAGTTTTACTTCCAAAGTCCACGAGCAAGTTTCAAAACGTCCCGAGTACGACTTCGGGTTAAACATGATTCATCACGAATCAATCCTCAGGCCATTGCTCTTCTTTCCCGATCCCAAATTCACCCGGATGCACGAAGATACTCGTGCACGAGTCATCTGACCAACTCCGATCATCGCCCCCCTAACCCACACATCGTCGACCACCTCGCTAGTGATCTCGTCAACCGAGAAACCAATATCGTCGAAAGTTCGAAAAACGAGCTATCAGCTCACCTGAAACCCAAAGCGCCTCGCCTCATCGACCCAGTTCACCAGCGATCAAGAAACTTTGAATGCATCTCTGCCGACCTTCCACGCTACTTTTCCCAAAGTTCCATACTCCCTGATCGTCCAGAGACATCGCGGTGGCCTCGCAAATCTAAGCAACCCAAACTAGTTTGAAACCCTAAATCATCGTTGCCCATCCACCATGATGGATTAAAAATTCATTTTACAATTTTTTGGTGATCATTACCCTTCGAACTACCCTCGGCAAAACTCACGTCCCACCATTCATCGTGAATCACCAGAATTCGACAGAAAACCCCACTCTGTTCAACTCACGAATTCTCGAGATTTCCAAATCTAAATTTTTGATTTAACTATTAAAAATCACGACTTTTGATGGTGATCACATTTATATAAGTGAATCAAATAATTGAGGAAACGAAATTTTTTTTTGATCATACATCGAACTTCTCTATATAATTTTTTCCAAGTTAAAAATATTTGTTAACCATATTAAAAATTATTTTTAAAATTAAGTCTTAATGAATTTGAACACATTTTATTTTAACATCTCGATCTAACAATGATGGGATGCAGAGATTTGGGGTCTTGGATTTGTTTTACCCATTGTAACCTGGAACAGAACAGTTATTCATGTTTCCAGACATGCATAACTCACTTAATATATATATACATACACACATATACTTGCAGATCCATACACACATTCATCAACATTTTCATCACAGGCATAAGAATCAGGAGAAAATGGGTTTTAAAAGTAAAGATTGCTTATAGTTTTTCTTTTAGATGATGAACATAGGACAGAGGTTGATCTGAGACTGTTGTTGATTTTTATCTGGATCCTTATGTATTTGAGTCGAATCCATATGTTGCTTGTTAGATCTGAGATGATCTTTGCTTGAAGTTGAATTAGTTACTTTGCTCTTGATTTCCAGGTTAAAAACTTGAAGCTGAAAGTCTCCCAATTTTTTTTTGGTTGAAAATTTTGCAAAACTGTTGCTTTGATTGCTTTTGATCTGAGTATTTTAGATTTCTTGATGTTGAACTGAATTCATATGTTTGATCTGATAATTTTTCTTATTCCCAGGGTTGAAAACGAGAATGAAGAGAAGAACGAATTCCTCAGCCTGGTTTTTTTTCTTTTGAACAAAATTTGTTTTTTTCAAGTTTTCATTTCTTTCTTTGATCTAGTTCCTGTTCTCAGATCTGAGGCTTTTCTCCTTCTTTAAATTTTAAATCAAAAGATAAATGCCACTTTTATTTTGCATGGTGACATTGTTTAACACTTGTCAATTTTTTTATTGCATGCTCTACACTTGTTTTCATTCTGCATTTTTATGTTTATGTCCCTTTAAAAAAAATTATTTTAAAATTTTGCTTTAAACCCTCTTGTTATCATATTTACAAATTTATACTTTTTTATATATTAAGCATCATGTTTTTATGTTCTCAAATTTATACTCTTATACATATACAAACTATTTTCGAATGAAAATGTTCATATCTTTATAACCGAGATTATTTTAATCTTAATTCGTTATACTTTTTGAATTAAAACAATTATACCTTTTAAATAAATAATTATCTACATATGTAATATTTTAAACTTTTATTTCTTGTTTTAGCTACATTATGTCTATTATTTATTGTTGTATAACTTTTAAAAAGAAAAGAAGGATTTAAAAATTTTAATTTCATATTAACAAATAGTCACATTTATTTATATAAGAGAATTAAATCTTAAAAATAAATCTTTTGAAATTTATTACATCTCCTAAATATTAATATAATTAATAATTTAGAAAACAAAACTACCATTAACTTTTTATTAATTTCAAAGCTTTTAATTTTTATTTATTCCCAATACATTTATTTTTCCTAAATCCAATATTTATTTGTAAGATACTTATGCTTAACTTTCAAATCAAATTTCTATTTATAATTCATTTACATGACTATATATCTTATTTAAATTTGGAGATTTCAAATATACCCAAAATTCTATTTACAATATATTTTTCTAGAATTTCGAGCTTAAAATTCAATTAAATTTTATTTTTATATTTTAAATCCAAATAAATTCTCAATTAATTCACTATTGAATCCAAAATTTAATTTAATTACCAATTAAATTTGACTCAAGAATCGAGATTGTTACAATTATGGGTTGGAATGGTACTTACCCATACAATTTCTTGAATTCGGATTATTATCCAGAATTGAATTATTTGAAAGGTTTAATCTTTTAAATTTAAATTTCAGATTTATCTTAATTAAAGTGGTTTTGTAAAGGCCCGTAAATCCGTACCCATTGAGTCAATCATAATCCACATTAGTTCAACTCAAATTAAACGGAAATATAAATCTTTAAGGGTGAAGAAGCAAAGGCGGAAGAAGAAATAGAAAACAACAATATCACAGAATCTCATAATCGCAATGGAACAAATATAATATAAAATAACAAATTTTAAATACAAAAACTGTACTATTACTATATATACCATTATCAGAGTACAATAGATAACAATTAATCTAGACAGATTAATAACTTGTCCTCACATACATAGCATTCACAGTGGAAAAATAAATCAAATACGAGAATACGTTGTTAGCGCCAAAATTGGCCACTAACACTCAAGAAAAGATTTATATAGAGCGATTAATGATGATGATAAATTAAAACAGAGAAATGTATGGAAAACTAAATATAGAATCAAGAACACCAGAATTACAGTGGTTCAGCGTAACTGCCTACGTCCATTGTTTATGTAATCTTTATTACTTTTCTCAAATAACTCGAATACAATTTTGAACTAAAATAAAGGAGTACCAAAAATGGTAGATTATCCCTGGAGTTTTCGAAAAAAGGTCCCTTCAACTGTCCCCCGCCTCTGTATTTATTGACGAAGATAGGCTGATGCTTTACGCAAGCCCAAGACCAAGGCAACCGGCCCATGGATGATAGTCTTGAGTCAGTTGGCCTAAGAATTCTGAACAACTATTGGCCGATCGAGTAATACTGAACCATCATCACCGACCGGTGGTCATTTAGCAAGTGACTCGAAGTAAGACCTCAAAGGACTCGAAGAAACTTGTAATGGATCTCGAAGAGAAGCAATGCCGACCTCCTCACATTGATGTTGACTTCTAAGAAGCTAACTCCTTTATATTGCACCGAACTAGATAGACCGACCACTTGTGCCGAACCACCCCCGACCGAACGATGATGGTTTCCTAACACAACTGAACGATGTCTGCTACCTCGCCTAGGCCAAACGACATTTGCTGGACCTTTCGAACCAATTTTCTTTGTCTCTCTATGCTGGCCGACCCAAAAAATGTCGAGCCATCCTTTCTTGAGCATCCAGACAGAATCGCCCTGACTTTATCTTCATTAGTTGAGCGATTCATGTTGGCCATCTCGACCGAGCCATGCTTGACCTTTGTTTTTGACTGAGCGGCGCCTGTTGAACAACCTAGACCGAACCATGCATGCCGACCCATACCTACCGAGCCATGCACATAGGCCGACCCGTGTATATAAGCCGAACCATTCAAATAGAATCAATTTCATATATTTCCTACCTTTTACTGGCTCGAGTCTAGTCTCGATCCAATCAAAACCTCAATATTTATCATCTTTTAGCCAGGCCAAGTAACCACGTAACATTTGCCCCCCAAAGTGTGTCGTGTGAAGCAACACAACGCGCTTTGAATCAGTAATCTGTTCCTGCTTCCAAAAGCTGAACTCGTACGATCTCACGAAGTCCGAAACATGGCGGACCTTCCTAGCACCTTGTACATTTTTGATTTATTATAATTATTATTATTTATATTTTTTTACAGAATAAGGAGCAGGTCGACATATGAAGCCGAACCAACAGTTGGTTTACATGAGTTGGGGTAAGCATGTCTAGTAGCCGACTTCTCAAATCAGAACGATCGGGTCTACCGGAGATAGCCTATTCATCTTCCTTCTCCTATATATAAGTCTCAGCCTTCGATCCTTCCCCTTCTTCTCACTTCTACTCTACTTTCCTAAATTAATAAGTTCACTCCATCCCAAGCTTTACTCGCTACTTAGCCTTCCGTCGAAACCTGATTGCTTACCTCGTGACTCTAATTGCTCACAAATTCAAAGAAATCTCTAGCCCGACGCCTCGAAATCATTGCATACCTCGAGCTCTCTCCCTAAGTATGAATTTCTTTCTAAACCCGGAGTCATATAGATTTTCAGCGCTCGGGTGGATAGTCACCCCTCTTCTTTTGTCATAAAAATAGATAGAAGATAACTCTAAGGAGGGAAAAAGATGGATTAGGAATAAGAGTGGGCTCTAGGTTAGAGCCTCGGCTTGACTTTGATGGATGATGGCATAAATCGCCTAGAGGGAGTAGTTATTGTCTCTTAACTCGGATGTCGAGACTTAGGAGGAGGATGGAGAGTGTCACTTGGTGAAGCAAGATAAGGAGAAGAGAGGTTCGATGATTCAAAAGCGAGTGCATGTCGATTAGAATCTTGGAGAGCAGTTTGGTATCTCGATCAAAGGGGTTGTTTAGCCTCAAGGGAGAGCACAGGACGGTGGAAAATTAGGAGGTGGGTCAGTATAGACCCAGTGGGTCGTTAGGTGGTTAGGGGGTGAGTGAGGAGAAAGAATGTAGTGAGTGCGGCTTGGCATCTAGTGAGTCACCATGAATTGGCATAGGTCTAGGGTAGTGGTTCGACCGAAGACCGAGCGAGGCCGTTCGGTTGTTAGGGCAGAGGTTCGGTCGCTTGTAGATGAGTTTCTCGGTATGCAGGCTTAGGGAGAAGATCGGCCTTGGGCCTTGGGTTCAGCAATGATAATCAAAACCATCTCTACTTGAACACAACATATGTCAAGATCACATACTCCCACGCCTAACCGCAGAACGATGAACAATGACAAAAAAATTAAGCAAATCAGCATATATAGCCGATTCAGACTAAAAATTTCATAGTTTTAATAAAATGTAAACACATAATCAACTCAGCCAAAGTAAATAATAGCCTTCAAACTATGACGTCAATGCCCGATTCCAAGATCCCTACTACCGATCATTGGACAAGCTCTTGAAGACGCCAGCGATGATGGTCTTCGAAGATGATAGTTTAATGCTCAATCACACTTCATCGGTCTTTAAATCTTTAATTCTTTTATACTCATGCTTGAATGACTGCACTAGCCCACACACCACACGGGGGAACATTCTTGTCGTCTTATCTAATATAGATTATCTTTCAAGTATAATTTAAACAAGTATCTACCCATATTCATCCTCTTTAAAGATGTCCATAAAATCGAGCTCTGCTACAGTTTCTGATAAGCCTGATCTAGGTTCTTAGCCGGAGGTAGTAGGAACTTCGGACCCGTCGACAACCTCCACACAAGGTATCCCCGATCCATATAATGTAGTTATTGTCCTGGGCCCTAATGTTATAGACGGAGTAGTCATTCTGGATAATCCTATTGATTCACAAGCTTCAAAAATCGGTGAAACTGCTCTTCGTCAGTTGTGCACAATTCATGGGATCCCTTTTAAAGATGTTTTAGTTCCATCAGTGAAAGATCGACCTTACCTGCCCCCAGCTAGATATACATCGTGCAATAAATTCATCTGCTGCGTTGGTAGCATGCCACCCTTCAACTCCTTTCTCAACAGAGCTAAATCCCAATAGTCACGTGTTCATATATGGCACTTGTATTCTCTTTGTGAGCGTTTTATTCAGGCTTCCCACTCCCGACGATATCTGCTATATTTATCGCTTCAAAAGATGGTCTTACAGTCCATCTTTTATATTCTTTGAGCCACACACCAAGTGTTAGATCTTGAGAGGGGCGTGAAGTAAATTCTTTGAATATAAGCAAGAATGGTTTTACGTATGCTGCCCCCGGCTTTGCGAGAAGATGGCTGGAAGGGAGTAAGTTCCATTTTTGGACCAATATTTGTCTAAGACACGAAGTGCATTCTTTTTAAACTTCTTTCAACTTTTTCAAGTATCAGCCCATGTCCCGAAGGCACCGGGTATTTTGAGGCCGTCGAGGACATTCGAGCAGTTCCCATGGAAGATCGAAAGATCAAATTCATTATTTCCAATGAATCGCTTTTAAAGTTTTGATTGTTGATGGAAGGTCATCGAACAAGTCTCCAAACTAATGTCAATACGATCGGGTCTGCCTTGGAAAAAGGCAAAGGGCAAGTAGGCCTTCGATGCCCTCTAAAGGAGGAACCCCTAATATATCTGAGTAAGGCGAAATAAAGGTGGCCGAGGTTCCAAAAACGACCAACGAAATCTTAGGTTCCAATATTGCACCAATAATGGATGCACCTGGCATCGCCAAGTCACTTCCTTCTTTGAAGAGGCAAAAAAGTTTAGCCTATAAACTGATAAAGAAAAGGGTAGGCGGGACTTCTGAAGTTACAATCACTCCGGTTGAGAAAAATTCATCTCCCTAGCATCTAGTGGGTTTATTAAAAGGTCTTTCAGACCTGACCATCCCTAATGACCTGCTAAATAATGGTTTTAACGACCCAGGGGATATGGGACTTAAGTCTCCCACGAGAGGCAATCGAGGCGATCAAATTCATCATCAGGGAGAAAAAACTCCAATAAGTAAAGCAAAAGAATCTGTTCCTTTAGGGGAAAACACTAGGACACGCATGAACACTAACACTTCACCCTGCACTTAAATTTTAGCCATTATATTATTCTCGCTAACTCGTCCTCACTTGATTTCTGTGCAGGTGATATAGGGCGCACTCATAGATTCGACCACCTTCGTGGGTCCTTCATCTTCCACCACTCCAGTCGAGATTCGGGGTCAGGCCGAGAAAGAGATGATACTAGTTATAGTGACTACTGTCCCAAAGACTCATCGTCTTCACGATGAAAAACATACAGCCATTTGTCACACCCCAACGATCCTTCCCTCACTCAGAGCACAGTAGAGAAAAGTCTTCTCGGAAGGGGTCTCATTCTGAAGCTCCCCACCACCAACACTCTGGTTCGTCTTGCATAAAACAATATCGTGAGCCTTACAAAAAGTATGTGGCTCTGGCTAAGCATATTCCTCCAATCTATACACATGATCCGTCGGTAGCCGAAAGATTAGCTGAGCTTAAAGCCACAATTCCGAAGATATGCATCGATGGACTGAAATTATTCCTGTGATTCACCCAATTCCAGGGAATGTCAAACAAAGCGCCATCGCTTGCAATAACGATGTCTATGCTCAACACGATGCGTTTGTTCACTTGGCAGAAAAAGTTTCATAAGTTTCTATAGAACGTCAGTGTGAGATTGATCACCTGAAACTTGAAGCCATCCATGATAAAGACATTATCAAGGCCCAGGATGAAGAGCTTTCCTCGTACAAATCTCAATTGGAAGTTGCACAACAAAAGGCTAAAGATATAGCCGAGGCAATCTGTTGTCTGGAAGCTGCTCACAAAAGGCAAATTGATGAGGCGGTTCAACGCTGTGGCGCTTTAGATTTAGAAAAAGACTCCATTCAAAAAGAGAAGGCATCCTCGCTCAATGTGTTAAAGAATTTGAGGATCTACTTCTCAAAGAAACAGAAGAAAAAACTGCTTCTCAAGAGGAGGCATAACTATATTACGACGAGATTGTCGCTACACGACTTCTAAAACAAAGCTTGAGGAGGAGCTTTCCAAAGCTGAGGCGCTAAAGGACACCACTCGTGAATAGGGAAAAAGAATGGCATTGAAAAAAATTGACACTCGCCTTGAGGCAGCTACTGAAGATGAGAGAGAATAAATTAAAAGCCTATTTGACCCGCTTATTGCTGAATACAACACTCGGGTTCTCATGCATCGAGACCTATCTTTTCGAGGCGAGGGTTACCTCGAATCATTAGCTGAGGCATGGGATACCTTGACACAAATCAAACGAGCAGAGTTGGGCACCGAGGAGGTTGGTGAGGATTCTCTTGTGAAGGATGAGCTTCAAGGAAATGAGCCTCCCGACTTATCTACAGCCAAAGTGCTTTATGGAAGAGATTCCTCCTCGTCAAAAGGGAAGGACGAAGTTGCTGGTCCATCCAAGACTGAATCTCGGGTTCTTCCTTCTATTCAGCCGATTGGTCTCTCATCATTCGACCCTTTTGAGAAGCCTGTTGGCTATGATCCAGAGAAACCGGGCATACATTCTATCCCCTATCCCAGAGGGTGAGACTCCAAAAATTGCCGAGGGTCAACCGGCGGCTGGTATGTAACTCTTCTTTCCAGAGTTTATATAACCACCGCTTCTTGGCGGGCAATAAATGTATTCTAACTTTTTTCTTTTATAACTTCGTGTAGGCCATTCTAATTCTGAGCCATCTCTAAAGAGCGATGTCGCCAGGTAGAAGGAAGAGAAATTGGGAGAGGCATTTCACATTGGGAAAGCTCCCGGACCCGATGCTCAAATGACCGGGTGCTCGATGAGGACAAATTTGAGAACCCCTCACCTATAAAAGATCATGATGAAGAAGTTGAAATCATGGGCGCCTTCGAACACACTTCGAAACTGAGCTTGGAGGAACAAATCATGGAAGAGGGGAAGAAGAAAGCTGAAATTAAGGCTGAGCCTCAAGTGGTGGAACTGGATGATCCCTTGAACAGGCCCTTGAAAATCATTCTCCCTAGTGGGACCATGCCATAGGAAGTTCCTCCTCCTTCTCCGGGCACCCCCTTACTAGGAAGCAAGGTGTCTAAAAGAAAACGCTTGGGTGAGGATCTTTCAGAGAAGTCGAAGAAAAAGAAAATATCAAAAAAGTAGTTATCTGATTGTACCTCATTCTACCTGAATAAGTTCGAATTATGCACTTATTTCGATTTATTTTCATAGTCGCTGTAAATAGACTTTTTGCTCCGAGTTCAGGAGACGTTGTAGTGAAAATGAATCTTTGATTAGTAAATAAAATTTAGTTTCTTTTTTTCCGATGATTTTCGCTATTTAGCTTACTATCTAACTTGTAGACGAAATTCGAAATCTCTTGAGCTACAAAAGGTTTGGTCCGCTTCCACATGACTTAGAAATTTTTTGAATCGTAAATCCTCTAGTCCATGCTCTGGAGACTTAGAGTACTTTATTCCATGCTCCAAGGACTTAGAGATTTTTTGAATCGCTTACACCCTAGTCCAGACTCCAGGGACTCGGAGTGCTCTATTCCGCACCCTGGGGACATAGAGATTTTTAAGCCATTTATACTCTTGTCCGCACTCCAGGAACTCAGAGTACTCTAGTCCGGGCTATGGGGACTTAGAGATTTTTTGAGTCATTTATAATCTAATCCACACTTTGGGGACTCATAGTACCCTAGTCCGCACTCTGGGGACTTAGAGATTTTCAAGTCGTTTATACTCTAGTCCTCACTCTGGGGACTCAGAGTACTCTAGTCCATACACCGGAGAATTAGAGATTTTCAAGTCTTTTATAATCTGATCCACACTCTGGAGACTCAGAGTACTCAAGTCCGCACTCTGGGGACTTAGAGATTTTCAGGTTGTTTATACTCTAGTCCGCACTCCGAGAATTCAGAGTACTCTAGTCCGCGTGCTCCGGGGACTTAGAGATTTTTTGAGTCATTTATACTCTAGTCCGCACTCTAGGGACTCAGAGTACACTAGTCCGCACTCTGGGGACTTAGAGTTTTTTGAATTGTTTATACTCTAGTTCACACTCTAAGGACGAAGAGTATTTTGGTCCGTGCTGTGGGGACTTAGATATTTTCAAGTCATTTATACTCTAGTCCATACTCTGGGGACTCAGAGTGCCCTAGTCTGTGCTGCGGGGACTTAGAGATTTTTAGAATCGTTTATACTCTAGTCCGCACTCTGGGGACTCGGAGTACTCTAGTCCGCACTTTTGGGACTTAGAGATTTTTTGAGTCGTTTATACACTAGTCCGCACTCTGGAGAATCAAAGTACCCTAGTCCGCACTCCGGGGATTTAGAGATTTTAAAGTCGTTTATACTCTAGTCCGCACTTTGGCGACACAGAGTACTCTAATCCGCAATCGGCGACTTAGAGATTTTCATGTCGTTTATGCTCTAGTCCGCACTATGGGGACTCGGAGTACTCTAGTCCATGCTCTGGGGACTTAGAGGTTTTCAAATCATTATACTCTAGTACACACTTTGGGAACTCGGAGTACTCTAGTCCATGCTCCGGGGACTTAGAGATTTTTTGAGTCGTTCATACTCTAGTCGGCACTCTGGGGACTCAGAATACTATAGTCCGCACTCTAGGGAATTAGATATTTCTTGAGTCGTTTATACTCCAATTCGTACTCTAGGGACTCAGAGTACCCTAGTCCGCACTTCGGGAACTTAGAGATTTTCAAGTCGTTTATACTTTAGTCCGCACTTTGGGAACTTAGAGTACTCTAGTCTGCACACTAGGGATATAGAGATTTTCAAGTCTTTTATACTCTAGTCCGCACTCTAGGGACTTGGAGTACTCTAGTTTGTGCTTTGGGGACTTAGAGAATTTCAAGTTTTTTATACTCCAGTCCCCACTCCAGGCTCAGACTACTCTAGTCCGTGCTCTAGGAACTTAGAGTTTTTTGATTCGTCTATATTCTAGTCCGTATTATAGGAACTCAGAGTACCGTTGTCCACACTTTGGGGACCTAGAGATTTTTTGAATCGTTTATAAGAATGTCCGCACTCTGGGGACTCAAAGTACACTAGTCCACGCTTTGGAGCTTAGAGATTTTCAAGTCGTTTATACTCTAGTCCGCACTCTGGGGACTCAGAGTGCCCTAGTCTAAACTATGGGATATAGAGATTTTTTTAATCGTTTATACTTTGGTCCGTACTTTAGGGACTCAAAGTACTCTATTCTGCACTGTGGGGACCTAGAGATTTTTTGAGTCATTTATACTCTTGTCCGCACTCTGGCGACTTAGAGTACCCTAGTCCACACTCCAGGGACTTAGAGATTTTCAAGTCGATTATACTCTACTCCACACTCTGAGGACTCAAAGTACTCTAGTCCGCAATTGGCGACTTAGAAAATTTCAAGTCGTTTATACTCTAGTCCGCACTCTGGGGACTCAAAGTACTCTATTCTGTGCTCCGAGGACTTAGAGATTTTCAAGTCGTTTATACTCTAGTCCACGCTTCAGGGACTCAGAGTACTCTAGTCCGTGCTCTGGGGACATAGAGATTTTTTAAGTCATTTGTACTCTAGTTCGCATTTTGGGGACTCAGAGTGTTCTAATCCGCACTCTGGGGACTTAGAGATTTCTTAAATCGTTTATGCTCTAGTCCGCACTTTGGGGATTCAGAGTACCCTAGTCCACCCTCTAGGGACTTAAAGATTTTTATTTTATTGACTGACTTTTAATTTTATATGCGCATTCATAAGCCAGATAGAATAATGTGATTTAATTTTTGCCATGGAATTATAATACAGTAAACATTAATAGTTCATAGAAAAGGGGCTTCAAGCTTTTATTGATCATAACAAATAGGTAAATTGTCTTATTACATGCCAAAGGCAAACAACAACAAAAGAAAAACATACTGGAAACAACTACTACTAAAATGCAAAAGAAATGGGCTAAGTGTAATAATAGTGCAAAATCTCGTTATCCCATGCTCGGGGAAGCGTCACACCATCGACAGTCGCTAGCTTGAAAGTTCCTTCTCCAAACTTCCATTCAATGACATATGGACCTTCCCATGTGGGATTCATATGTGATGGGATTGGAAAAACTCGCTTCAAAATGAGATCGTCCACATCAAAGATTCTCAGTCGAACTTTTCATTATAATATCGAGCACCTCGATGCCTATATGCAGTCGCCCTTAAATCAGCTTCCGTGCATTTTTCATCGACAAAGTCCAGTGATTCCAGTAAGAGATCCTGATTCAACTTAGGATCATAATGAGTTACACGATGAGAAGGAACTTCAAGTTCCACGAATATAATAGCTTTAGTACCGTATTCCAAAGTGAATGGAGTGTGGGCAGTCGTGAACTTATGGGTGGTTCTGTAAGGCCATAGTGCTGTCGAAAGCTCGTCCATCCACTTGCCTCTAGCCTTCTCTAAACCTTTCTTCAATATTGAATTGATTATTTTTTTTATGGCTTTAACTTGTCCATTGGTTTAGTGTTAATGACTGCTGCAAAGCTTTTCCCAATGGCATATTTTTGGTAGAATTCTTTGAACTCCATACTTTCAAATTGAATTCCATTGTCCATAATGATAGTTCGTGGGACGCCATAATGGCATATGATGTTTCGCATAACGAAATTAATAAACTTTTTGGTGGTGATTGTAGCTAAGGGCTCTGCTTTCGCCCACTTGGTAAAGTAATCGACCACAACAATTGCATATTTCGCAGCACCTATGTAGATCAGCAAGGAGCCGATTATATCAATCCCCCATATTGCGAATGGCCAAGGACGAACCATTTGTGTGAGTTCCATCGGGGGAGGTCCCGAGATTTTTGCATAATTTTGACGTTTGTCGCACCTTCTTACATAGTCCGCGGCATCATGATTCATGGTTGGCCAATAGTATCCATACCGAAGGATCTTTTTCACTAATATATGTCCCCCGGTATGGTCGCTACATTCTCCTTCATGAACCTCTTTCTAAACCCGCTTTATCTCATCGTGGGAAATGCACCGAAGTAAGGTAATTGGGAATCCCTTCCGATACATTATTCCATCCCGCTTTATGTACCGCGAAGCTTTACGAATGACTTGTCCTCTTTCGTTCCTTTTCTCTGGCAAAGTCCCATGTAACAGGTATTATTTGAACTGGGTTATCCATGACTCCCTCTCATTTTTCGTTTCTAAAACAAAATCTACTCCCATCTCGTTTGTACTCGGAGCATGTAAGATTTCAACGGGAACCAAGCCCATCTGCTGTGCATCATAGTACTTGCGAATTTCGCCAATGAATCAGCTTCCCCATATTGCACGCAGGATGTGTGAAATATCGTAATATTCAAGGTCTGCCGATAGCTCTTGAAACCGAGCAAGGTAAAGGGCAAGTCTCTGCCCTTTTGCTTGATAGTCTCCCTACACTTGGTATACCACCAATTGTGAGTCACAAAAGATTTCAACAGATTTTACCCCAAGTTCCTTGGTAAGTTTCGAGCCAGCAATCAATGCTTTATACTCGGCTTCGTTATTCGTAGCTGGAAAATTGATCTTAAAAGCATAACAAATTGATCGATTTTCGAGAGTTACAAGAATAGCACCAGCCCCGGAACAACGGTCATTGGATGCCCCAACGGTTTATAGTTTCCATTGAATGGTGGAATAACATCATCACTACTTGGCTCGTCTGATATGGGGAATTCTGCAATAAAGTCCATTAGCATCTTCCCTTTGATCGCCTTTCATGGCAAATAGGTGATGTCGAATTGCCTCAACTCAATGTTCTATTTTAACAACCTTCCAAAAGTTTCTGACCATTGGAGCACCAGTTGTAGAGGTTGATCGGTATAAATACTAGTCGGGTATGCCTAAAATTATGGATGAAGTTTCCGTGATGCAATCACCAAATAGTAGGCTAGCTTCTCAATTTTAGGATAATTTATTTCTGCCCCCGTCAGATGTTTACTGACATAGTACACTGGCTTTTGAATTCGGTCCTCCTCGCGAACCAAGGTCGTACTGATGGCATACTAAGACACGGCCAAGTGCACATATAACACTTCATGGTCTACAGGCTTTGACAGAACCAGGGTACTTTCCAAATGTCTTACCAGAGCTCAGAACGCATACTCACAGTCGGGCATCGATTCAAAATTTCTCTTCCCTTTATTTATAACATTGACGAAGGGAATACACATGTCGGTCGCTCTGGATATGAATTGGCTCAATGTGGCAACCTTTCCATTCAGGCTTTGCACTTGCTTTATAGCTCTGGGCGCTTGTATGTCTCAAATAGCCTGAATCAATTTTGGATTAGCTTCTATTCCCCGTGCGTTGAAAATAAAACCCAAAAGTTTTCCCAACGCAACACCAAAGGAACACTTTAGTTGATTGATTTTCATTCCATAGCATATAAGTATATCAAACATCTCCACTAAGTCTCTAATGTTGCCGTTTGACAGCCGTGACTTCACGAGCATGCCATCGACATAGACTTCCATGGTTCTACCAATTTGGTCTTTAAACATCCGATTTACCAAGCGTTGATAAGTCGCTGATGTGTTCTTCAACCCAAAAGGCTTCACCACATAAAAATACAGTCTGACATCCGTGACAAAATTAGTGTGCTCTTGATCTAGAATGTGCATTGGGATTTTGTAATATCCCGAATACGCATCCATAAAAGACAATAACTTGTGTCCGGCAGTTGAGTCGACTAGTTGGTCAATTATGGGTAAAGGGAAACTATCCTTAGGGCATGCCTTGTTCAGGTCTGAATAATCAACACAGGTACTACATTTCCCATTTTCTTTTATCACTAGTACGAGGTTAGAAACCCACTCAAGATAGAGGTCATCGTGGACGTACCCATTGGCTTTGAGTTTGTCCACCTCCTCTCTAAGAGCAGCAGACCTCTCCAGGTCCACACCTCTCCTTTTCTGTTTCACTGGTATGTTTTTTGGGTCAATGTTCAACATATGACTTGCAATGGTGGGGAAATCCCACAAATATCAGAGTGGGCCAAGTGAAAATATCCAGGTTTGCTCGGAGGAAATTAGTTAGATCCTCAGTCTCCGAGGGAATGAGTTGTGATCCAATCTTAAGCACCCATGATGGGTCATCATAGCTGACCGAAATGTCGATCGTTAGTTCAACCAGTGACTCCTTAGGTTCTTCATCATCGTCTCTCGGATCTATGTCTCTATAGATCTGACCCTGCTGCTCGAGCCAAGGCTCGGGCATTACTTGTCAATTTTGTGCAATCTGGATGCGGATAGAGTTATCCACAACCAATCCCTTCTCCCTTCATTGAGCCTCTCTTAGCTCAGCCATATAGCACGCACGACCAGTTGCTCGATTGCCATGCACTACACCAATTCCCCTATCGGTCGAAAATTTCAAAGTTAAACACCATGGGGCCAAAGCTGCCCTAAAATCCACTAGGGCTTGTCGGCCCAGAAAAACATTATATGGGAATTCAACATCCAAAACAATGAATGGTAGGATCCGTACCCTCCTACGTTCACATTCTCCTAACTCAACCGGTAATTCAACAAAACCTATCACATTAGTGGCTGCACCATTAAAACCATGAATGCGGGCATTAGATGGTTTTAGTTCCTTTTCCTCCATCTTCATCTGGTCGTACGCCTTTTTGAATATAATGTTTACAGAACTCCCACGATCAATCAATATCCTTCTCATAAACGCTGGCCAAAACATGGACGAAATGACCATCAGGTCAACTGTAGGTGCCTCTACCTGATCGGCATCTCTACTTCTGAACATTATATCATCCATCATCATTCGTTGCTTTTTCGTTAGAGTCCCGTCTTTCGAATTCGAGCAGCATTCAAAGTCCGCATGTTTCAAGGAATTAGCATAGCATTACATTTCTTTCCAACTCTTGTCTATTGAATGAGACCCACCGACTACCGTGTTTATGACTAGTCTGCCTACGGTCCGAGTAGGTTCCTTAGGATGACGTGGACCCTGCCGCGACCAGGGTTGGACGTTCCTTGTCCTCCCTCCTGTGGATTCTTAACAAGTTGCTGCAACTTCTTTTGCCGAATCATTTTTTCTACAGCATCATGGAGGTGTCTACATTCCTCAATGTTGTGCTCACAGGTCATATGAAACCGGCAATACTTTCCAGTCTGCTTTTGTTCCTCAGTGGTTTCTCTTGGGCGCGACTTTCGGTACTGGAAGGTGTTACAAGCTGAAAAATAAATATTCCCCAGAGAAGTGTTTAGAGGAGTGTATTCATTGTAGGTCGGGTTCCTTGGTATCCACTTTCAGGCTTCCCTCTTTCTTTTGGAATTTCCTCCTTCAGATGCTTTAGATTGCTCGGGCTTGTTTTGAACATTAACCTTGACCTTTCCAGAGTTTTCGCCGACCTGTTTTGTCGCAATGTTACTTTACACCGTCTCTTTGCCAGGCCCTGGCGCACTGCCTTACCTCATCCACCTAGCTTCCTCCCTTCTCATGAACTAGTGTGCCTTTGAATAAAATGTTCCAGGGTAGCTGGAGGTATTCCTGTCGGCCAATCACCAAACTCCGAGTCCATATCTACCCCTCGCATCACGGCCATTAGAATAACGAGGTCATTCGGGTTGCTAACTTTAGTAATGACAACGTGAAACCTTTGCAAATATTCCTTTAAGGACTCCCCTAGAGCTTGGATTACACTGCATAAAGACATCACGTCCTTTGGGCGAGTGGTATGGATTCTGAACTGCTCCATAAATTTCGCCACTAACTCATCAAATCTAGAGATCGAAGGCGGAGGAAGTTTGGTGAACCATATGGTAGCGATTCCAGATAGGTTTACTGGGAAACATCTACATTTAGTTGCATCATTTTCCCAAGCCGAGTCCATCATCTACTCATATCTCATTACATGTTGTCGGGGATCAATCTTCCTCTCATAGGCCGGAATAGTCGGCATACTAAACTTCTAGGGGTATTCAGCCTATAGGATAGCATCTGTGAATGGAGTATGACTTCTACCTATGTCTCAATCATCATTGGGTAAGCCTTTATTTTTTCTTATCAGCCGTCTGACCATGGCTGACGAGTCCTGGGTCTGGATGGGAGGTGGCAAGTTGGACTCCGTCTTGTGTGACCGTCTCGACTAGTGCCTCCTTGATTGGTGATCTCCCAAATGAATGTCTTTGTGACTTGCTTCATTGCGCCCCTGGAGAGCCGATTGATCAGCTTCCACTCGCGCTCCAGATCCTAAATTTCCTATTCCAACTTGAGAGCGGTTTCCTAGGTGCAAGTGAGGGGCCATGGTTTCAAGTAGGGAACCTGAACCATTCCTGTTGGATTGATCTACTGCACATGTTTGCACTGTTTCAATTCTGCGGCGTTTACACATGGGATGTTCATCAAACGAAGAGCAGCTGTCAGATGATGAGTAGACAGCGAGACTTCCTCCGGCATTCTAATGCTGTTGTTGGCTAAGGTGGGTCATAAGATTGGCGTTAGCTTGAATCTTCTCATTAAGCTATCTCCTGCTTTCCACGAGTTCTCTCATTGGCTCATTGAAATCTGTTCTAGTGACAACTTCTGTTTGGTGTAAGACGGTGGCGATCCTACACTCAAATTAGCTTGTTGACTGCTGGGTCCTACATGTTGGATGCTAGCGGTCTCTTTGACATCAGCATTGTGGGAGGCTAATTTGGTATGTGGTCTTTCCATTGTAGAGTTATCGATCGGAACTCTAAGTAGAATATATGAGCTTCTTGCGAATGAACTTGGATCTTCTTTAAGGAATTTCTTCATTCCAGTAGCAACAAAGTAGATCCTAACAGCTTGAGAATGCTACTCTCAGTGAAAGCACTAAAATTGGTCACTAACGCTCAAGAAAAGATTTTTGTAGTGAGATTAATGAAGATAATAAATTAAAACAGAGGAATGCATGCAAAACTAACTGCAGAATAGAGAACACCAGAATTATAGTGGTTCAACTTAACTGCCTAAGTCCACTATTTATGTAATCTTTATTGCTTTTCTCAAAGACTTGAATACAGATACAATCCGTCAACCAATAACTCGAAAACAAGTTTGATTTGTAAGAAGCAAGTGCCAAAAAAGGCAGAGTATCCTAGGAATTCTCGAAAAAAGGTCCCTTCAACTGACCTCCTACCTCTGTATTTATAGACGATAATAGGATAGATGCTCTATACAGGCCCAAGACCAAGGCAACCGGCCTATAGATGACAGTCTTGAGTCGGTCGGCCTAAGCATTCCAAATGATTATCAGCCGATCGAGGAATACCGAACCATCATGGGCGACTGGTGGTCATGTCGCAATTGACTCGAAGTAAGACCTCAAAGGACTCGGAGCAACTCGTGATGGATCTCGAAGTGAAGTAATGCCGACCTCCTCACCTTGCTTTTGTCTTCCAAGAATAATATAATTCCTTCATATTGCATGAAATCGGATAGACCGACCACTAATGCCGAACCACCCCGACCGAACGACAATAGCTTCCCAACCGCAACTGAACGATGTCTGCTACCTCGCCTAGGCCGAACGGTATCTGCTGGACCATTCAGACAGATCTGCTTTGTCTCTCTATATTGACAGACCCATAAAATACTGAGCCATCCTTCCCCGGGCATCTAGACTGAACCACCCCATTTTATCTTCATTGGCCAAGCAATCCATGTTGTTCATCTCGATCGAGCCATGTGTGACCTTCGTTCTTAACCGAGCGACGCTTGTTGAATAACCTAGACCGAACCATGCATGCCGATCCATACCTACAGAGCCTTGCGTATAGACCGAGCCAACCACACAAGTCGACCCGTGTATAAAGCCGAACCACTCAAATTGAATCAACTTCATATACTTTTTACCTTTTATTGGTTAGAGTCTAGTCTAGTCCAATCAAAACTTCAATAATTATCATCTTGTAGCAAGCCAAGTAACCTAGCAACATATGTCTCTATCATCTGACTCGTCTCTTGAGCTCCATAGCATCCTATCCTGAATCTGCAATACTCTGTCTGACCCGAGCATTATAACCCGAGTTAGTCTAGAAAACCAACGTGAGAAAACACACTCAATTTGAATTATTAACTTTTCTCAAAATCCTTTGAAAACAAAAGAATCTCATATGACCACATCACACACAAACATGACGGGTTTTTACCTTACAATAACCAAAAAAAAATTACCTCAATCGTTTGATATTATAATAGTGTTATAGAAAGTAAATAGAAAACAACTATAATGCTTGCATCTCACATTTTAGCATAGTTAGGCACAATCAGAATCGTATAGCGCTTATTGGGGAATAGATTACATACGAATGATTGGGCCACTGGGGTGCCGCCCATCATAGTACACCTCTAGAACAATATACCGAGGACCTCGCCGGTATCCTCTGCTACACAAGACCGTCCTAACCCTAACCTGGATAGACCAAATATGTTACCACCCCAGGTGTTCTCACCCTTACCACCGAGCGCTCCTTCTTTCATGCACAACCATATCCATAATATATAGGCTTTCGAGGATATCTAGAAAAGTGATAACATACCCTAATTGAGTGTGACCCACTTAGCCTTGCCGCATCTCCCATGTTTTGATCATTCCCGGTTGATGAGCCTCGAGGCTAAGCATTACCTTTCAAGAAAAAATTCCTCTTAGAAGTCTCATCGTCCTCCAATGACGATGTTCTAGTAACATTCATCCATACAAGTTGCTCTAGGTCTGGACAAACCGGATCATCGTCTTCACGGTATGCATTCGTTACGTTCAAACCTGATCAAAGTGGTTTTTGGATAATTAAATCCGATCACGACCTCTTCGAAATGATTAATGAAATTGGCCAATGTTAATACTCGGTTATTTAATTATCAATAAAACATCCATAAACAGTCACTAGGCCTTATTATGCATTTTTTTTAAATATTTATTTCAGGATATCTGTATATGATATATCAATCCCTTTCATCATTTGAAAAACAATTCCTAATACTTGAATCAGTAACAGGTTATTTCTAAACCATCTCAATACTTAGAAATATTTCCTAATTTCCATTTTTATACTCAGGAAAAAAATTATTAGTCTTACTTTCCAAAACATCTCAATATTTATTCTTTAGAGAATATTTTGTAACTCATTCCAAAGTCTCCGGAATCAATAATAAATTTCCTCTCCTCAAAATCATATCCATTTATATGCCCCTGTTTACGAATCTTGCAAGAATTTATAAATAAATTTTCCATCACTTCAATATATATATATATGTGTGTGTGTGTGTGTGTGTGTGTGTCTGTGTGTGTGTAAAATAAATATTTAAAAAAAATTAAAACATGTTCAAATAATTATTTAAAATATCGAAAATGCTTTTATAAACGTCAATAACTCATTCTTAGTTAAACAAATAAATTTTCAAAGCAGATTTTAAAGTTAGAATTTACTAAAATAAATACTTAATATTTGAAAATCTACTTACCAAAGTATTCAATCCTAACTAGTTTAAAATTTTATAGTTTTAAATAATAAAATTTTCCTTTTAAAAACAAATTTAACGTCTAAAGATTAAAAATATATTTTTAAAACCTCAATAACCAATTCAACCTATAAATTCCTCTCGATTTCCATCACATCACTTCCATTTTGATTTTCTTAACCATTTTCACTTTTCAAAAATAGTATCCACTGTTTTTCTTATCCGATTTTCCATACTCTGATATAAATTCACCTCATAAATTTATATTCCCAATTTATCAACCTGATATCGGTTTCCTTTATTAATAAACATCGTTTATAAAAATATATAACTCCTTTGAGTTTTACATGTTTATAAAAACAATCTTATTTATAAAATTCCATTTTATAAATCCATTTGTTTATAAATCTTATGTATGATTTCCAGTCAATTTTTTATATCGACTTCAGGTCCTTTTTATATTTCCAGAATATCATCCATAAATTCTTTTTATATAATTCATTTTTAAAAATCTCTATTTAATAATTCACAGTAGTTAAGTATATCCAAAAATCAATATATTTTTCTACCTCAATTTTGTTAAGATAACCCCAATCCCAACACAAATATTTTATATCAAAAGTTTCCTTTATTCCTTTAATTTTAAAAATATGGTTATTATATCTAAAATATCAAAATTCAGGCCAATGCTAAATTAGCATCCGAAAATTCCAATCGCTACAATAATCTATAATAGATTATTCTACACAATCCACATATCACAATAAATGAAATTAAATTTAACATTTTAGGGAATTCTGTTGGACCTTTCCAACCTGTTTTCCTGTATCCATAGATGTTAATACAACATAAAAATACCAATCCCACTTCAAGGTGATATCATGGTATATAGGGGCATCCGCTATTATACGGGGCGCATAGGGTCTCATCCGCTATAATGTGCGGGAATATCACTCCAAATACAAGTACATAATATAATATCAATCAAAAGATAATCAATTAACCAAACATCCAGAACTAATTTTAATTATTTAAAACTAAAATCTTGCAATCCAAAAAGAGTGAGATTCACTCATTTGATTTTTAGTTTTCCAACCATCTAATCAACTTCTAGTAAATTCCAGGTTGTACTTCACATCACAACAATCCTATGTCTCTGCTTTGTTCGATTATGACCTCGAGATAAATGGGTAAAAATATTTATTAGCTATCTAAATTTTAAACTCTAAATTAAATAACTAATTATATATTTAAATTTAATTACATATTTACCTCCACCATCTCGTCCAAATCAAAGCCTCCCTGTAATCGCCATCACCAACATAGAGTTGTCTTCCTTCCTAACATTCATAGCCTGTTCTACAACTATCAGGCTGCTACACCCGCTCCGCACTGAAATTTTTACTTACGCCTTGCTCTGCCAGCTGTAATAGAACCCCAAAATCGTTGCCTTCATTGAGAGCGCGCACATACATACCAGATATGAAATCTAGGTCACAACTCCCCCTTCCTTCCTCAACGCCGACCTCAAATCAATATCGCCTCCAACCTCCTCGCGTTCTAGCTTTCCTTGACCCATAACCCGCCTCGCTTTCTTATATGCGCATGCACATGATGCTCTGCCAACACCTACTCGAAACCCCGACCCAACATCACCGGAGACCCCTTTTAACTTGAAGTGCCTACATGCCATCGAGTCCATTCCCCTTCCCATCGCGACTTCCTTCTCCAACCGCCATTTCCCATATGCGAAATTTTCTATCGCGGCTTATATTTTTTTGTTATACTGCGATTTTGATTTCGTTCTCATTCCCTTTTCTTTTTTTCTTTTTTATTAGCAGCCGCGATCTCATCTCTGAATTGCTTCCATTCAACTTTCCTTTGAACGAGATGAAGTAAAAAGATTATTTTTTTAAGAGAATTCAATTTCGCATTCTTATTTTTATTTTGATCGATTCAATTTAGGAAGAAGAAAAGAAGGATGCTTGTGAATTTGAATTGAAAGAATGAAGAGGGACGTGACTTAAAACGTGAAGGAGAAGGCTGGAAGAAATTTAAATGCAACTTGATTTCCCTTTCTCGTGCTTGGAACTGAAAAGAAAGAAAGGAAATGTGATTTGAACGAGGTCGGCTGATAAATGGAATTGACCTTTTATAAAGAATTTATTTTGAATATGACTTGATTGCATATTTCGAAATCCTATACCCCTATCGAGGCATGCCGCCTGGCATTTATAATGTTATATCCATATTCCAAACGCAATGGAACAAGTTTTGAGTCCTAATTCGATAGTATGGAGATGATAGCTTTTTAGACCCAATTATTATATTAAATTTCGATATTACTTTTGACCCGTTTCTATCCCATACGATCAACCGATAATTCCCAACACTACGAAATTTGGAATCCGATAATAATACACTATTACGGACCTAATGGAACCGGTTTCGTTGAATTCCGAGACTGTGCTCTGAATTGCTATTTTAATGCGCAGATTAAATTGACGATTTCAAAAATTTACGAAATCAATTGAAATTTCAGTTTTAAAATCTTACTAACTAAATTATAGTCCCAAATCCAATATTTAAACCATTTAAATAGTCAAAATTAATCGTCAAAAAATTCGGGTCGTTACATTCCTCTCCCTTTAAAAGAATTTCGTCACCGGAATTGCTAAGGCACGAAAAATGCTTCAAACCCGTTACTTATTAAATCCCTACTTAGTTAGAACTCGATATTCACTTTTCTAATCTTTTGATTCCACCCCAAAACAATTAGTTTTCAATTTTAATTCCAAAACTCTTATCCAATTTAAATTCGGAATCAAATTGCTGTTATCAAAAATTTATCAAAATTTTCATTCCTTTTCTAACATCCTAAATTTTCAAAAAAAATTGGCAGAGTCTCCTTTGTATGGAGGACCTTTTGCAATATGACAAGATAGATAAACATATATACATGGACCCTTATGGTCGGAAAACAAAATATATATGTCAGTATTTATATTGCGGTATGTAATCCGGAAACGTATCTTATTTAGCGCCTTTAAGTATTATTAAGCGAGCAAATTTACTTCATACGCAATTACGCAACCCAGATCTAGCCCAACATCCTCTGGTTACTTGTACTTACTCAATTTAAACACTTGTACTTACTCAATTTAAACACATAAGTAAAAAATATGTAATTCATCAACATTTCACTTATTTAAATAGTAAAAACACATAAACTTCGTAAATCCATCATTCCAAACATATATTATAAGTTATTATAAGATTTTGATACTAATTCAATCACTTTCAATCGATCCATATACTCTTTCATTCAATTCAAACGATTTACAACTCACTCTACATGTATTCAATTTATTTTTATACCAAATAAACTCATATACATTCCAAATTGATTTAAAAATCAATTTTATTCACTTTTATTATTCCGTCAAACAACAAATTTTCTATGCAAATTCGACGTTATTTATTTAATAAGATAACATACAAGATTATAGCTATTTTAAATTGACTCCAAATCAATTTTTATTCTATTCTATTCGATTTCAAATTTACTCATGATCAATTCAGTTGAATTCCATTCATATCTACTTTCATCACATTCAAATTCATTTTATTACATCGGAATCATTTCATGTTACTTCATTAATGACCATTTCACAAATTTATTTGAGTCAAGCTTCCACCCAAAATATTAACTAAAGTTAATTCATTATTTTATCTAATTTCCACCTTATAACTTAAGTTTATTTTCATTTCAACCAACTTCCAATTCATTAACTAATTAATTTATTTATTTATTTATTTATTCATTTAATCCACTTCAATTTTAATTCCATACTCGAGTTCATTCTCGAATTTATTTAATTCTTATCCAATGCCACATCAATTTATTTATACTTAATTTGAATTTATTTGTAACTCAATCCATTATATTTTAATCCAATCCTATTTTATTCGACCATGTTTCCAATTATATTTAATTCGCTCAAGTTCCATATTTAATTTCGATTCCAATTTCATGCCACAATCCAACTTATTCTCCCAAGTTAAGCTCCATTTTTATATCCTATATCAGATTTTTATTCTAAAAATTTCTCCATTAAATTCACTTGAGTTCAAATTCATTTTATAATTCAATTTTGGATCTATTTTCCTTCACCAAAATATCAAACCATTTTTATTTTGGGTTTTCTAATTCGCTTTTCAATTTTATAAGTCACACAACTTATTTTTCACATTTCCATCAATCCTATACTCGAACATATTCACATTTTTATTTTTAACTCAAGATCAACATCACTTTATAGCCTAATTATATTCTTATCCTAGTAATCCAAATTCTATGAGTTATACAAACTCGTTTATTCATAATTTACATATTTCTCACTTAAATTTCATTTCATTCAAAAATTTACAACTTATGGTTATGTAATTACTTTATCGCCAACAATATATATTTACTT
This sequence comes from Allium cepa, assembly GCA_030765085.1. Taxonomy (NCBI): domain Eukaryota; kingdom Viridiplantae; phylum Streptophyta; class Magnoliopsida; order Asparagales; family Amaryllidaceae; genus Allium; species Allium cepa. The sequence continues at coordinate 859,703,476 of CM060943.1, forward strand.
CCATTCAATATTATTTCTAATCAAATTCAAATTTTATAACTTATAGTTATATAGTCACTTTACAATTCACATTTACATATTTAATTCAAATCAATATGGTTCAAATCCAATTCGCTTTTTATTTAAATTTCAATTACTTTTAACCAACATTTTCAAAACCAAATTCGAGTTATTTATATTAAATTAATTTTACTCCAAACAATTTTATTTTTTGTTCATTAAATTAAAATCACGTAAGAATTCAATTCCAATTTCAAATTTTCCCACTTTCTTACTTATATTCATATAGAAATCTCACTATTTGAATTTATTGTTGTCTCAATTTCCAATAAATTGATTTAACTTTCCTTAAGCTAATTCCAGTTCACACGATTTATTATAACTTACTTAAGTAAAAATTTATTTCTCCAACTCAAATTCCATACATTCCTTTCTTATTGAAATCATCCTCACTTTATAAGTTCATAACTCATTTCTGAGGTTTTCCCCAACATTTAAATTAAAATTCCAGAATTTAAACACTCGGTACATTTTTCAAATCACTTTGAAATCAAAAATATGTGTACATACACTCTTTTTGGATTAACAAACCACTTCCTTCGAATTTCAAAATCAACCTGATTTTATCCAAAACAATTCCCTCAGAATTTCAAAATCAACAATTATTTTCACCAAAAAATCTCCATATCAATTTACTACGGTAGCAATCCGTCACCTACAAACTCGAAAATGAATACTAATGATGCAGCCGTCATCACCAGGATTATTTTCCATTGACTGAAGTGAGTTCAGTGCTTCATTACTTCCAAAATCCATTTAAAACAATCTTCTTTCAAAAATATGTCCAAATAATATTACTATTATTTATTTCAAAATACTTTGGAAACATTTCCAAAAATATCTGAGATTTAATTTTCCAATTTCTGGTTTGAATCCATTTTAGTTTTTAACTCACCTATATAATCCATTCATATATAATCCAATTTGGTTTTAATAAATCATTCCAAATTTCATCATCTTGTTTTGGTTATAACATCCAAACACGTCAATTTATAATGTAATGGTTTTAGAAAATTATTTCTTCTGTATCAAAATATAGAAATGTCCACTTGCCAACTCAAGTGAACTGTAATATATACTTATATAATATAAACCAACTCAAGTGAACTGTAATAAGGTACAAGTAACTTAAAGGATGCCTGGGACTGCCCATCCTCTAAGGATCCGTCAAAATATTTACTATGTAGTAATATTGCGCTATTATAATAATGTCTACAGTAAAATAAACATACTTTTAAATAGAGTTCCGGGCTACCCATATCACCCTTCACACATAATAGTCCCAGTAGTCCATCCAGTATCAGCATATCTCCAGATCGGGAGACTACCCTAAATACTCGATGGGCTACGCGAGAAAAAAAACACGTAGTAAAGGCTCAGTATGGTAGGTGACATGGCACACAAGGCAATGCCAGGGTAGATATACCAATTACGCACATGGGCTGGTGGTAACGCAGCAGCCACATAAGCCCACCTCGGAACACACTCCCATATCAAAATAAGAGGATGGCCATTTAATCAATCACAAGTAAGAGTATAGTATCGAAGGAATGTGTCCGACCAGAGGAGCTACCCCTTTTGGCCCGAGATGGCTCATGTTTTAGCCACCTTAAGCCAACTCACAGAAGTCGGGTCCATGTAATATACCTCAAGAACGTCGCCACCATCCTACTTCATTTTTGAATCTCCACCGTGTACACAGTTGTTAAAGTGGTTTTCGGTATCGACAGAGAGTATGTCCATATCCGATATCGATCTCTTTAACAACCAATCGTTATTATAACCCGTAGTTATAATTTAAAAATCACAGTTTATACTTCGAAATAAATTATCATTTCAAATTCAAGTCTTTATCAAAATCAATATCTAATCATTTCCGAACCATTTCAATATATCAAAATATCATATCATTCAAAATTCATTTCAAATCATTATTTGAATTCAAATCCAAATATATACATTTAAATATCCTTTTTAATTCAAAGATATCATTCATTTATTATCCTTTTTTAATCCAATGATATCATTCATTTATTATCATTTCAAATCACCTTTTAAATAGTTTATATTTAAATCAAAACAATTCATTTAAACCATTTAAAAGTGAAGTCATTATATTTAAAATCAAATATTCAGTCCTAAAATTTTAGACAAATTCTGAGCTCATTTATTAAATCAAAACCTCAAACATTCATTTCAGCCTACCGCAACACTTATCAAGTGCTACTACAGCCCTATTTTTAGTTTCAGATTTTAATTATCTTTCTGCTATCGAAGCACTTACCAAGTGCTGTAATACCACTTAGTTATAATTTATACATAGTTCATTTGTATCAACCACGGCACTTACAAAGCGCTGTAATATTATTTACGTTAGAAATAATAGCATTTCAAAATACTGTTAATTATATTTCCAATAATATAATTTCACAAACAATAAATCTTTTTTTATTTTAAACTTATAAAATCATATAATTTCACTTTTAAAAAAAACATTTAGAAATCCTTATATTCTTTTATAAGGTTAAATTTCCATTCAAAAATCAATATTTAATAATAATTCACATAATAAATTCACACATTCAATTTCAATTCTTTATAATTAAATTTTAACTTAAAATTTAAGTTTACATTTCCAAATATAACTTAATTTTATTTTATTTACTTAACTTAAAAATTCACTTTAAACCAAATTCACAAATTTCCAGTTTAAGTCATATTTCAAAATTCAGGTTTTATCATTTCAAACCCGTAGTCCCAAGTAAATGAAAAATAATTGAAAATCATTCAGGCTTATCATTTCAGCCCATAACGATTTTACCTTATTCTAAGGTCTGTTCGGGTATGTATCATTTCAACCCATAGTGATTCTAATCTAAAGAGAACTTAGAGTGTGATAAACTGATAAAATAACAGAACAGCATAATATAACAGTAACAGAAGATTGTTTAAGCATGGGTGAACATCATATAATCATAATATAGCAGACATAATATGGTGATGCATTTTACAGATTCAAATGTAATCGATTTACTAGTTATATAAGTACAAAACGTTCTGGTGAGAATAACTCACTGGTATAAGCTGGAGACAACAATCGAACGCACAAACTGAGATCTTCAAAAGCACGATAGCATAATAATGGTTCGAGTGTGAGAGCCAAAGATTAATTTCCTTGAATACAATTCAAACAAAACAACATAACTAACATAAGTTTTCAACCCAAAATACGATTAAACAATGGTAGAAATGAATGCATAAATCATCTCCATACCACTTGCACTCGCCTTCTACCACCTATGCTTCAGCTATAGATCAGAAACACATGGCTAAAGAGTGGGTTTTGATTTGGTTTTGGGTTGAATAGGGTCGGCCAAACATGCATGGGATGATGGTGCAAAGGTGATGCAAGGAGATATGTGCATGGATTACAACTACAAGGCAAAATAGCATGAATTCAACGCACGTTGGGCTCGGCCTAAGCAAGACCAGGCACGACCATCTCTGTAGTGGAATGGAGGATGGTGCGGAAGAGGGTTTCAGGTTATCTATGGGTGATGGAGATGGAGTAGGTGGTGGCCAAGGGGATGTTGGAGGTGTTGGAAGGCATAGGAGCTTGGCTATAGCAATATAGGGTGAATTTTATGCAAATTTTGGTGGAGTTTGGTCACATGGGTGCACGTCCATGGACTTTGGCAGAGGGCTGGAGGAGGTGGTGGGTGGTTCAGGTGGTGGTGGAGGCAGTCATGGTGACGGAGGAGCTAAGGCCTAGCATATATGTGATGCAAATGCAAAGAACATAAGAAAAACAAGAAAATTTTGAGTAGAAAGATACTTCAGGAATGGCCAAATATTTGTGAGTTGAGAAACTCATTGATACATGAAAAATGAAGAAAAGAAGTCAGCTGAAGATAGGGTAGGGTCGGCTCAAATTGATGCCAAGTGTTGGTTGAAAATTGAAAAGGTGAGGAGGTGAAAAGTCAAGGGATATAAAAGGTTTCAATAACTCTTCAAATTTCTCTAATTTCTTTTTAAATTTTATATAACTGAAATATATATATAAATTCAGATAAAATATGAAAATTTATTAAATGAAAAAAATATTAAATATATAAAATTAAATTAATAAAATAACAAAGAAAATGTAAACTAGTCTTGAAAATTTGAAAATAAATGGATCAAACTTTGGAAAAATTTATGTACTTGAAAAATATTTATAAATAAAGTTAAGAACACAAAATAAAAATGCATTCACAAAATAAATAATTAAATTTTAATTAAAGATAATTTAAATTAAGAAAATAGCAAGGAAAATAGAAACTAGGCTTTAATATTTGAAAATAAAATCAACAAGCTTTGGAAAAATTCAAACATCACTTTAAAAATATTTAAAAGACAAAAATAGATGTAACATAACGTATAATAAAGATTTGAATAAGACATGAAAAATAAAAATATTATTTATAAAATTTAAAATAAACAATATTGTTAAATAAGACAATTTACACCCAATATTGAAAAAACATAACTTTCATAATATAACTCCGATTTCAACGAAACAAAAAATAGTATTCTTAGAATTTAATCTATTTTCATAATAAAAGATAAAAATTAAATATTTAAATTTAAAATTTAAAAGTCAAAGTTTGACCATATTGACCAAAAATCCACTTTCTAGAAAAATATTCAATTTTATTCAAGTTAGGAAATATAATTCACATAATAATCAAATTTTATATTTAAATAACAAAATTTATTATTTTTAATAAATAAAATAAAGTTTTTAGATCAGGAAATTCAATTTAAAAGAAATAAAATATATAATAAAATAATCATAAAATACAGGGTTGTTACAACCGAGGACCTCGCCAGGATCCTCTGCTACACAAGACCGCCCTACCCCCAACCTGGGTAGACCGAATATGTTACCGCCCCAGGTGTTCCCACCCTTACCATCAATTTCTCCTTCTTTCATGCACAACCATATCCATAATATATAAGTTTCCGATGACATTTGGAGAAGTGATAACATGCCCTAATTGGGTGCGACCCATTTAGCCTTGCTACATCCATTTGTTTTAGTCATTCCCAGTTAATGAGGCTCAAGGCTAAGCATTACCTTTCAAGAAACAATTCTTCTTAGAAAGCTCATCCTCCTCCAATGACGATGTTCTAATAGCATTCGTCCATACAGGTTGCTTAGGGCTTGGACAAACTGAATCACCGTCTTCATCATTTTCACGGTATTCGTTCGTTACATTCAAACCGAATCGAAGTGGTTTTCGGATAATTAAATCTGATATCGGTCTGTACCAAGCGATTAACGAAGTTAGCCAATATTGATAGTTGGTTATTTAACTATCAATAAAACATCCATAAGTAGTCGCTAGGCCTTATTATACATTTTTCGAAAATATTTATTTCAAAATATCTTTATAAGATATATCAATCCTTCCAAATATTTGAAAAAACAATTCTAATACTCGAATCTGTAACAGGATATTTCTAAACCATCTCAACACTTAGAAATATTTTCAAATTACCATCTTTATATTTAGGAAAAACATTATAATTTTTACTTTCCAAAACATCTCAATATTAAATCTTTAGAGAATATTTCATAACTTATTCCAAAGTCTCCGGAATCACTAATAAATTTCCTCTCCTCAAAATCATATCCATTTATAAGTCCCCATTTACAAATCTCGAGAGAATTTATAAGAAAAATTCCATCACTTTAAAAACTCTATGTGTGTGTGTGTGTAAAATAAGTATTTAAAAGAATAATAATTTATTTTTAAAGCTTGTTCAAATAATTACTTAAAATATCTAAAATACTTTTATGAACATCAATAACTCATTATTAATTAAACAAATAAATTTTTCAAAGCTGATTTTAAAAGTTAGAATTTATTAAAATAAATACTTAATATTTGAAGATCTACTTACCGAAGTATTTCAATCCTAACTAATTTAAAATTTTCCTTTTATAGACAAACTTAACTTCTTAGGATTAAAAGTTTATTTTTTAAACCTCAATAACCAATTCAACTTATAAATTCCTCTCGATTTCCATCACATCACTTCTATTCCAATTTCCTCAACCACGTTTACTTTTCAAAAATAATATCCATTATTTTTCTCATCCTATTTTCCATACTCTAATATAAATTCACCCTATAAATTTATATTCCCAATTTATCATCCTAATATTGATTTCCTTCATTTATAAAATTCGTTTATAAATTTAAAAACTCCTTTGAGTTTTACTTGTTTATAAAAGCAATCTTATTTATAAAATTCCATTATATAAATCCATTTCTTTATAAATCTTATTTATAATTTCTGATCTATTTGTAATATCAACTTCAACTCCTTTTTATATTTCTAGAATATCAATTATAAATTCTTTTTATATAATTCATTTTTAAAAATCTGCATTTAATAATTGATAATAGTTAAGTATAACCAGAAATCAACATATTTTTCTAACTCAATTTCTTTAAAATAAGCCCAATCCCAATATAAATATTTTTATATCCAAAATTTCCTTTATTCCATCAATTTTAAAAATATGTTTATGGTATTTAAAATATCATAATTTAGGCCAATGCTATAATAGCATCCAAAAATTCCAGTCACTATAGTAATCTATAATAGATTATTCTACACAATCCATATATCACAATATATGAAATTAAATTCAATGTTTTGAGGAATTCAGTCGTATCCCTCCAACATGTTTCCTGCATCCACAAATGTTAATACAATATAAAAATACCAATCCCACTTCGAAGGGGATATCGCGGTGTATAGGGTCATTCGCTATTATGCGGGCCACATAGGGTCTCATCCGCTATATTGTGCAGGAATATCCCTCCAAATACTAGTATAAAATATAATATCATTCAACAGATAATCAATTCAACCAAACATCCAGAATTAATTTTAATTTACTCACTTTAATTTTAGTTTGCCAACCATCTAATCGACTCTGGATAAATTCCAGGTTGTAGTTCATATCATAACAATCCTATATCTATGTTTGTTCGATTATGATCTCGAAATGAATAGGTCAAAATATTTATTAGCTATCTAAATTTTAAACTCTTTATTAAGTAACTAATTATATATTTAAATTTAATTACATATTTACCTCCCCTACCTCGTCCAAATCGGAACCTCCCTGTGATCGCCATCACCAACATAGAGTTCTCTTTCTTCCTAAAATTCACAGCCTGTTCTACAGCTATCAGGCCGCTGCACCCGCTTCACACTAAAGTTCACTTACGCCTTGTTCTTCCAGTGGTAATAGCACCCCTAGAATTGTCGCCTTCAATGATGGCACACATGCAGGAGATATGAAATCCAAGTCTTCCCCCTTCCTTCTTCCACACCACCTCAAATCGACATCGCCTCTATCTTCCTCGCGTTCCAGCTTCCCTTAACCCATTACCCACCTCCCCTGCTCATATGTGCACGTACATGATGCTTTACGAATGCCTACTCGAAACCCCGACCCAACATCACAGGCGACCCCTTTCAACATGAAGCGCTGCCATGCCATCGAGTCTACACCCCTTCCCATCGTGACTTCCTTCTCTAGCCCGCATTTCCCATACGCAAAATTTTCTATCGTGGCTTATATATTATTTTTGTTTTACTGCGATTTTGATTTCGTTCTCGTTCCCCTTTCTTTCTTTCTTTTTATTAGCAGTCGCGATCTCATCTCTGAATTTCTTCCGTTCGACTTTCCATTGAATAAGATGAAGTAAAAAAATTCTTTTTCATGTTTTCAAGTAAATTCGAATTCGCTTTCTTTTTTTATTCTAATCAATTTTGATTTAAGATGAAGAATAGAAGGATGCTCATGAATTTGAATTCAAAGAATAAAGAAGGGCGTGACTTAAAATGTGAAGGAGAAGGTTGGAAGGAAATTAAATGCGACTTGATTTCCCTTTCTCGTGCTTGGAACTGAAAAGAAAGAAAGGAAACGTGATTTGAACGAGGTCGGCTGATAGCTGAGTTGACCTTGTATAAAAAAATTATTTTCAATATGTCTTGATCGCATATTCCGAAATCCTATACCCCTATCGAGGAATGCTGTCTGGTATTTATAATGTTATACCCATATTTTTAATGCAACTGAACAAGTTTTGAGTTCTAATTCGATCGTATGGAGAAGATGGAGAAGATAGCTTTTTGGACCAAATTATTATATTAAATTTCGATATTAATTTCAATGTGTTTCTATCCCGTACGATAACTCCAAACACTACAAAATTTGAAATCTGGTAATAATACACTATTACGGACCCAAAATAATCGGTTTCGTCGAATTCTGAGACTATGCCCCAGATCGTTATTTTAAAGCATCGATTAAATTGACGATTTCCAAAATTTACAAAATCGTTTGAAATTTCAGTTTTAAAATCTTACTAACTAAATTATTCTCCCAAAACCAACATTTAATCCATTTAAATATTCAAAATCAATCGTCGAAAAATCCGACTCGTTAGAGGTTAAAATTGGTATTTTGAATTATTTTAAATCTCTTAATTATTATATTCGCATTGCACTATTGATTTGAGATGGAAAATCTTGTAACATCTCTGAAGCTACTGCACTCATATTTTACAGGATATTGATTTGACTTACATAGCAATTTTTAGTTCTGACTCGAATGTGTTTTTATTCATTATGCTCGGGTCAGCCTGAGTATTTAAGTGTTTGAAGACGTTACTCCTTAGAGATAAAGATGAAGAATGGTGATCATATTTATTATTATTTCTCTATTGTATTATTTGATATGTTCATTTATTTTACTCTTATTAATGTTGTAAAAAAAGTGTAATCAAATGTATTTTGTAAAACAACTTCATGAATCGTTTTATTTGATTATTATATTTTGACATTCCGCTGTGAGATTTATGTATTACTTTGCTTCTTTTCTCTTGTTTTCTCTACTAAACCACATTGATAATATGCCCTTTTAAATGGTTTGAGTCAGACATGTGTGTTTTACTATCGACTTAAATTGTCCAAAAAGGTGGGTCGTCACATTTGGTATCAGAACTAGGTTTAGCATATACCTAAACCTTTGGGATAAGCCCATTGAGTGTATGTACGTATATGAGAGAGCATATTTGGTAGTGATATAAAAAATATTTTTAAATTAATAAATGAAATGATTTTAACCTAGATTATATATAGAATATAAAAGAATAAATTATATAAACTAATAAAACCGTTTGTGACTGTTTGATGATGATTGGATGTTATCTCTTTACTGGTTGATTGATTGATTGATATGATTATGCATATTACCGTTTATAGATTAGTTAGTTTTTCTCGACTAGTTTATGAGCATTTGACTCTTAATATTGACTTTCGAATAGTGCATAACTAGTTATAAATAATTCACTTTTTCATGCATGGGGAGGGCAGAAATTGCAATCTTTTAGAAATGTTGGAACGAACACCTTATGAATTAAGTTTCACAATTTGTTTATAGGGCGTTCGGCGGCAATATTGGGTTGAAAATTGATTGTTAAATTAAAGTTACTTATTTTGATCCAAACAAAGAATTACGATCATTGAAATGAATATTATATAAGATGATGATACATATAGATATGATTTATGACTAAAAAAAGGAATTCAAACTGGAATTTAAGAGTATGAATTCCGGGAGTTTTGAAATTGGTTTCTAAAATTTTGAAAAAAAAATATAGTAGTTTTGTTTTAAAACAATTTCCGTACATAAATGTTTCAAAAAATGATTTCAAAAAAAATAAAGTGCAGAACTCACTTCTGTCGCTGGAAAATAATTTCGGTGATGATCGCGACATCATCGACGTTCATTTTCGAGTTTTAAAGTGGCGGAGGCCACTTTAGTAGCATTGCTACTCGATTGTTTAATGAAACTAATTTGATTCAAATTCCTGCAGTATGATTTTATATTTGAAATATATATATATATATATATATATATATATATTAAATGATTGAACTAAAATTCGGTGTTTAGTTCTCAAGTTGCTATTGAATAATATTATGAACACATGTACCTTATAGGATTGATTGATTGATTGATTGTGCATCTTATTGAGATGATTGATTGCCTATTTCCAATTTTGAATTGGAATTTTTTTTCGACTATTCTGAAGGGTCGAACACTTCCAAATTGAGAATTCATTTTCAAAGCTATGTATTTCGGAAAGTACATGAAGATCAGTTTTGGAAATTATAAAGTAAAGACCAATAGAAATTAAACAAGTTTTAAAACGTTAAATATTTTGATAAGTGAATTATATAAGATAATTTTGTATTATAAAAGTATAAAATTTATTATTGAAATTTTTTGTATGAAAAGAGTTTTACAAAATGTTTTGAACATAGTAAATATTTACAACTTTGTATAAATATGGAAAATAGTTTTGAAAGGTTTATAATGGAATTTTTTTTAAGAAACATTTTAAACTTAGTAAATGTTTTATAACAAAAGATTTTCAAAAGTATTTGTTTTGGAAAGAAATTTGATTTTATTTGAATTCGATATAAATATAAAACTGAAGTTGTGGAAAACTATGGATTTGAAATTTGGCAAATTTTGAATTTGAATGATATATAATTGAAAAAAAAAATTGATTGTTGAGATCGTATATGGTTTTAAACTGAATTGATATTTGAAAATGGATTGATTTCATTGATATTTGACTCTATATAAATATCAGATTTGGAATTTTTCCATTCTTATATGAAAATGGTTGGTAAATATGAAGTTGTTTCAAAAACTGTTGATTTTGGAAGGTATTCGATATGAAAAGCGATAATCTTATATATAATGGATTTATATAAGAACGATATGATATATTCAGGACTATTGATTTGGAAAGTACACAATTTTGAAATGAAATCCTATATATAATGGAATTTATATAAGTGTGACATTTGAAGTTACGATTTTGAAAAGAGTGTTATGTATATTATGATACATTTCAAAATTGAAGATATGGGAAGTATCCTCTGTGAAATTCGGTAATCAACTTTGTGGGTTGGTTCTATTGATTTTTTATTTTTTGTTGTTCAAACATAAACTCATGAGTTCCTTTGAATTCCATAGCGTAACCTATGGTTTTATGTTTAGATCACAGCGTAAATCGAGTGTAGATATTACCTACAGTACAAATGGATTATGCTGGGATTGCGACGTAACCATTGCATACTACGATCTGCAGTGTTATTTTTTTAGATTGTAGCGTAAATCGTGGGTAGAGATTATCTCCAATACAAATGGATTCTACTAGGATAGCTTGCGTGCTATGATCTACGGTGTTCGAGCGGTACTTTTCGTAACCGTGTTTAAGTATTTTCGATGGATGTTGAAATACGTCTACTAAATACTTAGAGATTTCTAGTCTGGCACCTGATCAACGTACGACCGGAATGTGTAAGAACAAGGATTAACTTGTTAAAACATTGAGTTATAAAAGTATTTTGGTAAAAGTATTTTAAAAAGAATATTTTGATTTGTTTATCTTTTCTAAATACATTAAAATGTTAAATGGTTGTTTATTTATGTATGACATGGTTTAAAATTAAATTATCAACGTTGTAAATATTGTGAGAAGTTATTAATTCAATAAAACATAGTTAAAGTCAATGATTATTGATTTACTAATAATATTAGAAAAGTACTTTGAGATTAAACTAATAAATTTATAAATAATGTATTTAAGGTTTTCAATAGCTCCTTTCTAAATATAAGTAATGATGTGTTAAAGAAACTTGTAGAATAAAATACGAAAGTTATGCGTAGATCATTTTATTCGCACAATGGTTCTGATCCGGATTTGGATAAATGATTTGTGGTAATTGTGATGCCCCACCTCTATACTCACGCTAGCCAAGGACACTACAGGGTAATACCATCGACTGGCCTGAAGAATAAGGCTGTTTTGGAGCAACCATCTATGTAATTGCTTTGTGCCAGTACCGATATGTTAGATAGTATTACATGCATTTTGTTTCAAGAGGAAATTTGACATATCAAATACAAACTCAAAGCTACTACACAGTGGCTATATGGTCTTCGGAAACAAATATAAATTAATATAACACAAATCAGTCACGGATATTCATATCACTCAGGCGAAAACATATATGAATAAATCACACAAAAGTGTACATCAAAGTAATGGTCATATAAGATCCATTACACCACAAAAGAATAGATACAAAAGCTAGACAAAAGAATATATATGCATCAAGTAGTCTCTATCTAGAATGTATAAAAGAAAAAACTACTAAGCTAAGTAGTTAGCCAAAAGTCAAAAGCTAGCCACAACTAAGAAGTCAAGAGGAGTCACCTGCACCACCTCGGTCTGACCCGAATATTATTTAAGAGGAAAAATAATAAACAGATAAGTCTAGCTATAAATATAATATAGAATGAGATAGGATATGAGATATGAAAAAAACATAGGGTAACAATAATGCCATACTATGAAAAGTATACGTTAGATAACTTCAAAAACATACAATACCTTAAATTTTCTCAAATGCCAAAAAGAACGTCATATTCTTTATTTTATTCACCAAACCACAAATATTCATACATCATATCAATACAAATCACGAAAATTGGTGAAACACAAATTCTAGAAATCAACAATCAGAAATCCATAAAACAAAAAGGGGAGGCCTATACAAACGGTAGCATGAAAACTCACCAATACATGTATCACAAACAGAACACTATTCCATTGTCTCTGGCCATCAAGTTTGAGCCGTGGCTCCACAAACGGCCTGAAGACTATGGGTCGCTACCCCACCAATTTCGAGCCGAAACTCCACAAATGGGGTTTAGTCCCCTACACAAACAAAGAGACATTGTACGTCGCTAGTCTAAATCACAAAATGATTATCATTGATCGATAAATGTAAATTACACTAAGCTAGTAAATAAATGAGTTTAGCTTCATGTCCCATAACCACTAGCTTAACATAAGTATTTACAAACACATTGTAAATTTCCTCTCAAAAATTATCATAAGTTTTAAATCGTACAAGTCCAAGAATTAACCAGCGAAGTAAATGCAGGTGTTTCATACCACTTGTTTTGCTAAGCCATTTAATTAGATATCTCATACGAATGAGGTAAAGGTTTGTATATACTAATAGATTGGAAAACGGTTTTAAAAACAAGCTTTGTATTAAAAATAATGTTGAAATCATTTTTGGGGAAAGAGTTTGAGTATTGACTACTAGTATAGAAATCTTTGTATTCAAAAGTGACAAATCACAGAAATGATTGTAAAAACAATCATCGCCAAAAATCCACATTCGACGACGTGAATTCAAACCATAAAAATAGATATCAAAGCCAATCATATAGATATTCCCAAAAATCCATAAATTAAGTCATCAAAGTCGATAATAAGTGACAACAACGAACCGAATCAAAAAAAATCGATAAAATTTGGAAATCCACTCAAAAACAGCCAAAATAGGCAAAACTACACAGTTCCAGACATTGAAATTACTAACCAGATGTCCGATCCACTAACCAGATGTCTGGTTGGATTTCCAAACGTCTGGATTTTGCCTATGCCTTCTTTGTTTTTCCAAGGACCAATTCCAGACGTTTGGATTTTTCGATCAGACGTCGGGATTTTTAACCAGACGTTTGGATTTTCATCCTGACGTTTGAAATTCCTGCTAGGCAAAAATCAGCCAAGCCTAAAACGAGCAAAAATCCAAACCGGAAGCGATCGAAAGAGCAACGGAGACTAGGGATTTATGCCAAGCGATAACCCAGCCATATAGGCTCTTTGATACACTTCAGATAACATGTCCAAACATCCAGGATAGATTTTTAATGATTTTGACTTCAAAAAACCAAAATAGAAAAATTCACCAAATCAATTCAAATCAAAAGCAAATGAACACGAATAGATGTTAGGAATTCATACCTAACAAAAATGAAAGCTATAGACGTAGATATGAGTTCAAAAACTCACCCTTAAAATTCAAAGACAAAGAATGAGAAGCTTTAAAATAAAGCAAGACCAATTCCTCTTCAACACACCCATAGAATCTTCAATCTATTATCAAAGGTGAAGTTTTTCCTAAGTTAGGGTTTTGGAATTTCTGAAAATTGAAGAGAGATTGAGATGGAGAAGATGAAGAGGATGCTTACCTAAGCTTCTCTTTGATTTTAGAGCAAGAAGTTGAATTTCCTAAGAGAACTAGGGCTTAGGAATTTCTAATCTCCTCTCTTTTCCCCCATTTTTCCTTTTGCTTGAGTGTTGGGAAATGTTATGAATGAATAAAGAGGAGTGGAGTGAGACTTATTAGGTAGAGGATTTGGATTCTCTTATTGGGTTAGTGGGCTGAAACCCAAAGCCCTAAATAAAAATTCCAAAATTCTAGTCAACTCTAAACATATCGATGTTTATACTCAAAAAGGTCACAAAAACCGTTTTGAACTCAGTGGAAGTGGTCTCGAGTCCTAATTTTACTGTTTACAAAAAGCTTCATTTCGTACTTTAATCCGACTAATGATGCTATATTTAAATAAATCTTTTAAATATACAATCGTAAAATATGCGGGTTGTTACAGACTTCCCTCCTTAAAGAAATTGCATCCTCGCAATGCTTAAGAAGGAAACAAAGAGTAACAACCACAAAAGCATGTCAACACAAAAGAAAATTTTGAAGTGAGAAGATCAGCTTAAGAAGCACAGGAGAGTAAGTCTAGATATGTTCACTCGATGAATTCTATGGATTCCCAAGAACAATCTTTAGGATTTGAGGACTATTGAACTTTCACAAGTAGGAGATCTTTATTACGATGACGTTTAACCTCCATAGCAATGATATGAATAGGATGTTGCCTGTAAGTCAAATCAGGAAAAACTTCAGTTTCTTCAATAACACCAGGCTCAAGAATAGAGTCCTAAGGCATTTCCGTAGTTGAGAGACATGGAAAACGTCATGAATAGCAGAAAATTAAGCCGGAAATAAAAAGTGATAAGCCACGGAACCAATGCTTTCGATGGTGGGAAATGGGCCAATATAACGAGGTGCTAGTTTTCGCGATCGACTGAAATGCACAACACCCTTCATAGGTGAAACACGAATAAACATCAAATCTCCCAAAGAAAATTCCAAATTCCTTCTTCAATTATCAGCATAGGATTTTTGTCTACTTTGAGCTTCTTTCATCCTATGATGAATAAGGTCAATCTTTTCTGTAGAATCATGAATAAAATATGGACCTAAAACCAGCTTCTCACCGGCCTCAAGCCAATAAGAAGGAGATTGGCATGCCTATCCATAGAGTGCCTTGAAAGGTGTCATACCAATACTAGATTGGAAGCTATTATTATAAGAAAACTCAACAAGAAAAATATGATCTTTCCAACTTCCACCAAAATCAAAAACATGTGCCCGAAGAAGATCTTCAAGAGTTTGATTCACATGCTCAGTTTGTCCATCGGACTGAGGATGATAAGCGGTGCTAAAATTATGCTTCGTTCCCAAATCTTTTTGAAGACTCTTCCAAATTCCACTAGTAAATAATGGATCACGATCGCTAACAATAGAAGTAGGAACTCCATGCAATTTAATAATCTCTTTAACGTAAAGTTTGGGCAAAAGAGGTACGGTCCGATTGGACCGAACGAGAATAAAATGGATGGATTTCGTTAGTCTATCTGCAATCACCTATAAACTGTCATGACCCGAATGATATTGAGGAAGACCGTTAATAAAGTCCATGGAGACTTGATCCCACTTCCAAACGGGAATATCTAAAGGTTGTAGTAACCCGTCGGGCCTTTGATGCTCGGATTTTGCGAGTTGGTAAGTCATGCGACGCGTAACAAAGTTAGGAATATCAGATTTCATTCCATCCCAGTAATAAGGTCGCCTCATATCCACGTACATTTTACTACTATCGGGATGAATGGTAAATTTAGAACAATGAGAATCTTCTAGAATGTCTTTATGAAGATTACAAATATCTGGCACGATAAGTCTACCAAATTTTCGAATGCCGCCACAAGCATCAGTTTCAAAGTCTTTCAAACCATCAATTTCCATCCCTTCAACTTTGGCAAAGATGAGCCAATTTTGGATCATGCTTCTGAGCTTCGAGGATGTGGTCTAATAGAGAAGGATGAGCCCCAAGGATACATAGAACAAGAGATGAACATGAATCGGATTCACGATCTCGAATTTCACAAGTAGACAAAGCCTTGAGACATTCCATTTGGATATCATCATAGAAACAACCGCTTGTTGCGTACGACTAAGGGCATCGGCAACACGATTTCCCTTTTTGGGTGTATAAAGAATATCAAGATCATAAGGTCTAAGTAATTCAAGCCAATGTTGTTGACGCAAATTAAGTTCCTTTTGATAAAATATACACTTAAAAGATTTATGATTGGTATAGAGAATAAATTTCTCTCCCAAAAGATAATGAGGCCAAATTATAAGGGCGAAAATAATGGTCGCGAGCTCTAAATCATGAGTGGCATTTCTAGTCTCGACAAGCTTTAATTGCCTAGAAGCATAAGCGATAACACGTTCCCTTTGCATGAGGACGGCACCCAAACCAACATGACAAGCATAGGTATAAGCAATAAAGTCTTGGTTCCCTTCGAGAATCAGAAAAATAGGATCATCGGAAAGGAGTTCTTTTAATTTCTGAAAAGAAGATTCACATTTGTCTGACCAAACGCACTTAACTCCCTTCTTTGTGAAACTAGTAAGAGGTACGGAAATTTTAGAAAAGTCCTTTATGAAACGACAGTAGTAGCCCGCCCATCCACGAAAGCTACGAATTTCCATCACACTCTCCAGTCTCTTCCAATTTTGAATCGCTTCAATCTTTGAAGGATCCACGGAAATTCTGGATTTAGAAATGATATGTCCTAAAAATTTCACATGGGATTGCCAAAAGTGGCACATAGAAAATTTTGCTTTCAATTGATTGCTTCTAAAAGTTTCAAAATAATCCGAAGATGTTTCTCATGATCTTCCTCGATTTTAGAATAACAAGAATATCATCAATAAAGATGAGAACAAAACGATCGAGGAAGTCTTTGAAAACTCGATTCATAAGGTCAACAAAATATGCTAGAGCATTCGTTAAACCAAATGGCATAACAAGCATTCATAAGATCCATAACAAGTGCGGAATGATGTCAAAGGAATGTTATCCTCTGCAATATGAAGCTGATGCAAACCGATTGTTAAGTCTAACTACGAAAAGATTCTAGCACCACTAAGTTGATCAAATAAATCATCAATCCGAGGTAAGGGATATTTATTCTTGATGGTGAGATCACTAAGCTTGCAGTAGTCAACGCAAAGCCTATGTGCACCATTGGATTTCTTGACAAAAATAGCTAAAGCTCCCCAAGGAGAGGAACTAAAATGGATAAATTGCTTCACTTTCAATTCGAATAATTGCTTACGCATCTCCTCATTTTCCTTATTGGACATACGATAAGGAGGACGAGTGATAGATAGAGCTCCGGGAATTAGATTCATTCCGAACTTGATTGCTCGCTTAGGTGGTAATCCTAAAACGGGCTCAAATATATCGGGAAATTCATGAACAACATGAATGAAGGAAATAACATCTTCCTCGTTATCATTATCGTTATCATATGGATTTACAGAATATAAGGATGCCACCAAATTAGAATCTGGATCTTTAAGAACAATAGAAATCTGTTAAACAGATTGAGGATGTCGAAGATGAATAGTCCTCTCAGGACATAGGATGGGGGTTAATCATTTCGAACCCTAAGTAATGCATAACGTGCAAATCGGCTTGGACGGCATAATCACATAAAATAATTTCGACATCTTTATAAGAAAAACTGAGTGTTGTGGATCCACTAACCAGATTCGCAATTCTCAGTGAAGTCATCAAGCACATAACACTTAAAGACAAAGTATCAACAATTTTTTTTGATATAAAATAGTGAGATGCACCCGTATCAACAAGAACTGAATAGGATGATCACCAAACAAAATAATGCCATCAAGGTTAGATTGAGAAATACCTTGACCAAGAGAAGTGTTACTAGGCGCTTGCACAACATTTAGTTTTCCCTCTTTCTTACTTTGAAGTTTGGGACATGAAGGTATATAATGACTCAAACTTTTGCAATAGCGACAAGTAAGGGGATTCGGACACTTATTTGCATAATGGTCGTTAGAACCACAATTGCAGCACTCTCCACAATTAGAAGAAGGAGTCTTTGCTACCGAAGTTGCTTGCTACCCTTTCTTGTTAGGATTAAGGTTGAACTTAATAGGCCTCTTTTTGTTGTTGTTGAAGTTCTGTATGGCACCCTCAACTTTGACATCACTTTCTTTATCGACCTCTTCATGTCGAAGAGCGATATCAACAAGATGATCGAATTCTAATTTCAAAAGTAATGGCTTTTTGTGGTTTTTATTCAACCAATTTATAAACCTCTGATTTTTCTTCAATGGGGTATTAATATACTCGACCCCATATTTAGAGAGTGATTCAAAAGATGCGACGTAATCCGTTACTGAAGATTCACCTTGAACAAGGTCAATAAAGTGCAGAGCTAAAGTTACTTTTTTAGCCTCTGGCATAAACTTTAGCTCGAATCTTTCTCGAAATTGCTCCCAAGTACGCTCCGCTTCGATAATCTCAGAAACCAAAAGCTCATGCCAATCTAATGCTCTCTCTTGGATCGTACTAGAAGCCACTTGGACTCGATGTAGATCTACAAGATTCATGCGAGAAAAATGCGGTCGCATGTTCTAAGCCAAGCTTGGACTCTACAATGCTGTCAGAACCCTTGAATGGCCTTCTTCCTAAATTGGTATAATCACTGCACAAGTGTGCAAACCCTATTTAGGGTGAGTATGCTCAAGAATAGGACCAGCGCTTGAGCATTCTTTACAAGATCCAAAAGCTATTGGACAAACATGAATACTCCATCATGAGGAGCAACACTGGATTGACCGGCACTGGGACGGTCAGGTCTAACCATTTCTCTTCTTTAAGAAAGAAAGAAAGAAGGTAAAAAAAGTTATTCTCAAAATGAATATCAAATAATCAAGATTGATAAGCAAGGCATCATAAAAGAAATTAGGATAGAACGGGTCTTAAGACTCGGATAAATCCTAAGGCACGATTCCTAAGAAAGACTTAGGACAATGATCCTTGCTACAAAATTCCATATTGTTCTGAAGTTTGGCTCTGATACCAAGTTGTGATGCCCCACCTCTATACTTACA
Organism: Allium cepa; assembly: GCA_030765085.1. Classification (NCBI taxonomy): domain Eukaryota; kingdom Viridiplantae; phylum Streptophyta; class Magnoliopsida; order Asparagales; family Amaryllidaceae; genus Allium; species Allium cepa. Next base: position 859,722,841 of record CM060943.1, read on the forward strand.
CTAGCGAAGAACACTATGGGATAATGCCGCCATCTAGCCCGAAGAATAAGGCTGTTGAGGAGCAACCATCCTTGCAATTGCATTGTGTGAGTACCGATATGTTAGATAGTATTATGTGCATTTTGTTTCAAGAGGAAATCTGACATATCAAATACAAACTCAAAGCTACTACACAGTGGCTATATGGTGATTGGAAACAAATATAAAATCAATATAACACAAATCATTCAAAGATATTCATATCACTAAGGCGAAAACAGATATGAATAAATCACATAAAAGTGTACATCAAAGTAATGGTCATATAAGATCCACTACACCACAAAAGAATAGATACAAGTGCTAGATAAAAGAATATGTATACATCAAGGAGTCTCTATCCCAATATATAAAAGCAAAAACTACTAAGCTCGGTACTTAGCCAAAAGTCAAAAGCTAGCCCCAGCTAAGAAGTCAAGAGGAAGCATTTGCACCACCTCGGTCTGACTCGAGTATTATTTAAGAAGAAAAATAACAAACGGATCAGTCTGGCTATAAATATCATATAAGATGAGATAGGATATGAGATATGACAAAATCTTATGATAACAATAATGTCATACTATAAAAAATATACATTATATAACAACAAAAATCACACAATATCTCAAAATTTCTCAAACACTAAAAAGAATGTCATATTCTTATTTTATTCACCAAACCACAAATATTAATACAGCTTAACAATACAAATCATGAAAATTGGTGAAACACAAATTCTAGAAATCAACAATCAGAAATCCAGAAAATACAAAGGGGGAGGCCTATCACAAATGGGAGCATGAAAACTCACCAACACGTGTATCACAAACGGATTGCAATTCCATGGTCTCTAACCATCAAGTTTAAGCCAAGGCTCCACAAATGGCCCGAAGACCATGGGTCGCTACCCTACTAATTTTGTGTCGAAACTCCACAAACTGGGTTTAGTCCCCCACACAAACAATGAGACATCGCACATCACTAGTCTAAATAACAAAATGATCATTATCGATCGATAAGTGTAAACTACACTATGTTAGTACATAAACGAGTTTAGCTTCATGTCCCATAACCACTTTCTTAACTTCAGTATTTACGAACAAATAAAAAATTTCCACTAGAAAATTATTATAAGGTTTCAATTGAACTAGTCCAAGAATTAACCGGCAAAATAAACACAAGCGTTTCATACCACTTGTTTTGTTATGTCGTTTAATTACATTTCTCATACGAATGAGGTAAATGTTTATATATACTAATAGATTGAAAAACGGTTTTAAAAACAAGCTTTGTATGAAAATAACGTTGAAATCATTTTTTTGTGAAAGAGTTTGAGTATTTACTACTAGTATATAAACCTTTTTATTTAAAAGCGGAAAATCACAGAAATGATTGTAAAAACAATCTATTACCAAAAATCCACATTCGATGACGTTAATTCAAACCATAAAAATCGATATAAGATCCAATGAAATGGATATTCCCAAAAATCCATAAATAAAGTCATCAAAGTTGATAATAAGTGTCAGCAACTAACTAGATCAACAAAAATCAATAAAATTTGAAAACCCACTCAAAACAGCCAAAATAGGCAAAACTGCACAGTTCCAAACATCTGAACCACTAACCAGACGTCTGATTAGATTTCCAAATGTCTGGATTTTGCCTCTGCCTTTTTTCTTTTTTCAGGGACCAATTCCAAAGTCTGGATTTTTCAACCAGACGTCTGGATTTCAATTAGATGGTTGGATTTTCATCCGAACGTCTGCAATTTCCTGCTATGCCAAATCAGCCTAGCCCAAAAAGGGCAAAAACCAAAACGGGAAGAGATCGAACGAACGATGAAGACTAGGGATTTCTGCCAAGCGACAACCTAGCCTTATAGGCTCTTCGATACACCCCAAATAATATGTCCAAACATCCAAGATAGGATTTTTAATGACTTTGGCTTCGAAAAAACAAAATAGGAAAATTCACCAAAGCAGTTCAAATCAAAAGCAAATGAACATGATTAGATGTTAGAAATTCAAACCTAATAACAATGAAAGCTATAGATTTAAATGTGAGTTCAAAAATTCACCTTTAAAACTCAAAGACAACGAATGAGAAGCTTTAAAACAAAGCAAGACCAATTCCTCTTCAATACACTTCTAGAATCTTCAATCTATCATGAAAGGTGAACTTTCTCCTAAATTAGGGTTTACGAATTTCTGAAAGTTGAAGAGAGATTGAGACGGAGAAGATGAAGAGAATGCTTACCTAAGCTTCTCTTTGATTTTAGAGAAAGAACTTGAATTTTCTAAGAGAACTAGGGCTTAGGAATTTCTAATCTCCACTCTTTTCCCCTATTTTTCATTTTGATTCAGCGTAAGGAAATGTTATGGATGAATGAAGAGGAGTGGAGTGGGAGTTATTAGGTAGAGGATTTGAGTTCTCTTGTTGGGTTAGTGGGCTGAAACCCAAACCCAAAGCGCCAAATAAAAACACCAAAATTCTAGTCAACTTCAAATATATCGAATTTTATACTTAAAAAGGTCGCAAACGCCATTTTGAACTCAATGGAGGTGGTCTCGAGTCCTAATTTGACTGTTTACAAAAAGCTTCATTTCGGACTTTAATCCAACTAATGATGCTATATTTAAATAAATCATTTAATTATACAATTGTAAAATATGCGGGTTGTCACAGTAATTCACACCTATCCGAATTAGAATTTTTTCCTCTATTCTTGACGGTGAACATTCGGTACGAATTTTTGATACTATCATAGTTTATGGTTATGCATGGAGAACAGAGATTTCTAATCAAGGAGCCGGATCAGAGTCCGCACTAGAGAGGTCGGGTTATCAATACTAGTTCGAAAGTGGAATTTGTGTGTTCAAGCAAGTGATCAGAATTGATATCGTGTACAAATGATATATCTACATCATACGAATTTTAAAAATAAAATGTTGGGCTATGATTGTTGCTTCTGATTGGTATACTATTTTGGTTGCATGTAATTGTTACATTCCATTAGACTTGCATGTAGTAGTACATCATACTTATAGGTTGTGTTACATTGCTTTATTGCATATGATTGTTGTATTGTGTGTTATTGGTATTTATGATACAATAATTAGTATATTGCAATTTTATCATGTTTAATTCTCTTGAATTATGTAAGTAAGATACAGGTTTACGGAAGCAATAGCTGTTGCCTTTGGTTTCATAAATTAAGTTGTTGCCCGATAATGTAAGGACCCGTAATTTTCAATAACTAAAAACATTTAACTTAATAAGGTTTTGGGATGTAATGTTGGAATAAGTAAAAAGTTGTGATTTAATAAAAATAATATAATTGAAATGAAATGCAATAGTATTAATTTCAAGTAATTGATAACTGCTTTAAATGTAATTCCAATTAATTAAAATGATTAGAAAATTATAATTGGTTATAGATTGTAAATTAATTGTAATAATGTGTGTATTGATTGATAAATTGGATTAAAGGAGTAATTGGTAATTTAAATGTGTATAAATTAATAAAATAATATGTAGTTAATTGTAATTGATAAAGGTAGTTGCAGTAGTTGTGACATTTGTGTAGATAACAAACTTACGAATGATATTAAATTAAGAAAAGATAACAATTGTCATTTGTCACCAATTTATTTAATCTATTGAATTTTATTGGAAATAAATTGCAAAAAATGTAATTAAATATTACATTAATGTAAATTAAGATGATAATTGTAGAATAAGTATAATAAGATGTAACCTAATGTTAATTTTATTCATAGTACGACAGTTGGTTGAATAAAAAGACCGAACTCGAATAAATCAATTTATGGGAATTAAAAATATAATTAATTGGATTTTCGTTATGGTAGATACTGAGCGTTGTAATTACTGTAAAATTTAACACTGAGTTGATGTGTAAATTTGTTTTCAATTATTGTCAATGTGTAATTAATCAAAATTGATGAAATTTGTTAGTTTATAAGATTGAATTAAAAAGTGATTTAATTTATTTAATATTAATTTAATTAGCGTGAAAATAGCCATTTTGGTCACTGTCTTGGATTTTGATGAAACCAATTTCATCGGTCCATAAAGGTGGAATATTGTAAGATTTTAAATTTCATAGCAATGGACTTGTTATTAGATCATACGAGCTCGAAATGCGTAGAAACCAATTTGATTAAATTTAATTGAAATCAAATTGAATAAGCTGATTTTAAAGATAATCTCTTCATACGATGGAATTAGGACTTGAAACCTGTTCCATTGAGTTTAAAAATATCAAAAACATACATTTTGATATATAGGATGACCCTGTTTCGTTCTGGAAGTGAAACGGGCTTTTCGGGTCATTATTTTCATTCGTACCGATTTGATATGCGCTTATTCTCTTGACGGGCTTGGTTGATATAAAGTGTTCTGTTCTAACCCTAGTAGCCTTTCATTTCTCATTACTGTATGTATATCCACTTCTGTCCATTCCTCCTTCTCAAATAGCATAAACCCAAATTTCTAAATTCAACTGCAAATCAAAATCAATTTCAAAAATCAGACTCCTCCAAACCATATTAAATTATATACCAATTCAAAGCTCTTGACGAGCACAACCTAGATCTTCAATTCGTATTTCAATTGAATACATTGTTTGATCATAAAATGAGGTTGAACCTCACCCGTTCATATTAGGGTTTCAATTATTCAATGGCGGATCTTCGTCCTGAAGTCGATCGGATGGTGCAGTATTGTAGAGAGGAAGGTGCAGCACCCATCCAGAGCATTCTCTTCACCCAAAGATGCCTGGGTTCGCCATGGTTGGCCTGACAATGTGACAGCAGTGCTGGTTGAAAGGGGAGGTCGCAAGGGGTCACATAGCCATCATTGGAGGCGCCTTGGCCAGGGGAAGCGATCGGCGGCATCTGATCATGATGAACGTGATCATGATGGCAGCAAATCGTAGCTAGAGGTCGACAGCTGGGTTGCGAAGTGTGCAAAGTATTGTGCGTTAGGATTTGAGTGAGACAAACGAAGGTCGATGTGGATGAAGCGTACAGGTGAAATGTTTTTCGTTTTTTTTTATTTTTTTTTATCTAAATTTGAATTTCCAAACGTTCTAACTCATTTAACTTTTATGTATAAGGTCCTATTCATGTGCGGCTTGCTCCACTAGGATCATATCAAAATTCTGGACATTTTGACGTTGGTTTGGACAAACTCTAAGACTGTGGACTTTTGGGTCTTATTTTGGATTTCAAATCGATTTGAAATCAAAGTTGAGTGTTTTAACCAACTCACAATTGCTAAATTATCTTATGTTAGTTAAATTAAATTTATGATGTGGTTTTAAATTAATTGATTGATGTTTGGCATGTTTTAATTGTCATTGTAGTGAAATTTGACTTTTATTGTATTTAATCATCGTTTAATTTAATATTGAATTTAATTATCAATTTAATGCGTTTTAATGATAATCAGTTACCTATTGACATTTACAGTTTGATTTGGATGGTGGTTGGGATGGATGTTTGATTGTGGATATTGGATGACTGGATGTTGTATTTTTATATTGTTATAACACTGCAAGTTCCCTATGGATTGAAATGATACATACCCGAATGATCTATAGATTAGGAAAAAAACGTCATGGGTTGAAATGATAAACTCGAGCGATTTTATGAACTTAAATGTTAGTTCGGGATTGCGAGTTAAAATGATATATACCCGCAAATTTTTAAACTACGTGTTGAAATGATACATATCCTTATCACTTGACTATAGAGTAGGGAATTGTATACGGACACCGAATTTGTTAAATTAAATGATTTTAAATCCTTCAATTTTGGATTTAGATAAATGATATTTTGAAGAAAACTTGATTTATATAAACTGTATGATTTTCGAAAATCCAAGTGTTAAATGCTAAAATGGAATTGGTTTAAATAGAAATTTTGGAGTTGAATTTGAAGTATAAATGACATTGATCGAAATTAAGTTATTGAAATGTTGGAATGGAAGAAATGGTTAAATATGATGTCAATTTCAAAAAATTTATTATCTCAATATAAACTGTAAATGTTCTTTTAAATTCAAATTTAAAGATTTTCAACTATTAAATAAGTTAATCTATTTTAAACCAACTTAATCAATTTAAATTATTTAATTTATCTCAATATGAGTTAACCTATGTTGAACTATTCAATCTATTTAACTATCTTAATCCATTTTAATATATTTTAATCTATTTTAAATCATTTAAACTTTATTAAATGATATTAGACTATTTTAATTTATTTAAAACTATTTTAATTTATTTTAAACAATTTAATTTATTTTAATTCTATTTAATCTATTTTAAATTCATTCAATCTACTTTAAATCTAATTAATCCATAATAAACCTATTTAGTCTATTTTAAACCATTTGAACTATTTCAAATCTATTTAAAGTATTTTGATCTATTTTAATCTATTTTAAATTTATTTAATCTGTTTTAAACCTATTTAACCTAATTTGTATCTATTTAAAATTTTGTTAACTAATTACACTATTTTAAACTATCTAAACTATTTTCTTAATTTCAGGTTGTGTAAAGTGGAAGTTTTATATTTGAATCATTGATTTTAAGTAGAATACAATTATATGATGTTGAAACATAAGTAGGGATTTAAATGACATATTTGAGGAATAACATGATTTTAAATGGTGATTTAATCTATTTTTGAAAATATGAATTCAAAAGTGATATGATTTCAAATGTGATAAAATTTTGGAATTAAATGTGATTTCTAAAATGATATGGCTTTGAGAATATGATATTTTGATAACAATTATGAATTAGTTTTGGAAATGTAAAAGAACCATCTGGTATGAAATAAGCGTTTGGTTGTTAAAGAGACCGGGATCAGATATTGTCATACTTTCTACCAATGTCGAAAACCACTTTAATAACTTTGTACGTGGTGGAAATTCAAGAAATGAAGTAGGATGGTTTCGCGAATGATTCAGTATGAGGTATTTACATGACCTTGACAATTGTGAGTCAGCTTAAATGTAACTAAAACAGGAGCCATGGCGAGCCAATTGAGGTCGTTCCTTCTATCGGACACACTTCTTCGATACCATTCTATTACTTTGTGATTGATTTGGTGGTTGCCCCTTGCTTTTGATTATGGAAGTGTGTTCCAAGGCGGACGGTAGTAGCTGCTATATGTTACTACCAGTCCGGATCCGCAATTGGTATATCTACCCTGGCATTGCCTCGAGTGTCATGTTCACATGCACATGCCCTATCGTGCCTTCTATGAGTTTGTTTTGTACCATACATATGGAGTGCCCACTGGGTAAACCTCATGGAGGATCGTATGGTATTGTATAGACTGTGGAAATATTTAAAATGTTTTAAGAGAATATGAGTAACGCCTTAACGCTATGTTAATACTTTACTTTACTATACACACTATTATAATAGCGTATTGTACTACATAGTAGATAGTTTAACGGATCCATAGGAGCTGGAAATCCAAAACATCTCTTAAGTTATTGCACTCACGTTAGACACTGGATATGAGATGCCAAACCCGTTAAACATCTCTGGCGTTGTTACACTCATATTTATTTAATGTTGATTTAACTTACATAAGATCTTATAGTTCCGACTCGAATGTTTTATCTTTTCAATTCGCACGGGTCGGTCTAAGCCTTTTGGTTTATCGAAGACTGCATTCTGGCGGACGAAGTCGAAAATTTTGTGCTATTATTATATAGTATATTTATTCCATTGCATTATGTTGTTCCGCTGCATTTATTTATTATTTATTCTTGTTGTATGTAACTCTGATCTATATTATAAAAGTATATCAATGTTATTTGTAAAAAGCTTCATGAACTTTTTATTTGATTATTATATTTTATCATTCCGCTGCATGATTCTATATTTTTTTTCTTTCTTTCTTTCTTTTTCTTATTTACTCCATAACAATCTTCCCTATTGAATGGTTTGAGTATGATGTGTGTGGTTTATCGTCGATTTATACCATCCAAAAAAGGTAGTCGTTACGGGTGGTATCAGAGCCAGGTTTAGTGATAACTTAGCTTTGTGGGGTCTGACTCATATAAACTGAGTAGTAATACCTTAGAATGAGTCGTTGAGTGTATATATGAGAAAGCATATTTTTTACTGTTATAAAAGGTTTGTATTGTGTTAATTTGTTCCATCTAGTATTCATATATTTCGATCGATACATAGGACGTTATGGCATCGATAGGAATTTGTAAACACTTAATAGGACAGACTGACACAATATCGTTTTGAAATATAGGCAAATGAAATAATTTTTCCTACTATATATTTTGTATATAGAATAGTAAATTTTATAAATGATATAAATGGATGTAATATGTTGCTCGTTAGGTAGAGAAATTTTATAAATATTGATCGTAAAATAGGATTTACAAGTAAAGTAAATATAAATTGAAATTTGAGAACTTAAGTTCCGTGAATTTGAAATTTTCTTTCAAATGATTTTGGAATAGAATAATAATATTATTTAGAAGTATTTTTTGATAAATATTTCATATGGTTTGAAAGAAAGGTTTTATAGAAATTTTGGAAAGAAATAAGTTCTTTACTCCCCTCTTTGTTGTTGGAAAATAATTTCGGTGATGAGTGCACGCATCATCGACTTTCATTTTCGAGTTTCAATGTGAGTAGACGGTTGTGGTACTCTTATTACACTTTGTTTTGATAAACAAATCTTAAATTTTGATCTCTAAATATAATTTGATCTAAAAGGGGTATGAGTATATATTATTTTAAAATGATTTGGAAATATAGCCTGGAGTTAGTTCTTAGACCTTCCGATAATTAGTAGTTTTCATATAATGTAATAAAAAGAAATATTAATTATTTTAATGTTTGGAAGCTGCTAAGATGTGAAATGAGGATTAAATGTTAAAAAATTAATGGAATATAAAGAAATTAAAGGTTGTCATTTATAAATTATGAAATGGAAATAAGAAAATTTAACTATTGAACATTTCGTTAATTAAAATAAATGTGATAACTTGGGTAACTTTCTATTACATTCTGAAAACATATAAATATGTGTGTGTGTGTGTGACCCCCACCTCTATACTCACACTAGCCAAGGACACTACGGTGTAATGCCGTCTTGTAGCACGAAGAGTAAGGCTATCGAGGAGCGACCTTCCGTGTAATATCTTTGTGTGAGTACCGATATATCAGCTGGTATTACATGCATTTCGTTTCAAGTGGAAATCTGATACACCAATACAAACTCAAAGCTAATACACAGTGGCAATGTGGTCTTCGAAAACAAACATAAAATAAGCATAATATAAATCGGTCACAGATATTTATATCACTAAGGCGGAAACAGATATGAATATAACATATAAAAGTGTACATTAAAGTAGTGGTCATGTAAGATCCACTACATCACAAAAGAATACGTACAAGTGCTAGACAAAAGAATATGTATACATCAAGGAGTCTCTATCTCGAATTTATAAACAAAAATTACTAAGCTAAGTAATTAGCCAAAAGTCAGATGACGGACCCTGATAAGAAGTCAAGTAGAAGCACCAAAAATACCTCGATCTGACCCGAGTACTATTTAAGAAGAAAATAATAAACGGATCAATCTAGCTATAAATATCATATAAAATGAGACAAGACAAGAGATATGAAAAAAACGTATGATAACAATAATACCATACTGTGACAGGTATGCATTAAATAACAACAAAAGTAATACTATATCTCAAAAATCTTAAAACACCAAAAAGAACATCATATTCTTTGGCTTATTCACCAAACCATAATTATAGATAAAGCTTATCAATATAAAATCACAAAATTCATGAAAAATAAATTTTAGAAATCATCAATTAGAAATCTAGAAAACACAAAAGGAGGAGGCCTATCACGAACGGGAGCATGAAAACTCACCAACACGTGTATCACAAACAGGTCGCTACCCCATGATCGCTAACCATAGAGCCGGTGCAACGATGTAGTACAATAACGGTACGCCTAAGGAACCTGAAGCTTGAATAATTCTGAACAACGACGTAGTACAATGTCGATACGCCCGATGAACCCGATAAGCCGAAACAACGACTTAGTACAATAACGTACGTCCGATGAACCAAACTCCATAAAAGAACATGGGTCGCTAGCCCATAAAAATGAGTCGAAACTCCAAAGAACCCATTGGTCGTTAGCCTATAAAATAAATGAAATGAAACTCAATTAAACAAGGTACAACCCCCTACGTGGACAAAGAGACATCGCATATCGCTAGTCTAAACCATAAAATGATCGCCATTGATCAATAAAAAGTGTGAATTACACTATGTTGGTAAATAAATGAGTTTAGCTTCATGTTCAATAACCACCGGCTCAACTTAAGTGTTTACGAACAAATTGTTGATCTCGACTCGAAAATTGTCACGAGATTTATCAAACAAGTCCAAAAATTAACCGACGAAGTAAACGCAAGTGTTTCATATCACTTGTTTTGCTAAGTCGTTTATTTAGATTTCTCATACGAATGAGGTAAAGGTTTGTATATACTAATATACTGGAAAGCGGTTTTAAAAACAAGGTTTGTATTGAAAGTAGTTGTTGAAATCATATTTTCAAAAAAGTTTTAGTATTTATTATTAGTATAAAAACTTTTGTATTTAAAAGTGAAAAATCACAGAAATGGTTGTAAATATAATCAATCACCACAAATTCACATATGAAAACGTGAATCAAATCCATAGAATTCGATATCAAATCCATCAAATGGATATTCTCAAAAATCCCGAAAAGAAGTCGTCAAAGTCGATAATAAATGACAACAAGCAATCGGATCAATAAAAATCGATAACAATTGGAAATCCAATCTAAAACGGCCTAAATAGGCAGAATTGGCAGTTCCAGACGTCAGGGGTTCATCCAAACATTTGGATTTGGGTTTTGGAAATAATTAAGAAAACCTCCCAGACGTTTAAAATTATCAACCGGACGTCTGAACACTAACTAGATGTTTGAAACCACTAAATAGACGTTTGAGTTTGGGTTCTTCCATTTTTTCTTTTCTGTCGTATATTTTTTTTCTCCAGGGACCATAACTAGACGTCTAGACTTAATCAACCACGTCTGGTTGCCTGTTCTACGCAACAGTCTGCCTAGGCCAATGAGGGCTAAACTAATTTGGAAGCTACAGGACAAGCGACGGAGGCTAGGAATTTATGCCAAGCGACAACCTAGCCTTATAGGCTCTTCTGTACACCCTAAATAACATTTTCAAACATCCAAGATAGGATCTTTAAAGATTTTGACTTTAAAATTCTGGTATTGGAAAATTCACTAAATCAATTCAAATCAAAAGCAATTGAATAAGAAATAGATGTTAAGAATTCATACTTAACAACAATGAATTCAAAAACTCACCACTTAACCCAAAACAACAAAATGAGAAGCTTTAAGACAAGGCAAGACTAATTCCACTTCAATACACCTCTAGAATCTTCAATCTATTATCAAAAGTGAAGTTTTCCTAAGTTAGGGTTTAGGAATTTTCTGAGAAACAAAAACAGATTGAGATGAAGAAGATGAAGAGGATGCTTACCTATGCTTCTCCTTGAGTTTTAGAACTTGAATTCGAATTTCTTAGCAAAACTAGGGCTTAGGAATTTTGAGTCTCCTTTCTTTCCCTCATTTTTACTTTTGCTTAAGAGTATGAGGAAATGAGAATGAATGAAGAGGAGAGGGGGTGGAGCTAGGGTATTATGTTGGGTTAATGGGCTAAAACCCAAACCCAAAGCCCAATAGAAAAATAGCAAAATTCTACTCAACTCCAAACATATCAATGTTTATACTCAAAAAGGTCGCAAACGCCATTTTGAACTCAATGGAAGTAGTCTCGAGTCCTAATTCGACTGTTTGAAAAAAGTAGCATTTCAGACTTTAATCCGACTAATGGTGCTATATTTAAATAAAATATTTAAATATACAATCGTAAAATATGCAGGTTACTACTCTCCTCCTTAAAGAAATTGCATCATCGCAATATTTAAGAAGAGAACAAAGAGTAACAAACATAAAAGCATATTAACACAAAATAAAATTTGAAATAAGAAGTTCACCTCGAAGAGCACGAGAGAGTAAGTTCGAGTGTGTTCGCTCGAAGAATTCTCCGGATTCCCAAGAGAAATCCTTAGGATTTAAGGACCATTAAACTTTCACAAGTGGGACATCTTTATTTCGAAGGCGTTTAACCTTCATAGCAATGATAATAATAGGATGTTGCTCATAAGTCAAATTAGGTGAAACTTCAATTTCTTCAATAACACCGGGCTCAAGAATAGAATCGGAATCCCTAAGGCATTTCCGTAGTTGAGAGATGTGGAAAACATCATGAATAGCAGAAAATTGAGACAGTAATAAAAGGCGATAAGCCATGGAACTAATGAGTTCGTCGATGGGAAATAGGCCAATATATCGAGGTGCTAATTTTCCCGATCGACTGAAATGCACAACACCTTCATAGGTGAAACACAAATAAACACCAAATCTCCAATAGAAAATTCTAAATTCCTTCTTTGGTTGTCGGCATAGGATTTTTATCTACTTTGGGCTTCATTCATCCTATGACGAAAAAGGTCAATCTTTTCTATGGAATCACGAATAAAATCTGGACCTAAAACCAACTTCTCACCGACCTCAAGCCAACAAGAAGGAGATCGGCATAGCCTTCCGTAAGTGCCTCGAAAGGTGCCATACCAATACTAGATTGGAAGCTATTATTATAGGAAAACTCAACAAAAGAAATATGATCTTCCTAACTTCCCCAAAAATCAAGAACACATGCACGAAGAAGATCTTCAAGAGTTTGATTCACACGCTCGGTTTGTCCTTCGGACCGAGGATGATAAGCAGTGCTAAAATTAAGCTTCGTTCCCACAGATTTTTGAAGACTCTTCCAAAATCCACTAGTAAATAATGGACATTATCGCTAATAATAGAAGTAGGAACTCCATGCAATTTAACAATCTCTTTAACATAAAGTTTGGCCAAGAGAGGTACGGTCCGATAGGACCAAACGGGAATAAAATGGGCGAATTTTGTAAGTCTATGTACTATCACCCACAAACTGCCATGACCCAAATGAGAACGGGGAAGGCCATCAATAAAGTCCATGAAGACTTGATCCCACTTCCAAGCGGGAATGTCTAAAGGTTGCAATAACCCACCGGACCTTTGATGCTCGGCCCTTACAAGTTGGCAAGTCATGCAACGCTTAATAAAGTTAGGAATATCATATTTCATTCCATCCCAATAATAAAGTCGCTTCATATCCGCGTACATTCAACTACTACAGGGATGAATGGTAAATTTAGAACGATGAGAATCTTCCAAAATTTCTTTATAAAGATTACTAATATTTGGCACGACAAGTCTACTAAATTTTCGAATATCGCCACAGGCATCGATTTCATTGTCTTCCAAACCATCAATATTACTATCCCTACAACTTTGGCTAAGATGAGCCAATTCAGTATCATGTTTTTGAGCTTCAATAAGGCGGTCTAAAAGAGAAGGATGAGCCTCAAGGCTACATAAAACAAGTGATGAACATGAATTAGATTCGTGTTCGAATCTCATAAGTAGAAAAATTCTTAAGCTCATTCCACTCGGATTCATCATTGAAACAACCGCTTGTTACTTACGACTAAGCGCATCGGCAACACGATTCCCCGTTATGGAAGTGTAAAGAATATCAAGATCATAAGATGCAAGGACTTCGAGCTAATGTTGTTGACGCAAATTAAGTTCCCTTTGAGAAAATAAATACTTCAAAGATTTATGATAGGTGTAGAGAACAAATTTCTCTCCCAAAAGATAACGATGCCAAAATCTAAGGACGAAAAAATGGTCGCGGCCTCTAAATCATGAGTGGCATATCTAGTCTCGACAGGCTTTAATTGCCTAAAAATATAAGCGATCCACTTTCCCTTTGCATGAGAACGGCTCCCAAGCCAACACGACTAGCATCGGTATAAACAATAAAGTCTTGGTTCTCCTCGGGAATCACAAGAATAGGAGCATCGGAAAGGAGTTCTTTTAATTTCTGGAAAGTAGTTTCACATTTGTTTGACCAAATGTACTTAACTCCTTTCTTTTTCAAACTAGTAAGAGGCACGAAAATTTTAGAAAAGTCTTTTATGAACCGACGGTAATAGCTCGCCAATCCAAGAATGCTACGACTTTCCGTCACACTCTTCGGTCTCTTCCAATTTTGAATCACTTCAATCTTTGAAGGATCCATGGAAATTCCGGATTCAGAAACGATATGTCCTAAAAATTTCACACGAGATTGCCAAAAGTGGCACTTGTAAAAAATTTCTTTCAATTGATTGCTCCTAAGAGTTTCCAACACAATCCGAAGATGTTTTTCATGCTCCTCCTCAGTTTTAGAATAAACAAGAATATCATCTATAAAGATGAGAAAACATCGATCGAGGAAGCCTTTGAAAACTTGATTCATAAGGTCAATGAAATAAGCTGGAGCATTCGTTAAACCAAATGTCATAAGATCCATAACGAGTATGGAACGATGTCAAAGGAATGCTATCCTTTATAATACAAAGCTGAAGAAAATTAATCGCTAAGTCTAACTGTGAAAAGACTCTAGCACCGCTAAGTTGATCAAATAAATCATCAATCCGAGGTAATGGATATTTATTCTTAATGGTAAGATCACTAAGCTTACGGTAGTCAACGCAAAGCCTAAATGTACCATCAGATTTCTTCACGAAGATAGCTGAAGCTCCCCATGGAGAGGAACTAGAATGAACAAATTACTTCACTTCCAATTCGGATAATTGTTTACGCATCTCCTCATTTTCCTTATTGGACATACGATAAGGAGGATGAGTGATAGGTAGAGCTTCAGGGATTAAATTAATTCTGAACTATATTGCTCGCTTAGGGGGTAGTCCTAAAACGGGCTCAAATATGTTGGAAAATTCACGAACAACATGAATGGGAGAAATGACATCTTCCTTATCGTCATTATCGTCATCATGAGGGTTTAGATAATATAAGGATGCCACTAAATTGGAATTCGAATCTTTATGAACAATATAAATCTGCTTAACAGATTGAGGATGTCGAACATGAATAGTCCTCTCAAGACATAGGATATGGGATTCATAACGATTAAGCCAATCCATTCCCAAAATCATTCTAAAGCCTAAGTAACGCATAATATGCAAACCAACTCGGAAAGCATAATCACATAAATTATCTTAACACCTTTACAAATAAACTAAGTATTTTTGAGCCACCAACCGGATTCGCAATTTTCAGTGAATCCGTCGAGCACATAATATTTAAAGACAAAGTATCAACAAGTTCTTCTGATATAAAAGAGTGAGATGCACCCGTGTCAAAAGGAACTCGAATAGGATGATCACGAAAGATAATAATGCCATCAAGGATAGAATGAGAAATACCTTGACTAAGAGAAGTGTTACTAGGCGCTTGCAAAACATTTAGCTTTCTCTCTTTCTTGTTTGGAAGTTTGGGAAATGAAGATAAAAGATGACCCGAACTTTTGCAATAACGACAAAAGAGAGGTTTCAGACATCTATGAGCATAATGGTCCTTAGAACCACAATTGTAGCATTGCCCATGACTAGAGGTAGGAGTCTTCGCTACCGAAGTTGCTTGTTTCCCTTTTCCGTTGGAATTTGGCTTGAACTTAATAGGCCTCTTCTTGTTGATGTTGAAGTTCTATTTAGCACCCACAACTTCAACATCGCTTTTTTTCGGCCTCTTCAAGTCAAAGAGCGATATCAACAAGCTCATTAAAAGAAACTTCTAGTTTCAGAAGTAAAGGCATTTTGAGGTTCTTATTCAACCCGTAGACAAACCTCTGATTTTTCTTCAATGGGTAATAATATATACTCGACCCCATATTTAGAGAGAGATTCAAAAGATGCGGCGTAGTCTGTCATAAAAGATTCACCTTGAACAAGGTCAATAAAGCGCCAAGCTAAAGTTACTTTTTTAGCCTTCGGCACAAACTTTAACTCGGATCTTTCCCGAAATTGCTCCCAAGTAAGATTCGCTTAAATAATTTTCGAAATCAAAAGCTGTACCAATCTAATGCTCTTTCTTAGAGCATGCTAGAAGCCACTTTGACTTGATGTCGATCAACAAGATTCATGAAAGAAAAGATGCGATCGCATGTTCTAAGCCAAGCTTGGACTTCTACAACGCTTTCGAACCCCTTGAATGGCCTTCCTCCCAACTGGTATAATCACCGCACTAGCGTGAAAAACCGGACTTAGGATAAGTAGGCTCTGGAATGGGTCCAACAGCTTGAGTATTCTTCACAAGATCGAAAAGCTGCTGGGCAGACATGAATACTCCATCCTGAGGAGTAGCACTGGATAGACCGGTGCTGGGACGTCCTGGTCTAACCATTTCTCTTCTTTAATAAAGAAAGAAAGAAAGAAGAAGAAAATGGTTATTCTCAAGATGAATATCAAAAAATCATGATTGATAAAACAAGGCATCATAAAAGAAAATAGGATAGAACGAGTCCAATGACTCAAATTAAATCCTAAGGCATGATTCCTAAGAGTGACTTAGAACAATGATCCTTGCTATAATATTCTATATTGTTTCGAAGTTTGGCTCTGATACCAAGCTGTGACGCGCCACCTTTATACTCACACTAGCCAAGGATACTACGAAGTAATGCCGTCGATTAGCACGAAGAGTAAGTCTATTGAGGAGCGACCATCCATGTAATTTCCTTGTGCGAGTACCGATATGTCAGCTAGTATTACTTGCATTTCGTTTCAAGGGGAAATCCGACACACCAATACAAACTCAAAACTACTACACAGTGGCAATGTGGTCTTCGGAAACAAACATAAAATAAGCATAACATAAATCAGTCACAGATATTTATATCACTAAGGCGGAAGCTAACATATAAAAGTGTACATCAAAGTAGTGGTCATGTAAGATCCACTACATCACAAAAGAATACGTGCAAGTGCTAGACAAAAGAATATGTATACATCAAGGAGTCTTTATCTCGAATGTATGAACAAAAACTACTAAGCTAAGTAGTTAGCCAAAAGTCAGATGACAGACCCTAATAATAAGTCAAGTCGAAGCACCTGAAATACCTCAGTTTGACCCGAGTATTATTTAAGAAGAAAATAATAAATGGATCAGTCTAGCTACAAATATCATATAAAATGAGATAGGATAAGAGATATAACAAAAATGTATGATAACTGTAATTTCATACTGTGACAAATATACATTAAATAACAACAAAAAATCATACTATATCTCAAGAATCTCAAAACACCAAAAAGAACATCATATTCTTTAGCTTATTCATCAAACCATAAATATTGACAAATCTTATCAATATAAAATCAAAAAATTCGTGAAACACACATTCTAGATATCATCAATTAGAAATCCAAGCAACACAAAAGTGGGAGGCCTATCACAAATGGGAGCATGAAAACTCACCAATATGTGTATCACAAACAGGTCGCTAACCCATGATTGCTTACCATAGAGCCGGTGCAACGATGTAGTACAATAACGGTATGCCCGAGGAACCTGAAACTTGGATAATTCGGAACAACAACGTAGTACAATATAGGTACACCCAATGAACCTGATAAGCCGAAACAACGACGTAGTAAAACAACAGTAAGTCCGATGAACCGAACTCCATAAAAGAACATGGGTTGCTAGTCTATAAAAATGAGTTGAAACTCCATAGAACCCATAGGTCGTCAGCCCATAAAAGAAATGAGACGAAACTTAATAAAACGGGGTCCAGTCCCACACATGGACAAAGAGAAATCGCATATCGCTAGTCTAAACCATACAATGATCATCATTGATCAATAAAAGTGTGAATTACACTAAGCTAGTAAATAAATGAGTTTAACTTCATGTTCCATAACCATTGGCTTAACTTAAGTATTTATGAACAAATTGTAGATTTCCACTCGAAAATTATCACGAGATTTCAATCGAATAAGTCCTAAAATTAACCAATGAAGTAAACGCAACTGTTACATACCACTTGTTTTGCTAAGTCGTTTAATTAGATCTCTCATATGAATGAGGTAAAGGTTTGTATATACTAATAGATTGGAAAACGATTTTAAAAACAAGGTTTGTATTGAAAGTAATTGTTGAAATCATTTTTGCGAAAGAGTTTTAGTATTTACTTTTAGTGTATAAACCTCTATATTCAAAAGTGACAAATCACAAAAATGATTGTAAAAAAAAATCAATCACCAAAAATTCGCATACAAAAACTTGAATCAAATCCATAGAAATCGATATCAAATCCATCAAACGGATATTCCCAAAAATATTGAAAAGAAGTCATCAAAGCCGATAATAAATGACAACAACCAATCGGATCAAAAAAATGGATAACAATTGGAAATCCAATCAAAAACAGCCTAAATAGGCAAAATTGGCAGTTCCAGACGTCTGGGGGTTCATCAAAATGTCTGGATTTGGGTTCTGGAAATAATTCAGAAAACCTACCCGACATTTGGAATTATCAACCAGACGTCTAAACACTAACCAGACGTCTGAAACCACTAATCAGACGTCTGGGTTTGGGTTCTACCATTTTTTCTTTTCTTGAATATTTTTTTCTCCAAGGACCATAACCAGATGTCTGGTTACCTGTTATGGGCAACAGTCTGCCTAGGCTAATGATGGCCAAAGTGATTCGGAGGCTATCGAACGAGTGGCGGAGACTAGGGATTTATGCCAAGTGATAACCCAACCTTATAGGCTCTCGATACACCACAAATAACATGTTCAAACATCTAAGATAAGATCTTCGAAAAATTTGACTTCAAAATTCCAAATTGGAAAATTCAACAAATCAATTCAAATCAAAAGCAACTAGATAAAAATAGATGTTAGGAATTCTTACCTAACAACAATGAAAGCTATAGACGTAGATATGAGTTCAAAAATTCGCCTTTAAACCCAAAAACAACAAATGAGAAGCTTTAAGACAAGGCAAGATCGATTCCTCTTCATTACATCTCTAGATTCTTCAATCTATTATCAAAGGTGATGTTTTTCCTAAGTTAGGGTTTAAGATTTTCTGAGAATGGAAAAAAGATTGAGATGGAAAAGATGAAGAGGATGCTTACATATGCTTCTCCTTGATTTTTAGAACTTGAATTTGAATTTCCTAGTAAAACTAGGGCTTAGGAATTTTGAGTCTCCTTTCTTTCCCCCATTTTTACTTTTGCTTGAGAGTATTAGGAAATGAGAATGAATGAAGAGGAGAGGGGGTGGAGTTAGGGTATTATGTTGGGTTAATGGGCTGAAACCAAACCCAAAACCCAATAGAAAAATAGCAAAATTCTACTCAACTCCAAACATATCAATGTTTATACTCAAAAAGGTTGCAAGCGCCATTTTGAACTCAATGGAAGTAGTCTCGAGTTCTAATTCAACTGTTTGCAAAAAGTAGCATTTCAGACTTTAATCCAACTAATGATGTTATATTTAAATAAAATATTTAAATATACAATCGTAAAATATGTGGGTTGTTACAATATATATATCATCCTTTGGGATGATTAACATTGTTTTAATTTATAATAAAATGATTCAAATTTACTTATTTACTTTTAGGATAATAAATGTTGTTTTAAATTTACAAATGGTGATTTTTTTTTAATAGAATTATTTAAAAATAAAGTTAGGTGTAAATTTTTTTTGGTTTACAGTATGAAATGTTTTAATGACATTTGTTTTTGACCCTTTTTATAATACACTTAGTATTATAATCTTTCCTTTTTAAAGAATATTTCAAAGAGTATTTTTTAAGTATTTTGTTGTATTTCAAATGTGAAAATCAAGCCTAAAAGCGAATCAAATGTTTTTTGGCTTTAAAAGTAAAATTTGATTTGGTTATGGAAAGAATCTAGTCATACTTTTAACACTAAACGTCAAGACCTGGACTCGTTTCTATCTTAAAAAATTAAAAAGTTCATCAAGGCAATGACTAGAGGTAACATTTCATGCACTTGCCCATTTAGTTTTCAACCAAATGATAGCATTTTTTTAGAATCAACGAGTAGTAGTAAGAATTTGAAATTGAATTTCCATATAAGATCATTTTTAATTATCTCTGATAGTTGACTTATTAACTATCGGTTCAACTTTCATCATGGCGTATTGTCACCTTAAAAACAATTTGTTGCGCTTTTTAGCTTTGTTTTCCTTTGTCGAAAATGACTAAAACTAGAAAGTGAGTAGGGGCCAAGTTATGTGGGGTTGCTCCTATTAGGGTATCTTCATATCCACTCTAGAGTAGATGTGAAAATACCCTAATGGGAGCAACCGCACACTGCTTGGTCCCTACTTGTGCTTTGATTTTAGTCATTTTCGACAAAGAATATTAATGCTCAAATGAGCAACAAATCATCTTAAATTGATGACACACAAAGAGAAAAGATGAATCGATATTCAATAAGTCAACTATCAGGAATATTCCAAGTGATCGTATATTGATATTAAATCTCATACCCTTATCACAGCTCATCGATTTCAAACTTGTACCATCCCTCAGTTAAGAATATAGCCGGACAAGTTAAAGTAGTGTTACCTTTAGGCATTGTCTTGACAACAATTTTGACCTTAAAGTTGGAGATGCATTATCAAACCTCCACGTTAGTACAAGGGGTATGACTAAACCCTTTCCATATAAGAGATACCTTTTATGAAAATTAAATTTCTTGTTCTTTCCGTAACCGGATCAAACTTTTGAACTTTTAAAATCCGAACTTGTGCTTGGTTTTCATATCATAAATATTTGTAAAACATTTTAAAAATATGCCTTTAATATATTATTTTAAAGAGCAAACTATAATTCTAAGTGTATAAAAAAGAAGGATTGAAACAAATTCATTAAAACATTGTTTACTATAAAGCTAAAACAGTTTACACTAAGCTTTATTTTTAAAAACCACTCCTTTTAAAAGATTTTCTCAATTATGTAAACTATCATTCATAAATTTCAAAAAACATTTATTATCCTAGAATAAATAAATCAATTAAAATGCTTTTTTTAATTCTAAAACAATGTTAATCATCCTAAAAGATGACTGCTATAAATCTTTTACTAATATTAAACCATATTAATTATCTTAACAGATAATTGATCAAACATATAACTCCTTTATTAAATAAATTAATTATCTTTAAACACTTTTATAAATTAGATAATTAATTTCAAACAACTTTAATTAAATCATTTAGTTAATTATTAAACACATTTTAAATCAGTTAATTAACTTTAATCAGTTTTATTAAATCAGTTAATTAATTTGTTTAAACTGTTATTTAATCAGTCAATTAAGTTTAAACATCATTTATTAAGATGATTGATTAATCTTAAACATAATTATTAAAAATGATTACTTATCTTCAAACATCTTTACTAAAATGATTAATTAAAATAATAATCTATTTTATTAATTCAAAACAACATTAATTATCCTAAAAGATAATTAATCCAATTTATAATCCTGTTATAAATTTAAAACAACATTAGTTATTTGAAAGATAATTAATCAATTTAAAATATTTTTATAAATTTTAATCAATACTTATCCTTTATTTTCAAAATTCCTAAATATTTGAAAACATAGTTTAAACAACTTACAAATTGGGAAAACACAACCAAACATTTATTTTGTAAAAATACAAGCTCTAGT
Organism: Allium cepa; assembly: GCA_030765085.1. Classification (NCBI taxonomy): domain Eukaryota; kingdom Viridiplantae; phylum Streptophyta; class Magnoliopsida; order Asparagales; family Amaryllidaceae; genus Allium; species Allium cepa. The sequence continues at coordinate 859,744,690 of CM060943.1, forward strand.
TCAACGCACAACGGGGGTTTAAGGCGATGCCATTTCAAAAGTGATGGTACAGCGATAATCGTTGTAACGGCCATACACATTCAAACAGTATGCCCTGTGTAATTTCAACCAAACATCAATAAAAGTAATATAAGAATATAATTAAATTAATATTGGAGAGAAACCCATTAGGGTGTCTCTGTAAAAAGTCTAATGTAAATCATATATATGTATGTGTATTTCAAAGTGTTCCGTAGCGACTGAATCACTATGTATGCATACCCCGACTTTTCTTTTGTTTTTTGTCCTATGCAACAAATGATTATTTATGCCATCTGCTTGTGAAGTGGGAATTTAAATACAAACAAACGATAATATAAACTACCATCCAAACATTCAATAATAATTAATAGCAACACATATATCATATGATTTATTTAAAGGTGAGTAAACTCACAAATTCCAATTGACGTTTTAGTGTTCCAGTTTCTCGGCGTTGACTTTAGTTTAAAAATAAACTAGCTCCAAACTCAATGAATCTAATTCCAAAATCCTACGGGTCCAACGCACTAACTACGTCCCAATCCGACCTCATACGAGCAAGATATTAATTTTACAAGATTTTGAATAAATTAAAATAATTATCTCCTTAATTACTTTAATTAAACATAATTACCCAAATATAATCCTTCTTCCCCAAGCTAATCAAACTCCTGTACACGTCCAAAATGAAAGCCCAAATCCGTACACACCTAAGTAATGATAACCGAACTCGACGTGCTCGACCCAACCATTGCCAACTCAATCGACCACTGCCAAAAGCGACGGCAGCTCCTCCAGTTCCACCGTACAGTTCGCAAACCACCTTGCTCCACCCAAACACGTCCAACCAACGCACAAACACTTCTCTATGCACCACGAGTCGAATTCACCCCTCAGTTTCACCTCTGACGATCATGCCCTTGATGCGACCTACTGCCTAATTGAGTTACAACGCACGGACACAGTGCGCTAGGGATCGCAGCACCACATCAAACTCAAGGAAATAGTGTAGTTCGATATAGGTCCGAAGATCTACTCATTTCGAGTTCAAAGATTCAAGTTTTGAGATTTTTCATTGAGTATAATGCTTGTTTTTATTTTTTTAAATGTGGAGGCTTGTTTGTATTATTTACAAAAGCTCGACAAATAGAGGGGTGGAGAGTGAAGTATTGAAAAAAAATGAACGAAATGTAGGTGTTGACCTTTGCATATTTATAAAGATTCGGTTTTTTCTATATGTCTAACTCAAGATAAGCAAGATTCTCATGTTAAACTAAAATTACAAGCAACACCTATCAAGTAATGTTTAAAATTTTAATTTTAATTTAATCTAAAAAAATGTTTTAAAAAGAGGATTTTTTTTCTTTTATCCTGCTAGACAATATTCCTTTCATGTATAAACCACGAATGACAAAAATAAAAATATAATCGTTCACAAAAATACGATATGATCATAAAATTACAATAAAATATATATATTATTTTATTCTAATTTCAAAAATACCAACATTTTCCGTAAAATACGTCAAATGAAAATTTAGTTGTTTTTCAAATTAAAAATTTATGGAAAAAAATTAAGTAAATTAAATTATAAATACATCATTAAAAATCAAGTTGTTCTATTAATAATTGATTTTATTGTTAATTATTCCAACTATTAATTATTGTAAAGGAATATACAAAATGAGTTAGACATTACTATTTATTATTTAAAAGGATTTAAATAAGGCTATTAAATCCATTTAATTAATATTTAATTCAAAATTCAAACATTTAAATAATCACTATATTTGAGTATAAGTTATTAAACGTTTTTTTAAACCAATTATTTCAATATTTATGATTAATTAAATATTCAAAATCAAACGACAAAATTTTGAGTAACTATATATACTCTATTTTTATTCTGTGATTATGAATTGTTCTTTCCTGGAAGAACATATGTTTATTGCTTTGTACTGAGGCCGTGTATATCTATCGTAAGTATTATATGTCAAGAAATATGTAACGTTGTTAGTCCAAAGGAATATTCACGTATATAACTCATATAGCTCCATTCTTCGCATTATTTGACAGTACTAATTTGTATTACTCTTGGATATTATGGATATGAAGATGGGGTGTTTTAGTTCATATAAAAGTGACGAACATAGCGATATTATTTAACAGTGAATATTCTACTTCGATAGATACAGAAAATTGGACTTTTGAATTAACTTGTTATTGGAATTACTACGCATCAGCACTATCAATTACAAATTAATATACAAGGATTTTGTTTGTTTAATTTGAATATTTGGTATTCAAATTTAAAATAATTATATATACACATATATGATAACAAATTTTAAATTATATATATATAACACATTTCAAATAAAATAAAATTCAAACTTTCCTAAAATCCTAATAAATATTAATTATGATCTAATATTCAAGCTATTATTCATAGTAGCATAAGTTAAAGATCTCATGCATAAAATAAAATTGAATTTGTGTGAAATTTGCCTGTTTTATGCCGTTGCAAGATGCACCTGTCAACAACCGTTTATGTGCAAAATATTTTGAAATTTTAGTTTTCACAAAAAAAACAATTTTCTCTCAAAAATCACGAATACTTCTCTTACAGCCAATTTACTTTTGAATGTTATTTTGGTAAACCCATTGCAACACCCTTTAATTTTATAGTAATTAAATATTAAATTAAAAGGTAAAATCATAATTTTACATAAAGGATAAAATAGTAAATTTTAACAAGAGCTTGAATTAGGCTTTGGGACATATTACATTGCATCCAAAATATCGTTACAGTCAAAAAACATATAAAACTTGCTGAATTTGGTTAAATATGCTACAAATTAGAAGTCAAACCTAGTGATATTTTGTAATATATTGATTATGAAATTTTACCCTACATATTATATTTTTCAGCCTATAAATAGATCTCTAACCGTATTACTTTTTCTCAAATAATCTTATCTCCACTTATAATTCCCTAATCACTTAATCAATTCCTAATCTACCAAATCAAATTCAAAGCAAACAAATTTATGTACGAAACCGATCATCGCGAAGAAAGCTACACAAATAAATTGAAACTATCGATAACTTTAATTTTTGAGGGCATAGAAATTCATGACAATGAAGGCTAGGAATGATCCACATCCGATCGGAGATGAGACATGGCTAATCCGTGTGTGAGATTCATCATACTTGTGTATATGTTAATCGGACTTAGTAATTCACCTCTTATAATCTTAAACCAAGTTAGAATGATGTAGTTAATAATTAAAAGCTAATTTTACTTATATACACCTTATTATGATGCAGTATTCCAATCATTAAAAATCTAATTTTTATCGACTGTAATTAGCAAAAGTTAATCTTATTTTAATTTAAAAATGTAAAATATAAAAGTGTTCCAAGCCAGACATATTATATATCAAAAACGTAGCTCTTGACGATATGAATCCAATGGTGGTGTTCGTTCATTGATTGGATGTATGGATTGAACAGAAAACGCGTTGGAAGTTCGGAAACCATAGATTATCCATTTCAACCCATGATAAAACAGCGACCACACTACGTTATGAAGCATGGACGCGTAGACGAGCATGAGCTGGTCTTCTCAGTGATCTCTGATTGACCTAGTTCATCGTCAACGTCTAGTGGTTGAAAATCGACGAGGAGGCACAACGACATCGTCCGTCAAATGGCTCGTTGGAGGGGGGTTTCTGGTGGCGATGGGGACGTTTTTGTATGGGGAAGCTTATGGCATCGGATGATCAAAAAGTGCCATGCGGTGAATGATGGCGACGATGGTAGATGCAGCTAGGGTTTATGAACTAGATATTGCGCAAATAGGGATCCTGTAGTGAAAAGGTTATGAAATATAACATCAAATATGATTAAATTATGAAATATAACATTTAAATAATCACTATATTTGAGTATAAGTTATTAAATTAAATTATAAATACATCATTAAAAATCAAGTTGTTCTATTAATAATTGATTTTATTGTTAATTATTCCAACTATTTATTATTGTAAAGGAATATACAAAATGAGTTAGACATTACTATTTATTATTTAAAAGGATTTAAATAAGGCTATTAAATCCATTTAATTAATATTTAATTCAAAATTCAAATATTTAAATAATCACTATATTTGAGTATAAGTTATTAAACGTTTTTTTAAACCAATTATTTCAATATTTATGATTAATTAAATATTCAAAATCAAACGACAAAATTTTGAGTAACTACATATACTCTATTTTTATTCTGTGATTATGAATTGTTCTTTCCTGGAAGAACATATGTTTATTGCTTTGTACTGAGGCCGTGCATATCTATCGTAAGTATTATATGTCAAGAAAAATGTAACGTTGTTAGTCCAAAGGAATATTCACGTATATAACTCATATAGCTCCATTCTTCGCATTATTTGACAGTACTAATTTGTATTACTCTTGGATATTATGGATATGAAGATGGGGTGTTTTAGTTCATATAAAAGTGATGAACATAGTGATATTATTTAACAGTGAATATTCTACTTCGATAGATACAGAAAATTGGACTTTTGAATTAACTTGTTATTGAAATTACTACGCATCAGCACTATCAATTACAAATTAATATACAAGAATTTTGTTTGTTTAATTTGAATATTTGGTATTCAAATTTAAAATAATTATATTTACACATATATGATAACAAATTTTAAATTATATATATATACAACACATTTCAAATAAAATAAAATTCAAACTTTCCTAAAATCCTAATAAATATTAATTATGATCTAATATTCAAGCTATTATTCATAGTAGCATAAGTTAAAAGATCTCATGCATAAAATAAAATTGAATTTGTGTGAAATTTGCCTATTTTATGCCGTTGCAAGATGCACCTGTCAACAACCGTTTATGTGCAAAATATTTTGAAATTTTAGTTTTCACAAAAAAACAATTTTCTCTCAAAAATCACGAATACTTCTCTTGACAGCCAATTTACTTTTGAATGTTATTTTGGTAAACCCATTGCAACACCCTTTAATTTTATAGTAATTAAATATTAAATTAAAAGGTAAAATCATAATTTTACATAAAGGATAAAATAGTAAATTTTAACAAGAGCTTGAATTAGGCTTTGGAACATATTCCATTGCATCCAAAATATCGTTACAGTCAAAAAACATATAAAACTTGCTGAATTTGGTTAAATATGCTACAAATTAGAAGTCAAACCTAGTGGTATTTTGTAATATATTGATTATGAAATTTTACCCTACATATTATATTTTTCAGCCTATAAATAGATCTCTAACCGTATTACTTTTTCTCAAATAATCTTATCTCCACTTATAATTCCCTAATCACTTAATCAATCCCTAATCTACCAAATCAAATTCAAAGCAAACAAATTTATGTACGAAACCGATCATCGCGAAGAAAGCTACACAAATAAATTGAAACTATCGATAACTTTAATTTTTGAGGGCATAGAAATTCATGACAATGAAGGCTAGGAATGATCCACATCCGATCGGAGATGAGACATGGCTAATCCGTGTGTGAGATTCATCATACTTGTGTATATGTTAATCGGACTTAGTAATTCACCTCTTATAATCTTAAACCAAGTTAGAATGATGTACTTAATAATTAAAAGCTAATTTTACTTATATACACCTTATTATGATGCAGTATTCCAATCATTAAAAATCTAATTTTTATCGACTGTAATTAGCAAAAGTTAATCTTATTTTAATTTAAAAATGTGAAATATAAAAGTGTTCCAAGCCAGACATATTATATATCAAAAACGTAGCTCTTGACGATACGAATCCAATGGTGGTGTTCGTTCATTGATTGGATGTATGGATTGAACAGAAAACGCGTTGGAAGTTCGGAAACCATAGATTATCCATTTCAACCCATGATAAAACAGCGACCACACTACGTTATGAAGCATGGACGCGTAGACGAGCATGAGCTGGTCTTCTCAGTGATCTCTGATTGACCTAGTTCATCGTCAACGTCTAGTGGTTGAAAATCGACGAGGAGGCACAATGACATCGTCCGTCAAATGGCTCGTTGGAGGGGGGTTTCTGGTGGCGATGGGGACGTTTTTGTACGGGGAAGCTTATGGCATCGGATGATCAAAAAGTGCCATGCGGTTAATGATGGCGACGATGGTAGATGCAGCTAGGGTTTATGAACTAGATATTGCGCAAATAGGGATCCTGTAGTGAAAAGGTTATGAAATATAACATCAAATATGATTAAATTATGATATTGCCCTTTAACTTCAAATGTTTATAACTTTCACATACGATCTCCGTTCCACACACAATTCATTGCATCGGGATCGTGGCGAGGCGAGGATTGTTTTGGTATTGTTTTCATTGGTTTGAGATACTCCAAAAAATTGTCTTAGTTGGACAATTCATTATACGGTTTTGTGCCTAGGGTTGGAGCTTGATCCAGTAGTTTTGTTAACAGTGGAACGATCATGAGTTTTGGGCGTGATAGCAATAGTATCTTTGACCGTTAAGGCGAAGGTCTAGCTTGGACTTGACCTCACTAGTTACATGTGATATTTATGAAAGTGTCACCTATGAGCCATATGTGCCATAATCTAGTGGAATTTATTTGATTATGTGTTGTTATATTTGTCAGAGATTGTAATATTGATTAGTATTATATTTTATATTTTCCGCCGTGAGTTTTAGAAAGTATAGAATATTGACCAATATATTTTTATTTGTTATCAAGAAGGAGAACACAACTTGCATCAAGAAAGCTTGAATCGAATACAACAACACACTTGACTATTTAAAAAGATAATGGCTGATATATATGGTTCAGTTCAACCATAAATAGCCCTGCCTCCATCAGGATGTATGATCTGGCCAGTAGTATAAGAAGAAACCGGCATGCACAAAAAAGCAACCAATGGAGCAACTTCATCGACTTCACCAAAGCGGCCTAATGGCGCACGTGCTTTCCATAAAACTCTTCGTCCTCCCATAACCTTGTAATAACAATTACAAGGTACCAGTAAGTACAAACATTGCTGCATTACTATATTGAGTTAGCCATGGTATGTTACATACAATCTGCGTCATAGCCGTTTTAATGTATCCAGGCGCAACAGCATTTGTTCTGATGTTGTCTTTCGCCCATTCGCATGCTAAACTTCTTGTAAGTTGGTCGATAGCCCCTAAACAAAGATACATATAAATCCGTGCACTGTATTATTATTATTATTGCTATTTTTCTTTCCATTAATTGTTTTGTTTATATAGGTAGGGAAGGAAGGAAATCAACTGGTTCCATTCCCTTCTGTTCTGATGATACGGCCAACAAAAACACTAAGGTCCCGTTTGATTTACTATTTTTAGTTTTGTGTTTTCGTCTAAAAAAAATTTCGCATTTATTATGTATGATTAAAAGCACACAATTTTCAAAAATGAAACTAATATAGAAAATAAAAAACAAGTTTATTTGATTTTCCGTGTTTTGAAACATAACAAAAGAATGAAGTCATCTCCTCCATTTCTCATCCATCGTCGAGATGGTTAAGAATTGTAAAAAAGTTTCCACAATTTCTTGTATTTTGTATTGTATGTTGAAATAACAAAACATAAAACTCAAAACGAAACCAAACGGGATCTAAATTTTTTGAAAATTTTGCAAAAATCTCCTTCTTTAAGAAACAGAAAGGACCTTTGCGTAGAATCTTTGATGTTTCTATTGGCTTGGCACAGCAGGACAAAAGGAATGGAACCAGTGATCTGCTCCCGGCAGGGATACCGTTTGTAGTTGAATAGAGAGTCAAATCAGGAAGGGATATTTTGCCACCAATAGATGACATGTTTACGATGCTTCCACTGCCGGATGCTTTTAGAAGAGGGTGGGCGAGTTGGGACAAATGGAAGACTGATTGGACGTTTGCAGTCATAAAGAGTGAGTAGTCTTCAGCTGTGCACTCTAGCGTTGGCTTGTGCATAGCCACTGCTGCATTGTTAACCTGTCTCAGAATAATTGACAATTTGGTGATATAACCCAGAAATTACTTCTGTAGTAACTACACCATAGCTTTAGGAAATTCACAAACTTAGTAATTTTCTGTATTATAAACTTAATTATAAGCCTGCTTGCTAGTTTGTTTAAATAATAATATATACTTACAAGTGGCCTTCAACTGACCAGGTTCGGTCCGAATATCTTAAATCCCGGACCCAATACTAATTACAATAGTCAAAACTCGAGTCCGGTCCGAACTCATCTGATATTACAAAAACAATACCCGAACCCTGACCTTTGGGCTTTTCAAACCCGTTGGATATAACCCGATCTGGTCCAGATCGGGTGTGGATAGCTATGACAAAACCTGTATCTGTATTAACATGACGGGTTCGGATGGAGACCCGTACCATTAACAGACCTATGTCGAGCTTCCCATTGCATGCAAGAGACACATTTTCCATTAGTTTTTCTCTGTCAACCCAACTCTGTCAACCCGAGAAGCCACGTCACAGACAGATCCAGAGAGGTTAAATTTCAACTTCTTCCACTCTTCCAAGTTCCAAACGCTTTTGGAGTTCTGTTTCGTTCCTAGAACAGGTGTAGATTTCAGCACCAAAGCGAGCAAGTTCTTCAACAATTTCATGCCTTCATTAAACATTTAGAAAAGAAATTCAGATTCTGTCCATGTAGTTACTATAGAAAGTAATTGAAATAGTAAGGTATGTTCACCCAATTCCTTTTGTGCCTCCAGTGACCAGAGCTGTTTTGCCTTGAAGAGACCATCTCATCTTTTTATTATTTTCGTTCCTTTCCATTATTCTTTCTTCCTTGTGAAATTTAGATATAAAAATTCTAGTATCTACAGTGTAACACCAACGCTAAAGAATAACTCATTTTTACCACAGATTCTTTCACGAACACATAGTTTCACCCCATTTACATGCAACACATTGTTTCATAGATTCCTTTTAAAATATTACCAATCTTAAAATCATATCTACCTTAATTTTGAATTTCTGACGTAAATGTGGAAACTAACAGGCTGTCTTAATTGTCAAAGGTGTTTTGACGATTCTTGGTGCAACAGTGTTTGCTTATATGTTCACTTGCATGCCAAATTTCATGTAAGATGATTGGAGGTATACAGAAGTTCAACTGTTATTTAGTATATATAAACACCATAATTTGAATTATTATAACATAAAAAATTTACATATTATTTACACATGATTTTAGCCAACCACCAATGATATAAAATAAGGACCAGCGCAAAAAGGGTGGAGATCGGACGTCTTTTCCGAACCCAATTTTTAAGAGTCCTCTAAGGAAACATATTGCTTTGCATACTTCAAAGGAAAAAAACATATTACTTTACATATTAGACTTCATGCAAATATCGTATCTCTATGAAAATTAAATCAGGATTTCCAAGGTCTCTTTTCAAAATTTTAAAACCTTCCACCATATCATGAACCTCCGTTAACTGAATCTCATCGTTAGTTTGCAGCCTAAACAATCTTTTTCTTTCCGACCATCTATTAACGAAATTTCACTGTTGATTTGTATTCGATACCGCCGACAAGTCTACTTGAACCAAATGTGCTGTGCCCATCAACTTTTTGCACTCATCACACAAATCCACAGCGTATTTTGTTAAATAAAAAATAGTACATACACTACAAGAGAAACGGCTATTTTCAACAGCGAATGGCCGTTGGAGGCCGTTGGAAAGCCGTTGGAGGCCGTTGGAATTGCCGTTGGTATACACTTCAACGGTTTTCAACGGCCTCCAACGGCATCAACGTGGATATACCAACGGCTTCCAACGGCAAATTTGCCAACGTGACAAAGCCTGTTGACCAACATGCCGTTGGAAATCGTTGTAATATGCCGTTGGACGCCGTTGGAGTTAAATGGCCAATTGGCCGTTGGTAGCCGTTGGAAACCGTTGCAAATCTGGGTATTTTTTTTATATAAAAGCAGCGGTGCTTGCTTTCAGCCACACATAACCACAATTATATCAAAACAGCTCCATTTAGAGCATATACATATAACAACTATATCCAAACATATTTATATAACCAAATCTTACATATATTTCAACATAAACCAATAACCAAACAAAACACAACATAACCATCATTAAAAAATCCAAACCAACATCAACAAATCCAAACCAACATCCACAACCAAACCATCAGAATGTATGAAATCCAAATATACACAAACCATCACATCATCAAATTCTCACCAACTCCAAAATATACATGCCAATAACAAAACATACCTAAATCACTCAGCACCAGAACCACCAGATGAAGGAGGCTGTCCATACTGTGCGATGAACTCCGCCATACGCCGGTTCAACTCCTCTGTCCTCGCTTCATGCAGCAAATTGCGTTCCCGCAGCTCAGCAAACTCGGCTCGTAGTTGCGCAATCTTTTCTTTATCTTGAGCCATTTGATATTCTTTCTGGGCTGTCTGAACCTGTAAACAAATTTAAATTATCAACTGCACTAAAAAATTAGTATTAAAATAATTGCAAATTAACTAACCGATTGGCTTCCATATCTGTAGCGTCTGCCGCGGGTCACTGGATCCATGACGGACTCAAAAATGGCGTCCTCCTCATCGGGGGTCAAGTGAGCTCGTCCCATACTCTCAAGTAAGGTTGTCCGCGCTTCTTGAAACTTTTGCTGTCATGTAAAATATAATTGAATTTAGTTAAGTACGTTATTTCAATTAACTTGTGAGTTTTAGTTACTTATGTTATACTTACATAGGCAGCACGCGCTTTGTCATCGTGGTCCCAAGAGTAAGAAACTGCGCCGGAATCATCGACCTGAGTCAATGCATGTGTATGGGTAAACACATCACAATAACTAACAGCCCCCCCGCGTTGTCTCTCCTGAAATATGCACATATAAATGTACATTATTTATAATTATACAAATTAAAACTTAAAATAATTAACTATTTGCCTTATTTAATAATTATACCAAATCTTCCCGGTGATGCTGGAAAGACTTGGAACCACCGCGATGTGTAACGGGGTTCCTGCTCCTGTTTGCAGAATTCCTCTCGGACTGCCTCTGCAAATTTAAATTGAAAACAAAAATTGTTTTGACAGTTTTAGTTATTTATATATTATTTGCCTCAAACAATTTAAATTAAAATATGATAGAGATTTACCACAAAATCCTCGTTGCTCCACCAGGTGGCGAACTCATCAAAAACAGCTTCACTCATCCAATGAGGCCTATTTCCCGATGTTTTGATGTTGTTAATCGTTTCGCGATAGTTTTTTGCAATTTTGCTACTCCAATGGCGACGGACAACTGAAACATCAGAATCGGCCAAGTCCACTTCCCCCTGCACGTTTGAAAAAATATGAGTTATACAGTTGCTATAAATAGTGCAAACATTAATTGACATAATGTACATGACTACATTATGCAATAATTGTTATACCACACATACCAAAAAGTCCTGCCAGATAGCCTCGCGCACCCCCTCTGGTATCGCAGTCCACCTCGGCCAACACGAGGTCATACGAGCCATATACGCCCGTCGCGAGATCGTAAGTACTATGTTGGAAGGCTCCAACGAAAACCCACCGCTGTGTAAAAACAGAAAAAAAACATTTAATATTCCGTTACTACTATATATATTTGATAAAAGATTGTATGGAATAAAATTCAATTTTAAAACTTTATACTTACCTGCCATCGGCTTTGAGTTTCAGCCATACCATAGGCCGAACACCCGGCTGTGAAGGACCAGCATCATCACCTCTCTGTGAGCTGGAAGATCCGGAGCGTGAACGTCTGTGTCTCGACATACCTATATGAAATCATAGTATAAAGAAAAGCAAGGGTAACATTGATTAATTTAATATGCAAATGGTGTCAGAATAATGAACATGGTGTAACATACATTATGGCGTAACATAAAAGAGACTTTGTGATACATGTCATATAAAATTACTTTGGAAATAGAAAAATGAAAAAAAAATACCTTCTCAAAATATTAATTAGTGGTCAATCCTCATCGCTTTCGGATTCTGACTCTTCTTCGCACTCTATATTTTGTTCCTCTATACTTTCAAATGCTTCAATTAATGCATTTGATTCATCGTTTAGAGGTCCAAAATCTATTTGATCGTCGGTAAATATTATTCCTCTATTTTCCTCGATATCTGCTTGGTAAGCTTGTTGTGCAGGAATATTTCGTCCATCAAATGTAAACCTTGGTTTGGTTTTAAAAACAGCCGACCAATCTATTTTATCTCTTCTTAAAGATGGGTAAGGAGCATAATAAACTTGAAGAGCTTGTTTGGCAAGTACAAAAGGGTCGTACTTATAATACCTCGAAGTATGTTTTATTTCTATAAGATTATATTTTGGATTCACGTTTATTCCAGAACCTGGAACGTTGTTGAACTAGTTGCATTTAAACAAAAATACTTCTTCCGCGGGTCGAGTGAAATATGTCAACTGCAAAATCTGGGTCAGCACGCCATAAAAGTCATTTATGTGATCATTTGGATCATCACTACCTTTGACAAATACACCAGTATTGTTAGTTGATTTTTCGGCACCGTATTCTTTGGTATTAAATTTATATCCGTTGACAAAGAATATTGGATATGTCTTGACTATCCTTTTTGGTCCCATAGCTAAATGTTTCATTCCTTCATCTACAACACAATTTGTTGTATCAAAAACGTAGTTAGAAAACCAAGCAGCAAATTCTTTACCGATATCGTCATTTGGATGTTGTGATTCGTAAATACTGCAATTATAGAACAAATGTTGCATTATGATTAAAATACATGTGTGCATATATATTTGTGTATACATATGTGTATATATATTACCTAATAAATGGTGCAACTTCGGCACAGTTGAGAAGAATGTACGTGTGTGCTACTTGATAATCTCTATCATCCAACCATACTTCCACACATTTACCAGCAGGCCGACCAGTTTTTTTAAAAATACATAAAGTCGCTTGACAATCATTTTCATCAATGCCTTCATCATTACGCGTAGCACTTTCAAATGATATGTTCACATGGTCACTAATATAGTGAGAGAGAAAAAACGAAGCTTCCTCTTCGATGTACGATTTGCAAATCGAACCTTCAACTCGAGCTTTCTGTCTCACTTTTTTCTTTAGATGATTTAAATACCTAGCAAAAATTATTTTAATTTAATTTTGTATACATTTAATTAAACCAATATGTAATAAACTAAATAGTAATATACCTTTCAAATGGATACATCCATCCATATTGCACAGGCCCTTGAAGACGTGCTTCAAGTGGAAGATGAATTGGTAAATGCTCCGTAACATTGAAAAAACCTGGAGGAAATATATTATTCCAGTTTGCAAAGCAATATCGGGATTTCTTCCTCAAGTTTACGTAGACAATCAAATTTTAATGTAGTTGAACAAATCTCTTTATAAAACAGACTAAGTTCTGTTACAACAGTCCAAACTTTTACGGGCAACAGTTCTTTAAAAGCGACCGGTAACAAATTTTCCATCATAACATGACAATCTTGACTCTTCATCCCGCAAAGTTTATTGTTCTTATAGTCAACACATCTACGAAGATTAGAAGATATGCCATCTGGGAATCGTAATCCTTCCACCCATTTTAAAAGTAATTTAACTTGATTATTGTCTAGCTCATAGCAAGCTTTTGGCTTTTTTGTGTCATTTGGTTTTATATGAAGCTCAGGACGATTACATATTACTTCGATATCACGTCTTGATTTCAAATCATCTTTCGTCTTCCCTTTAACATTCAAAATTGTATTAAACAGATTATCAAACACGTTTTTCTCATTATGCATCGCGTCAATATTATGACGAATCAAGAGATTTTTCCAATAAGGCAATTCCCAAAATATGCTCTGTTTACACCAGTTATGTATCAATGATTTACCCTGAATTTCAATTTGTTCTCCGGTTTCATGTATCTTTGGATAATCCTTTACAAGTTCATAAATTTCTTCGCTTGACCAAACCATAGGTGGTCTCAAAGTTTCATGTCTACTAGCTGTAAAGTTTTTTTCTCTTCTAAAAGGATGATTAATATGAAGAAAACATCGATGACTGTCAAACCATGAAACTTTCTTTCCATGAGGTAAAAAAATTGCTCGTGTTTCTTCCATGCAATAAGGACAAGCTAGACGACCGACCGTACTCCAACTTGAAAGCATTGTATATGTAGGAAAATCGCTGATTGTCCACAATAAAAAAGCATACATGCGAAAGTTCTTTTTTTGGAAAATATCATATGTCTCTACTCCCTCGTACCATAATTTTTTTAATTCATCAATCAATGGTTGTAAATAAACATCGATTCCTTGTGTCGGATCATCGGGACCAGGGACGACAACTGTAAGAAACATATATGGAGTTTTCATACACATCCAAGGAGGTAATTATAAGGTGTGACAATTATAGGCCAGGACGAATATTTCGAACCAAATTGAGAAAATGGGGAAAATCCATCTGTACATAAACCAAGTCTAACATTACGAATTTCGGACGCAAAATGGGGATATTTCTGGTCAAAATGCTTCCATGCTTCCCCATCAGCTGGATGTGTTAACGTACCTACTTCCTGTGTCCTCACACCGTGCCATCTCATATGTTGCGCAGTTACAGAAGATGCATATAACCTTTGAAGTTTATGAGTAATTGGTAAATAATGCATACGCTTATACGGGACTTCCTTTCCCTTTTTCTTTCTTGGTTTGTATCTTTCCTGATTACATATTTTACAATTTCTAAGGTTGATATCTTCCTTCCAAAACAACATGCAACCCTTTAGACACGTATCTATTTTTTGATACGTTAAACCGAAAGCCGACATCAGTTTTTTTACTTCGTAATGATTTACGCACATTAGATTATTAGGAAGCATATGTCGTTTCGCAGCTTGTACAACAGCCGTAAATCCAGATTCTGTGAGGTTGTATTTGGATTTCATCGCAATGTATTCAGCAGTTACTGATAACTGGGTTCCGCTTGTGCAGCCTTCCCAAAGGGGTTTTTTCGCGGCATCTAACAAATCATATATTTTTTTTGCCCCAATATTTGGTTCTTCTTCAGCATTACCATCGTCATCAGTTAATTGAGGAACAGGAAACATTGAACGTGCAGCATCTTCAACCATATGTTCTACAAGATTTGTCGTACCAATTTCATTACTCACCACCTCCTCATCTTGTACAGGATTAGATGCTAACTGTTCCCCATGACGATCCCAAATCAAATAGTTCGATACGAAACCGTACTGACGCAAATGAACTCTAACCATTTGTGGTATCAAATGCTTTAACAGTTTGCATTTACTACATGGACAATGGATTTCTTTGTAGTTTCCATTATTACGTAAAGCAAAATTCATAAATACGCTGACACCATTATTAAAATGTTCATTTGTTGAGCCTTCAGTATCGACCCTTCGTTTTTTTACATCTAGCTCCGATCAGTAAAATAATTGTCCATTTACCTACGCATATAATTAAAAAGTACGATATAAATTTGCGTTGACATTTTTTATTAAATCAATTTTATAAACATTCTTCTTGTTTTTGTTATATCTGTTAAAATAATACTTAAAGCTTATTTTGAAATGAACATTATATTCTATTTAAACAATTTTATTGGCGAATTTGATATTAGTTGATCATTGACACTTTGTTGATGGGTCATCCTACCTCCCATTACAAATACAATAACGTAATTAAATCACATAAATCATTTCAATTTAAACGATCTAACAAAATTTCGACAGCACTTCACTTTAGTTCCCTGAACAGTACACAATTGCGTGTACACAGGGAACATAAAGAGAAGCGCTGTCGAAATTTTGCGAACCGTTTAAACTGAAATGATTTACGAGATTTAATTACGTTATTGTTTTTGTAACTTGTCCAATACAGGGACAAATCCAACAAATACTGTATACGATGAATATAGATGTCCGTTCTATTAAAAAACGAATATCCACACAACGATCATATACAATACTTATCAGACGGGGCCAAAAGCACTCTAAGGGTTTAAAATTTTAAATTAGCGATATAAAAGTTTAAATTTTATTTTCATAAAATTTAAACTTATATATCAATAAACAAATTGTTGAATCAACGCATATATAATGATTTTTTCCTAAAACAAAAAAAAATCCAGTGTGTGCGCGCAACGTATAAAATAAACGAACAATGTTATACATATAATCGTATCACAAATCACATTCAGTCATGCACAAACTGTATCATGTATATATCGTATCATAACATGTCAAAAGTGAACAATTTATATGTCAATATAATCACTTAATTTCTACGTACGTTTTTACGCAATTCAATCACCAATATAATAACAAGTGAGGTTCATGCTTAGGTTAGTGACAATTATTAAGTTTGAAACTAATTTAATAATAAACCTAATTTAACAAATCCTAGTTAAACATGCAATAATTAGTTTAATAACAGTAATTAAGGTCTAATACACTACAATACACGAACAATAGCACAATACATACATTAAAATTACCAATTTAACCTAAAATAAAAAAATTTACAAAATTAGGGTTTTAGGAAATAATACCTGATTTTGGAGGTTGTGAAGCTTGCAAACGAAGATGGGTATGCTAGAACATGTAGAAGGGGATAAAATTGGGTTGGAAATGTTTTAGGGGGGAAAATGGGGGTTTTTGGATTTGATTTCGGGTGAAAGAGGAATGAGGAGGAAGAAGATCGAGCTGCAGGTTAGTCTCGATTTTCCAACGGCTTGCAACGGCCGCCAACGGCATATTTCCAACGGCCTCCAACGGCAAGTGTTCTTTGTTATTAAAAAATTCCGGGAAAAAGCTTGCCATTGCTAGCCGTTGGTCAATGGCCGTTGGAGGCCGTTGCCCCCGCCCGTTGCTATAAACAGTAATTCTTGTAGTGATGCAATTTATAGTAGTATCCCAAAAAATGGCAGCTTGATTAAAATGACCAAGTAGCAACTTCATTCCACCGTTTGGCCACAAGGGTTGAAAGTTTCTCACTTTACCTAAAAATTAGCTTAACCAAAACTAACATTTAAAATAATTGTGCTGTTAAGGGCACTCGATTTCCTTTTTTAAATACCATCGAAATAAATAATAAACATCAAAAATTTTGGATGATTTATAATACCAAAGTCAGTTTACATGCCAATAAACCATTGTGTAAAGTCATTTTATACAGCAAACAACTGTCGACCAAAACCATTTTCCACGGACATCAGTCAACGAACTACTGTTGTTCGATAGTTCATCATCGTGGAAAATGATGTTGATCAGCAGTTGTTCGCAGTGCAAAAAAAAAAACAAAAGTAATGTCTTTGACAACCTCTTAAAAGGTCTGATATTAAAAATAGTGTAGTGTAAAATTTTGTAATATTTTTTAGCAATTGTATTCGTAAAAGAAAAATGAGATATCCTTAGCGACACACTAAAATTAAATCATGTAACCATAAATCAATCAAGATAATACCAAAAACCCATAATTTAAAAGGATGATGACGAACAACTGCGATAGAAGCAAGGTTGAAATGTGTTCCAGCAGCAGAACTTTATTGGTATTTCCATCGTTTGCTCCTTTCATTTCCAAATTAAATTGCAAAATTGTTTCTATTTTAAATATGTTAGTTATGGTAATGGTTACCGTTAGCAATTTGCACATACCATTACCGTACCGTTTGTACTTATAAGATAAAATTTCTTACTATCTCCATTACCGATTGATTGGTACGTCGAAGTTTGGATACTGTTAACCATTACACTGATAATGGTAAATTACCATTTTTTCAAAAAATTCTATAACTTGACATTTTTTACACTACAACGAATCTTCATTATACTATCTATAGTGTTACTTAATAAAAAATATAAATGAGAAGAAAAATAAGTGTATTTGACATTATTTCACTTGATTAGTGAAGTAAATTAAATCATTTGTTTGGTTCTAAATGACTGTAATAAAACATATCACATTAATATATTTGTGTTTTAAATTGGCCGGTGAAATTACCGTTAACACTCCTTTTAAAGAAATGTTACTGATAATTTATGATTAAAAATTGTTAATTTACCATTAACATATCTATTAAACAGTTATACCGATTTCAAAAAAAATGATAACTAATTGATTAGTAGCAGTATGGTAATCAGGGCAGACCCGAAGGCAAGGCAGGCAAGACAGCTGTTTAGGGCAACCGACCTGACGAGTGCAACGACGTGGTGGTGGTGATGGGTTCAGTCATTTATTTAGATCAAAATGGATTATATAATAACAAAAATAATTGACAATGTAGTGAGTTGGTTATGTTACTGTCATCTAAATTAAGCAAACAAAGTTCGAGTATGGAAAGTTGCAAATTTTTTGGGTAATTTTTTTAAGTTCAAACTAGGGCAACGTGGCATGTTGGGTCGGGCGTGATGGTAAGGGTAATTTACCTTTGACATAAAAGTCTAGTTTTAAGGGTTTGAAGAGAGTGGTGAAACTTCAAGCAGCTATAAAGTGTGAACTTATCAATCAGTTGGAGCTATGCATTTTCCACTACATATATGACTTTCTTATGGGCCACACGTAAACACATACGATTATGGCCGTATAACCGGTAAACGACTTCTCTGGAACAAACATTTTTTTTTTATATTCATGTGTTTACGGCTGTACATTTTCTAACGCATTCCACTTTTGGAGAGGCGGCAACTTCACCCAGCAAAAAAATTGCTATGTAGCTCTACCAAATAAAACAATTCACTGTTTTACCTTGTTTGCAATATGTAACCAATACCAATACTAGCACTTAGCTACAGTGTGGGTAAAAATTTAATGGATACTAGTACAAGTTAAATTCTATGAGATTGGAAGAATGCCGCTTTGAATACAATAGACAAAATCATGTATTCCCATAATGTGAGTAAATGCACTAGCAATGTCTTAAAAGCGTAATATTGATGATCGGAACATTAGTCGAATTGTGATTGCTCAAGTTTTATGGTTTTTTTTATGATCAAACAGGGCAAACTGTCGGAGGCATAACTTCTTTTATGAAAACTTATATGTTTAAATAAGCTATAAACAAAAATATTAACATCAAAATGCTAGGTATACGAACTATAGAGGGTTTTCAAAGCTTGCAACCGATATTGTATACCGCTGCAGTGCACAACTGCAACAACACAACTGCAATTGTGTATAAGGTATGCAGCCAATGTATATACTGTTGCAATGCACAACTACAGTTGTGTAACGATCTAGAATTTTCAACGTTTTGAATTAGATTATTTAATTTATTTATATTTCAATTTTGATTCGAATATGATAAATAATTAGAAAATCAATTTTTATAAAAACGGCTTGATTTTTAATGACGTATTTTTAAATAAATTTATTGAATTTTTCCATAAATTTTAATTTGGAAAAATATTTAAATTATTGTTTGATGTATTTTTCAACAAACGTTGATATTTTGAAATTTTCACAAAATAAGATAACCAATATATTTTATTGTTGTATTGGGATCGTGTTGTATTGCTGTACATGATTGTATTTTTATTTCTGTCGTTCGCGGTCCGTATGCGAACGTGATATCGTGTACCGTGAAACTTTCTTTTCAAACCTTTTACAAATCAGAACAAAACGAAAACTTTTTCAACAAGTCGTAATCGTGATTTGCTCTTGATTTGATGGTTGTCTTGAATTTTGTTGATTTGCTTAGGTGTGAAGTAAAATAATTAGTTTTGTTTTGAAGTATACCACCTCAATATTTCACTCATTTCATTTCACTTCACTCATTCTCTTACTTCTGTCTACATTTTCTTCTTCTTTTATATTCCTTGTAAAAGGAAAAAAAATACCATCTCCCCCTTTCAAAAATCATTATCTCTCAAACCATCAACTTCTAGCCAAAACTTCCAACTACAAAGTTGTTTATCTTTACCTTTAGTATTTTATTAAAATAGTCGCTCGACGTTTCGTCGAATGTGGTGGTGGAAATCATTCGATAACAGTGGTTGATGAATTATTGAGATTTTTCGACGATCGCGAAATGAAGATGGGAGAGCATGATATGGGTTTTTATCGCGAAGTTGAGAATTTTAGAGCTAGTCGTAGGTTTTTTAGTGCCGGAGCTGGCCGTGGTTGATCGATGAACGTTTTCCATTCATCATGCTTTTTCTAGCGGTATAGTGGTCGAAGAGAGCAATGACGAGTGTGGGGAGGTGCATGGGGACTAGACGAAGGCGTGGTGGCGGTTGGATGTAGTGCGATGGTCGATGGTGGCGAGTCGAGCTCATTTAGGATTTCGGCTTTGGTTGTATTTCGGTTTGATTTTTCGATTGGGGACTACAATTCACTGCATCGAGTTGCCCGAGGGTTGGGGTGAAGGTGAGGCGATGGGTTGGCATTCCGACGGTGTTGACGGTGTGGGCTAGGTAGCGGTGTGGCGGCGGTGAGGAAGCGCGATCGTTCCTGAGTGTAATTCTTGGATGCGTTTTTTTTTTGTAATGGTGGGAATTCGATTTGGGAGGGAAGGAACTGTCGGAGTCGGGTTGGGCAAGTTTGGGCTTGACCAATTCAAGTTTGGGTGAGATAAAGTTTAATTTTTTTGTTTAAGTATTATATTAGCTATGTGTTTTGAGTTTAAAATGTGATATCTCGCTCATTCTAAATCCATTTAACATGTGGATTTTTTCATAAACTCGTATTAACGAGCACAACATTAGGGTATAACATGTCGATAGTTTTTATGAAGTACAAATTTATGATAAAATAATATTGATTGAATATAATTACACTGTTTTAAATAATAACATTGTTAAAATAATTATGCTTCGTTTGTGATACCTATTTAGCAGAACAAAGCAATGTTAGCCTATAATTCAATTGAATAGATTACTTTGGATATCTATTGAGTAGAATGAATCTCCGTTCTATATTTGCAAAGTAAAATGATGGTTTTTTGAAGTTAATTAATATGTGAATTAATTAATATTAGATAAATGATGTGCTAACTATTGATTGTTAAATAGCTTGGTCATATTGGATATGACATAGATATATGTTAAAAGTTAAATCTTTTTAGTGATAAAGGTAGTAGTAGCATTGATTAAGTGTTATGGTACCTATTGGCCTCATTATAGTACTATTATTTAATTTTTTTGATTTTAAAATGGTTTTGATTTGAATGATGACTTTAAAAGTGACTTTGAAATTTTCATGACCTTTTATTTATAAATGATTTTTGAATATCTCTATTTTTACTTCAACCCTTCTAGTTAATCTTTTCTAATATTTATGGAAATGTTTTTAAAGTTGTTAACAAATAAATTCATTAACCCCAAAAGTATATAGAAAGTAGAGTTATATCGAAGAGAGGTTGTAGCAATACTAGTTTAAGTCATTGGTATGCCTTGAGACAAAGCCCATGTCGATGTTGTTCACATTCGAAGACAATGTTTGGGTCATGTCGAGAATCATATTTAGTCAATATGCAAGTCAATATGCAAATCAATATACAAGCCAATATGCATGTCTTAGTCTAAAAGTTAACTTGTCAAATATGCTATGAAATTCTCAAGTCATCGACGAGTTAACACACAAGTTATGAATCGTAGTCAAATTGATATGCAAGTCACAAGTTCAGATCAAGTAAATATGCTATGCAATTGTTCAATACCTGATCCCTCATGCGTACAAGGTTCAAGTTTTATAGACGGCAAAAATCCAAAATTGATTTAAGGTTACAAAGTGAAAAATGTAAGAAGTTTGGAAAGAATGAATTCGCCTCCATTTGCAAGCCCTTATCCATCCCACCTATATTGTCTTCGACATGCTTGACTTTGACTACATCAATAATAGCATTAGCTTTGTTGTCGCATGGTTGTTGCTTGATTAGTAAAATCACACGACCTCAATGATTTGCGACATTGATGGTTTCTATCATGATAGTCGACATCGTTGATGAGTAGATGTTGATACCAATTTGAGTTTAAGCAAGTATGATGCAATTCCAACAAAAGGTGGCATCAGTAGTTTTGAGAATATTGAGGGCGTTCACCATCAACATCGCTTTCATTGATCGACAGCTTCCACCAAATTTGATGAAATGCGCTGCATGAAAGACGTAGTGTGTTGTTGACCATTGACGACATCAATAATGGATGGTGGTGTCATTGCTTAGTGGCATCATTTGGAAGCGGCGTTGAACGTTAATGATGAGCGGCATGAATGTTGATAAAGAATAACTTGCTTTAGTATAATATCGGCACCAATGATTTTCGACGTCAATATTCAGTGGATGATGAATCGTAGCAACAATAGATATGGATGAGTAGCAACAGATGATAGTGGTATTAATAAGGAGCGACCCAGATTAGTGGTGACGTTGATTAAATATGTTATTGACCTTAGCTTTGCTGATAACAGATGTTACTTGAGTGGCGATGTTGAAGAGTAGTGACTTTGAATACGGGCGATATTAAGTAAGTGCAATGTCAATCCTAAGCTATATTAATCATGGTAGGTGCAGATAATAGACGATATTGTCTTCAAGCGGCATAGATGGGATGTGATACTGATGAAGTGCGAAGTGACTTTGCTCACAGTGTTACCCTTTTAGTTTCTTGTAGCATTATATATGTTTCTATTTCATTGAATCATGGTATCTTATCCTTTCGACGCTAATCCACCTTCATATCCCCGATGTTGATTATTGGCGTTACAAGTGTATCACTGGTCACTTGTCTTCAAGAGTAATGATGATAGATGACATGATCAAAGAGTAGTTCTCCAACATGAAAGGCATGTCATATTCGTATCCCATATTGCATATCTTCAAAGTCAATATTTGCGATAACATTCGCCTCATTAGTATAGACGAGTCGTTGACTTTTCAAGTCAATGTTGTCGACATCATCTTCTTTCCTATTGATCTTCTCTATTAATTTTAGCCATTTATATAAAGTGAATCAACGATGCTCATTCACCTTCCTTTCTTTTATAAATATCTAGGTTTCTCCCTCTCTCTTTTCTTACCTACAATTGGAAAATTCAAGCAAGAAATCCAACATTCCAAGGAAAATATACTTCTTAATTTTCAAGCAATCGACTTCTCGTTTAGGTATGGTTTTTAAATTGGTCCAATTAACAAGTTGATTCGAATGATTTAGGATTGAGGTGGCTATTAGGGATCAATTTGGGTTTTTCCAATTTTAAATTGGCGTTAGAGTTTAACCATAAAGTTTTGATGTTTATATGTTGGGGTGATAAACAATATAGATTAAATTAGCAATAGATTTTATTCTACAGAAATGGGTTTCGATGTCGATCGTTGTAAGAATTATATTTGATATATTCTAGGTTAATTGATGAAGAAGCCAATCTATTAGACTAGATATCATGTACCGATTAACTATGTCGACACTCAAGATGATGTTATGATGATCGACATTGATGGCTTTCGAAATTGCTATAATACTAGAAAATGTTATATTATCTTATTATTTCACTAGCTAACATTTTTAATATGAAGCTTTTATATTGCTAATAACGAGAATGAAACACGGTCGTCCACTTAAAGTTACAAAGGTCATTGTTATTAAGATGTCTAAATCAATTAAATGCGACAATCTTGGTATTAATTAAAGTCGATGTTGTGATACTAGCATGACCCAATGTCATAAAGCCTTTTATTAACTCATTATGTCGATAATTTAACACCCTTATGTTGTTAACGATTAAGATGAGATTCATCAACTGTTCATTGTCAAAAGAAAGTGTATATTGACTAGATGTGATGACATCCAATCATAACCGACGTCGTTTACATTCATTGCTAGTTTATAAAGCTTTAATTTGATACCGATAATCTTACTATTTGCCACAATAGTTTTGATATTATTGCTTATAGTATTTTTATTTTACATGTTACAAGTTGTTTAACAGATGCATATTGACCCTCGTCATCATTATTCACCGATGTTGATGACTGTCATCGCTTTGACATTAGCCACAACAGCGATATTTACAGATACTTTATGAGATAAGCGATATAATATTCAACGTCGATAATGTTCTTAATCTATAACCTTAATAATGCAAAACACTCTTATTTTAAGCGACTGAGATGAGATATGTTAACCTTTTACTATTAAATGTGACCTTACTCAATTATAAATGACGTTATCTACTTTCTTCATCAACATTCAACTTAAACCGACAGTCTTATTATTTGCTACATGGTAGCTATCATTAATATTATAGGTTAAGCTTCATTTTG
The DNA here is from genome assembly GCA_030765085.1 of Allium cepa. Classification (NCBI taxonomy): domain Eukaryota; kingdom Viridiplantae; phylum Streptophyta; class Magnoliopsida; order Asparagales; family Amaryllidaceae; genus Allium; species Allium cepa. The sequence continues at coordinate 859,769,098 of CM060943.1, forward strand.
ATATCATTTGTTTTCTGACTAGCACATTATGAAATCGTTCCATTTTTATTTATTGGCGTTGAAAATCTTCCTTACTTCAATATTAGTTATAATAGTGGTGTTCTCCAAGGATTTATGGCATTCATCATTGTCAAAGCCAATGACTTATGTTTATTAATGTCGCATAACCATTTTTATTTAATTTTTGATATAAATTCTTCATAGAACTCTCTGATTAGAATCTAAATTAATGTCGTTTAAGAGTTGTTATCTTGTGAGTTCCATCCTTGAGCAGGAAGAAGTGAATCCATCCTCAAGAAAGGAAATAATCTTTCGAATCCTTTGCATATAATGACACAGGAAGAAGTGAATTTCATCCTTGAGTAGTTCGAAATTACTGGGATCAAGGCTATTCCTGCTGACCCTACAGATAAAATTTTCAACCTGCCAAATGGATATTTTGCTTTTACCGCAATACACATTTGCACACATGATATCTTCCTTTTCCCGTTTTCTCTTGAGATGTCGCAAACATCTTGACATTGCTCCTATTCAGTTCTCACCAAATTCTTATACATACCAGACTTGCTTGAAAGACTTGGCCAGGGAAGCTGGACTTCCTTCTCTTAGTGTTAAAATCCTTCACTAAATAGCTGGTCCTGCCAAAATCAGTGAACACCAAGTTCATCATCTGTACCAAATTTGTCCCCGCTACCCAAAAAATATGATTTCTAAGATTGTTAATAAGACGAGAGGATATGTGATGCAATTCTTCTTTGTCAAGTGCTATTCCAAGATTAGACGAAATTTTTTTTACCACTAGTAAGTTTCTCATCATTTATTACCTTGTTTATTTATTATCCTTTACTAATAGGTGTTGTCTTTCAGATCCTTCTTTCAAAAATCTAAACCTTGACGACCAAAAGATTATGGACTCCCGTATCCAGGTGGCTAAGAATATAAGAAATAGGCTCATACTTCTAACTCCATTGAAGCTTCTCCATAATTCTGCCATCTTAGATCACCATAAGATCTTGGGAGAACTACCAATAGTCAAATGCAATTCTCATGGAAAGAGCTCATTGGTGATAGGAAAATCAAAATCCTTCACTTCTAACTCCCCAATTCTGCATGATTCTACTGGCAAGTTTTAATACAGCCATAAATGGAATCCCTGATGCTATTAGTTTACTAATTTTCTTTTCCCTTTAGGCTCATCCACCCTCCTTGTTGCTTTTGAGGAAACAAGATTCAAAAGTAGTGTTTCTAAAAAGAGGAAAGGTAAAGATGAAACATCGGCTCCGCCTTAGTCAATCAAACTTGTTTCTTTTAAGAACTCTATTGCCAAGGCAATTGGAGAGTTAGATGAAGAAGAAATAGGTAATAATTCTCTTAATGAAACTCCTTTCCTCCAAGGTAAAAGGTCGTGGAGGAAAAAGGTCAAAACTTGTGGGTTAGTTCACTTCATTTTTGTGGATGAGGTGGGGCATTTAAATATCTATCCAAGTCCCAAGGCAGTAAATTTAGATTAAGCTCCAAACAAGGCCAAATGAGCTTAGACTACTAAACCCCTCCTAATATTACTTTTCCTACTTCCCTAACATCCGTCAGCCGCATTTGTGTTGATCTGGGTTTTCCTCATTCTCCAGCTGATCCTCTTCCTTTGAAAACTCAAACTCAGTCCTCAACGATGAATTTTGAGGAGCTTGCTTGATTAGCCATTCACTCTCCCTCCATCACTTCTCTTGGATCATCGCAACCTATAGCTTATTATGATGATCACCATTTTCTTATTCTTAAAAAACTTTTATCGGTATGTTTTTCTGTTCATTTGATTAGCCTTAACTTTATGGATTCTGTTCTGACCTAGATAGGTTATATATTCTAGGTAGGAAAGCACATGTTTCTCCTTCGAGATGCTTCACAAGGGCCTTCCAATAAATTGTCCGATCTTAAAGAAAATATCCCTTCACTTAACAGTAGTATAATCAACAACGCTACGGCGAATGATGAAGCTATTCTGAAAAAGACAAACTTGCTTCCTCTCTTGATGAGGAAAAGAAAGCTAGACATTATTGGAAGAATAAAAATGAAAAACTTGGAAGCCAACCTTTGGTTAGCTAATGAATTTAGAGTAGATCTAGAGAAGGAAATCGAGGAAAAGTCTGAGCTAGCTACGAAAAACAAGGTGCTAGAAGATTAGCTGCAAATGAAGTCTAGCATCTTAGCTTATTCGAATAGTATTGCCATTGATGCTAAGAAAAAAGCCACTTCCTTTCTTAATGTCACACTTCCTAAAATCATTAAAAAGTGTTATGAAGATGCTATATACGTACCGTATGCCAACTACTGAAAATTTCTGGATTTGGACTTTCTGTCTCTTCCAGACTTGAATGATCTTAGGATAAAAGAAGGACAAAAAAAACTCTTAAAGGAGAATTTCCCGTCAAAGAGGAAATTGATGCTGAAAAATGGCTAACATTCGACAATACTCTAATATATAAAGAAACAAAACCCGATGGTGAAGAAGATGACGACAATGATAATGCCGATGAAAACAATGATGATCATGGTGATAGTGATGTCGTGATGATAACTAGGCTGATGATCGCGATGATGATAATGATAGTAATGGTGGAGGTGATAGAGTGAGTGCTTTTAGACAACCAAACAATAAGGGGCCCTAATGATGCTAACTTAGATTCAAATGTCTAGGATACGAAAACTACTAGCAAATCTAATCTTCCAAAGAATGATTCTTTTAAGGAAGGACTTCTTCTCAAGGCCAAAAATCCATAGAAAAAGAAAATATTTCATTATCTTTGATTCCACTTTCGCAGATATGGATCACTTTATTCAAACACTTTAAGCTATCAAGTAACTCTTAGTTAATACATTGATTACTTCAGCTAAAGAGAAAACCGAAATATCATTACGACGTTATGCTTGAAAAGAAGAAAATGGAAATAGACTGGTTGAACAAAGAATTGGATAGACATTAGAAAGAATATAACAAGTTATCCAAAAATTATAAGAACCTCTTGACAAGTGCATCAAAACTAAGATATTTTAAAGGAAGGGAAGTTGCTCCTTGGATTGAGATGCACACCCTTACCGCGGCAAACTCTTAGCTAAAAATGCAGAATTAATAACCCTTTTTGGATGTTGATTGACGATAGGAGTGCATTGGATGACTTTCTCTAAAAGGCTTACCTAGGGGTGTATTTGTTTACTTCTCCTACCTCGGTGATAACTGTGGGGATTTGCTAAGACGTTTCTATCGTAGATACCTGGATGAGCATAGATACTTGGATGAGCATAGGACTGGTACTTATCCTCTGGTGTGTTGGAATCTTCATAGTGTTACTTCCATTCCTCTTTCTTCTCGCTCTCTTCCTCCAAAAGAACTTAAGTATAATAGGAAAAGATTTATTTCTGAAATGTATAATAAATTAATCTTGTATGAACCTGAATAATTGTATAATTATTATGTGTAATTCAAGTAGATTATAAACTTCGCTCCCTTTTTTTTCTTTTTTTTAGTTTAATTTTCATGATTTGCACAGATTAAAGAAAAATTGAGTAGTCTTATTTCTATGCAGTTGTTAAATAAATTTGTCAAATTAAAGAAAGATTTTAAAGAGAAATATGTAATTCTCAAAACATCGAAGCTAAAGAGGCATTGCTTTCTTAGAGACCTTTAAGAAGTTTAATTGAGGTTTCCCCACTTTTGCTTCGATTCCTTAGATGATGAAAAAGGTAGATTATTGAGAAAAATTCGAACTTATCATGCTCAACAAATATGTGGTCGCACTAGCTCTCCAGTAGGGGAATGGGACTATTATCTATTTCCTCTAGTTTATAATTTAGAAGGAATTAAACCTTATTTTGATTCTACCCTCACCTTATCAACTAAGTCATTTGAAAAGGCTAAAACTACTATTTCCAAGCTTTAAAAGATAATTAAATGTTTGAAAACAGATCTGTGATGTAATTCAGACTTCCTTATTTTCTATAAACTTTTAAACTGTAAAATAAAAGAACTTTATTTTTATGTTAAAATTCCTATTTCGTCGGTTCTCAATAGGAAACTCACTTAGTATGTACGTTGACCCCCAATACATTTTCTCATGAGTGATTGAAATTAGAGATAAATTAGTAGTTGATGTCGAAAAGAGAAAATCTTCTCAAGATGCTTCAGCTTTGCGATTTCCAAATAATCCAATGGCGCACGAGTGGCACAATAAATACTATCAATTAAGGCCAACATTTAGAAAGTAAAAAAGAAGTAACCTTGAGTATAGAGTATCAGATTAACAAGAAGATCAAAGAAACTCAAGCATTGAGATAAAATATAGGTTTTATTTCCTAAACAATTAGTTGAGGTTGATGCTGAAATGAATCAAATTATATCAACGAATAAATGATCTTGAAGTGGAATTATTGAAGAGACAAGTATCTTGTATATCTATGGAACTCATTACAAGCAGAGGCAATTCTAGCCTTCCCACTTCTACTCCGTGATGGAGGACAAGATCTAAATCGCTTATATGCCAAGAATTTCGTACTTAATCCAACCCACCTTTTGTTTTGAACAATGAAATGATCTCTAACTAGAATAGTCGAGTTAAATTTAATGCATGTAATACTTCAAAAGGAAGTGGAATGAAAATGTGTCCCAACACCTGAACGAATATGAAAGTAGAGTCCTAAAGCTAAAGCGCGAGAAATACACTCTTAAACAAAAGACTGAAGAGCTAAAAGGTGCAATGAACGGGATTTTCGACCCTCAAAAATCTACACCAATAGATCCTCGTGTCTCAAATCCAAGTGCCAAAAAGCCCGAATGTTAGGGGAAAAGAAATAAAATAGAACATAATATCATACGAATGGAATAACATATATTATTTCAATATAAAATCTTTAAAGCGGAAAATTTTGAATATAATATCAGAGTCTAACCAAGATTTAGCCTGGACAGCTATAAACCTCCGTCCTTACAATTGCTAAAAAAAATAAAAAAAATACAATACATGTAGTGGATAATAGAATACGTCCATACATAGATAAAGATCTCCAGCTCTCCTATGGAAACTCCAAGCATCTTCAGCTAAACCTGAAACTCCTCAGATCTGACCCGAGTATTAAAAATACCCAGATCGGGCTAGATAAACCAGCTTGTGATACTCAAACCATAAGCGTATGATGGAGCCATAGATGGGTACTGAAAAAAACCTTTGAAAAGAATAGTATCTTGTAAGACCATGGCGCACATAAACACGAACGGGTTTTACCTTACGATAACCAAAATACTTTACACTAAAAACCACTTTGACATTATCTATAATGACATGGGTTTCGAAAACATTTTTCAAGTAAATATATATAAAACAAGTATCAATACCCGAACTAAATCTAAGGTAATATATCTGGACTAGGTCAACGGAATATACCTAGAAGGATATATGATACAAAAGGGATAGTTGAAATGTTTGCAAAGCATTACAACTATTTTAGGAATACAATCAAAAACTATAAAGATTGTATTGGAATTGGATTTCCAACATGATAGGGAACTGGAGGCCATTTCCTTCGATCCACGCATAGAGACATTAGTTCCCATGGTGTCTTAATCGCTTTTCTCAAGCAAGTCACTTGGAATTGCACTTGCTAAACAACCCATATTCGGTTGCCTTAACGCTTTTCAGAAGAAAGAAACTATATGCCTTGAGGATCCAGATTCCACTGGACCCTCCATACTCATACAACCAATAGCCTGAAATATATGCCATGTAGACCACATAATTACCCGTATCATCTCCGGGATGTAAGGCTCGTGAGGCTATGCTCAATTTTAGCAATGCCACACTTTGCTATTTACAATGCCATGCTTTTTTCCTTCCATAAAGCTCAATCCACTTAGAATGCCACATTGCCATCCCTTAATCACACAACTGATTTCTACCAATGTATAACTCCTGAGCTCGTACATCTCAAAAAATATACTAAGCTAAGAGAAGATGCCTTCGCCGCCACCAAGCAGATAATACATTGATAGAGATCCAATAATATAATAAAAAATGCAATGTCGGACATTCGTCCATACAAGTTCGTTCTGGGGCTAAACGAAACCGAAGGCACTCCTCCTACCATCATTAGTAGCGAGTAGTCCTTACAATTCAATGATTTCAAAAAACAATCGGACCACTACTATATTAAATATATCTATATTGAGAGCGACCCAGAGAATGTCAACAAGCAGTCCTTCCACCATGAGGATGTTCGGTCTTCAATACAATGAAGATTTTCAGAATGTAAATACCACTGCCATATAAATATAATGTGGGGTAAACCTAGGGCCTCGTGATAGCAATCCGTACATTGTAAAGATCCCTGGTCTTCAATAATCATCATCTTCAACATGTCATCACTTTCGGATGTATATGTTGGTTCGAAGTTGTTTTCGGATAGAAGTTACCCAAATCTGACTCCGGTTCCTTCGAACCAATCATCGATTAAAAAGATGTTAAGTTCACACATGATTATCAATCATTAATAAATTTAATTCATCTTTTTATTCATTCATAGATATCTCTTAGAGATGTAATCATCAAATAATTTCTTTATCTTTTTAAGATTATGTGGGATCATTAAGCCTCATTTATCAAATCATTTGGTTAGTTTTTAAAGCCTTTTTATTCTGGTATAATTCCAAATCGTTTGACTTTTTATTTAGGAATACGTTTCAAAATCATTTTCATGCAATCCAAGTTATTTAAATTTGAAAAATTATATATATATATATACACACACTTTGGAAAATTTTGATCTGAGTAAACCAAATTTACTATCTCATCCATCAGGCTAGTCAAGATAGCCAAGGAGAGCAGGAAAATGGTTTTCCATACTCAATCCTAGACATTATCTCTCTAACACCCAAAAGGCGGTCAAGTTATTTGATCGACTATAAATCATTAAACATTCATTCAACCATTCTATAAATCCTTAAAATTACCTTTAAAATACTTTTTAATCATATAAAAACATTTACAAAAGATTTGTAAAAGAATGGTTGCGTTTAAAACTATATTTCAAAAGTAATAAAAAAAATTGCTACGGAAAAGTGCTGCGGATAGTGCTTTTTAAGCTATATTGATCAAAATGACTTTTTATCATTTGATTTTTTTTATAAATTAGACCAGTTTTTTTAAAAAAACTTTTTAAAATATTTAGAAGAATTATTCCATATTTTTAAACAATTTAAAAATATTATTTTTGAAGAAATCCTGTTTTGGATTCCAAACTGCAAAACCGCGATTTTTTAAAAAAACTTGTTGTACTCATATCTCAAAATCTACTTATCGGCACCAATACATCCTCGTATCTTAAATCCAAGTGCCAAAAAGCCCGAACGATAGGGGAAAAGAAATAAATATAGAACAGAATATCATACGAATGGAATAACATATATTGTTTCAATATAAAATCTTTAAAGCGGAAAATTTTGAATACAATATCATAGTCTAACCAAGATTTAGCCTGGACAGTTATAAATCTATGTCCTTACAATTGCTAAAAAAAATAAAAACAAATACAATACATGCAGTGGATAATAGAATACGTCCATTCGTAGATAAAGATCTCCAGCTCTCCTATGGAAACTCCAAGCATTTTCAGTTAAAACTAAAAGTACTCAGATCTGACACGAGTATTAAAAATACCCGGATAGGGCTTGATAAACCAACTTATGATGCTCAAATATAAGCATATAATGGAGTTATAGATGGGTACCGAAAAAAACCTTTGAAAAGAATAATATCTCGTAAGACCATGCCACACATAAACACGAATGGGTTTTTACCTTACGATAACCAAAATACTTGTACAAAAAACCACTTTGATATTATCTTTAATGACATGGGTTTTGAAAACATTTTTCAAGTAAATATATATAAAACAAGTATCAATACCCGCACTAAATCTAAGGTAATATATCCAGACTAAGTCAACGGAATATACTTGGAAGGAATATATGATACCAAAGGGGTAGTTGAAATGTTTTCAAAACATTATAGCTATTTTAGGAATACAATCAAAAACCGTAAAGCTTGTATTGAAATTGGATTTCCAACTTGATAGGGAACTAGAGGCCATTTCCTTCGATCCATGCATAGAAATTCTAGTTCTCGCGGTGTCTTATTCGCTTTTCTCAAGCAAGTCATTTGGAATTGCACTTGCTACACTTCCCATATTCAGTTGCCTTAACGCTTTTCACAAGCAAGCAACTATACGCCATGAGGATCCAGATTCCATTGGTCCCTCCATACTCATACAACCAATAGCCTGAAATATATGACCTATAGACCACATAATTACCTGTATCATCTTCGGGATGTGAGGCTCGTGAGGCTACGCTCAATTTTAACATAGCCACACTTTGCTATTCACAATGCCATGCTTTTTTTCTTCCATAAAGCTCAATCCACTTAGAATGCCACATTTCCAACCCTTACTCACACAACTGATTTCTATCAATGTATAACTTCTGAGCTCGTACGTCTCAGAAAAGGTACTAAGCTAAGAGAAGATGCCTTCTCCGCCACCAAGCAGATATTACGTTGATAGATATCAATTAATGCGATAAAAAATGCACCGTCGGACATTCGTCCATACAAGTTCGTTCTGGGGCTAAATGAAACCGAAGGCACTCCTCCTATCATCAATAATAGCGAGTAGTCCTTGGAATTCGATGATTTCAAAAAAAATCGAACCACTACTATAATAAATGTCTCTATATTGAGAGCGACCTAGAGAATGTCAACAAGCTGTCCTTCCACTATGAGGATCTTTGGTCTTCAATACAATGAAGATTTTCAAAATGCAAATACCACTGCCATATAAATATAATAAGGGGTAAACCTCGGGACTCGTGACTACAATCCGTACATTCTAAAGATCTCTGGTCTTCAATAATCATCATCTTCAACATGTCATCACTATTGGATGTATATATTGGTTCGAAGTGGTTTTCGGATATAAGTTACCAAAATCCAACCTCGGTTCCTTCGAACCAATCAGCGATTAAAAAGATGTTAAGTTCATACATGATTATCAAACATTAATCAATTTAATTCATCTTTTTATTCATTCATAGATGTCTCTTAGAGATATAATCATCGAATCATTTCTTTATCTTATTCAGACTATATGGGATCATTCAGCCCCATTTATCAAATCATATGGTTAGCTTTTAAAGCCTTTTTAATCTGGGAATAATTCCAAATCATTTCGCTTTTTATTTAGGAAAACTTTTCAAAATCATTTCCATGCAATCCAAGTTATTTAAATTTGGATAATTATATATATATATATATATATATATTTATAATATACTTAGGAAAATTTTGATCTGAGTAAACCAAATTTACTTCTCATCCGTCAGGCTAGTCAGGATAGCCAAGGAGAGCAGGAAAATGGTTTTCCATACTCAAGCCTAGACACTATCTCTCTAACACCCAAAAGGCGGTCAAGTTATTTGACCGACTCTAAATCGTTAAACATTTATTCTATCATTCTATAAATCCTTCAAATTACCTTTAAAATAATTTTTTAATCATATAAAAACATTTAAAAAATATTTGTAAAAGAATGGTTGTGTTTAAAACTATATTTCAAAAGTTATAAAAAAAGTGCTACGGAAAAGTGCTGCGGAAAGTGCTTTTAAAGCTATATTGATCAAAACGACTTTTTATCATTTGAAAATTTGTTTTTATAAATCAAACCAATTTTTTTAAATTTTTTTAAAAATATTCAGAAAAAATATTCCATATTTTTAAACAATTTAAAATATTAGTTTCAAAGAAATTCTGTTTTGGATTCCAAACTACAAAATCGTAATTTTTAAAAAAAAAATTATATCTCAAAATCTACTAATCGAAATCTTTATTTGTTTCTTTTTTTGAAAACTATTGATATAATAGTTAAGCAAATTCTTATCTCGAAGAATTCCGACCTGTATTCCATTCTCTACACTTGTTTGAATTCTAGGGCGCGAAATCGCAAACTACCATTACGCGACGCGCATATTTTTGACTCCAAATTGAATATTTTTGAAAACATGTCCAAATTGAATTTTAATGTATATAAAAATTTTATAAACCATTTTCAAATATTTAAACCATTCTCTTCGTGAGCATTTTATTCAGGATTCCCACTCCCGGCGATATCCGCTATATTTATCGCTTTAAAAGAGGGTCTAACTGTCCATCTTTCATATTCCTTGAGCCACACATCAAGTGTCAGATTCTGACGGGGGCGTGGAGTAAATTCTTCCAATATAATCAAGAATGATTTTATGTATGCTGCCCCCTGGTTTTGCGAGAAGATAGCCGGAAGGGAGTAAGTTCCATTTCCGGACCAATATTTGTCTATGGCACAAAGTGCATTCTTTCTAAACTTCTTTCGAATTTTTCAGGTATCAGCCCACGTCCCGAAGGCATCAAGTATTATGAGGCCATCGAGGCCATTCGAGTTGTTCCCATGAGAGACTGGGAGATCAAAACCTTTATTCCCAATGAACGCTTTTAAAGTTTGGATTGTTGGCCGAAGGTCGTCGAACAAGTCTCCCAACTAGTGCCATTACAATCGGATCTACCTCAGAAAAAGGAAAAGGGAAAGCTGGGCCTTCGATGCCCTCTATAGGAGGAACCCCTGATATATCTGAGGAAGGCGAAATAAAGGAGGCTGAGGTTCGAAAAACGACTGACGAGAACTTAGGTTTCGATATTGCACCAATAACGGACGCGCTTGGCATCGCCAAGTCACTTCCCCTTCGAAGAGGCAAAAAAGCTTAGCCTATAAAATGAAAAAGAAAATAGTAGTGGGACTTCGAAAGTTACAATCACTTCGGTTGAGAAAAAGTCGTCTCCCCAACATCAAGAGGGTTTATTAAAAGGTCTTTCAGACCTGACCATCCCTGATGACCTGTTGAATTACGGTTTAAACAACACAGGGGATATGGGACTTAATTCTCCCGCAAGAGGTGACGGAAGTGATTAAATTCATCATCAAGGAGAAAAAACTCCAATAAGTAAAGCAAAAGAAACTGGTCCATTGGGCGGAAACACTAGGACACACGCGAACACTCACACTTCACCCTGCACTTTAATTTAAGTCATCATATTATTCTCGCTAACTCGTCCTCAATTGATTTCTGTGCACGTGATATGGGACGCACTCATGGATTCGACCGCCTTCGTGGGTCCTCCATCTTCCACCACTCCAGTCGGGATTCGAGGTCAGGTAAATGCCGAGAAAGAGATGATAGCGGTGATAGGGACTACTGTCCTAGAGACTCGTCGTCTTCTTGAAGGAAAACATACAGCCATTCTTCATACCCCAACGATCTTCCCCCTCACTCAAAGCACAGTAGAGAAAAGTCTACTCAAAATGGGTCTCAATCTGAAGCTCCCCGCGACCAACACTCTGGTTCGTCCAGCACAAAGCAATCTCGTGAGCCTCATAAAAAGTCTGTTGCTCTGGCTAAGCAAACTCCTCCAATCTATGCACATGATTCGTCGGTAGCAGGAAGATTAGCTGAGCTTAAAGCCGCATTTTCGAAGATTTGCTTTGATAGACTGAAATTTCATCCTACCATTCACCCAATTCCAAGGCATGTCAAACAAAGCACCATCACTTGCAATAACGATGTTTATGTTCAATACAACGCATTTGTTCACTTGGCAAAAAAGTTTCAGAAGTTTCTATGGAATGTCAGTTTGAGATCGATCGCCTTAAACTTGAACATCCATGATAAAGACATTATCAAAGCCCAGGATGAAGAGTTTTCCTCGTACAAATCTCAACTTGAAGTTGCCCAACAAAACGTTAAAGATACAGCCGAAGCAGTCAGTCGTTTGGAAGCTACTCACAAAAGGGAAATTGATGAGGTTGTTTAACGGTTTGGCGCTTTAGATTTAGAAAAAGACTCTATTCAAAAAGAGAATCATGTACTCACTTAACGAGTTAAAGAATTGGAGGAGCTATTTCTCAAAGAAAAGGAAGAAAAAACCATTTCTCAAGAGGAATCGCAATGATATTGCGAGAAGATTTTCGTTACATGACTTCTAAATACAAATCTTGATGAGGAGCTCTCCAAAGCTGAAGAGTTAAAGGACGCAGACTGTAAGGAGGACAAAAGAATGGCATTGACAGAAATTGACTTTCGCCTTGAGGTAGCCGCTGAAGCCGGGAGAGAAGAAATTAAATGCCAGTTTGACCCGCTTATTGCTGAATACAACACTTGGGTTCTCATGCATCGAGATCTATCTTTTCTGGGCGAGGGTTACCTCGAATCATTAGCTGAGGCATGGGATACCTTAATAAAAATCAAACGAGTTGAGTTAGGCACCGAGGAGGTTGATGAGGATTCTCTTATGAAGGAAGTGCTTCGAAGAAACGAGCTTTTTGACTTATCTACAGCCAAAGTTCTTTATGGAAGAGATTCCTCCTCATCAAAAGGGAAGGACGAAGTTTTTGGTCCATCCAGGACTGAATCTTCGGTTCTTCATTCTATTCAGCCAATCGGTCACTCATCACTCGACCCTTTCGAGCAGCCTGTTGGCTATGATCCAGAGAAACCCAGGGTTGATATCAACATTCTATCCCCTATCCCGTAGGGTGAGACTCCAAAAAAAGCCGAGAGTCAGCCGGTGGCTGGTAATTAACTCTTCTTTCTAGAGTTCAAATAACCATCGCTTCTAGGTGGGCAATAAATGTATTATAACATTTATCTTTTATAACTTCGTGTAGGCCATTCTGATCCTGAACCAACTCCAATGAGCGATACCGCCACGAAGATGGAAGAGAAAATGGAAGAGGCATCTCACACTGGGAATGCTCCCGGACCCGATGCTCAAATGATCAGGGCGCTCGATGAGGACAAACTCGAGAACCCTTCACCTACAGAAAAGCATGATGAAGTTGAAATCATGGGCGCCTTCGAACACACTTCGAAACTGATCTTGGAAGAACAAATCATGGAAGAGGGGAAGAAGAAAGCTGAAATTAAGGTCGAGCCTCAAGTGGTGGAACTGGTTGATCCCGTGAACAGGCCCTTGAAGGTCATTCTCCCCAATGGGACAATGCCACTGGAAGTTCCTCCTCCTTCTTCGGGCACCATCTCACTAGAAAGCAAGGCGTCCAAGAGAAAACGCTTGGGTGAGGAACTTTCGGAGAAGCCGAGGAAGGAGAAAAAATAAAAATAAAAAGTAGCTATCTGGTCATGCCTCATTCAACCCGAATAAGTCTAAATTATTTAGTTATTTCTATTTATTTTCATAGTCGTTTTAAATTGACTTTTTGTTCCGAGTTCAGGAGAAGTTGTAATGCAACTGAATCTTCGATTAGTAAATAAATTTTTCTTTCTTTGTTTTCGATGATCTCCATTGTTTAGCTTACTGTCTAACTTATAGTCAAAATTTGAAATCTCATGAGTTCCACAAGCTCTGGTCCGTTTCCACATGACTTGGAAATTTTTTGAATCGTAAATCCTCTAGTCCACACTCTGGGACTTAGAGTACGTTATTCCGCGCTCCAGGGACTTAGAGATTTTTTAAATCGTTTATACCCTAGTCCGCACTCTAGGGACTCGGAGTGCTCTAGTCCACACTCCGGGGACTTAGAGATTTTTAAGTCGTTTATACTCTAGATCGCACTATGGGGACTCAGAGTACTCTAGTCCGTGCTCTGGGGACTTAGAGATTTTTTGAGTCGTTTATACTCTAGTATGCACTCTGGGGACTCAGAGTACCCTAGTCTGCACTTCGGGGACTTAAAGATTTTCAAGTCGTTTATACTCAAGTCTGCACTCCGGGGACATAGAGATTTTCAAGTCTTTTATACTCCAGTCCGCATATTGGAGACTCAGAGTACTTTAGTCCGCGCTCCGGGGGATTATAGATTTTCAAGTTGTTTATACTCTAGTCTGCACCCCAGGAACATAGAGTACTCTAGTCCGCGCTCCAGGGACTTAGAGATTTTTCGAGTCGTTTATACTCTAGTCCGCACTCTAGGGACTTAGAGTACCCTAGTCCGCACTCTAGGGACTTAGAGATTTTTTGAATTGATTTTACTCTAGTCAGCACTCAATGGACTCAGAGTACTCTAGTCCGCTCTTCGGGGACTTAGAGATTTTTAAGACGTTTACACTCTAGTCCACACTCTGGGGACTCAGAGTACTCTAGTCTGCACTCTGGGGACTTAGAGATTTTTTGAGTTGTTTATACTCTATTCCGCACTCTGGTAACTCAGAGTACCCTAGTCTGCACTTTGGAGACTTAGAGATTTTTAAGTCGTTTATACTCTAGTCCGCACTCTAGGGACTCAAAGTACTCTAGTCTGCACTTCGGGGATTTAGAGATTTTCAAGTCGTTTATACTCTAGTCCGAACTCTAGGGACTCAGAGTACTCAAGTCCGCACTCCGAGGACTTAGAGATTTTTAAGTCATTTGTAATTTAGTGCGCACTCTGGGGACTCGGAGTACTCTAGTCCGTGCTCCGGGGACTTAGAGATTTTTTGAGTCGTTTATACTCTAGTCTGCACTCTGGGGACTTGATTACCCTAGTCCTCACTCTGGGGACTTAGAGATTTTTTGAATCATTTATACTTTAGTCCGCACTTTGGGGACTTGGAGATTTCTGAAGTCGTTCATAATCTAGTCCACACTCTAGGGACTCAGAGTACTCTAGTCCGCCCTCTGGGGACTCAGAGATTTTTATTTTTTTGATTGATTTTTAATTTTGTATGCGCGTTCATGCTCCGGACAGAATAATGTGATTTAATTTTTTCCATGGAATTATAACACAGGGAACATCAATAGTTCATAGAATAGCGGCTTCAAACCTTTATTAATCATAACAAATAGGTTCAAACTGAATTATCTTATTACATGCCGAAGACAAAAAACAACAAAAGAAAAACATATTGGAAACAACTACTACTAAAATGCGAAAGAAATGCGCTAAGTGTAATAACGGCGCAAATTCTCGCTATACCATGCTCGGGGGAGCGTCAGGCCATCGACAGTCGCTAGCTTGAAAGTTCCTTCTCCAAGCTTCCGTACAATGATGTATGGACCTTTCCATATGGGATTCATATGTGATAGGATCGGAAAAACTCACTTCTCCACATCAAAGATTCTCGGTCGAACATTTTCATTATAATATCGAGCAACTCGATGCCTATATGCAGCCGCCCTTAAATCAGCTTCATTAAGTTTTCCCTCGACAAATTCCAGCGATTCCAGTAAGAGATCCTGATTTATCTTAGAATCATAATGAGTTACCCAATGAGAAGGAACTTCAAGTTCCACGGGTATAACAACTTCAGTGCAGTATGCCAAAGTGAATGGATGTGGCCAGTCACGGACTTGTGGGTAGTTCTATAAGCCCATAGTGTTGTCGGAAGCTCTTCCACCCACTTGCCTCTAGCCTACTCCAAATGTTTCTTCAATATTGTTTTGATTATTTTATTTACGGCTTCAACTTGTCCATTGGCTTTAGGGTGAGCGACTACTGCAAACCTTTTCCCAATGCCATATTTTTGGCAGAATTCTTTGAACTTCCTACTATCAAATTGAGTTATGTTGTTTGTAATGATAGTTCATAGGAGGCCAAAACGGAAAATGAAGTTTTACACAACGAAATTAATAACTTTTTGGTGGTGATTGCAGCTAAGGGCTTTGCTTCTGCCCACTTGGTAAAGTAATCGACCGCAACAATTGCATATTTCGCACTACCTCTAAATATCGGCAAGGAGTCGATAATATTGATCCCCCATATTGCAAATAGCCAGGGATTAACCATTTGTGTGAGTTCCGTCGGGGGAGCTCTCAGGATTTTTGCATATTTTTGACATGTGTCACACCTTCTTACATAGTCCGCGGCGTCCCAGTCCATAGTTGGCCAATAGTATCCATAGCGGAGGATCTTTTTCGCTAATGTCTGTCCCCCAGTATGGTCGCTACATTCTGCTTCATGAAACTCTTTCAAGACCCTCTTTATCTCGTCAGAGGCAATGCACCGAAGTAAGGGAACTAAGAATCCTTTCCAATACATTATTCTGTCCTTCATTATGTACCGAGAAGCTTTTCGAATGACTTTCGTCTTTCGTTCCTTTTCTCGGGAAAAGTCCCATGTAATAGGTATTGTTTGAATAGGGTTATCCACGACTCCCCCTCAGTTTTCGTTTCTAACACAAAATCTACTTCCATCTCGTTTATACTCGGAGAATGTAAGATTTCGACGGGAACCAAGCCCATCTGCTGTGCATCATCGGTACTTGCGAATTTTGCCAATGAATCGACTTCCCCATTTTGTTCACATGGGATGTGTGAAATATCGTAATATTCAAGGTCTGCCTATAGCTCTTGAACCCGAGCAAGGTATAGGGCAAGTCTCTGCCCCTTTGCTTGATAGTCTCCTTGCACTTGGTACACCACCAATTGTGAGTCATAAAAGATTTCAATCGATTTTACCCCCAAGTTCCCTGGTAAGTTTTAAGCCAGCAATCAATGCTTCATACTCGGATTCATTATTTTTAGCTGGAAAATTGAGCTTCAAAGCATAACAAATCGATCGATTTTCAAGAGTTACAAGAATAACACTAGCCCCAGAACAACGGTCGTTGGATGCCACATCGGTGTATAGTTTCCATTGAATTAGGGGAATAACATCATCACTGCTTGGCTCGTCTAATATGGTGAATTCTGCATTGAAGTCCGCTAGCGCCTGCTCTTGGATAGCCCTCCGTGGCAAATAGGCGATATCGAATTGAATCAACTCAATGTTCCACTTTAACAACCTTTCAGAAGTTACTGGTCGGTGGAGCACCTATTGCAGAGGTTGATCAGTATAAACACTGATCGAGTGTGCCTGAAAATATGGACGAAGTTTGCATGGTGCAATCACTAAATAGCAGGCTAGCTTCTCAATTTTAGGATAATTTCTTTCTGCCCCCGTTAGACGATTACTGACATAGTACACTGACTTTTGAATACAGTCCTCCTCGCGAAACAAGGTCGTACTGATGGCATTCTGAGACACGGCCAAGTATACATATATCACTTCATGGTCTACAGGCTTTCACAGAACCAAGGGGCTTTCCAAATGTCTTACCAGAGCTCGGAATGCATCCTCACAATTGGGCATCCATTCAAATTTTCTCTTCCATTTCTTTATCACGTTGAAGAAGGGAATATACTTGTCGGTCTCTATGGATATGGATCGGCTCAATGCGGCGGCCTTTCCATTCAGGATTTATACTTGCTTTATAATTCTAGGCGCTTGTATGTCTCGAATAGCCTGAATCTTTTTCGGATTAGCTTCAATTCCCCGCGCATTGACAATAAAGCCCAAAACTTTCCTGATGCAACACCAAAGGAACACTTTAATGGATTGATTTTCATTCCGTAGCATCTAAGTATATCAAACATCTTTGCTAAGTCTCGAATGTGGTCGTTTGACTGTCGTGACTTCGCGAACATTTCATCCACATAGACATCCATTGTTCTACCAATTTGGTCTTTAAACATCTGATTTACCAAGCGCGGATAAGTCGCTCCTGCGTTCGTCAACCCAAAAGACATCACTACATAACAATACAGTCCGACATCCGTGACAAAACTGGTGTGTTTCTGATCTGGAATGTGCATCGGGATTTGGTTGTATCCCGAATATGCATCCATAAATGACAATAACTCGTGTCCGGCTGTTGAGTTAACCAACTGGTCAATTCTGGGTAAAGGGAAACTATCGTTAGTGCATGCCTTGTTCAGGTCTGAATAATCAACACAGGTCCTCCATTTTCCATTTTCTTTTCTCACTAGTACGGGGTTAGAAACCTATTCAAGGTAGAGGGCGTCGTGGACGAACCCGTTGGCTGAGTTTGTCCACCTCCTCTCTGAGAGAAGCAGCCTCTTCGGATCCATACCTCTCCTTTTTTGTTTCCCTGGTACATATTTTAGGTCATTGTTTAACATATGACTTGCGATGGCGGGAGAAATCCTACACATATCAGAGTGGGTCCAAGCGAAAACATCCAGGTTCGCTTAAAGGAAATCTGTTAGATCCTCAATCATCGAAGGAGTGAGTTGTGATCCAATCTTAAGCACCCGTGATGGGTCATCGTGGCTGACCAAAATATCGATAGTCGGTTCATCCAGTGTAGCTTTAGACTCCTTAGGTTCTTCATCATCGTCTCTCGGATCTATGTCTCTGTAGATCCGACCCTGCTACCCGAGCCCAGGCTTGGGCATTACTTGTCAATTTTGTGCAACCTGGATGCAGATAGAGTTGTCCACAACCTTTCCCTTACCTCTGAGCTGAGCTTCTCTCAGCTCAGACACATAAGATGCACGACCAGTTGCTTGATCGCCATGCACTACACCAATTCCTCTATCAGTCGGAAATTTCAAAGTCAAATGCCATGGGGCCAAAGCTGCCCTAAACTCAACCAGGGCCGGTCGGCCCCAAAAAAACATCACACGGGGAATCAACATCCAGAGCAATGAACAGTAGGATCCGTACCATCTTACATTCAACTTCTCCTAAATTAACCGGTAATTCTACAAAACCTATCGCATCAGTGGCCACACCATTAAAACCGTGAATGTGGGCTTTAGATGGTTTTAGATCCTTTGCCTTCATCTTCATTTGGTCATAGGCCTTTTCGAATATAATGTTAACAGAACTCCCACAATCAGTCAATATCCTTCTCACAAACGCTGGCCCAATCGTGGCCGATATTACCATCGGGTCAATGGTCAGTGCCTCTACATGATCGGCATCTCTACTTCTGAACACTATATAATCCGTCATCATTCGTTGACGTTTCGCTGGATTCCCATCTTTCGAATTCGAGCAGCATTCAAAGTTCGCATGTTTCAAGGAATTAGCATGGCATTCCATTTCTTGCCAACTCTTGTCTACTGGATGAGGCACACCAACTATAGTGTTTATGATTAGTCTACCTACAGTCCGAGTAGGTTCCTCAGGATGATGTGGTGCCTGCCCACGACTGTTCCTTGTCCGCCCTCTTGCGGATTCTTAACAAACTGCTGTAACTTCTTTTGCCAAATTAGTTTTTCTATAGCATCATGGAGGTGTCTACATTCCTTAATGTTGTTCTCGTAGGTCTTGTGAAAATGGCAGTACTTCCCAGTCTTCTTTTGTTCCTCGGTGGATTCTTTTGGGCGCGGCTTCCGGTATTGGAAGGTGTTATAAGTTGACAAATAAGTATCCTCCAGAGATGTGTTCAGAGGAGTGTATTCGTTGCAGGTCGAGATCCTTAGTTTCCACTTTCTGACTTCCCTCTTTCTTTCGGAATTTCCTCCTTCAAATGCTTTAGACTACTCAGGCTTGTTTTGAACATTAACCTTGACCTTTCCAGAATTGTCGCCAGCCTGTTTTATCGTAATGTTGCTTTGCACCGTCTCTTTGCCAGGCCCTAGCGCACCGCCTCACCTCGTCCACCTGGCTTCCTCCCTTCTCATGAACTGGTGCGTCTTTGAATAAAAACGTTCCAGGGTAGATGGAGGTTTTCCTGCCAGCCAATCACCAAACTCCTAGTCCGGATCTACCCCTCGCATCACGGCCATGAGAATAGCATGGTCATTCGAGTTGCTAAATTCAGTAGCAGCAACGTGAAATCTTTGCAAATATTCCTTTAAGGACTCCCCTAGAGCCTGGATTAAACTAGATAAAGACATCATGTCCTTTAGGCGAGTGGTATGGATTCTGAACTGCTCCACAAATTTTTGTCACTAACTCATCAAATATGAAGATCGATGGCGGAGGAAGTCTGGTGAACCACGTGGTAGCGATTCTTGATAGGGTTATTAGAAAACATATATATTTAGTCGCATCATTTGCCCTAGCCGAGTCCATCATCCGCTCGTATCTCATTACATGTTGTCGAGGATCAGTCTTCCCCTCATAGGATGGAATATTCGACATACTAAACTTCTAGGGGTATTCAGCCTGTAGGATAGCATCTGTGAAAGGAGTATGACTTCTATCTTTTCCTCAATCATCGTGGGATAAGCCCTGATTTTCCCTCATCAGCTGCCTGACCATGGCTGACAAGTCCGAGGTTTGGATGGAGGTGGCATGTTGGACTCCGTCCTGCGTGACCATCCCGGCTGGTGGCCCCTTGATTGGTGATCTCCCAAACGAGTGTCCTGGGTACTAACTTCATTGCGTCCCTGGTGAGCTGGTTGGTCGGCTTCCACTCGCGCTTCAGTTCCTAAATTTCCCATTCCAACTTGAGAGCGGTTTCCTAGGTGCAAGTAAGGGGCCACAGATTTAGGTAGGGAACCTGAACCATTCCTGTTGGATTGTTCTGCTGCACCTGTTTATGCCGTTTCAATTCTACGGCGTCTACGCCTGGGATGTTCATCAAATGAAGCGGAGCTGTCAGATGATGAGTAGGTAGCGGGACTTCCTCCAGCATTCTGATGCTGTTGTTGAGTAAGCTGGGTCATGAGATTGGCGTTAGCTTGAATCTTCCCATTAAGCAGTCTCCTGCCTTCCATGAGTTCTCTCGTCGGCTCATTGAACTCTGTTCTAGTGACAACTTCTATTTGGCATAGGACGGTGGCGGTCCCTGCACCAGGGATAGCTTATTGATTGTTGGGTCCTACTTGTTGGACGCTAGCGGTCTAATTGACATCAGCATTATGGGAGGCTGATCTAGTACGTGGTCTTCCCATTGTAAAGTCATCGATCAGAACTTTGAGTAGAATCTATGAAATTCTTGCAAATGAACTTGGATCTTCTTTGGGGGATTTCTTCGATCTAATAGCAACAAAGTAGATCCTAACAGCCTGAGAATGCTACTCTCAGTGAAAGCACCAAAATGTTAGCACCAAAATTGGTCGCTAACACTCAAGAAAAGATTTGTGTAGAGAGATTATTGAAGATAATAAATTAAAATAGAGGAATGTAGGCAAAACTAACTGCAGAAACAAGAACATCAGAATTATAGTGGTTCCGCGTAACTGCCTACGTCCACTGTTGATGTAATCTTACTGCTTTTCTTAAAGACTTGAATACAGATACAATCCATCAACCAATAACTCGAATATAAGTTTGAACTGAAAGAAGCAAGTACCAAAAATGGCAGAGTATCGCTAGAGTTCTCGAAAAAAGGTCTCTTCAACTATCTCCCTGCCTCTGTATTTATAGACTAAGATAGGAAAGATGCTCTATGTAGGCCCAAGACCAAGGCAACCGACCCATGGATGGCAGTCTCGAGTCGGTCGGCCCAAGCATTCCGAAAGACTATCGACCGATCGAGGAATACCGAACCATCATGGCCGACCAGTGGTCATTTAGCAAGTGGCTCAAAGTAAGACCTCAAAGGACTCGTAGCAACTCGTAATGGATCTCTAAGTGAAGCAATGTCGACCTCCTCACCTTGATGTTGACTTCCAAAGCTAATTAATTCATATTGCACCAAACCGGATAGACCGACCACTTGTGCTGAACCTCCCCGCCCGACCGAACAACAATGGCTACCCAACCATAACGGAATGATATTTGCTACCTCGCCTAGGCCAAACGACATCTGCTGGACCTTTCAGACAGATCTTCTTTGTCTCTCTAAACTGGCCGAAGCACAAAATGCCGAGCCATCTTTCCCCGAGCATCCAGACGGAACCAGCCGGACTTCATCTTCATTGGCCGAGCGATCCATGTTGGCTATCCCGACTGAGCCATGCATGACCTTCATTCTTGACAGAGCAGCGTCTGTTAAACAACCTAGACCGAACCATGCATGCCAACCCATACCTACCGAGCCATGCACATAGGCCTACCCGTGTATATAGGCCAAACCACTCAAATTGAATCAATTTCATATACTTTTTACCTTTTATTGGCTCGAGTCTGGTCTTGATCCAATCAAAACCTTTATAATTATCATCTTGTAGCCGGGCCAAGTAACCGGGTAACATACGTCTCTGTCATCCAGCTCGTCTCCGAAGCTGCATAGCATCCTATCCTGAATCTGCAATACTCTGTTTGACTCGAGCATTGTAATTAAATAATACCCGAGTCAGTCTAGAAAACCAGCGTGAGAAAACACAAAAATTTTGAATTATTAACTATTCTCAAAATCCTTTGAAAACAAAGGTATCTCGTAAGACCACGTCACGCGTAAACAAGACGGGTTTTTACCTCACAATAACCAAAACAATTTTTATCAAAATCGTCTGATATTATAATATTGTTTATAGAAAGTAAATAGAAAACAACTGAAATGCTTGTATCTCACGTTTCAGCAAAGTGGCACAATCAATACCATACAGCGCTTATTGGAGAATGGATTCCATACGAATGACTGGGCCACTGGGGTATCGCCCATCACAGTACACCTCTAGAATAGTGTACCGAGGACCTCGTCGAGATCCCCTGCTACATAAGACCGGCCTACCCATAACCTAGATAGACCGAATATGTTATCACCCTGGGTGTTTCCACCCTTACCATCAAGCGCTCCTTCTTTCATACACAACCATATCCATAATATATATGTTCCGAGGACATCTAGAACAGTGATAATATACCCTAATTGGGTGCGACCCACTTAGCCTTGCTGCATCTCCTCTTTTTTATCATTCCCGGTTGATGAGGCTCGAGGCTAAGTGTTACCTTTCAAGAAACAATTCTTCTTAGAATGCTCATTGTCCTCCAATGACGATGCTCTAATAGCATTCGTCCATACAAGTTGCTCTAGGTCTGGAAAAACCAAATCATCGTCTTCATCATCTTCACGGTATCCGTTCATTACGTTCAAACCTGATCGAAGTGGTTTTCGGATAATTAAATCTGATCCCGGTCTCTTCAAAACGATTAATGAAATTGGCCAATATTGAGAGTCGATTATTTAATTATCAATAAAACATCCATAAGCAGTCATTATGCCTTATTATGCATTTTTCCAAAATATTTATTTCAAGATATCTTTATAGGTATATCAATCCCTTCCAACATCTGAAAACAATTCCTAATACTTGAATCTGTAACAAGATATTTCCAAACCATCTCAACACTTAGAAATATTTCTAAATTTCCATTTTTATACTTAGGAAAAACATTATAAGTCATACTTTCCGAAACATCTCAATATTAATTCTTCAGAGAATATTTCGTAACTCATTCCAAAGTCTCCGAAATCAATAATAAATTTCCTCTCCTCAAAATCATATCCATTTATATGCCCCCATTTACGAATCACGAAAGAATTTATAATAAAATTTTCCATCACTTCAAATACTATATATATATGTATATGTATATATATGTATGTATGTATATGTGTGTGTGCGTGAAATAAGTATTTAAAAGAATAATAATTTTTTTTGAAACATGTTCAAATAATTATTTAAAATATCGAATGTAACGACCCGTGAGTTTAACCGATTTTAATAACGTTATCAATTGAAATTTTGTGGGAATTTTAAACAATAAAATTTTAATATTTGAAATGCATCTGGTTAAACATAGTAACTGGTAAACTTTCGTTCGGAAATATGAAAGTTTATTTCGTGCGTAAATTTACTTCAATTTAATCAGTTAAAAAGCGATGAACATAAAATTTTTTCGAAACCTAAATATTTTTACATAGAAAAATTCTAAAACATCTTCTGAGCAAGCGCTATTTTTCGTTTTTCCAAATTCGGACATCATTAGCTCCGTCGATCTTATTTTTCTATGTTTTTCATGCATTTTCCGTAGTAGAAAATTTTGGATTTTTATAATTCAATCGTATCACTGATATATGTATACCGTTTTGATCGTCTCGCCGTAATGATCTCCATGGCATATTCGTTCGTATGTTTTGGAACCCGGTACGTTGCGAAATCTGCGTAAACGGCAACCCTATCGGTACCGGTTTTGAGACATTTTGTTTGTGAACTTTTGAATACTTTGTCCATTCAACTTTCTATCCTATAACTCAAAATCCATCTGATTTATTACTCACCGACTTTTGCATCCCGTGGGTTCAAAATTTTTATTGTTTCATATTTTCCAATGAGACATTATGCTGTGTGCTACATGCTAGATCTCTTCTCCATGTTCTTGCGCACATTGCCTCTATGTCTTTCTCTCTCTTTTTATTTGTTCTGAAACACTACAATATGTGATTTATAGTTTTATAATCTAAAACCCACTTTCATTTTTTTTGCATTCTTTCCTTCCCACTACAGATAAAAAGAAAGAAAAAAAAGAGCTTCACCATTTTTTTTGTTCTGCATACTTCGGCCACTGACTGTTCCCACCTCCACCTCCGCCGCACTGACCCACCCTCCAACGCAAACCTCAACCACTTTCCTCTCCACCTATCCACGCACAGAACCACCCTCCTCCATATGTTCCCATCCCACACCTTCGATCCCCTCTCTCTCGGCCTTACACCTCCTCCACCATGGCCAAAAAAAAAAAAAAACTTCCGGCACCCCAAACCGATGTAGCCACACCACCCTCGTTTGCAAACATTCCCATCGTTACAGTAACCCACTCATTTTCCCACTAATCTCCATGAGTTCACCCACACCAAGCCGCAAACTCCGAGCTTCAACCGTGAAGCCGAGCACGATCCCAACCTCCGCCGCGTCATCACGGTGCGGTATCTCTCCTCTCTTCGCCGTGATCAACCAAAGTCGCAGCGGCCTTCTTCCTCCTTGCCAGGACCGTATTTGTGTATATTAAAAGGTATATGTTTATTTATGTTAAAAATATTTTTTTATATCGTGAAAGAGATGTATATGTCAATTATATAAATTATCATACTAATTAAGTTTTAAATGGTCAGTATATATATATATATATACATATGAATTTATGTTATATATGTGTTCTTATATTTGTATAAGTCTTCTTTGATCTGTTATGTGTATATGAACTTATTGTGAAATGAGTTTACTTGTTTTTAAGTCGGACGGATAGATATAGCATGAATATATTTATATGTCTGTTCGTTTATATATAAAGTACGTATATATTTCAGAGTTTTATATTAGCTTTGAAGTTATATATATATATATATATATATAGTATAATAATGTATTTATATAAGTTATGTGACATATTGTTATATATATAATATGTTTGTTCTTATTCGTGAGTCTACATATTGTTTAAGATAGTTATATATTATCTGTTAATAGAGTATGTGTTATCTTTGTGTACATATGATTCTTATAGTATGTTGGTATTTTATATATCAGCTGTTTGATTTTTTTTAAGCTATTATGACAACTTATATATAAGTACGTAAATTATAGGTTGGTCTATATAAACCCTATATATATAGTGTTACAGTATATACATGTTGTTATAATAATTTTTAGATATAATTATAAGTATTGTTGCTAGTACACCTATATATATATACGGTAACAGTAAATAATATAAGTACTATATATATAATTATATGGGAGCTACACTACTAGTGTTTAAAGTACATATATATAAAGGATGTTAGTTTATTATGTATAATATAGAGATTTTGGATATATATGCTTATATTTAGGTATGTATTGTATGTACAGTAGTATTGTTTTTAAAGTATGTTAAACAATATTAAATTTTAAGTATAACATGTGTGTAAGTTTGTATATATGTGTATATACATTTGTTTATATATATGGGAACTTAGTTTTTCAATTTTTTACAGATATAGATGTTTGGGATTAACTATTTAATTGAATACATACATATATATATATATATATTTGTTTGATTTTTATGTATGTGTTTTAATTTAAAAACAAGGATGTTCGAAATGTATATCTATTAAATTTTATTTGTGTTTGAATCTAGAGTATGATTTTTATATTGTTATATATATAGTTCACTTATACCATTTATCTTCATCAATCCAGTTTGATTTGATTTCGTCGACTTCAAACTATCAGCTTTGCTCGTCAAATTCGTGTTCAATCATGCTTTACTTCGGAATTCGTGTTTGGATTCATAGCTTAATTTCTCGTTTATCTCTAGTCTCGAAAGGTGAGCATTCACTCACGATTAATATTCTTTTATTTATTAAAGTTGATTTCAATTGAAACGACAATTGAAATATGATGTTGTTAGTTATTTTCACTGTTATATGTGTTATTACCTGTATCAGTTCACCCGTGCCATCTGACGTCATTATCTGTTATGATAATCCAGTTTGGTTGTTAAATGATGGATTGTTTGATATTGACATTGGACGTTAAATTGTTAATGTTGTAAGTGATAAATAATTTGAATTTGAAATTGGCGTAGGATAGTTAGATTTGATATATGTGTTAAATCGATTAGATGATATTTGCATAGTACGACCCCTTTGAACGTTAAATAAAATTGACACGTAGAAAAATAGTGTTAACTACACATTGAACCATTGAATGTATGTTGCTTAAATTGATGTCGTATGAAATTGAAAATAGATGACAAGTGAAGAACCGTAATGTAATAATCTTTAATCTACATGAAATGATAGTGTAGATTCTAGAAATAATTATATTAATTCGCACAAACAACAATGTGAATTAATACAATTATTTCGAGATTATTTGAATTAATTATTGGATTGTTATTGATTGTTGTTATTGCTTGTTTATTTACTTTGACACTATCCCAGTTATTACACTGCAAGTTCCCTTTATTATGCTTGATCTTGAATTGAATCTGGAATCGGGTTGAAATGATATATACCCAAATGAATTTGACCTAGGATAGAGAATTAAATAAATTCGATTGGTAAATAATTTGATTTTAAAAAAAAAATTAAAATAATGATTATATTCGAGTAAAGAATAAGTTTGAAATGAAGTTGGAATTTGAATTTTGAAAGGAAAATGTAAAGATTGAAATATGAAGCAAATATTAACGTAGTAATTGATGAAAGAACGTTGTTTGAAATTTAATTATTTAATAATTAAATTTGGAGTAATTAATAAATAATTTGGAATTAGTAATAATAGAGTTTTGAAATTATTAAGTTTGAAAACATTTAATAATTAAATTTGAAATTATAATTAAGTTTGGAATTATAATTAAGTTTGGAATTATAATTAAGTTTGAAATTATTAAGTTGAATTTATAATTAAGTTGAAATGATTTGATAATTAAGTTTGAATTCATAATTAAGTGGAAATGATTTAATGATTAAGTTTGAATTGATAATCAAGTTTGTAATTATTAAGTTTTGAAATTATTAATAATTAAGATTGAAATTATTAAATAATTGAATAAGATTGAATTATTTGATAATTGAATAAAATTTGAATTCTTTGATAAGAGAAAATCGAACTTTTGATTAAGTGAATTTGATCTTCGTTAATAAATGAAACGGGGTTTCTTTATTTATGAAGTTTGGAAAAATATTTAAGTAAGTTAATAAGTGAAATCGAAACTTCTCGATTATGTGACATTTAGTTCTTTATTAATTGAGTTTGAAATTTGTAACGAAGTCAATAAATAAGTGAAAATCGAATTTCTTTAATAAGAAATAAAATGTGATTTATTGAAATGAATGAGATTTATTGAAATTAAAGTAAGACTTGTAATTTAAAGAATTGATTTGACGAATTTAATTTATTTCAATTTGAAGTTTTGATATAATGAAGTTGAACGTAAGTAATTGATTTAAATGAATTGGAATTTAAATAGAAGTTGTTTGAAGGATAAATTTACTTAGCGAATATTGAATGAAATCGATAAATGAATTTAAAATTGATTTGAATGAAAATTAAACCATTTTAAATGATTTCGGAATGAGACTTATATACGAACTTGAATCAATACTTGAATTGTTTAAGTAAATGTTGAAATCGAATTATAAGATTTTGAAATGGAAATTTGAAAGTTTTGAACGTAAGTTTTGGAAATTGATTTAGAAAGACAAACGAAATGATGGTTTATGAATTCTAATTGAAATTGAGATTGATTTTGGTTTTGAAATTTATTAAACAACCAATCGGTGTAATAATTACGAAAGTTATTAAAGAGATCGGAATCGGTTATGGATATACTCTCTATCTAAACCGAAAACCACTTTAATAACTATACGCGGAGTGATGATCCAGAATGAAGTGGTGGGAATGATGTACGTGATGACTGAAGAAAGAGAACGATAATGGATAGCCTTGACACTTGTGTCAAATTGGAAATGACTAAAATCAGGAGCTGTGCCGGGACAAACGGGGTTAGCCACCTCGAGCGGACACACTTCTTCGTAACTACTACTCGTTACTTGTGATTGATTGGTGCACCCTCGGAATTTCAGGAGTGTTGTTTCACGGTGTTGCGATCGCTTCGGCGATGCGTTCTCACCAGTCCGGATCAGGCGAACGGTAGTTTCACTACCTTGGGTATTGCCTCATGTGCCTTGTCATACTTGTATCCCTATATACGCGACCACTACGAATTTGTTTTGTGTTATATCTATGGAGTACTCCCTGATATCCCACCAGTTTACGTGGAGTTTACAGTGCTGTATAGACTATAACACCTATATGAAACGTGTTAAGGGGGATAATGGTAACGCCTTAACACTATTTTGATACTTTATATTACTGATAGACATTATCTATGTAGCGTACACTACTACATAGTAGATAGTTTAACGGATTCTTAGAGGATGGTGATTCCAACATTCTTTGAGTTACTTGTATTTTGATTGCTATTTCACTTGAGTTGGATTTATTGATATGAGAATATTAATCCTGACTCGAGTGTTTTGTGTTTTGCTTTACGCTCGGGTCAGACTGAGAGTACCAGCTTTCGAGACTCACCTTTGGAGTTGGAGCTTCGCTTAGAGATCCAGCTATTTATCTAGCTTTCAGAGATTCGGTTGATTCCAGTGATGCATATTGATTCTTGTATTCGATTATGGTATTCGAGAATTCTGTTGTAACTTATTTAACTCTGATGTATCTTATATATTTATATAGTAGCTTCATGAACTACTATCTCTTTTACTTCCGCTGCATATTATTACTCTGTGTCTGTGATTCTGTGATTATTTATTTATTGTATATCTGAGTTTTTGCCAAATTTAAATTAACAATTCGGTATTTTGAATTATTCAAGTCTGACATGTGCGGATGCGAAGAGTCTAAAATAGCGGGTCGTTACAGTTGGTATCAGAGCTTTTGGTAGCTCTAGGCAAAACTTAGCATATAGGGTAAATATATTTACAGAATCACTCTCATTCAAGTTTAATTCTCTTCCTTTTGACTCGATTCCTTTGAACTTTGGAACGTTCTCTGCGGTTCCAAAATTCATTCGTGTCCCTCACTATTCGCCTTCTTCTAATTCTGGAGTATTTTATAACCCCACTTCGAATGATATCTATAATAGATCGGCGGTCTCGCCAATCTTCGAATAATTTGTAAAGGGGTGAAATTCCTTTGTAATAGACATCGATTTACCGAAGATTTCTGTATTCTCGGTTTACGATGCTATCTATTCCCTGCTTTACCTGAATTCTATTTCTCGAGATCGAATGTCGATTTGCCTCGGAATTCTGCATCGATCTTATCCTTTAAGTCACGGCCGACGGGTTAAGGTTACCCGTGAATTTGATAAGCTTGTCCATCTTCTGATTCTATTAATTGAATTATCTTATCTTCTCTTTCGAACTTATTATAGAATCAAAATTCTCAATGATTTGATTTCCATCAAAATTTAAACCTCTATACTTATTTTGAAATCCATCCTTGTATCGTCAAGTGAGGAAGTGTGTTTGTGAATTAATATTAAAATGTTCAATATATTGTGTTGTTTGAGTTGTTGATATTGATTTGGATTTTCGATCAATTCGTCTGATCTACGTTATCGATAGAATTCCCAAAACGCTTGAACAGAGCAAACTGACACAATATTATGTTCAAATTTGGTAAATGAAATAAATTTTGAATAATTATATTATATATAAAAGTATGATTTTCTGAATTTTGATAGTTAATTGAATTGGTTGTTAATAAATAATATTGGATTTTAAATATGGCACCTAAACTATTGGCTTTTGTCTCATATATAAACAATTGAAATAAAAAAAACATGGTTTATAAATTTATTTGGGAATTGTAGTGAATCAAAAACAAGAAACTGAAAATTCAAATTTCCAAGTGAATTCAAACTTTGATTTTAAAGTTTTTAAAGCGTATAGTATTTAAATTATCTTTAATTAGAAACCGTTTCAAAGAATTTTAATAGGTTAAATCTGTGCTCTTCTCTTTTGTCGCTGGAAAATAATTTCGGTGATGACGGGCGCATCATCGACATTTATTTTCGAGTTTCGAAGTGGAGAGACTATTCTGTAGCTTTGTTACGGTTTGTTTTGAAAAACAAATTGATTTGAATTTCTAAACATGACTTGATTTATAATATATATTGAAGATTTTAAATTTGACGTGATATATTGAATGTGTATATATATATTTATTTCTAAATTGTTTGAAGTTAATCGGAAATTTAATTCTTAAAATTTGGGTAAAAGATGATTTCAATTATAATTGAAACCAAATTTTGAATTAATATTTAAACCTGAAAGAATTGGATTAGGAATTTTATTTGGATAATATTCAATTGCATTCAATATAACTTGCCCAAATTTTCAAAAGTTAACTATGAAATTGAATATTATACAATATAAAATGATATCA
The DNA here is from genome assembly GCA_030765085.1 of Allium cepa. Lineage (NCBI taxonomy): Eukaryota > Viridiplantae > Streptophyta > Magnoliopsida > Asparagales > Amaryllidaceae > Allium > Allium cepa. The sequence goes on from CM060943.1 coordinate 859,799,799, forward strand.
AAGGAATTTTTAAATAAATTTGAGTAGTTATAATAAATGTAAATATACTTAATATATATGTGATAGGATATATTAAGTAGAATAAATTTAATAATTTGAAATAAAGAAGAATTAAATCTGTCGAATAAAGTATGATTATAATAAATGACTATTCAAATTTATGATCTTTGAAATTGTTAATTTAAGAAAATTGGATAATATACAATATAAATTGTCTTTATAAATAAAATGTGAGGGGTATAATAAATGTTATTCACTTAAAGTTTAATTATAAAATGTTGATAGGGATAAATAGAATAATAAGTTAATGAATAATAAATGAGATAAATAAATAAATTCTGTTTTGATGGATTTAATAAATTAAAATTAAATCAACTTAAGGAAATATTTTGAATTAATTGAATTTGAATTTGAATTTTTGTTTCGCAAGAAAACTTTTGTATCAAATATAAACAATTTGAAATTAAATCAACTTAATGAAATACTTAAATTTGAAATCAATCATTAGGTATTAATTAATTTAAATCGGAATTTGTATGGTTTGAATTAATAGTTTATTTTGTTTCAGTCTATTTTCTTCTGGTTGTTCCTATTCTCCTACCTCCTACCTTTTCGGGGACGAAAAGTTTTGAGTGGAGGAGAGTGTAACGACCCGTGAGTTTAACCGATTTTAATAACGTTACTAATTGAAATTTTGTGGGAATTTTAAACAATAAAATTTTGAAACAAAATTTTAATATTTGAAATGCGTCTAGTTAAACATAGTAACTGGTAAATTTTCGTTCAGAAATATGAAAGTTTATTTCGTACGTAAATTTACTTTAATTTAATCAGTTAAAAAGCGATGAACATAAAATATTTTCGGAACCTAAATATTTTTACATATAAAAATTCTAAACCATCTTCTGAGCAGACGCTATTTTTCGTTTCTCCAAATTCAGACATCATTAGCTCCGTCGATCTTATTTTTCTGTGTTTTTCATGCATTTTCCGTAGTAGAAAATTTCGGATTTTTATAATTCAATCGTATCACTGATATCTATATAACGTTTTGATCGTTTCGCCGTACTGATCTCCGTGGCATATTCGTTCGTATGTTTTGGAACCCGGTACGTTGCGGAATCTGCGTAAACGGCAACCGTATCGGTACCGGTTTTGAGACATTTTGTTTGTGAACTTTTGAATACTTTGTCCATTCAACTTTCTATCCTATAACTCAAAAGCCATATGATTTATTACTCACTGACTTTTGCATCCCGTGGGTTCAAAATTTTTGTTGTTTCATATTTTCGAATGAGACATTATGCTGTGTGCTACATGCTAGATCTCTTCTCCCTGTTCTTGCGCACATTGCCTCTATGTCTTTCTCTCTCTTTTTATTTGTTCTGAAACACTACAATATGTGATTTATAGTTTTATAATCTAAAACCCACTTTCATTTTTTTTGCATTCTTTCCTTCCCACTACAGAAAAGAAGAAAAAAAAAGAGCTTCACCATTTTTTTGTTCTGCATACTTCGGCCACTGACTGTTCCCACCTCCACCTCCGCCGCACTGACCCACCCTCCAACGCAAACCTCAACCACTTTCCTCTCCACCTATCCACGCACAGAACCACCCTCCGCCATATGTTCCCATCCCACACCTTCGATCCCCTCTCTCTCGGCCTTACACCTCCTCCACCATGGCCAAAAAAAAAAACTTCCAGCACCCCAAACCGATGCAGCCACACCACCCTCGTTTGCAAACATTCCCATCGTTACAGTAACCCACTCATTTTCCCACTAATCTCCATGAGTTCACCCACACCAAGCCGCGAACTCCGAGCTTCAACCGTGAAGCCGAGCACGATCCCAACCTCCGCCGCGTCATCATGGTGCGATATCTCTCCTCTCTTCGCCGTGATCAACCAAAGTCGCAGCGACCTTCTTCCTCCTTGCCAGGACCGTATTTGTATATATTATAAGGTATATGTTTATTTATGTTAAAAATATTTTTTTTATATCGTGAAAGAGATGTATATGTCAGTTATATAAATTATCATACTAATTAAGTTTTAAATGGTCAGTATATATATATATACATATGAATTTATGTTATATATGTGTTCTTATATTTGTATAAGTCTTCTTTGATCTGTTATGTGTACATGAACTTATTGTGAAATGAGTTTACTTGTTTTTAAGTCGGACGGATAGATATAGCATGAATATATTTGTATGTCTGTTCGTTTATATATAAAGTACGTATATATTTCAGAGTTGTATATTAGCTTTGAAGTTATATATATATATATATATAGTATAATAATGTATTTATATAAGTTATGTGACATATTGTTATATATATAATATGTTTGTTCTTATTCGTGAGTCTACATATTGTTTAAGATAGTTATATATTATCTGTTAATAGAGTATGTGTTATCTTTGTGTACATATGATTCGTATAGTATGTTGGCATTTTATATATCAGCTGTTTGATTTTTTTTAAGCTATTATGACAACTTATATATAAGTACGTAAATTATAGGTTGGTCTATATAAACCCTATATATATAGTGTTACAGTATATACATGTTGTTATAATAATTTTTAGATATAATTATAAGTATTGTTGCTAGTACACCTATATATATACGGTAACAGTAATAATATAAGTACTATATATATAATTATATGGGAGCTACACTACTAGTGTTTAAAGTACATATATGAAAAGGATGTTAGTTTATTATGTATAATATAGAGATTTTGGATATATATGCTTATATTTAGGTATGTATTGTATGTACAGTAGTATTGTTTTTAAAGTATGTTAAACAATATTAAATTTTAAGTATAACATGTATGTAAGTTTGTATATATGTGTATATACATTTGTTTATATATATGGGAACTTAGTTTTTCAATTTTTTACAGATATAGATGTTTGGGATTAACTATTTAATTGAATACATACATACATACATATATATATATATATATATTGATTTTTATGTATGTGTTTTAATTTAAAAACAAGGATGTTTGAAATGTATATCTATTAAATTTTATTTGTGTTTGAATCTAGAGTATGATTTTTATATTGTTATATATATAGTTCACTTATACCATTTATCTTCATCAATCCAGTTTGATTTGATTTCATCGACCTCAAACTATCAGCTTTGCTCGTCAAATTCGTGTTCAATCATGCTTTACTTCGGAATTCGTGTTTGGATTCATAGCTTAATTTCTCGTTTATCTCTAGTCTCGAAAGGTGAGCATTCACTCACGATTAATATTCTTTTATTTATTAAAGTTGATTTCAATTGAAATATGCTGTTGTTAGTTATTTTCACTGTTATATGTGTTATTACCTGTATTAGTTCACCCATGCCATCTGACATCATTATCTGTTATGATAATCCAGTTTGGTTGTTAAATGATGGATTGTTTGATATTGACATTGGACGTTAAATTGTTAATGTTGTAAGTGATAAATAATTTGAATTTGAAATTGGCGTAGGATAGTTAGATTTGATATATGTGTTAAATCGATTAGATGATATTTGCATAGTACGACCCCTTTGAACGTTAAATAAAATTGACACGTAGAAAAATAGTGTTAACTACACATTGAACCATTGAATGTATGTTGCTTAAATGATGTCCTATGAAATTGAAAATAGATGACAAGTGAAGAACCGTAATGTAATGATCTTTAATCTACATGAAATGATAGTGTAGATTCTAGAAATAATTATATTAATTCGCACAAACAACAATGTGAATTAATACAATTATTTCGGGATTATTTGAATTAATTATTGGATTGTTATTGCTTGTTTATTTACTTTGACACTATCCTAGTTATTACACTGCAAGTTCCCTTTATTATGCTTGATCTTGAATTGAATCTGGAATCGGGTTGAAATGATATATACCCAAATGAATTTGACCTAGGATAGAGAATTAAATAAATTCGATTGGTAAATAATTTGATTTAAAAAAAAAATTAAAATAATGATTTTATTCGAGTAAAGAATAAGTTTGAAATGAAGTTGGAATTTGAATTTTGAAAGGAAAATGTAAAGATTGAAATATGAAGCAAATATTAACGTAGTAATTGATGAAAGAACGTTGTTTGAAATTTAATTATTTAATAATTAAATTTGGAGTAATTAATAAATAATTTGGAATTAGTAATAATAGAGTTTTGAAATTATTAAGTTTGAAAACATTTAATAATTAAATTTGAAATTATAATTAAGTTTGGAATTATAATTAAGTTTGAAATTATTAAGTTGAATTTATAATTAAGTTGAAATGATTTGATAATTAAGTTTGAATTCATAATTAAGTGGAAATGATTTAATGATTAAGTTTGAATTGATAATCAAGTTTGTAATTATTAAGTTTTGAAATTATTAATAATTAAGATTGAAATTATTAAATAATTGAATAAGATTGAATTATTTGATAATTGAATAAAATTTGAATTCTTTGATAAGAGAAAATCGAACTTTTGATTAAGTGAATTTGATCTTCGTTAATAAATGAAACGGGGTTTCTTTATTTATGAAGTTTGGAAAAATATTTAAGTAAGTTAATAAGTGAAATCGAAACTTCTCGATTATGTGACATTTAGTTCTTTATTAATTGAGTTTGAAATTTGTAACGAAGTCAATAAATAAGTTAAAATCGAATTTCTTTAATAAGAAAGAAAATGTGATTTATTGAAATTAACGTAAGACTTGTAATTTAAAGAATTGATTTGATGAATTTAATTTATTTCAATTTGAAGTTTTGATATAATGAAGTTGAACGTAAGTAATTGATTTAAATGAATTGGAATTTAAATAGAAGTTGTTTGAAGGATAAATTTACTTAGCGAATATTGAATGAAATCGATAAATGAATTAAAATTGATTTGAATGAAAATTAAACCATTTTAAATGATTTCGGAATGAAACTTATATACGAACTTGAATCAATACTTGAATTGTTTAAGTAAATGTTGAAATCGAATTATAAGATTTTGAAATGGAAATTTGGAAGTTTTGAACGTAAGTTTTGGAAATTGATTTAGAAAGACAAACGAAATGATGGTTTACGTATTCTAATTGAAATTGAGATTGATTTGGTTTTGAAATTTATTAAACGACCAATCGGGGTAATAATTACGAAAGTTATTAAAGAGACCGGAATCGGTTATGGATATACTCTTTATCTAAACCGAAAACCACTTTAATAACTATACGCGGAGTGATGATCCAGAATGAAGTGGTGGGAATGATGTACGTGATGACTGAAGAAAGAGAACGATAATGGATAGCCTTGACACTTGTGTCAAATTGGAAATGATTAAAATCATGAGCTATGCCGGGCCAAACGGGGTTAGCCACCTCGAGCGGACACGCTTCTTCGTAACTACTACTCATTACTTGTGATTGATTGGTGCACCCTCGGAATTTCAAGAGTGTTGTTTCACGGTGTTGCGATCGCTGCGGCGATGCGTTCTCACCAGTCCGGATCAGGCGAACGGTAGTTTCACTACCTTGGGTATTGCCTCATGTGCCTTGTCATACTTGTATCCCTATATACGCGACCACTACGAATTTGTTTTGTGTTATACCTATGGAGTACTCCCTGATATCCCACCAGTTTACGGTGGAGTTTACAGTGTTGTATAGACTATAACGCCTATATGAAACGTGTTAAGGGGGATAATGGTAACGCCTTAACACTATTTTGATACTTTATATTATTGATAGACATTATCTATGTAGCGTACACTACTACATAGTAGATAGTTTAACGGATCCTTAAAGGATGGTGATTCCAACATCCTTTGAGTTACTTGTATTTCGATTGCTATTTCACTTGAGTTGGATTTATTGATATGAGAATATTAATCCTGACTCGAGTGTTTTGTGTTTTGCTTTACGCTCGGATCAGACTGAGAGTACCAGCTTTCGAGACTCACCTTTGGAGTTGGAGCTTCGCTTAGAGATCCAGCTATTTATCCAGCTTTCAGAGATTCGGTTGATTCCAGTGATGTATATTGATTCTTGTATTCGATTATGGTATTCGAGAATTCTGTTGTAACTTATTTAACTCTGATGTATCTTATATATTTATATAGTAGCTTCATCAACTACTATCTCTTTTACTTCCGCTGCATATTATTACTCTGTGTCTGTGATTCTGTGATTATTTATTTATTGTATATCTGAGTTTTTGCCAAATTTAAATTAACAATTCGGCATTTTGAATTATTCAAGTCCGACATGTACGGATGCGAATAGTCTAAAATAGCGGGTCGTTACATCGAAAACACTTTTATAAACATCAATAACTCATTTTTAGTTAAACAAATAAATTTTCAAATCTGATTTTAAAAGTTAGAATTTACTAAAATAAATACTTAATATTTGAAAATCTACTTATCGAAGTATTTCAATCCTAACTAGTTTAAAATTTTATAGTTTTAAATAATAAAATTTTCCTTTTAAAAACAAACTTAACTTCTTAGGATTAAAAATATATTTTTAAAACCTCAATAACCAATTCAATTTATAAATTCCTCTCGATTTCCATCATATCACTTCCATACTGATTTTCTTAACCATTTTCACTTTTCAAAATTGGTATCCACTATTTTACTCATCCTATTTTCCATACTCTAATATAAATTCACCCCATAAATTTATATTCTCAATTTACTATCTTGATATCAATTTCCATTATTTATAAACATCTTTTTTAAAATTTTACAACTTCTTTGAGTTTTACTTGTTTATAAAAACAATCTTATTTATAGAATTCCATTTTATAAATCCATTTCTTTATAAATCTTATTTATAATTTCCAATCTATTTTTAATATCGACTTCAACTCCTTTTTATATTTCCAGAATATCATTTATAAATTCTTTTTATATAATTCATTTTTAAAAATCTCCATTTAATAATTCACAATAGTTAAGTATAACCAGAAATCAGTATATTTTTCTAACTCAATTTCTTTAAAATAACCCTAATCCTAATATATATATTTTTATATAATTCCTTTATTCCTTCAATTTTAAAAATATGTTTATGGTATTTGAAATATCAAAATTCAGGCCAGTGCTACAATAGCATCCAAAAATTCCAATCACTACAATAATCTATAATAGATTATTCTACACAATCCATATATCACAATAAATGAAATTAAATTCAACATTTTGAGGAATCCAGTTGGATACCTCCAAATTGTTTTCCTTCATCCACAAATGTTAATACAACATAAAAATACCAATCCCACTTCGAGGGAGGTATCGCGGTATATAGGGTCATCCACTTTTATGCTGGGTGCATAGGGTCTCATCCACTATAATGTGCGGGAATATCACTCCAAATACTAGTATATAATATAATTTCAATCGACAGATAATCAATTCAACCAAACATCCGGAATTTATTTTAACTATTAAAATTTAAAATCTAGCAATCCAAAATGAGTGAGATTTACTCACTAGATTTTTAGTTTGCCAACCATCTAATGACTCCGAGTAAATTCTAGGTTGTACTTCGTATCACAACAATCCAATGTCTCTGATTTGTTCGATAATGACCTCGAAATAAATAGGTAAAAATATTTATTAGCTATCTAAATTTTAAACTCTTAAGTAACTAATTATATATTTAAATTTAATTACATATTTACCTCCACCATTTCGTCCAAATCAAAGCCTCATGTGATCGACATCACCAATATAGAGTTCCCTTCCTTCCTAACATACAGCATGTTCTACAACTGTCAGGCCGCTACACCCGCTCCGCACTGAAGTTCACTTACGCCTTAGTCTACCAGCTGTAATAGAACTCCAAAATCGTCGCCTTCAATGACAACGCACACACATGAGATATGAAATCCAGGCCGCGACTCCCCCCTTCCGTCTTCAACGCCAACCTCAAATCGACATCGCCTCCATCCTCCTCACGTTCCATCTTCCCTTGACCCATAACCTGCCTCGCTTACTTATATGCGCACACATGCAATGCTCTGCCAACGCCTACTCGAAACCCCAACCCAACATCACTGGCGACCCCTTTCAACTTGAAGTGCCTCAATGCCATCGAGTCCACTCCCCTTCCCATCGTGACTTCCTTCTCCAACCGCCATTTCCCATATGCATAATTTTCTATCGCGACTTATTTTTTTTGTTATACTGCGATTTTAATTTCGTTCTCGTTCCCTTTTCTTTTTTTTCTTTTTTTATTAGCTGTCGCGATCTCGTCTCTGAATTGCTTCCGTTCAATTTTCTTTGAACGAGATGAAGTAAAAAAATTACGTTTTTAAGCGAATTCGATTTCGCGTTCTTTTTTTATTCTGATCGATTTCAATTTAGAAAGAAGAAAAGAATGATGCTCGTGAATTTAAATTAAAAGAATGAAGAGGGACGTGACTTAAACGTGAAGGAGAAGGCTGGAAGAAATTTAAATGCGACTTGATTTCCCTTTCTCGTGCTTGGGATCAAAAAGAAAGAAAGAAAGGAAAGGTGATTTGAATAAGGTTGGCTGATAGATGGTGTTGGCCTTTTATAAAGAATTTATTTTCAATATGTCTTGATTGCATATTTCAAAATCATGTACCCCTATCGAGGCGTCCTGCCTAGCGTTTATAATGTTATACCCATATTCCGAACGCAATGGAATAAGTTTTGAGTCCTAATTCGATCGTATAGAGAATATAGCTTTTTGGACCCAATTATTATATTAAATTTCAATATTAATTTTAACGCATTTCTATCCCATACGATCAAACGGTAAATCCTAACAATACGAAATTTGGAATCCGATAATAATACGCTATTACGGACCAAATGGAATAGGTTTCGTCGAATTTCGAGACTGTGCCCTGGATCGCTATTTTAAAGCGCCGATTAAATTGACGATTTCCAAAATTTATGAAATCAATTGAAATTTCAATTTTAAAAATCTTACTAACTAAATTATAATCCCAAATCAAATATTTAAAACATTTAAATAGTTAAAATTAATCATCGAAAAATCCGGGTCGTTACATTCCTCCCCCTTTAAAAGATTTTCGTCCCCGAAATTCTAAGTTAGGAAAAATGCTTCAAACCCGTTACTTATTAAAACCCTACATAGTTAGAACTCGATATTCACTTTTCTAATCTTTTAATTCCACCCCAAAATAATTAGTTTTCAATTTTAATTCCAAAACCCTTTATTCCAATTTAAATTCGAAATCAAATTGTTGTTAACAAAAAAATTTCAAAATTTTTCCAACACCCAAAATTTTCGAATTTTTTTGGCAGAGTCTCCTTTGTACTGAGGACCTTTTGCAGTATGATAAGAGAGATAAATATATATACATCGACCCACATGGTTGGAAAACAAAATATATATGTCAATATTTATATTTTGCTGTATTTAATCCGAAAACGTACCTTTTTTGCATTTTAAGCATTATTAAGCGAGCAAGTTTACTTCATACGCAATTACGCATCCCAAATCTAGCTTGACATCCTCCGGGTACTTGTACTTACTCAATTTAAATATATAAGTACCAAAGTATGAAATTCATCAACATTTCACTTATTTAAATAGTAAAAACACATATACTTCATAACTCCATCATTCCAAACATATATTATAAGCAATTATAAGGTTTTGATACTAATTCAATCACTTTCAATCGATCCATATACTTTTTTATTCAATTCAAATAATTTACAACTCACTTTACATGTATTCAATTTATTTTTATACCAAACAAACTCATATCCATTCCAAATTGATTTAAAAATCAATTTTATTCGCTTCTATTCATTTATAGAATTTTGTTTACTTCGTTTGCATCAGACAACAAATTTTCTACGCAAATTCGACACTATTTATTTAATAAGATAACCTTTAAGCTTATAGCTATTTTAAGTTGACTCCAAATCAATTTAATTTCAATTTCGTTCCATTTCAAATTTATTCACGATCAATTCAGTTGAATTCCATTCATATTTACTTTCATCACATTCAAATTCATTTTACTAACTCGGAATCATTCCATGCTACTTCATTAATAACCATTTCACAAAGTTATTCGAGTCAAGCTTCCACCCAAAATATTAACTTAAGTTAATTCATATTTTATATTATTTCCACCTTATAACTTAAGTTTATTTTCATTTCAACCAACTTCCATTTCATTTACTAATTAATTAATTAATTAATTAGTTCATCAATCCACTTCAATTTTAATTCCATACTCGAATTCATTCTCGAATTTATTTAATTCTTATCCAATGCCACATTAAATTTATTTACACTTAAATTGAATTTATTTATAACTCAAGCCATTATATTTTAATCCAATCCCATTTTATTCGACCACATTTCCAATTATATTTAATTCGCTCAAGTTTCATATTTAATTTCAGTTCCAATTTCACGCCACAATCCAATTATTTACCTAAGTTACGCTCCATTTTTGTATCCTATATCAGATTTTTATTCTAAAAGTTTCTCTCTTAAATTCACTTGAGTTCAAATTCATTTTATAATTCAATTTTGGATCTAATTTCCTTCACCAAAATATCAAACCATTTTTATTTTGGGTTTTCTATTTCGCTTTTCAATTTTATAATTCACACAACTTATTTTTCACATTTCCATCGATCATATACTCGAATATATTCACATTTTTATTTTTAACTCAAGGTCAAAATTACTTTATAGCCTAAGTATACTCTTATCCTATTAATTCAAATTTTACAAGTTATACAAACTCATTTATTCATAATTTATATATTTCTCACTTAAATTTCATTTCATTCAAAAATTTACAACTAATGGTTATATAATTACTTTACCACTCACAATTTATATTTACTTCCATTCGATATTATTTCTAATCAAATTCAAATTTTATAACTTATAGTTATATAGTCACTTTGTAATTCACATTTACATATTTAATTCAACTCAATAAGGTTCAAATCCAATTCGCTTTTTATTTAATTTTCAATTCCTTTTAACCAACATTTTCAAAACCAAATTCGAGTTATTCATACTTAAACTAATTTCACTCCAAACGATTTTATTTTTTGTTCATTAAATTTAAATCACGTAAGAATTAAATTCCAATTTCAAATTTTCCCACTTTCATACTTATATTCATATAGCAATCTCACTATTCGAATTTATTATTGTCTCAATTTCTAATAAAATTATTTAACTTTCCTTATGTTAAATCCAGTTCACACAATTTATTTTAACTTAAGTAAAAATTTATTTCTCCAATTCAAATTCCATACTTTCCTTTCTTATTGAAATCATCCTCGCTTTATAAATTCATAACTCATTTCCGATGTTTTTTCCAACATTTATATTAAAATTCCAGAGTTCAAACACCCGGCATAATTTTCAAATCTCTTTGAAATCAAATATATATATATATATATATATATATATATATATATATCATACACTCTTTTTGGATTAACAAACCACTTCCTTCGAATTTCAAAATCAACCTAATTTTATCCAAAACAATTCCCTCGGAAGTTTCAAAACAACAATTATTTTCACCGAAAAATCTCCATATTAATTTACTACGGTAGCACTCTGTCACCTAGAAACTCGAAAATGAATACTAATGATGCAACCATCATCACCAGGATTATTATCCAACGACTGAAGTGAGTTCAGTGCTTCATCACTTCCAAAATCCATTTAAAACAATCTTCTTTCAAAAATATCTCCAAAATAATATTACTATTATTTATTTCAAAATACTTTGGAAACATTTCCAAAAATCTCCGGGATTTAATTTTCCAATTTTTGCTTTGAATCCATTTTTAGTTTTCAACTCACCTATATAATTCATTCTTATTCAATCCAATTTGGTTTTAATAAACCATTCCCAATTTTATAAACTTATTTTGGTTATAACATCCAAACACGTCAATTTATAATATAATAATTTTAGAAAATTGTTTCTTTTATATCAAAATGTAATTTGGGTAAAATTATTTCATTTATCCCCTTCAAAACCATACTGTGTTGAATTACTCTATTCAAGTGTTTAGAAACTCCTATCGATTTAGTGGCATCCCACTTTCGACTAGAATTTATATGCCACTCAACAGATTAGTCAACACAATATAAAACCGTTTTATATTCACTAACAAATACGCGCTCATATCAATTAATACTCTCAACACATTCTGGGGTGCTTCTGACCCTACCTCTAATGAGTAATCTCCACCAGAGCTAAAGTTCTCATTTAACCTTCAGCATTAGTGCCAAATGTAAAGGCCTGCAAATCCGTACCCCTTTGAGTCGACCATAATTCACATCAGTTCAACACAAATTGAACGAAAATACGAATCTTTAGGGGTGAAGAAGCAAAAATAGAAGAAAAAACAGAAAATAACAACATTACAGAATCTCATAATCACGGCAAAACAAATATAATAACAAATTTTAAATACAAGAACTCTACTGTTACTATACGTACCATTATCAGAGTACAATAGACAACAATCAATCTAGAAAGATTAATAACTTGTCCTCACATACATAGCATGCACAGCGGAAATATAAATCAAATACAAGAATACGTCACTGTCATCCATCTCGTCTCCTGAGCTTCATAGTATTCGATCCTGAATTTGCAATACTCGGTTTGACTCGAGCATTATAATAAAATAACACTCGAGTCAGTCTGGAAAATATTCGTGAGAAAACACACTCAATTAGAATTATTAACTTTTCTCAAAATCCTTTGAAAACAAAGGTATCACGTCAGACCACATCACAAATAAACACGATGAGTTTTTACCTTACGATAACCAAAAAAAAATTCGCCAAAATTGTCTAAAATTATAATAGTGTCTATAGAAAGTAAATAGTAAATAGCTGAAATGCTTGCATCTCACGTTTCAGCATAATTGGGCAAAATCAAAACCATACAGCGCTTACTGGAGAATGGATTCCACACGAATGACTGGGTCATTGGGGTACCGTCCATCACAGTACACCTCTAGAACAATGTACCGAGGACCTCGCCGGGATCCCCTGCTACACTAGACCGGCCTACCCCTAAACTGGATAGACCGAATATGTTACCACCTCGGGTGTTCCCACCGTTACCATCGAGCGCACCTTCTTTCATGCACAACCATATCCATAATATATTGGTTTTCTAGGACATCTAGAAAAGTGATAACATACCCTAATTGGGTGCGACCCACTTAGCCTTGATGCATCTCCCCTGTTTTAGTCATTCTCGGTTGATGAGGCTCGAGGCTAAGCATTACCTTTCAAGAAACAATTCTTCATAGAATGCTCATCGCCCTCCAATGACGATATTCTGATAGCATTCGTCGATACAAGTTGCCCGGGGTCTGGACAAACCGAATCACCACCTTCATCATTTTCACGGTATTTGTTCGTTACATTCAAACCAGATCGAAGTGGTTTTTGGATAATTAAATCCGATCACGGTCTCATTGAAACGATTAACGAAATTGGCCAATATTGATAATCGTTTATTTAACTATCAATAAAACGTCCATAAGCAGTCGCTATGCCTTATTATACATTTTTCCAAAATATTTATTTCAAACTATCTTTACAAGATATATCAATCCCTTCCAACATTTGAAAAAAATTCTAATACATGAAACTGTAACAGGATATTTCCAAACCATCTCAACACTTATAAATATTTTCAAATTACCATTTTTATACTTAGGAAAAACATTATAATCTTACTTTCCAAAACATCTCAATGTTAATTCTTTAGAGAATATTTCATAACTTATTCCAAAGTCTCCGGAAGCACTAATAAATTTCCTCTCCTCAAAATCATATCCATTCATAAGTCCCCATTTACGAATCTCGAGAGAATTTATAAAAAAAATTCCCATCACTTTAAAAACATTACACATATATAATAATTATTTAAAAGAATAATAATTTATTTTTAAAACTTGTTCAAATAATTATTTAATATATCGAATACACTTTTATAAACATTGATAACTCATATTTAGTTAAACAAACTGAACTTCTTAGGATTAAAAGTATATTTTTAAAACCTTAATAACCAATTTAACTTGTAAATTCCTCTCGATTTCCATCGCATCATTTCTATTCTGATTTCCTTAACCATTTCACTTTTCAAAAATAGTATCCACTATTTTTCTCATCCTATTTTACATACTCTAATATAAATTCACCCCATAAACTTATATTCCCAATTTATCATCCTGATATTGATTTCCATTATTTATAAACATTGTTTATAAATTTTATAACTCCTTTGAGTTTTACTTGTTTATTAAAACAATCTTATTTATAGAATTCCATTTTATAAATCCATTTCTTTATAAAGCTTATTTATAATTTCCAATCTATTTTTAATATCGACTTCAACTCTTTTTTATATTTTCAGAATATCATTTATAAATTCTTTTTATATAATTCATTTTTAAAAATCTGCATTTAATAATTCACAATAGTTAAGTATAATCAAAAATCAACATATTTTTCTAACTCAATTTCTTTAAAATAACCCCAATCCCAATATAAAGATTTTTATATCAAAAATTTACTTTATTCCTTCAATTTTAAAAATATGTTTATGGTATTTAAAGTATTATAATTCAGGCCAGTGCTACAATAGCATCCAAAAATTCCAATCGCTATAATAATCTATAATATATTATTCTACACAACCCATATATCACAATATATGAAATTAAATTCAACATTTTGAGGGATCTAGTTGTATCCCTCCAACCTGTTTTCCTGCATCCATAAATGTTAATACAACATAAAAATACCAATCCCACTTTGAGGTGGATATCGTGGTATATAGGGTCATCTGCTATTATGCGGGGTGCATAGGGTCTTATCCACTATAATGTGCGGGAATATCACTCCAAATACTAGTATATAATATAATATCATTCAGCTGATAATCAACCAAACATCCAGAATTAATTTTAATTTACTCACTTGATTTCTAGTTTGCCAACCATCTAATCGACTCCGAATAAATTCCAGGTTGTAGTTCATATCACTAAAATCCTATGTCTTTGCTTTATTTGATTATGACCTTGAAATAAATAGGTAAAAATATTTATTAGCTATCTAAATTTTAAATGCTTTATTAAGTAACTAATTGTATATTTAAATTTAATTACATATTTACCTCCACTATCTCCTCCAAATCGAAACCTCCATGTGATTTCCATCATCAACATAGAGTTCCCTTCCTTCCTAACATTCGCAACCGGTTCTACAACTAACAGGTCGCTGCACCCGCCTCACACTGAAGTTCACCTACGCCGTAGTCTTCCAGCAGTAATAGCACCCCCAGAATCGTTGCCTACAACGATGGTGCACACGCAGGAGATATGAAATCCAATTCGTGACTCCCCTCTTCCCTCTTCAACGCCGACCTCAAATCGACATCGCCTCCATATTCCTCGCGTACTAGCTTCCCTTAACCCATTAGCCGCATCGCCTGCTCATATGTGCACGCACGCGATGCTCTGCCAACGCCTACTCGAAACCCCAACCCAACATCACAGGCGACCCCTTTCAACTTGAAGCACCGCCATGCCATCGAGTCTACTCCCTTTCCCATCATAACTTCCTTCTCCAGCCACCATTTCCCATACGTGAAATTTTCAGTCGCGGCTTATATAATTTTTTTGTTATACTGCGGTTTTGATTTCGTTTTCGTTCCCCTTTCTTTTTTTTCTTTTTTTATTAGCAGCCGTGATCTTATCTCTGAATTGCTTCCGTTCGACTTTCCTTTGAACGAGATGAAGTAAAAAAATATCTTTTTTACACTTTCAAGTGAATTCGAATTCGCTTTTTTTAATTCTGATCGATTTCGATTTAGGAAGAAGAAAAGAAGGATGCTCGTGAATTTGAATTGAAAGAATGAAGAGGGACGTGACTTAAAATGTGAAGGAGAAGGCTAGAAGAAAATTAAATGCGACTTGATTTCCCTTTCTCGTGCTTGGAACAGAAAAGAAAGAAAGGAAACGTGATTTGAACGAGGTCGGCTGATAGCTGGAGTTGACCTTGTATAAAAAAATTATTTTCAACATGTCTTGATTGCATATTCCAAAATCCGGTACCACTATCGAGGCATGCTGCTTGGCGTTTATAATGTTATACCCCTATTTCGAATACAATGAAACAAGTTTTGAATTCTATTTCGATCGTATGGAGATGATAGCTTTATGAACCCAATTGATATATTAAATTTCGATATTAATTTCAACGTGTTTCTATCCCGTACGATCAAACGATAACTCCAAACACTACAAAATTTGGAATCCGATAATGATACACTATTACGGACCCAAAGGAACTAGTTTCACTGAATTCTGAGACTGTGCCTCGGATCGCTATTTTAACGCATCGATTAAATTGACGCTTTCTAAAATTTACGAAATTGTTTGAAATTTCAGTTTGAAAATCTTGCTAACTAAATTATAGTCCCAAATTCAATATTTAAACCATTTAAATACTCTAAATTAATCTTCGAAATATCCTAGTCTTTACAGGTTAAAATTGGTATTTTAAATTATTTGAAATCTCTTAAGTTATTATACTCGCGTTGTACAATTGATATGAGATGGAAAATCATGTAACATCTCTGAAGCTATTGCACTCATATTTTACAGGATATTGATTTGACTTACATAGCAACTTTTAGTTCTGACTCGAATGTATTGTTTTTCATTATGCTCGGGTCAGCATTAGTATTTCAATGTTTGAAGACGTTATTCCTTGGAGATGAAGATGAAGATTGGTGATCGTATTTATTATTATTTTTCCACTGTATTATTTGATATGTTCGCTCTGATTAATGTTGTAAAAAAATTTCTAAACAAATGTATGTTGTAAAACAGCTTCATGAACTGTTTTATTTGATTATTATATTTTGTCATTCCACTGCGAGATTTTATGTATTACTTTCCTTCTTTTCTCTTGTTTTCTCTGCTAAACCTTATTGATAATCCATCCTTTTAAATGGTTTGAGTCAGACATATGTGGTTTATTATCGACTTAAATTGTCAACATAGGTGGGCCATCACATTTGGTATCAGAACTAGGTTTAGTGTATACCTAAACCTGTGGGATAAGCTCATTGAGTTTATGTACGTATATGAGAGAGCGTATTTGGTAGCGATATAAAAAAGATTTTGAAATTAATAAATGAAATGAATTTAACCTGGATTATATATAGAATATAAAATAATTGATTCTATAAACTGATAAAATCGTTTGTGACTGTTTGATGATGATTGGATGTTATCTCTTTACCGGTTGATTGATTGATTGATATGATTGTGCATATTATCATTTACTGGTTAGTTAGTTGTTCTCGGCCAGTTTATGAGCATTTGACTTTTGTTGTTGACTTTCGAATAGTGTATAACCAGTTGTAAATAATTTACTTTTTCACACATAGGAAGGGTAGAAATTGTAATCTTTTAGGAATGTTGGAATGAACACCTTACGAATTAAGTTTCACAATTTGGCTATAGGGCGTTCGGCTACAATATTGGGTTGAAAATTGATTGTTCGATTAAAATTACTTATATTGACCCAAACAAAGAATTACGATCATTGAAATGAATATTATATAAGATGATGATACATACGGATATGATTTATGACTAAAAAAAAGAAATTCAAACTGGAAATTTAAGAGTTTGAATTCCGAGAGTTTTGAAATTGGTTTCTAAAATATTAAAAAAATATAGTGGTTTTGTTTGAAAGCATTTTCCGTACATAAATGTTTCAGAAAATGATTTCGAAAGAAATAAAGTGCAGAACTCACTTCTGGAAAATAATTTCGGTGATGATCGCGACATCATCGGCGTTCATTTTCGAGTTTCAAAGTGGCAGAGGCCACTTAGTAGCATTGCTACTCGAGTGTTTAATGAAACTAATTTGATTCAAATTACTGAAGTATGATTTTATATTCAGTCTATATATATATATATATATATATATATATATATATTTCAAATGATTGAAATAAAATCCGATGTTCAGTTCTTGAGTTTTTATTGAATAATATTCTGAACACGTGTATCCTATGCATTAGGATCGATCGATCGATTGATTGTGCATCTTATTGGGATGATTGATTGCTTGTTTCCAGTTTTGAATTGGAATTTTTTCCAACTATTTTGAAGGGTCGAACACTTCCAAATTGAGAATTAATTTTCAAAGCTAAGTATTTCGGAAAGTATATGAAGACTAGTTTTGGAAATTTTAAAGCAAAGACCTGTAGAAATTAAATAGGTTTTAAAATGCTAAATATTTTGATAATTGAATTAAAAAAGATTATTTTGTATTATATAAGTATGAAATTTGTTATTGAAATGTTTTGTATGAAAAGAGTTTTACAAAATGTTTTGAACATAGTAAATATTTACAAAAAGTTATGATTGGCAAATTGATTTTTAAGCAGTTCAAACTTTGTATAAATATGGAAAATAGTTTCAAAAAGTTTACAATGGAATTTGTTTTAAAAAACATTGTAAACCTAGTAAATGTTTTATAATAAAAGATTTTGAAAAGTATTTCTTTTGGAAAGAAATTTGATTTTATTTGAATTTGATATAAATGTAAAAATGAAGTTGTGGAAAAATATGGATTTAAAATTTAGGAAATTTTGAATTTGAATGATATATAATTGAAAAAAAAATTGATTGTTGAGGTCATATATGGTTTGAAACCGAACTGATATTTGAAAATGGATTGATTTCGAAGAAATTTGACTCTATATAAATATCAGATTTAGAAGTTTTCAATTCTTTTATGAATATGGTATAAGTGTGAAGTTGTTTCAAAAACCGTTGATTTTGGAAGGTATTCAATATGAAAAGCGATAACCTTATATATAACGGATTTATATAAGAATGATATGATATATTCGAGACTATTGATTTGAAAAGTACAATCTTATATATAATGGAATTTATACAAGTGTGATATTTGAATTATGATTTTGAAAAGGGTGCTATGTATATTATGATACATTTCAAAATTAAAGATATAGGAAGTACCCTCTACGAAATTCGGTAATCCACTTTGTGGGTTCATTCTATTTATTTTATTTTTGGTTGTTCAAACATAAACTCATGAGTTCCTTTGAATTCCATGGCATAACCTATGGTCTTATGATTTAGATCGTAGTGTAAATCGAGGGTAGATATTACCTACAGTACAAATGGATTCTGCTGGGATAGCGACGTAACCATTACGTACTACAATCTGCGATGTTATTTTTTTAGATCGTAGTGTAAATCGAGGGTAGAGATTACCTCCAATACAAATGGATCCTGCTGGGATAGTGATGTAACGATTGCATACTGCGATCTGTGGTGTTCGAGCGGTACTTTTCATAACTGTGTTTAAGTATTTTGACTGGACGTTGAAACCTGTCTACTAAGTACTTGGAGATTTCTAGTCTTGTGCCCGATCAACGTACGACCAGAGTGTGTAAGAACGAGGATAAACTTGCTAAAACATTGAGTTATAAAAGTATTTTGATAAAAGTATTTTAAAAAGGATATTTTGATATTTTTTTATCTTTTCTAAATACTATAAAATGTTAAAAGTTTGTTTATTTATGTATGACATGGTTTAAAAGTTAATTATCAATGTTGTAAATATTGTGAGAAGTTATTAATTCAATAAAACATAGTTAAAGTTAATGATTATTGATTTATTAATAATGTATGAAAAGAACTAATAAATTTGTGAATAATGAATTTAAGGTTTTGAATAGCTCCTTTCTAAATATAAGTAATGATGTGTTAAAGAAACTAGTAGAATAAAATACATAAGTTGTGCGTAGATCATTTTATTTGCACAATGGTTCTTATCCGGATTCGAATACATGATTTGTGGTAATTCTCACCTATCCGAATTAGAATTTTTTGCTCGATTCTTGATGGTGAACATTTGATACGAATTTTTGATATGAATTTGATGTTTTCTATCATAGTTTATGGCTATGCAAGGAGAGCGAAGAATTCTAATGAAGGAGCCAGATCAGAGGCCGCACTAGAGTGGTCGGGTTATCAATACTAGTTCGAAAGTGGAATTTGTGTATTCAAGCAAGTGATCAGAATTGATACTGTGTACAAATGATATATGTACATCATACGAACTTTAAAAATAAAATGTTGGGGTATGATTGTTGCTTCTGATTGTTATACTATTTTGGTTGCGTGTGATTGTTACATTCCATTAGACTTGCATGTAGTAGTGCATCATAATTATTAGTTGTGTTACATTGCTTTATTGCATATGATTGTTGTATTATGTTATTAGTGTTTTTGATAGAATAATTAATATATTGCCCTTTTATCATGTTTAATTCTCCTTAATTATGTAAGTAAGATACAGGTTTATGGAAGCAATAGTTGTTGCTTTTGGTTTCATAAACTAAGTTGTTGCCCGACAATGTAACAACTCATATTTTCAATAACTAAAAATAGTTAATTTAATAAGGTTCTGTGATTTAATGTTGGAAGAAATAAAATTTGTGATTTAATAAAAAGAATATAATTGGAATGAAATACAATAGTATTAATTTCAAGTAATTGATAACTGTTTTAAATGTAATTCCAATTAATTAAAATGATTAAAAGGTTATAATTGGTTATAGATTGTAAATTAATTGTAATAATGTGTGTATTAATTGATAAATTGGATTACAAGCATAATTGATAATTTAAATGTGTACAAATTAATGAAATAGTATGTAATTAATTGTAATTGATAAAGGTAGTGTTATGGTAGTAGTTATGACATTTGTGTAGACAACAAACTTACAAATGTTATTAAATTAAGAAAAGATAACAATTGTCATTTGTTACCTATTTATTTAATCTGTTGAATTTAATTGGAAATAAATTGCAAAAAAAATGTAATTAAATATTGCGTTAACGAAAATTAAGATGATAATTATAGAATAGGTGTAATAATAATGCGTAACCCAATGTTAATTTTATTCATAATACGACAATTGATTGAATAAAAAGACCGAAATCGAATTAAATCAATTTATGGGAATTAAAAATATAATTAATTGGATTTTTTATCACGGTAGAAATTGAGCAGTGTAATTAGTGCAATATTTAACACTAAGTTGATGTGTAAATTTGTTTTAAATTATTGTCATCGTCTAATTAATCAAAAACGATGAAATTTCTTTATTTATAAGTATTGAATTAAAAAGTGATTTAATTAATTTAATATTAACTTAAATTAACGTGAAAATAGCCATTTTGGTCACTGTCTCGGATTTCGACGAAACCAGTTTCATTGGATCCGTAACGGTGAATTATTGTAAGATTTTAGTTTTATAGTGATGAACTTGTCGTTAGATCGTACAAACTCGAAACGCGTAGAAACCAATTTAATTAAATTAAATTTAAATCAATTTGAAATAAGCTCATTTAAAGCTGACCTCTTCATAAGTTGGAATTAGGACTTCAAACCTGTTCCATTGAGTTTACAAATATCGAAAACATTTATTTTGATATATGGGATGACCCATTTTCATGTCGGAAGTGAAACGGGCATTTGGGGTCATTATTTTCGTTCGTACCGATTCAACATGTGTTTATTCTCTTATCGGGCCTTGTTGATATAAAGTGTTCTGTTCTAACCCTAGTAGCCTTTCATTTCTCATTACTGTATGTACATCCACTTCTGTCTGTTCCTCCTTCTCAAATGGAAGAAACCAAAATTTCTATATTCAACTGCAAATCAAAATCAATTTAAAAAATCAAACTCCTCCAAACCATATCAAATTATATACCTGAAGCTCTCAACGAGCGCAACCTAGATATGTAATTCGTTTTTCCATTGAATACACTATTTGATTAGAAATTGAGGTTGAACCTCAGCCGTTCATATTAGGGTTCTAATTATTCAACGACGGATCTTCGTCCTGGAGTCGATCGGATGATGCGGTATTGTCGAGGGGAAAGTGCAGCACCCATCCAGGGCATTTGCTTCACCCAGAGTGCCTGGGTTCACCGTGGTGGGCCTGACGACATGGCGGCGGTGCTGGTTGAATGGGGAGGTCGCAGGGGGTCTCATGGCCATCATTGGAGGCGCCTCGGCCTAAGGAAGCGATCAGCGGCATCAAATCTTGATGAACGTGGTCGTGGTGGTGGCAAATCGTAGCTAGAGGTCGGCGGCTGGGTTGCGTTGCGTTCAAAGTATTATGCGTTAGGGTTTGAGTGAGATAAAAGAAGGTTAATGTGGATGAAGTGTACAGGTGACGTGTTTTGCCTTCTTTTTTTTATTTTATGTAAATTTGAATTTTCAGACGTTCTAACTCATATAACTTTTACGTAAAAGGTCTGATTCACGCGCGGTTTGCTCCACTGGGATCATATCAAAATTCCGGACATTTTGACGTTGGTTTGGACGAATTCTAAGACTGTTGATTTTTGGGTCTTATTTTGGATTTCAAACTGATTTGAAATTAAAGGTGAGTGTTTGAACCCACTCACAATTGCTAAATTATCTTATGTTAGTTAAATTAAATTTATAATGTGGTTTGAAATTAATTGATTGATGTTTGGTATGTTTAAATTGTCATTCTAGTGAAATCTGACTTTTATTGTATTTAATTATCGTTTAATTTAATATTAAATTTAATTATCAATTTAATGCCTTTTAATGATAATCAGTTATCTATTGATGTTTATTGGTTGATTTGGATGATGATTGTGATTGATATTTGATTGTGGATATTGGATGACTGGATGTTGTATTTTTATATTGTTATAACACTGCAAGTTTCTTATGGATTGAAATGATACATACCCGAATGATATATAGATTAGGAAAATCACCATGGATTGAAATGATAAACTGGAACGATTTTATGAACTTAAAATGTTAGTTTAGGAGTGCGGGTTGAAATGGTATATACCCTTAAATTTTTAAACTACGCGTTGAAATGATAAATATCTGTATCACTTGACCATAGTGTAAGGAATTATATATGGACACCGAATTAGTTAAATTAAAAAAAATTAAATCCTTCAATTTCGAATTTAGATAAATGATATTTTGAAGAAAACTTGTGACGACCCGCCCTTCTACTCCCAGAAAGACGTATCATCATTAAGAAAGAAATGGATAGAAATAGAAAAGAATAGAAAAGAAAGAACAACAACACCAGAATTCTTACAGCGGAATGGAACAAAATATAATATATCACATAACTATTACATAGTTTTACATATATCAGAGTTATACAATTATATACATGACAGTCATATATACATCAGTCACTATATACACCAGATACAACATACACCAACTAACACAGCGGAACTACATAGATATCTACATACGTCTGGAACTCCTGCTCCAAGCTCCTCCAGAAATCAAAGTCCAAAACTTATCACTTGGCTACTCATAAAAATTTTAGTACCCAAGAGTTTATGAAAAACAAAATATAAACTCTGGGTCAGACATGAGTCTGGTATGAGTAAACGGTTTAAAGTTGTTTAACTTTGAAAAACATTTGAAATAAAGGTATCACGTAGGACTCCCCACAAATAAATACGGGTAAGTTTTTACCTTACGCTAACCAAAACATTTTGTAGGAAATCCACTGATATTATAATAGTGTCTAAGGTTTTCAAGTAAATTGAAAATAGCCGAAATTGTTACATCTATTAAATCCTAGCTACTAGCCATAAAAGTGGGTAATACAAACCAAAACCGTAGGGTCTCGTATGGAAAATGGGTTTCCAACAATGGCAGGGCCACTGGGGTACCGCCCGTCACAGTACGGGGCCTAGATCACCGTACTGAGGAGCCACCCTAACTCCTCTGCAACACAAGGCCGGAACCATTCCTTACTGAACAGTCTCGAACAAGATAACCCCGTGGTTGTAGTTAGCAACCGCCCATACAGCCGAAATAAAAAGGGACATCTAAACAGGGGTATATCTCGTCTTGCTTGGGTATGACCCACCTAAGCTTGCTGCACCTCCCATGTTTTAGCCATTCCCAGTTGATGTGGCTTGAGGCTGCGATTACATTTATAGAACATATATCTTAGAATGCTCATTGTCCGCCTGACGATATGCTGAAAGCATTCAATCCATACAAGTTCGTTCCGAGTTCAAACGAAACCGAAGGCATTATTTCGTTACACTCACTTTGGAATCACCCTCAGAGTCAACGATAATAACCATTGCATTCTGAAAACACCATCTCGATCTTCACTTCAGAATTCACGACCTAACGTTTAATTTGGATCGCTGTGGTTTTTGGATAATCATAAATGACACTCGATCCCAGTCTCATCGAAATCCAAACGCCATTTTAAAGGCCAAGTTGTCTAATTGACTTAAACAGATTTCTTCAATAATTGAATTCACATAGCATTTATCATAGATAAATCATACACGGTCATCATAGATATATCCCAGCATATCACAGAACATCACAGAATTATCATCAAATAAATATCAAAAATCAGATATTCTACATAACAATCCATAAGCAATCATCTTAAATTCTCATTTGTAATTATTCAATTTAAATTAATTACATCAAAATTAATTACGTAACCCTGTTTAATTGATCATTAATTATCAATTAGTTACTTATTCCATTTCAAATTATTTAATTAATAAATCATTTCTTAATCAATTATTAAGTCTTAGTTACTTAATTATTTTATTTCACACTATTTAATTAATTACTTCTTAATCAATTTATTTAACTTTAATTAACCATTTCTTAATCATTAATTAATAAATCTTAATTATTAATAAATAAAACTTAATTACCTATTTATTAACTGCTAATTACTTAATTAATCATTTATTAATTCTTAATTAAATTCCTTAATTAATTAACTATTCATCATTCATTAATTAACTTAAGTAGTTAATTACACATTTATCAATCACTTAAACATTCATTAATCTCTAATTACAATTATACTTTAATTATTTTTAATTACTTAACTACTAATTATTGATTAATTTACTTAAGTAGTTAATTACTATTTATTTATCACTTAATAGTCACGTAATCCAAACTCTAATTAAAATTAAAATGTTAATCATTCTTAATTTCTTTCTAAAAATAATTAACATTAATTATTCAACTTAATTAACCTTTAAAAGAAATTTTCTTTAAATTTTGAAAATCAAATTACTACTAACTGCAAACTTAAATGTTAATCAGTTTCAAATTTAACATAAAGTAATTATTTAATTAAAGTAATAATTAAGAGATTAAACAATTTAAAGTTTAATTAAATAATTAAAAACTTGTGTTAAAGTTTCAACTTAATTTGTTAAACACTTACTAAGTCGACAAATGTTTACCTTGTTGAAACATACCTTTATTAAGTTACAATGCTTAAATTTTGGTTGAGAACACTTAACTTCATCATCATTTTTATTAAATACTGCAGTTAGAAGAAACCCGAGCTATTCCTGCCAAAACTCGAGTATAACTCTGAGTTAATCATCCAGTTCCCCGAGTCTTCCCCCTGTACGCTACTCTCTTCTTCTCTTTCTTTCTTTTTTTTCTGGAATTTAAGTTTTTTTTTAACTAAGTTAATTAGCATCAGGATTTACTCATGCTCACGAACTAAAACCCCGAACCTTCCACCATTTTTACTCGAGCACGACTCTAGTCACGCACCCTCACGGCATTGACACCCATCACCGCTGTCGTGCACGTGCACGGCGGCGCGACCCAACTTGGCAATCACCAATGTTGCATGCAAGTCCCAAATCACACGAATAAACGAAAATCAAACTCGAATTACTGCAAAGAAATTCGAATCGAAAATTAGCAGTTCCATAGAAAAAACTGCAAACACGACCTTCAGCAAAAATGCCTCGTGATCGTCACTCCGACCACAAGAGAAGCTCGAATCTCATCCACACCACCACGACACGATAAGCTTCCTCCCTCTTGAATCTCATGACACTCGATCAAACATAGATGACAAACACCCCTCGATTACAGTCATGTTCAAAAGCTTGAGTCAAAACCCTAAAATGATCTTGCTTCTTAAATTTACTCAATGGAAAAATTATTGCATATTTTTCTCGAGATCACATTCATTTACACTTGCTTCAATTCCAGTTTCAATATTTATTATTGATTCAAACACTAGAAATTGAAACAAATACAATTTTTGTTCAACCACAAACTGCTCTTCGAATATCAACTAAAATTCTTCGTTTTTGTTATAAAAATCATAACTTGCGGTAATAATTCAAGATATCAACTTGAATTAATAGTTTATAACAAACAAATTTATCAATTTACTGTTTGATTACCTATAAACAAAGTTTTTTCTAGTATTTTACTAACATATTAAATAAACTTTAAAAATAATCTTATTTGAAGTTTTAACATCTTGTTTGTTGAGAAATCAAAGCTTATCAATGATTTAAATAAGAATAACATGAGTTTTGAACAAAATATGCAATCTGTAACAAATTCCAAAGAAACACAGAGCACCTCAAAATCATATGCAAACTGAAGCATATACAAACCAGTTTATCTATGAAGTTTGGACTATTTTAATTAACTTAAAATTTTTTTAAAAAATGTTTACTTGCCTGTAAGATTTTGTTGAACAGAGGATAATTTCTGTCTTATGAAAGCTGCAGTTGAAACTATTTTTAATCTCTGTTTGTTGCATTAAAATGGAGTTTAAGCTTTAAATGAAGATGTTTGCTATATTTTTGTCACTGGTTTCCTATGGTTTACTGAATGAACTTAAGACAGGATGGTGAACACAATATATATAGAAGATAATAGTTATAATATGGGAAGATAGTAACTGGACGACCATTTTCTTTATTTTGTTTTGATGTGAACAGGTTTTCTTATTTTTGTTTTACTTTGACCAGATCTTGTTACTGAAGAGTAAAGATTTGTAATGTTTTAAATTGACAAAATATTGAGCTGAAATGAAAGCAATTAAATGCTTGTTGCTTAATATGTTTACATACATATTAAAATGTTTACTATGTATAGATATTTTGTATAAATTTATATACTTTGCAGGTAGATGTTCTTATGTGTGAAGACATTGTGTAAAGATCTTTGTTTGGTATGTAAATATTTATTTTGTTATCTTCTCATGTACATATTTGTCTAGTTTAGCTTTATAGATTTAGTCTTGAATGAAGATAATTATCTAAATATTTGTTTTGTTATTTACTTCCAGTTTAAATAATGTACAGCATATGTTTGTGTTTATTTTTACATTACATTTGGCTCTATTTTACTTTATACTTTGTATTTATTTAATTCTGATTTTTATTTTCATTTTTATTTTGTATTTTAGCCAGCAACATTTAAATTATATTTCATAAGTTACTTACTTATTTATATTTATATTTCATATTTAATTATCAATATTTAAATTATGTTTATATGATTTACTTATATTTTATACTTATATTTATTTGTATTTTATTTAAATTATATACATAAGTTTGACTTATTTTTCACATTCATATTTTATATTGTTAGAATTTGGTTTTATTTTAAACATTATCATCCATATATATGTATTTATTTATCAATTGTTAATAAGGTAAAGTATTTTAATTCAATTATATAAGACAAATTTTATTATAAATATTATCAAGAGATTTTATTTTAAATTCCAGAGTCCAATTTCCTTTTTAAAATACAAATTTATATAAACAATTGGCAATTATTTCTACAAGATTTATTCATATTTAGAATAATCAGTGTACATTTTATTTAATTAGATTAAATATTTACTAAAATAACAGGGCTAAAAAACCAGGGTCGTAACAAAACTTGATTTTATATAAACTGTATGATTTTCGAAAATCCGAGTGTTAAATGTTGAAATTGGAATTGGTTTAAATCGAAATTTTGGAGTTGAATTTGAAGTATAAACGACATTGATCGAAATTAAGTTATTGAAATGTTGGAATGGAAGAAATGGTTAATTATGGTGTTAATTTCAAAAAATTTATTATCTCAATATAAACTGTAAATGTTCTTTTAAATTCAAATTTTAAGATTTTCAACTATTAAATAAGTTAATCTATTTTAAGCCAACTTAGTCAATTTAAATTATTTAATTTATCTCAATCTAAGTTAACCTATTTTAAACTAATCAACCTATTTAACTATCTTAATCTATTTTAATATATTTTAATCTATTTTAAATAATTTAAACTTTATTAAACGATATTAGACTATTTTAATTTATTAAAAACTATTTTAATTTATTTTAAACCATTTTCTTTATTTTAATTCTATTTAATCTATTATAAATTCATTTAATCTATTTTAAAACTAATTAATCCATAATGAACCTATTTAATCTATTTTAACCATTTAAACTATTTTAAATCTATTTAAAGTATTTTAATCTATTTTAAATTTATTTAATATATTTCAAACCTATATAACCTAATTTATATCTATTTAAAACTATGTTAGATAATTAAACTATTTTAAATTATCTAAACTATTTTCTTTACTTCAGGTTGTGTAAAGTGGAAGTTTTATATTTGAATCATTGATTTAAAGTAGAATACGATTATATGATGTTGTAACATAAGTGGGGATTTAAGTGACATATTTGGAATATGATGATTTTAAATAAGGATTTAATCTATTTTTGGAAATACGAATTCGAAAGTGATATGATTTTAAATGTGATAAAATTTCGGAAGTAAATGTGATTTCGAAAATGATATGGCTTTGAGAATATGATATTTTGATATCAATTATGAATTAGTTTTGAAAACGCAAAAGAACCATCCAATGTAGAATAAGTGTTTGGTTGTTAAAGAGACCGGGATCAGATATTGTCATACGCTCTGCCAATATTGAAAACCACTTTAATAACTGTGTACGTGGTGGAGATTCCAGAAACGAAGTAGGATGGTTTGGCAAACGATTTAGTATGAGATATTTACGTGACCCTAACTCCAGTAAGTCAGCTTAGATGTAACTAAAACAGGAGCCATGGCGGGCCAAGTGAGGTCATTCCTCCTATCGGGCACACTTCTTCGATATAATTCTATTACTTTGTGATTGATTTAGTGGACACCCCTTGATTTTGATTATGGGAGTGTGTTTCAAGGTGAGCGATAGTAGCTGCTATGTGTTACCACCAGTCTGGATCCGCAATTGGCATATCTACCCTGGCATTGCCTCCAGTGCCGTGTTCACATGCCCTATCGTGCCTTCTATGAGTTTGTTTTATACCATTCATATGGAGTGCCCTCTGGGTAAACCTCACGGAGGAGCGTATGGTACCGTATAGACTATGGAAAAATATAAAATGTATTAAGGGGGATATGGGTAATGCCCTAACGCTATTTTGATACTTTACTTTACTGTAGACACTATTATAATAGCGTAGTGTACTACATAGTAGATAGTTTAACGGATCCTTAGGAGCTGAAATCCCGAACATCTCTTAAGTTATGCACTCACGTTAGACACTGGATAGGAGATGTCAAACCCCATAAACATCTCTAGCGCTGTTACATTCATATTTATTTACTGTTGATTTAACTTACATAAGATCTTTTAGTTCTAACTCGAGTGTTTTACCCTTTCAATTCGCTCGGGTCAGTCTAAGCTTTTTGGTTTATCGAAGACTGCTTTCTGGTGGACGATGATGAAAATTTTATACTATTATTATTTATAATATTTATTCCACCGCATCATGTTGTTCCACTGCATTTATTTATTATTTATTCTTGTTGTATGTAACTCTGATCTGTATTATAAAAGTATAATCAATGTTATTTGCAAACAGCTTCATGAACTGTTTATTTGATTATTATATTTTATCATTCTGCTACAAGATTCTGTATTTGTTTTCTTTCATCCTTTGCTTTTTCTTATTTACTCCATAACAATCTGCACTTTTGAATGGTTTGAGTCTGACATGTGTGGTTTGTCATCGATTTAAACAATCCAAAAAAGGCGGGTCGTTACGGTTGGTATCAGAGCCAGGTTTAGCGATAACTTAGCTTTATGGGGTCTGACTCATATAAACAGAGTAGTAATACCCTAGAATGAGTCGTTGATTGTATATATGAGAGAGCATATTTTTTAGTGTTATAAAAGGTTTTGTATTGTGTTAATTTGTTCCATTTAGTATTTATAAATTCTGGTCGATACATAGGATGTTATGGCATCGATATGAATTTCTAAACACTTAATAGGATAGACCGACACAATATCGTTTTGAAATATAGGTATATGAAATAATTTTTCCTATTATATATTTTGTATATAAAGTAATAAATTTTATAAATGATATAGTTGGATGTAATATGTTGCTTGTTAGGTAGAGAAATTTTATAAATACTGATTGCAAAATAGGATTTACAAGTAAAGTAAATATAAATTGAAATTTGAGAATTTAAGTTCCGTGAGTTTGAAAATTTATTTCAAATAATGATTTTGGAATATTATAATAATATTACTTAGAAGTATTTTCTGATACATATTTCAATATGGTTTGAAAGAAAGTTTTTATAGAAATTTTGGAAAGAAATAAGTTCTGTACTCCCCTCTTTGTTGTTGGAAAATAATTTCGGTGAAGAGTACACGCATCATCGACGTTTATTTTCGAGTTTCAAAGTGGAAAGACAGTTGTAGTAGTCTTATTACACCTTGTTTTGATAAACAAATCTTAAATTTTGATTTTAAATATGATTTGATCTAAAAAGGGTTATGAGTATATATATTATTTTAAAATGATTTGGAAATATAGGCCGGAGTTAGTCTTAAACCTTCTGATAATTAGTAGCTTTCAGATAATGTAATAAAATGAAATCTTAACTATTTTAATGTTTGGAAGCTGCTAAGATGTGAAATAAGGAATTAAATGTTAAGAGATTAATGGAATATAAAGAAATTAAACAGCTACCATAAAAGTGGGATACATAATATAATTACATTCACACACACAAGTCGTAAAATGCAGTCCTCTCAAGATTTTCGGCCGGAATCTTCATCGTTCTCTCAAGATTTTCGACTGAAATCCTCATTGTCTTCTAAAACTTCTAATCTCTTCAATCGCAGTTTTTTCTCTGTACATATGCTCAAGCCATTAAGATTCAGTCTTCATCTTAATATCAAGGATCGACTTATCGTAAATCTAATATGAAATGGATTGATTCCAGAAAGGGAAGGAATTATTGGTTCAGATGTGGGGATTTCAATCACTTTGCAAATAAATGTTGCGACCCAGTTAGATGTTTCTCTTGTGGTAAATTTGGGCACAAGATTAAGGATTGTGTGATGAAATCAAATCCTTCTAAGGCTAATTCGAATTTGACTAATTATGGATTCCAATTCATTTTGAAATTATTGATGGTGAAAGGAGTTTTACATGATCATCTCTGGTATAAGAAAGATGTTGGAATTAAATATCTGGACGAACTATTGTATCACTTTAACATCATTAATGAGCCGAACATAGGTAAGGGCTACATAGAAAGATTTGGTAACCCAGAGGAATACTTTGGTTAATCTGAAATTGGAGAAGTTAAAGAACATTTTCAATCCAAAGATCCCAATAATCGAAAATAGGGAAACTCGATACCAAAATTGGTTAATCACGGTTTTCAATTTGCTCTGAAATTATTGATGTTAAGGGGTATTTTGACTGATCATCCCTGGCTCAAAAAAGATGAAGGAATAATCTATCTCAATGAACTTTTTTTATCACTTTGGCATCATTAACGAGCCGAATATTGGCAAAGGGTACATTGAAAGATCTTGTAGACCTATAGAATTCGTTGGCCAATCTGAAGACTTGAATAAAAAGTCAGTTCCTCCAGAGGTTATTATTGTTGATTCGATTATCCCTAAATTTCTTGTTGTTAAAGAAGTAAATCTGGGTTTCGACCCCATTCTTCTTGATCCTGCTTTTCTTTATGTATAACCAGTCTTGTTTAATATCATCTTCGAATGGATGCGAAAATGTTGAAGAACAGGGCCATGTATTCACCTCTGTTTGTGGGAAAAATCGTAAAACCAAACATCGTGTACAGGATAACTTCGAGATAACTATCTCTAACAAATTTGATTGCCTTTCTTCGAGATCAGATGTTGATTATTTTTTGATAGTCTAGATGGTGATGGTGATCTGTTGAATTTTTTAGAGCATATTGTTCCCGAACAATCGATTATTTCGAGAGATTGTATTTCAATATCTGATTACAGTGATGATGTAAATTATCTTAATAGCAGCTTTTTGAGTTACTATGATGGATTGGTTTGATGATCTAGGAGTTGTGGTTTTTGAATTAATGGAGCAGGATTCAATCGTTCTAGGTAGCAACAGCTCTGGGGATCAAAAGATCTATGTCATTAGGAGTTTTGTAGCAAATTCGAAGTCTGATGATTCATTAAATTTTGTGCGATACAATCATCAACAATAGTAAATATATCAGAAAATTCAAGAAGATTTATTATCTGTTAGTTACTCATATTTGGAAAATGTTGATAATAGCAGTTATTTGTGTAAATCAAAAACATATTCGGAATTTGCTTTGGTCAAAGATGATATGTTGGAATGGAATTATGGATCTATAGTAGTTGAAGACTTTTTGAAGATGAGGCGTTCGTTCATTTAGATAAATTGCTGGAGGTTAGGGATGACAAGAAAATGTCAACACTAATATCTTCAACTGATATGCACACATGCACCGTGGATATGCACACCAGTCTTCGTGCGTCCATGGTGGATTTTGGTGAAAATAATCAGCGATTCCATTCAGAGGAATTGTCTGAGAATAAAGCTGATAACGGATTGCTTTGCTTTATTCTAGTTTCATGCCTCTCTACATCGAGAAAAGCAAACATAGACCAGTTATCTTTGGGCATTTCATCAGATAGGTCGGCATGAGTTGATTCAGAACTTGCACCAGGAGATAGTGGTATCTCTTTGAGCACTTGTGTGGTAAGAAGGAACAATACAGCTAAGGTTTTGGATTCATCGTTGAAAAAAGAAAAGTGTAAGATAACAGTAGATTCTAGTGGATCCGTTCATCGAAGTGCTAGGATTCACAACTGTCGACCACAGTCTATGGGTGAGTTACTTGGTTCGAGTGCCACGTGTGGCACTACAAATCCAGGCTCAGATATGAGTTCTATTTTGGGTAGCACATAATCTACTTATGCATTAGGCAGTCTTTCATCTGCTGAGTTTAGTCAGCTTGCTCGTGATACATCTTTTATTTTTTCTGATGCTAAGGTTGATAGGGAGTATATTAGACGTAAGGAATTAGAGAGGGCTAGTTCAGTTAGTTTATGAGGATGATTAGCTGGAACATTAGAGGTTTGAATGATTAAATAAGTGTGATAAGGTTAGAGCGTTCTTTAAAGACTATTCTATTGACATTGCTTTACTTCAAGAAACTAAAATTAATTTACCTGACATTCATTTTTTTAGAAGATTAGGCGGTTATCACTTTAGAAAATTGGTTTTTCTACCTTCCGTGGGTTCTTCAGGGAGTTTAATGATAGGGTGGAGTGATAATTATTTTAAATTGATTCAATGTATTATTAAGTAGCGTTCTCTTCATATTATACTTATTAATCTTTTTGATAACTCTTTTTTAAATATTTCTAATGTATATGGGCCTAATTCAAAAATTAATCGAAAAATTTTATGGAAAGAAAACCTAGAATTTAGATCCTAAGCTCCGGGTTCTTGGATTATGGGGGGTGATCCTAATGTTACGCACTTCATAGGTGAGAGTTCTCCTATAGAAGGGGATTATTCTGCTATGGAGGAATTCGATCAATTTATTATTAATTCTAATTTGATTGAGATCTCTCTTCCAAATAGAGAGTTTACATGGAGTAATGCATGGGAGTCTCCATCTTTGGCTCTCCTTGATAGATTTTTTGTTAGTATGAGATTGAAGATAAATTTCCAATCTATAGAGTCTCTGGTTTACCTTACACGTACTCTGATCATTGTCCTATTATCCTCACCTGTGAGCATCACAGAGTTATTATTAATAATTTTAAATTTGAAAATATGTGGCTTTTGGAATCTAACTTTGTGAACTTAATTAATGGTAAATGGATTTCATTGAGTTACCATAATATTAGAAATAAGGAAAATTCTGCAAAATCTTTTGTTTCAAAACTTAGAGACCTTAGGATTTTTCTTAAAAATTGGAACAAAAATGTTTTTGGTAATATAAAAATCAAAAAAGATAATATTCTTAATGAGATGCTTAAAATTAATAAGATAGAAGAATCTAGACAACTAAATTTAGGTGAAGGTAATAGTCTCGCCAATTTAAAAACGAACTAAATTCAATTTTAGAAAAGGAGGAGGTTATGTGGAAGCAGAGATCCAGAATCCAATGGATCAACGAAGTAGATAATAATACTAATTTTTTTCATAATATAGCTAATGGTAGAAAATGTAGTAATACAATTAACTCTATTATTGTTAACAATAAAGAGTTAGTTGATCAAAGAGATCTTAACAAAGCTTTTACAAACTATTATAAGGATATTTTTGGCGCTAGAATCAAAGTTAAATGGAAAGATCTGTATCCAACCCATTCTATTGTTGATTTATCTGAGCTAGATAATCCTTTTACTATAGAGGAAATTAGAAAAGCTATTAATGACTTGCCATATGATAAATCCCCGTGCCCTCATGGGTTTCCAATATTGTTTTATAAAACTTTTTAGGACGTTTTAAAACTTGATTTAATTAATATGTTTAATGATTTTTATAATTGTAATTTGCAATTAGGGAGATTTAATTATGCAAATGTTAGTTTGTTACACAAAAAAGTAAGAGATAAAACCTGAAAGATTTTAGACCTATATCTTTCATAACTGTCCAGTTAAAATCATTTCTAAAGTTCTAGCTAATAGACTTAGTATAAGAATGAATGATTTAATTGATTGTTCACAATCGGCTTTTATTAAAAGGAGAAATATCACCGATGGGGTGACAGTTGTTCAGAATATATTAATCACTGTTGTAAGAATAACATAACTTGTGCGATTTTAAAACTGGATTTTGCAAAAGCTTTTGATTCAGTAGATTGGGATTTTCTTGTAGATATCTTTCATGCTAGAGGTTTTGGTCATAAATGGATCAGTTGGATTATGAATTTTCTTAGAACAGTAACTCTAGTATTATGGTCAACGGTATTTTAGGTAATAAGATTCAATCTAAGAGGGGTTTAAGGCAAGGGGATCCTTTATCGCCTTTATTATTTAACTTAGCCGCTAATGTTTTTTGCTAAGATTATTAAAAGAGTAGTGAATAATGGGTCTCTAGGGAATGTAGACAATGACATATCGCGTAATGGTATATCGGTTCTCCAATTTGCAGATGATACCTTGCTTTTTTCTTCTCATTTACCTTGACACATTATTACCCTTAAGTTCATTTTATATAGTTTTGAAATTTTATCAGGTTTAAAAATAATTTTGACAAAAGTTCAGTTTTTGTTTTAAATGATTTTGAAAAAGTTGAAAACTTAATTGCTAATACTCTAAATTGCAAAACTATGTACTTTCCTTTTGAATATCTAGGTTTTGTGATTAAACCTACCAAACTCAAACATGAGGATTGGCTTATTATCATTGATAAAATCAAAAATAAGATAACTAATTGGAATGGGAGATTTATATCTAGAGCAGGTAGACTAGTCTTAATAAATGCGGTTTTATTAGCCCTTTCGATTTATTGGATTCCCATGCATCTGTTTTCAGATTAGGTTATGATAAATTGATAAAATTAGAAGAGATTTCTCATGAAGTGGGGAAAATCTTAATAACAATAAAATGTTTAGTAAATTGGGAAACAGTGTGTAAAGCTAAAAAGGAAGGTGGCTTAGGAGTTATTAATTTGCGTAATATGAATTTATCCTTACTAGGTAAATGGTTATGGTAGGTTAAGGATATAAATGATAACGCTATTTGGAAAGAGATCATTTCTAAATATTACAATAACGGTAATAGCAATTTATATCAAATTGCTTATCCAATCACCCAAAATTCATCTAATTTTTGGAAAAACATTTTAAAATGTCATCAAATTTTTAACTTAGGTATTAATACGATATTTCATTCTGGTAATTGTACTTCTTTCTGGCACGACCGTTGGATTTCAGTCTTGCCTCTAAAGTTAGTATTTAAAGAGCTTTATGAAATCTGTAACTTTAAGTTTGCTTTATTTAATGAAGTTTATTCTCCTGAAAACGATTCTCCTTGGAATTTTAGTTTTAACAGAATTTTAGTAGATTCGACCCTTAGGCAACTTTCTTTGCTTATGCTAGATTAAATATTTATAATATTGATAATGATAATGATATTATTAGTTGGGAATGGGATAAGAGTAAGAAATATATGTCTAAATCTTTTTACAGATTTATTAATTTTTCGGGTACAATAAACAACTCTTTTAAATATATTTGGAAATCTAATGCTCCTCCTAAATCTAAAATTCACATGTGGTTAATACTTCATGGAAAACTTAGTACAGTAGAATTTTTAAAGAGAAAAAACATTCAAAATGAAATAAATGTTATTTTTGTAATCTACATCTTGAAGACATTAAACATATATACTATGATTATATGAATTCTTATTACATCCTAATTAATACTCTTAAAATTTTTAACTTTAATATAATTACTAAAATTTCAGAATGTGATTTCTACTGGAATAATTTTAGATTTAGGTTCAAAAGGAATATTAAATTTTTACTAGACACTTTATTTATTATTATTAGTTGGTATATTTGGTTTCAAAGAAATCAAAGAATTTTTAATAATAATAATAGTCATTTTAACAAATTGATTTTTACAGTTTCTTCATTTTGTTTTAATTGGATTTCTAACCCCAAATATAAATTAGCTAAAAATATCCTTTTCAAAGGGTATCTTAACAAGGTTAGTCATAATATTAACTTATTTAAACATAACAATAATATATTTAAAATTAGTAATAGTATTATTAATATTTTTTTCAAATTTATATGATGATTTCACTTTTAATCATAACTTACTTATGATTAAAGGTTCATAAGAAAGATCTGTCTCAACTTTTGCACTAGTCACTGTATGGTATTAGTTTACAGGTAATTTAATTCTTTTGTGATTGTCCAGATAGTCTTATTTAGGTTTTTATTCCCTACCTTATAAATACATATATATGTATATAAATTATATAAATATACATATATTTGTATCATTCTACTTTTTTCCTTAGTCGTCCTTCAGACACATATACTCGCAAGTCAGAGTATGGTGTCATGCGAATATCCTACTCCATTCATCAACCTTTTTACTGCCTATAAAGGTCTGCTTCATTAGGCCTGCAATGCAAAAGTATTCAAGGAATACTCTCTTGATAGAACACCTATAGACCTACCTCCACGGGTGCAGCTTCGATAGGCCTACCCCAGAGGGCCATCCTAGAGTACCCTCATGTCCAGTTGAAGTCACGTACTTTATTCTAGCCCAAAATAACTAAGTTGGACATGTTTCTTCAGTGTTGAAACCTGTGATAAACTGCTTCATTGGGCTCTTCATCCTTTGGGCTGCTCCAAATGCATCTTACTATTTTATTAGACCCAACGTCTAATCTTTTATTAGGCATTTAGTTTACTTTTCTAATTTTGTTGACTACTTATTTACCCTAATCAGCATAAGCGCATCCCAACCTCACCTAACTATAGTGAGACTATCAGTTCCTGGCTGAAAGGAAATGCTGTTGGTATGGGCCTTTCTTCTATGTTTGCTTAGTGTAAGTTTTAAAATTAACCTTTTTTGTTATCTTTGATTATAACCTTTGTTATAATTACGCTTGCAATTGTTGTTCTATATTCCTTTATAACCTACACGTTATAAACATAATTGCAAGTGTCTCTTTTCTATTCTATTCTGTCTTCTTTTATTATGATATTGAATTCTCTTTAGTTCTTTTATATTATATGAAAATCTTGGCTTGGGACAACGTCCGACTGACACAAATTTACTTATCATAATAATTGCTTTGCTCTTATTCTACTATCTGCGCTGTAAATGAAGATCTAGGCACGTTTCTGTTTATTATTTTTAGTCTTGTCAAATAATTAACTTGATTTCTTCTTTAATTTCTTTAACTCTTCACTTTATTCTCTTTTACTCTAGGAAGTGGTTCTATTCTATTTAGTTGGTTACAAAAATTGTGCTAAAAATCCATTTTCATATTTTAATACTAAATAATGTCATAAATAATGACTTGTAATTTAAAGATATTCCTTTTATTGTCTGTTTAATTATTGGATAAAGCAAAATACAGAAATGTCTCTATTTTACACTAATTTCCTTTTTTATTTTATTCTTGCAATTACATTTATCATTATTCTTACAATATTAAACTATGGAAATGTATTTTCTTTTCTAAACCAACCAACTAATCTATCACTAACTTCCAAATCAAGTTATTAAAATTTCCCTTTTTTGATTTATTTCTCCAGTATTAGCATAATTTACTGTAAATTTCTTACTTTAGGCTTATGCCTTTCTCTATAACTGTTAACCTAATATTATTCATATTTAATTGGATTCCTATCTTTCTTTTCCACATAAATAATAATTAAATATAAACTCTCTTATGGAATTTATAGTTTCAACATAACTAATTAGCAGAACTAATTACTAAAATAAATGCTGAATTAAAATATTTAACGGGAATCTAGCGATAATATATTATAAACGTAAAAGATATAGATTTAAATCCACTCACGAGTCATCCTTTGCTTGCTCCATGGCCTTTCTGGATCACCTTCTAAGGTGTCTAATATTTTTATTAAGAAGATCTTCTCTCCAGAAATATTTTCTATTTAGGGTTCAGACTCAGGCAATGAATCTAATTGGGAGGAAAACTGATTGTGGGAAAATAGCTAGGCCTAGGGTTCTATTTAAAGTGTAGCTTGAGGATCTCAGACCGTTAGATTTTTGGATTGAATCTAATGCAACCATGTAACAGGCTCGCTGCAGGTCGTTGGATCTGTAAAACGACGCTCCAGATCGTGCAAAATTGACTTAAAACACTTTGGTATGTCCCTGGACGGTTTTACGTCCAGGGCTTCACGCCGGTCGACCTATAGGTCAACCTATGTGTACTAGGGGTCGACCATAGGGTTGACCCTTATGGCTTGTGGGTCGACCTATGGGTCGATCCATGCTATTTATTATTATTTTATTCATTTTCGTTTTCCTGACTTTTGTTTCTCTCGTAACTTCTTCGTTTTAGCTTGGATTTTGACAAGTTATGTATGAATATATATCAAAAAATCGTCATGGACACAATGGTATAAGTTTCAGGGACATATTCTGATAATTCCAAATAAAATATTTTCACTGTTCATCTCTGTTTGATTATTTAATTATCTAAAAATGCGGAGTGTTACATTCTCCCACCCTTTAGGAAATTTCGTCCCCGAAATTAGACAAGGGTAAAATTATGTAATTTCTCGCATCAGTCACATCCATTATGTGTACATCCAATTTTGCGACCATCGGTGTCCTTGTGCAAAGTATCATTCAACATAAAATATATGCATGTATATGAATTTCTAAGCAGTACCTCCTATATGAATGCTTTTCTTCTTTAAAATTTATTTTAAAACATGATGCACACAACCTAAATATACTTGCAATTACTATATGTATGCAATCTTTTGAAAACTCAAAACGTTTTTCATCCAAGTTTTCCCACACTCCTACTGACTAGGGGCATAGTTCAATGAATTTTACATCCAAATCCTACCATACAACTTTTAGTATTCGAATTTCAGAAAAATCTAATTTTTTTCGAACTCGATTTCTTATGTCAGAAAGAAGGTAGAAAACGGAAAACTTCACATTTACCGTTTTACTTTTGCGCACCTCTTCTCTGTACTTGGAACTTATGCTACCATTCTATAAAAACTTCTATTTTACGATCCCAAGCACAGTTCACATAAGAAAAAAATTTCTTTTCAAAGTTCTTTCCAAGCTTAGTTTATGCGAAAAATATATTTTCCTTTTCCAATTCTAATTTATCACATTTCTATTGCTTCCTTTAGATCTTAATGTTTTTCTTTTAGCTACTTTTATCTACTTTTACTTTTCTTTAATACAGCAGCTAAATACAGCTATCATCTAGGCGCTAGGAGGCCTAGGACCATGTCCACTCTGACACAGAAAGGTCATAATCTAGGAATCCAAGTAACTCATATGCTCCTCCTGCCGCCTATTACTTTTACTAACTTATGATGTATTACTCACAATGAATAAGATATACTCATCTCTTCCTTTCCATACTTAAAATGGAATGACCAAGTCTCATTTACTGTAATAAATAAGGATTTTAATCTATGTAGTCTCTATCTGAAAAGGAAACTATGCTTGGGAAAATTTTCTCTTTACCTTTACTTTTCATTTTTCCTCAACTTAGGTCTATTTATCCCAATCACGTGTGTCTTACTATCTTACTAATATCACTTTACAATTTTTCTATAGTCAACACACATGAAGCAACGTTCCTAGGTTCTCACCAGTGTCCTATACACTTTACGGGAACTTCTATTATTACTATTAAAAGTAATCACTGCTATCTCCTACCTAACCTTACCCTTTTTCCCGTCATACCTAGGAAATTATTTGTGATGACCCATAAATCTATACCCTTTGAATTGACAATAAACCACACATGTCTGACACAAAAAGTACAGACTGGCGGAAAGTCACGAGAAAGAGAAGAAGAGAGAAGAAGAGAAGAAGAGAAGAGAAAAAAGAGAGAAAAGAAAACAAATCTAAACAATACAGAATCTCACATCGCAGCGGAAAACATATAATATCATATCGAAGATCTTTACAAAACAGAAACTGTATATACATACATCAATCAGAGTTCAATAATCAATCATTAATCATTAGCCTAGACAGTTATAATAACCTTTCCTTGCAATTTTTGATAATTTAAACAATAACAATGTGCAAAGAGGATAATAAACTAATACGTGTATACGAAAATGAAGCTCTCCTGCTAAAGCTCCAAAAGCACCAAATCTGAACCTATAAATATACTCGATTTGACCTGAGCATTGAAAAGGAAGAACTCCCGGATCAGTCTGGTAAACCGGCATGAGAAACACACTAAACTGAATTTATTGAATTACCAAAACTTTCCTTTTCAATACAAAAGTATCTCATAAGACACACCCACACATAAACACGGACATGTTTTTACCTTACGATAACCAAAACCTTTCTCTTATATTATTAAATTCTCTTATATTATAATAGTGTCTAATTGCACAAATAATATTAAAACAGTCGAAATTGTTACCATTTTAAATTTCAGCATACTAGGCTCTACAAACAAAATGGCGGGCACGTAGTGGAGTTTGGATTTCCATACAAATGTCCTAGTGAATGGACTACCTTTCGATGGGTACACCTCTAAATGGATGCCCCAACGCACAATACATCTGCCCTCTACCAACACAAGACCGACCTACCTCTGTAATTAGGTAGTACCGAATATGTCACTCCCCGATCGTTACCGACCATTCCGAGGGCCCTCATAGCATACAAACCACAATAATTTACATCTCGAACGTCATAGCATGAAGAAATATATCTAGAAGAGGATGATCATATCCTAATTGGGAATGACCTACATACCCCTACTACATCTAACCATGTTTCGGTCATTTCCGGTTGATGAGGCCTGAGGCAACGATTACCTTTCACATATCACATCACTTTGAATGCCATATGACCATTTTCGTTGATTACTAATTGCCTTCCACAAAAATACAACCCTTGAGATCGTATGTCTCAAGGAGGGTGTTAAGCTAAAAGAAGTTACCTTCTCCGCCACCATTGATGTACGTTTGTAAAAACCAATGTACGTAATCTTAGAAATGCAATGTCAGACACTCGTCTATACAAGTTATCCAGGAACAGGACAAACCGAAGGTACTTTCCTACCATATCTTGTGGAAAATCCCTTGAACTAGTAGCGAATAGTCCTTGCATTGGATATTTTATAACGAAGAGACCACTGCTACTATATATATATATTGGGATTTTAACTCCACATGATCAACAAGCAGTCCTCCACTATGAAAATCCTAAATCTCAAATCCTCGATAACCAACACAATCGAACGCATAAATGTTGGTCTG
Organism: Allium cepa; assembly: GCA_030765085.1. Lineage (NCBI taxonomy): Eukaryota > Viridiplantae > Streptophyta > Magnoliopsida > Asparagales > Amaryllidaceae > Allium > Allium cepa. Next base: position 859,842,100 of record CM060943.1, read on the forward strand.
AAGTGGTTTTCAGATAAATCTGATCCAGATATCTTTGCACCAACAACGCAAAAGTGTTTCTCAACCTCACATAAAAACTAAGTCTCGTAGACTTATCACGTCTCCAACTTTCAATTTGCTTTCCTTCGAGCAAGAAGGAAGCTCGAAAGAATGGTGTAATACTCCGCACCACATGAATCAACATCCTCAACACAAATGAAAATCAAGCCTACATAGATGGCTACGTACTAAGTGTAAGACTAAATAGTTCCCACATCAACGCGAGGAACTAAGATGGCCAAATTTGACAGTCGGTTATTTAACAATCAAAGAAAACAATAAATATTTAGCAACATAAGCAATCACTTGGCCCTTTTATTAATTAAATCACTTTCCAAACATTCACTTTGTAACAGCCCGCAAATCCGTACCCCTTGAGTCAACACTATTCTTCATCAATCAACTCAAGATGTACGAAAACACGAACCCTTTGGGTTAAAGAAGAAGCGGTAGAAGAATAAAATAGAAAATAACATCAGAATCTAACCATCGCAGCGGAATAAAATATAATAGATAATCATAGATCTTTACACCAAAAACAAATACTATATCTATTTATACATACATCATCAGAGTACATCATTGGAGTTCAACAACATCAATAACATACAACTGGACAATAACCATAACCTGTCCATACAATCTGAATACACGGCGGAATATTTAAACAAATACGGAAGTACGTATCGTCATCCAGCTCCACAGCATCATTTCTTGTCATCTATAATACTCGGTCTGACCCAAGCATTATAGTTAAATAACACCCAAGTCAGTCTGAAAAACCAGCGTGAGAAATCACACTCAAATTGATTATTAAAGTTTCAAAAATCCTTTGGAAATAAATCATCTCGTAAGACCACGCCACAAATAAACATGTCGGGTTTTCACCTTACGATAGCTAAAACACTTTTTATTAAAATCCTCTGATATTATAATAGGGTCTATATACAAATACTTTTTAAAATAGCTGAAATTGTTACATTATTAAATTTCAGCTAGTAGCCACAAAGTGGGTAATACAAACAAAACTCGTACAAGGCGCGTAGGGAGAACGGATTTCCAACTAATGACTAGGCACTGGGGTACCACCTGCCATAGTATGTGGCCTAGATCACCGTACCGAGGATAACTCCCGACCCCCTGCAACACAAGACCGGGACTAACCCTTACTGGATAATCCCGAGTAAGATCACCCCACGGTTGGGATCAGCAACCGCACCACTAAGCCAAAATAAAAGGAACATATAGACAGTGATGGCCTTACCCTAAAATGGGTGCTACCCACCTAGCCTTGCTGCATAACCCCTGATTTTCAGTCATTCCCGGCTGATGAGGCTTGAGGCTAAGCGTTACCTTTTGGAACATTTCACTTAGAATGCTAATCGTCCACCTGACGATGTTCCGAAAGCATTCATCCATACAAGTCCATCCCTGGTTCGAACGGAACCGAAGGCACTATTTCTACTACATCCATTTTTGAATCATCCTCGGGATTAGTAGTGACTAGCCCTTGCACTTCACTGCTCCATCTTTAAATCCAAACTCGTCTTCCTCATGAAAACGTTCAAACTGGATCGAAGTGGTTTTCGAGAAATAAATCCCGATCTCAGTCTCTTCGAAATGATCAGCGCATTGGCCAATATTGATAGTTGGTTATTTAACAATGAATTATCATTCACAACAACCATCAGTAATAAATAATTTCTCCTGAATTATTTATTAATCCTCAAAATATCTTAGCAAGATATATTTCTATTTTCAACCCTTTTTGAAAATAGTTTTCAAACCATACTTTTCTCATAAAATAAATTTCCAAATATTTATTTCCACTGAAAACACCAAGTACAATGCTTTAGATTTTTAAAAATAATTTAAAATACCTTATTATAAAATATCTTTTAAAACATTTAAATTAAAAATTATTTTATTACAAATATTTAAATAAAACTACTTTATACAATATAAAACTGAATTTCTATCTTTTAAAACATAATACCAAGCCACCTTTAAATAATTACTACTGTAATACATTTGAAAAGACTTACTTTAAAATTTAGCATTTAAAAATAATTATTTTTTCTAAAGCATACCTTTTTAAAGCAACATAACTTATATTTAAAAATTTACGTTGAAAACGCACTTGGCTATCCAGGGAAATATACTTCTCTTTACATTCTTTAAAAATAAATCACTATGTATTTTTAAACAAATTTTCCCATTCGTTTAATAAATTCCCATCGTGACTTTATTCCTTCAAATATCCACTGATATATTACTTCACCATTAAATAAATTTCCTTACTTACTCCATTTCTTCCAAACCATTAACTTCAGATTTTATTCCTTAATTATGATTTAAAATCTTATTAACTGAAAATACCAATTCCAGATTTTTCCAAATTCCTTCTTTATCCTTTTAAATTAATTCAAACCTTGAATTTTAAAATTAAATCCTTTATTTCTTGATATAACATCTCTTAAGTTTAAAATTCATTATTTCTTTGTTTATTCAAATCCCTTTTTTTCATACCCGGAATTTATTAGGATTTAAAAATCACTTTTATTCCTTTCCAATTCTTCCTTATTTTTATTCAGGTTCTCAATAATTATTTTACTTAACAATTCACTCTTTTATTTTCTTTTCAAAAATCCAATTCTATATATTTTGATAACTCAGTGCACTGAAATATATTAATTTCAATCATAGCACCAGATATTCCAATTATCAATGAAATTTACCATAGAATATCAAATAATCATGATACAGAATTATTAGAACAATCTATAAAATTTTAAGAAATCCAGTTGGAGCCCTCCAACCTGTTTTCCTGCATCCACAGATGTTTGCACAATATAAATACCAATTCCACTTCGAGGTGGAATATCGCGGTATATGGGATTTATATAATATCATCTGCTATTATGCGGCGCGTTGGGTCTCATCCGCTATATAATGCGGGTAATCAATCACTCCAATATATATACTATATACTACTATATATAATATAGCACATAAAATAATTCAATCATTCAATCAATTATTTAAATTTAACTATTAAATTTATATAACCCAGATGAGTGAGATTAACTCACCTTTGATTTTTGTTTGTTTTGCAATCTAATCCAAACCAGCTTGTTTCCTTCAAGATTTCAGACCTTGTATAACATTATATGGTTCGTTAACATTCAAGATAAGTCGAACCATCAATTACCATTTTAAAATTTTTAATTAGCTAATAATTTAGTTTAAATTAATTTCCCTTTAATAAATTTATCCTCAAACTACAAAATTTTAAATTTAACTAGTAAGTGAAAATATTTATATATGTATTTTTACTATTGTTATAAAATTTATTCCTTCGATGTATTTTTTTAAGGCATCAATAAAAATAAAAATCTGATAAAAATTCTATATTACTGCTAATTAATTTTATTACCTATATATTAAGATATATAAACATTATTAAAATAACTATGTATACATATACCAGCTCTTTTTAATAACTAAATAATTAAACAAGTTAACAAATTAGTCTTCCTAATATATTATTTTAAAGTGTGGCTATCTATTTCTTTCTTTATGAACTACACACACACACAGAGACACACACATATATATATATAAGATAGTCTATATAGATTTAAAAAAAAACTAATTTATCTAAACTCTCCAATGCTTTTTAAAATTCTTAATATCATATATAATATTTTTTCCAAAACCTTTAATTTGTTTCCTGTTTCTGTTTGTATATGTTAAAATTAAACAGCAAGACAAACATGTATATTTTATTTCCTTCTTAAATTAAAATAAAGATGAAATGCTATATCTATCAATTTAAATAAATCTGTGCATAAATATAAATCCTGTACCTTACAGGAAAAACGCGAGCCAGGCTTCGAACCTTTAAACTGTCGAACTGCCAAAGCTATGTCCCTTCTCGAAACTAACCACCTCAACGAACCACCCACCCTGAGCTTCTTCGAACGCCGACCCCTTATGGATTCGTCTTGAATTTACAGAAGTCGATCTGGTCGTCGAAGGCATCGCGCCAGTGGTGGATGTTGATATCACGAATGAGTCTCCCCTCTCGGTTACATCGCACGACCCTAGATTGATTTTGATTCGTGATTGCTTGAAGCTGGACTCGAGAGAAAATCAAAGCAACCTCATCGAACGGCTACACAAATCGATAGGGAAGCCTGGGGTTCGAGGTCGATTTAGGGTTCTGACTTAACGACGTTATCGATTTATTTCGATCTGTGTTGGAACACAAGAATGAAAAGGGGAAAAGGTCCGGCCATTAATTTATTTTCTTTTCTGAATTTTTGATTTTGAAATGTTTGGCTGTGAAAACATAGGGGAAGACGTGATTAAACTGAAAGGAAATGAACTTGATCTCTTGCGTGTTTGAACCTCTTTGGTACAGTGATAATTGAAAGGAAGTAAAACTGCGATGGGAGACAAAAGTAGGCTGATGTTGATATAATTTCGGCTAATGTGAAAATTTTGACTAAAATATATATTTTTAATAAAATTCAAATTCAAATTATATCGATTTACGCAGTCTAAAATTTCAAACCTTTAACGAGGCGTGCCGCCAGGCGTTTATAATGTTATACCCCTATTCCAAACGCAATGAAAAAGGTTTCAAGTGCTAATTCAATTGTATGGAGAAGATAGCTTTTGGACCCAGTTATTATACTAAATTTTCGATATAAATTTCAGTGCGTTTATATATCGTACGCTCACGCAACAACTCCGATCACTACGAAATTTGAAATCCGATAATAATAAAATATTATGGATCCAATGGAAGTGGTTTCGTCGAATTCCGAGACTGTGCCTCGGAAGGCTATTTTTAAATTCAATTTAAACGATTAAATTTCAAACTGAACAAATCAGTGTTAAATTCCATTTTAAAACTTTTATTATCCTCAACACTATCAATATAAATTTTACTAGCCTTTAAATTATTATTTTAACAGGCTTAAAACTCCAGATTCAACATTTTACCCAATTTAAATTATTAAATTCAATAGTTCAATTATCAAGTAAATAATGATATTTGAATTCAAGTTAAAAATTAACTTTAAATATTTAAAATTAATTAAATATTCCAATTTTAAATGCTCAAAATTCCAGGTCGTCACACACTTCAAATTATCTTTAAAAAGATATATTCTCAAAACCATTCCAATATTTCACTATTTGGAAAACATTTCCATACACTTTTCTTAACAGTATAAGCATATTCACAAGTCTCTTTCGCAAAGCTTAATATTTTTCAACACATGCTTTATTGGGTCAAAATGAATGTTGCGTAAAACATCGTTACAATGACCCAAAATCACCAGTATAAGGATTCAATAATTAGATAGACGTATAAATCCCATATACTATACAAAACATCTCCTTTCGAAAATCATTTACTATAACAACAGTGCTATAGTCCATGCTTTCTTTACTTCTCGAAATCGTCTATTTCAACAATGAATGTTGAAATCTACGTATTCGATACTTAACACATTTTAAGACATCTTCAAATCATTTAACTTCATTTAAGTGATTACTTTTCAAAACATTTATTTAATTTAAAAGATAATTCACAGTTCAAAATCTTGAATATAATTCCTTAACCAAATTCATTGCTTCTACGCATTTATTAAAGTATTATACACTATCCAAAATCATAAATAAAATCCCTTTAATAACCAATTCCATTTATATCTCATTTACATGCGAAAATACAATTATAAGTTAATTCACTTAAAAATCATTTATTTACAAATTCATCCTTTTTATAACTTCATCAATTTACAAATCTTATTTACTTATAAGATTCGCTTACAACTTCATTCTAAACATTTACAGAACTCTTTTATAATTCAATTACTTTTGATTTATAAAATATCAATTTCATATATCTTATGTATAAATCATTTATAATAAATTCAAAATTCTCAATTTGAACTATTTTACAAAATAGTTAACTCCTTATTTTCAAAAATCATATTTTAATGCCATTTAAATAAACTTCTTCGTCTAATAATATACAAATCATTGTTAAAATTTATATAACTTCAAAATCTCTTAAACAGCCTTTTAATTTGAAATCATCACTTTAATATCTTTAAAATTTCAAAAATATAGGCCCAATGTTGTAAAAATACTAAACAAGGTGATCACATCAATATATCTCCTGGCATCCAAAACATCATATATCATATGATAATAGCATATATAACAATATCTGTAAATAAAAATCAACACTGTTGAGGAATCTAGTTGGATCCCTCCAACCTGTCACCTGCAATAAATATACATATTAGAAAATATGTATAATATTCGCTTCGAGGCAAATGCGCGTACAAAATGGTCATCCACTCATACACGGGAACGTATAGGGTCTCATCTTCTTCAATAGGCAGGAATATATCCAAACCAATCAATATATATAATATATCATATATCATCCAAACAATCATCAGTCAACATAAAATAAATTTATTCTCACTTATATAAAAATAAAAGCAAGTCAGAAAGAGTGAATTGCACTCACTTTGGTTCCAATAGATGTTGCAGCGTTTTATTCCGAATAAAATTAAACGGGAATTTAATTTTACCCAAAATTTTCACTATCTCCAATCAACTCCAACTAGCTCTATCGCGTAATGTTCGTCAATGGGAACCCAACGCGACTTGTTTCGTCAAAAATGGACCTCGAATGAACAAGTTACAACATTTTAAAGTTTATACGAATTTATATATAATTTAATTTACAATTTTATTTTTATTTTTAACCCTACTTTTAATCTGGGCCATTCGATTCTGCTACTTCACATCTGGTCGCTCCTTATCTTCTTTCTTCCCATTATTCGTTCGAAATCACGAAATCCAATGGCCGTCAATCACCCACCAATTATCGCGACCACCTTGACGATGTAGAGCACGATCGAAGACCTCCACATGAACGCCGAGAACCGCCTCCACCTACGGCCACGATCACGTGAACCTCGGCTACCCCATAGCCTAGAAATTCATGCACGAATAACACGACTTTCGAATTGTCGTCGATCCTTTGTGTAGTTTTCGATCATCACCGTTGATCTTGTAGAGCTCGAGGTCCTCTACAACTTTTCTTTAGATGCTGAAGATTGAATTTGAGTGGATGAAGAGATAATCGAGGTGGAAGGGGAGGACTTTCTGGCCATCAAAATATAAATGGCAGCTAGACCTAGAAAATTAGAGTCTTGGCAAAATTGGTGATAATGAGGTCCTTTTATATAAAATTTTGAAACTCTATTCACCTCAAAATATTTCGAACCCCAAATGAAGCATGCCGCCTGGCGTTTATAATGATTTACCCTTATTCTGAACACAATGGAATATACATCGAGAGCCAATTCAATTGTATTTGTAAGATAGGATTTCGAGTCGACTTATGTAGATTAAAAATTTACTTAAACAAATGTTTACGCGTTTCTGCTTCCTACGACTAAACCGTAAATCCGATTGACACGAAATTTGAAATCCTACAATTATATAACATTATGGATCCAATGAAACTGGTTTCATTGAATATCCAGATAGTGTGAAAAATGACTATTTTTACACGTTAATTAAATATTAATATATTCAATTTCTATGAATTTACTTTTAATTCAATTATAACGGTTCTCTAATATCATTCTAATTCAAATAAAATTTATATCAACTTTATAAATCGTTTCCATTCACATAAAATTCATAATCAAATTATTTCTGCAATTTCAAATATTAAATTAACAATTTAATTATCCAGTTAAATCACTATATTTGAAATATAAGTCATTCAGCTTATAAAATTAACTTTTGAATATTTAAAATCAATTAAATATCCCAATTTCAATTGACAGAATTATGGGTCATTGCATTCTCCCCTACTAAAAAGAATTCCGTCCCCAAAATTATCAAGTAATAAAGAGTCACAAAATCCATTAACATTTCAAAGACAAATCATTAAAACTAGATCACCAACATTATTTAAACCTTTTAACATTTCCTAAATCATCTAGTTAAACTTCTTTTAAATAATTTATAAGTTTTCGAATCCATTTATAGTTATCTTTTCAAAACCAACTAATATCGTTTCAATTATAACTCAAAAATCAAATTTTTAGCTACAAATTTTTTCCCAAAATTCTTAAAAAATTTCTAACGCCTTAAATTTTCAAAGAAAATCGCTATAGCCTCCTTTGGACGGTTCGATCTGTGAAAATCACAATATATATGTATGTATGTATGTATATCATAAATATACATCTCATCTTTGAGGATGGGGCATCCTATAGGGAAAAAATATAAAAGTACGATACGTAATCCGAGATATGTACCGTATATATTATTAGCGAGCATATACGGCTAATATAGCGTGAAAACGAGCTCCAAATGCAAAGCATACGACATCCGCATCTACTAAACACTCAATAAACAATGAGAAACGGGTATACAGAAAGTGATATCAATATACAACATATTCCAATGCAACAACTATATATGCCAATATAGCAAATGCAATAAATAAGCAACAAGTTCAACCATCAAATAACTAGCATCCAACTAACATCCAACAAACCAACATCTATCCAATAAATCCATAACTAAATCAAATTAAATTCATCTCCCATTAATGTTCATTGAATTGGTTTAAAATTTAATTACATCCGATTCATTAACACTGGATTTTACTAATATTCATTTATTCAAATTTAGTTAGCTTACATTCACTAATTTCTATTCAAGTTAGTTCACTTCCAAATTAAATCAAACTCAATTCTATTTAGATTCCTTTACTTCCAATTTGAATTCAATTATTTATAGCTTTCAATTTTATTAATTCAATTTCATATGAATTTATATTCAATCAACTAACATCCATCTAACAACCAATATATATCCAACATAACCAAACTTATCTAATTTACACTCAACATTCATATTTATTTCATTTACCTTCAATTTGGTTTAACACATTTAATTTCAATTGGTTTAATATTCAATTTAGATTGAATTATAGTATTCACTATATTCACATTTGTATACAATACTTCCAAGGCTAATTCATTTTACAATTAAAGTTGAATTTCATTATATAACTCAAGTTCATATACATTTAATTGCTTCATTTCATTAATTCACTTTATTAATTCATTTTGACATCAAATTCAACTTCATTCACCATTACTTAAGTTATGTTTCATTTCATTCTCACTTACATTTACTTTCACTATAGAACTTAAGTTCACCACTAATTTATTTCGAATTCTATTTTATTTAACTTTTACAAAAGTCAAATTTCATCACTTATTCAAATTCAAATTTTATTTTGCTTAACAAATTGTTTAGCCATTTTAATATTTGGTTTTACTTAACTTTTCTCATTTAATAAGTTATACAACTTATTTATTTAAACTTCCAAATTCATATTACATAATCACTTACCACTTAAGTTCAACTTTCATTTCAATAGCTTATCTAATCTAGTTTAAATCTGATTCACTTTATTTAACTTTCCTTAAGTTAAATTTCAAATCATATATTTTATTATGCTAACTCAAATTTATTATTTCTTATTATAAGTCCTAAACTCATTTTACTTATATTTATTAATTTCAACTTGGATTTTAAATTCAAATTCGTTTATCACAATAGAACTTCAATTTTCAGTTTACTATTGGTAGCAAATCAATCACATAGAAACTCAAAAAAGATACTAATGACACTACAGTCGCCACCCTTATCATTTCTTAGCAACAGTAGTGTATTCAGTGCTTTATGTTCTTTTTTAAAAAGTCCCTTTATATTTATAAATCGCATTTATAAAATCTTTTACTTATATAATTTCACTATTTCACTTCACATATATAAGACTCATTTCAAATTTATTTATCTTATTTAGATTTATAATAATATAATATCTTTAAAATTTGAAAAATAACTTCCAAAATCAACGGGATTCAAATTTCCAAATTCTTAGTTTAAATCCATTTTTATTTATAACTCATATTAATAAATATATTCATATAGTTTCACTTTCACAATTGTAAATCACTTTAATTATAATTCCATACATTATAATTCATTTGCTTATATAATTTAATCTTTTACAATTGTTATTTTTATTTAGACTATTCAAACAGTTTTATTAACTTATATATATTTATATTTTCAAACAACTAAACAATCAATTGATGCGGCCAGCCCAAGGTCGAAGCAGTTCGATCTACAAATTTACCAGACTTAGGTCAGCCACGACCTAAGGAACAAGGTTTAGGTCGTCCACGATCTAACAGTACCATTTTAGATTGTCCACGATCTAACGGGATTGCTTTAGGTCGTCCACGACCTAGCAAAACAAGGAGAAAAGAGTTACGACCTAATGGGTCGCGGGCTAAAGAGTTACAACCTAACTCCTTCGATGATGTAGCGCCAACTGAAGTCTTAGGTCGCGCGTGACCTAACGGGCTAGGGGATAACGTGATGCAGTCTATGAAATCTGAACGACCTAATGTTAAGTCGCTTCTGGAGATGGGCTTTGCTAAGTCGCTTACTCACTAAGTCGTCCAAGCTTAGGTCGCATAAAGATAGGTCGTTGATCTTATGCTGAAGAGATATGTCGCATGTATTTTAGGTCGTTATTGGTTGAGTCGCTCACTGTTGTAAATACGTTTGAGTAGTGTTTGTTGTAACTCGTGAAGGTTAAGTCGTAGACGACCTAAGTTAGCTCGTAGGTCGTATGTCGTTGATACTATGTTGTAATATGTTTGAACTTTCTGTTAAGTCGCGTGAGTTGTTAGGTCGCATACGACCTAAGTGTTGTAAATATGTGTTGGGTGGTAATGTGGGTATGGCACTGTGTTAGGTCGCGTATGACCTAAGTTGAGTCGTGTGGTGTTGTTAGGTCGGCAACGACCTAGTGAGTGTATCGCCTATAAATAGGTCGCGTGGGTCATTTGTAACTAGGTGGATTTTGAATGAAACTTTGTTTGAGTGCTTTGTGCCTCTTTGAAATTGGTAGTTGAGTGTGATCTCCTATCTCCACTTTCGGTTATTCGAGTGCGCTCGAATCAACGATCGTTGAAGCCAATTCGTGGAATCAAGTGTGCTTGATCAACGCTCGAAGAATTGTAGATCTTCTTTCACGGTATCGTGCGCGATCAACGTGTCAGAGATAGCTAGAATTCGGTATCTTCGGATCAACGAATTTGGGCCTTGCAGTATTTTCAATCCACCGATTGCCATTTTCACCGTTTCATTTAAATTTCGTATTTCCGCTGCATCATTATTGGTATCAGAGCCTGACTTTGCCAATCATAGCTAAGCCGAGTCTTGGAGCCAAGGAATTTGAAGTTGAAGTTCATCTTGTTGAAGTGTTTGAGCCGAGAATCGAAGCATCTTTTGGTATCATTTGTTGAAGTATAGGCCGAGCATAGCTTTGTGTTGAACTTTGAGCCGTGCCTTGTTTGTTTGAGTTTGAGCCGAGCTAGGAGGTAGTCGTGCATTGTTGAAGTTTTTGAAGATTATTTGATTTGTTGAAGTTTTTGTGATTGTGTAATAATGCCGCCGAGAAGAGCTAACCGCCATCAGAATGTTGAAGCGTTGTATAGAAGAGAAGAAGCAGAACAAATGGAACAACGTATCAATGAAATTTTTGATGAAGGCATTGGAAAGTTAGAGAAACTGATGATTAACATGAATGAAGGTCAAAGAAGAAGGTCGCCAATCTCGAACCATGGAGGAAACAGAGTTTCGCCATCGTTTACGGAAGCGAGGAGGGTGTCGCCACAATCTTTTAGAGAAAGAAGAGAAACATCAATTTCATCGAGAAGAGATCACCATGAATATAGACATGAAGAGAGAAGAACTCCACGTGAGTTTGAAGATGAGCCATATCGAGATGAAGAGAGACATAGTAGAAGAGACATGCATGATCGAAGGGATGTTGATGGTCGAGATCGATATAGACGTATATTTGATTATGATGAGGATGGTGATAGAGCTAGCATTCATTATCGAGATCGAGACCAAGTACGAAATGTATATCGGGATGTTGAGGAGGATCGACGTTGGGAGTCGGGTATGAAGATGGAAATTCCAGAATTCAAGGGTGGAATGGTAGCAGAAGAATTTTTGGATTGGTTGTCTAATGTTGAAGAGATCTTTGATTTCAAAGAGGTTTCGGAAAATCGTCGAGTGAAGTTGGTTGCTACTAGGTTGAGAGGGAGAGCTATGGCGTGGTGGCAGCAAACCAAACTTACACGAGAACGGATGGGGAAGTCGAAGATTGAATCGTGGGAGAAGATGAAGAAAATGATGAAAGCTACATTTTTACCTTACAATTATCAATCACTCATTTATCAGAGGTTGCAGAATCTGAGACAAGGGACAAAGACTGTTAATGATTATGCTGATGAATTTTATCAACTGATTGCTCGAAATGACATTATGGAGACAGAGGAACAATTGACTGCTAGGTTTGTTGGAGGGTTGAGGATGCAGATTCAAGACATGATGAATACGTTTGATCCTAGATCTGTAGCAGAAGCACATCAGAAAGCGTTGGCTTGGGAGAAGCAGGGAAGACATGGAGGTGGTGTGTTTACAAGCTCCAATATTCAGAACAAAGGAGCTAGTGGGAGTTCCAATGTTTCTAGAACTGTCAGTAGACCAGTCGTGAATGAAGTTGCGAAGGCGAAGGTCAACAACAGTTTCAAATGTTATAATTGCCAGGAAGTGGGTCACAAGAGTAATGAATGTCCGAAGCCGAAGAAACGAACTATGATTGCTGAAGTTGAAGGTGAGGATGTTGGTGAAGGTTATTCTAGTCCAGTTGAGGAGGATGAACAGGATGTTGCGTCAGGAGATGAAGGATGTAATCTAATGATGAGGAGGTCTTGTTTAATACCGAAGCAGGAAGAAGAGGCTAGTTGGTTGAGGAGTAACATCTTTCAGTCAACGTGCACTATTCTGGGGAAGGTTTGTAAATTTGTGATTGACGCAGGAAGTTGTGACAATATTATTTCTACCGAAGCCGTGAGAAAGTTGAACCTGAAAACGGAGAAGCATCCATATCCTTACAAGTTAGCATGGCTAAGAAAAGGATGAGAGGTGAAGGTGGACAGGCGAGTTCAAGTTCCATTTTCTATTGGGAAGAAGTATAAAGACGAGATCTGGTGTGATGTTGTAGAGATGGATGTTTGTCACTTACTTTTGGGAAGACCATGGCAGTATGATCGAGCAGTGCAACATGACGGTCGGACCAATAGCTACAGCTTTATGTTTGAAGGTGTTAAGATCATTCTGGTTCCAAAGAAGAGACAGCAAGGAGAGAGCAAATCAGAGGAAATTGAGGAGCTGAAGACTTTGTTGACTTTGAAGGAATTCATCAAAGAAGTAGAGGAGAGTCCAGAGGTGTTTTTGTTGATTGGACATGAAGCTACTGAATCCGTTGAAGTTCCATAGGAAGTAAAACCGATATTGGAAGAATTCAGTGATGTGTTTCCAGAAGAGTTACCAAGGGAGCTACCGCCTTTGAGGGATATTCAACATCAGATTGATCTTGTGCCAGGGTCAATTTTACCTCACAGGCCACATTACAGGATGAGTCCTAAAGAGCATGAAGAACTAAGAAGGCAGGTAGAGGAGTTGTTAGAACAAGGGTGTGTTCAAGAGAGCTTGAGTCCATGTGTTGTGCCAGCCTTATTGGTACCGAAGAAGGATGGAACATGGAGAATGTGTACGGACAGTCGGGCTCTAAACAAGATCACTATGAGATACAGATTTCCTATGCCAAGGTTTGATGATTTGATTGACCAGTTGAGTGGAGCTGTTGTGTTTTCGAAGATTGACTTGAAGAGTGGATACCATCATATTCGTATTAGACCAGGTGATGAGTGGAAGACTGCTTTTAAAACGAGGGAAGGTTTATACGAATGGCTAGTTATGCCGTTTGGCTTGTCAAATGCTCCGAGTACTTTTATGAGGGTGATGAACCAGATTTTCAGACCATTCATTGGGAAATTTGTAGTAGTTTACTTTGACGATATTTTGATCTATAGTGGGAGTATGGAAAAGCATGTCCAGCATTTGCGTGAAGTATTATTGATTCTACGACAGGAGAAATTTTATGCTGCAAAGAAGAAGTGTGTGTTCATGACGCACAGAGTTTTGTTTATGGGATATGTTCTGTCGAAGGAAGGCATTCAAGTGGATGAAAGTAAAGTAGAAGCTGTCAGGAGTTGGCCACAACCCAAGACAATTACTGAAGTGAGAATATTTCATGGGTTGGTTTCATTTTACCGAAGATTCATTCCACACTTTAGCAGTGTAATGGCACCTGTAACTGATTGCATGAAAGGAAAGAAGTTTGAGTGGCCAGAGGAAGCAGGGGTTGCTTTTGAAAAGATCAAGACACTTTTGACGTCAACGCCAATTCTTGTTTTACCAGATTTTCAGTTGTTGTTCGAACTACATACTGATGCATCTAAGGTTGGGATTGGAGGGGTGTTGAGTCAGAAGGGGCGTTCTATAGCATATTTCAGTGAGAAGCTATCAGGAGCGAAGATGAGGTATAGCACGTACGATGTGGAGTTTTATGCAATTGTTCAAGCTGTGAAACAATGGAGACATTATCTATTTCAGAAGGAGTTTATTCTTTACACTGATCATGAGGCATTGAAACATTTGCAAGGGCAGGACATGATTTCAGCAAGGCATGCATCGTGGATTGCCTATTTACAGCAGATTACTTTTGTTGTAAAGCACAAGTCAGGGGTGACGAATCGTGTAGCAGATGCATTAAGCAGGAGGACTCATTTGTTGACAACAATGAAGGTTGAAGTGACAGGGTTTGAACTATTGCCAGAGTTGATTGAAGAAGATCCGTACTGTACAAAGTTTGTTGAGAAAGTTAAGGATGGGAGTACTGATGAATTTGTGTTGGTTGATGGATTTTTGTTCAAGGGGAATCGATTATGTATACCAGATTGCAGCTTGAGAATGAAGATTATCAAGGAATTGCATGAATAATGACACGTTGGACGTGATCGCACATTACAGTTGATTTCTCAATCTTATTATTGGCCCTCGATGAAGCGGGAAGTTGAAAGGTTTGTTCAAAGATGTCACGTTTGTCAAGTGTCCAAGGGAACAGCTACAAACGCGGGATTATATATGCCTTTACCTGTTCCGACAAAACCATGGGTGGATGTGAGCATGGATTTTGTGTTGGGCTTACCAAGAACACAGCGGGGAAACGACTCTATATATGCTGTGGTGGATCGTTTTTCGAAGATGGTACATTTTATTGCTTGTAAGAGGACGGCAGATGCAGTGCATGTGGCGCAATTATACTTCATGGACATTTATCGTCTTCATGGTTTACCGGAGTCTATAGTTTCCGACCGGGATACCAGATTTCTAAGTCATTTTTGGCTAAGTTTGTGGAAGATGGTGGGAACAAAGTTGAACTTTAGTAGCGCTTATCATCCGCAGACAGATGGACAGACTGAGGTTGTGAACAGATCGCTGGGAAATTTGTTGCGATGTCTTGTGAAGGACAATCTGAAGAGCTGGGACGTGAAGTTATGCCAAGCAGAGTTTGCACATAATCATGCAGTGAATCGTAGCACGGGTTTCAGTCCATTTCAGATTGTTTATTCGAGTTTACCAAGGGGACCGTTGGATTTAACGGTAGTGCCAAAACCAAAGGGAACAGTTAAACGAGTTGTTGATTTTGTTGATGGGTTGACTGAATGTCATAAAATCATTCAGGAACGATTGGAGAAGGCGAATGAGAAGTATAAAAGATCCGCAGATCTGAAGCGAAGAAGTGCTGAGTTCAATGAAGGAGATTTGGTATATGCTGTATTAACGAAGGACCGTTTTCCAGAGGGTGCTTATAACAAGTTGAAAGCCAGAAAAATTGGTCCTGTAAAAATTGAGAAACGGATCAATGAAAATGCTTATAGGTTGGAGCTGCCAGAGGATGTATACACTTCGGATTGTTCAATGTTAAGCATCTCGTACCTTATTATGGGGATGAACAATCGGATGAGGAAGAGCTTACAAATTCGAGGACGAATTTTTCTCAACCCGGGAAGGATGATGCGGCCCAGCCCAAGGTCGAAGCAGTTCGATCTACAAATTTACCAGACTTAGGTCAGCCACGACCTAAGGAACAAGGTTTAGGTCGTCCACGATCTAACAGTACATTTTAGATTGTCCACGATCTAACGGGATTGCTTTAGGTCGTCCACGACCTAGCAAAACAAGGAGAAAAGAGTTACAACCTAACGGGTTGCGGGCTAAAGAGTTACAACCTAACTCCTTCGATGATGTAGCGCCAACTGAAGTCTTAGGTCGCGCACGACCTAACGGGCTAGGGGATAACGTGTTGCGGTCTGTGAAATCTGAACGACCTAATGTTAAGTCGCTTCTGGAGATGGGCTTTGCTAAGTCGCTTACTCACTAAGTCGTCCAAGCTTAGGTCGCATAAAGATAGGTCGTTGATCTTATGCTGAAGAGATATGCCGCATGTATTTTAGGTCGTTATTGGTTGAGTCGCTCACTGTTGTAAATACGTTTGAGTAGTGTTTGTTGTAACTCGTGAAGGTTAAGTCGTAGACGACCTAAGTTAGCTCGTAGGTCGTATGTCGTTGATACTATGTTGTAATATGTTTGAACTTTCTGTTAAGTCGTGTTCGCGTACGACCTATGTGTTGTAAATATGTGTTGGGTGGTAATGTGGGTATGGCACTGTGTTAGGTCGCGTACGACCTAAGTTGAGTCGTGTGGTGTTGTTAGGTCGGCAACGACCTAGTGAGTGTATCGCCTATAAATAGGCCGCGTGGGTCATTTGTAACTAGGTGGATTTTGAATGAAACTTTGTTTGAGTGCTTTGTGCCTCTTTGAAATTGGTAGTTGAGTGTGATCTCCTATCTCCACTTTCGGTTATTCGAGTGTGCTCGAATCAATGATCGTTGAAGCCAATTCGCAGAATCAAGTGCGCTTGATCAACGCTCGAAGAATTGTAGATCTTCTTTCACGGTACCGTGCGCGATCAACGTGTCAGAGATAGCTAGAATTCGGTATCTTCGGATCAACGAATTTGGGCCTTGCAGTATTTTCAATCCACCGATTGCCATTTTCACTGTTTCATTTAAATTTCGTATTTCCGCTGCATCATCAATTTATGTACACTATAATGTTTTTGAAAAATTGTTCCTTTATGTATAAAACATAAACAAGATAAAATTATTTCATTTACACAATTTAAAATCAATACTATATTGACCTGTCTCGTCAAAGTGTTTATAAATCCCTATCGATAACATGGCGTCCCACATACCGACCAGAATTCACAAACAACTCAACGGATAAGTAAACACAACATAAAACATTTTTATAATCACCAATAAATACGCGCTCATATATATATATATATATATATATATATATATATATATATATATATATATATATATCGAAAACCCTATTCTAAAACCCTAATCTAAAACTGATTCCAGATCCCACTACAACCTTCGATCCGGGAGACGGATGGGTGGAGGTGAAACGCAAGGGGCACGGGATGGAGAAAGAGGGAAGGAAGGAAACATTTGCGGCAATTTTACAGAGGAATCATAAACCAAACCCTAGATCTTGGATTGAAGCAATTGGAAAACAGGTTGAAATCAAAGGTGATCTGAATTACATAGAACCGATTATAGAAGGAGAAGACATATATCAACTAATAGATGATGAAGACTACGCCGAGGCTCAAAAAATCTGGGAAAACTCGATATACATATATATGTCGGGAAAAAAGCCATATATCGTCCATCTGAACGCTTACATAAAACGTGTCTGGGGGCCTAAAGGAACATGGGACGTTTTTCCGAGAGATAATGGATTTTACCTAATAAAATTTGAAAAAGAAGAAGATTTTGTTAAAATTCTGAACGGTGGCCCATGGTTTATGGATAGCAGACTCATTATAATGAAAAAGTGGGAAGCTGAATTCAATTTTGAAAAAGAAATGTTGTCATCTTATCCAGTTTGGATTAAAATGCACAAACTTGACTTAACCTTATGGAATACAAGATGCATTAGTAATCTTGCAAGCATGATTGGAAAACCATTGGAAATAGACGAGAATACAAGGAAAGTGAAGAGAATTAATTATGCCAGAGTTCTTGTTGAAATAAAAGCAGACTGTCTTCTACCATCAAATGTAAAAGCAAAGAACAATAAAGGAGTGGTATACACACAGGAGATAGAATATGAATTTGTTCCACCCAGATGTACTGATTGTAAGTGCTTTGGACATGCTACTTCATATTGCAAGAATAAAAAAGATAAGCCAGAACAAATTTGGGTAGAGAAAAACAAAATACAAAACTCCCCACCCAGTTACCCAAAAAATAATACAGATGATGAGACAATTCAGGAGACAGTCAGTTCCACAGTTACACAAAAAACTATACACATACAAAAAGATTATATACAACATGATACTAAGTCAGTCGGATCTGAGGACTTTGCAAGAGTGCTAGCAGTTCATCCAGCTCGGGATCAGTCTGTAAATTTGGAAGGGGATCAACTCCAGGATAAGGATGATAATTTGCCAGATTCTCTGGAGGAAATCCAGAAAATGAATATCCAGATAGAGTCATCTGCAGAAGAAAGTGATGATGATATAGAAGACATCAGTAAATACACAGGAGCTAATAAGAGTTATAATGACATGTTTAGTAACAAACCAAATACAGAAATATCTAAAAAGGTTGTGGTTGGGGATGCTCCAATTACTAGGAGCAAAGCCAACAAAAATAAATGACGATTCTATGTTGGAATGTGAGAGGTCTAAACAATGACAATTACTGGCCTGCATTTCACATGGAAGAGTGTTGAAGGGAAAAATATATCTTCCAGAATTGACAGATGCTTATGTAATTCAGAGTTAATAAACACTATCCCTGTAATACAAACCATAGTTCTTCCCAGTTCGACGAGTGATCATTGCCCTTTACTTGTAAAATTTAATAAAGATGGGAACAGCAATAAGGGTAAACCATTCAGATACGCAAATAATTGGCATCTATTGGAAGGATACAATGAAGCTTTAAGTATAGAAAATATTATACATCCTCCAGGAAATAATATGTACAGATATATAATGATGTTAAATACAATGAAGCAGAGACTCAAAAATTGGAATAGGAGAAGGCCAAAAAATAGAGATTCTATTGTGAATATTCAAAATAAGCTTCAGACTATTCAAGATTCTCTAGACAAAGACCCATTAAGTGAGGAATACAACAAACAATTTTACCAATTAAAGGGAAAACTCAAAGAAGAAATTCAGAAACAATCGATGGAAATCAAACAAAAAGCAAAAGAAAATTGGATAACTCAAGGGGATGAATGCACTAAATATTTCTATACTAAAATGTCTCAAAGATCACAACAAAATAATATATTGAATTGTT
Organism: Allium cepa; assembly: GCA_030765085.1. Classification (NCBI taxonomy): domain Eukaryota; kingdom Viridiplantae; phylum Streptophyta; class Magnoliopsida; order Asparagales; family Amaryllidaceae; genus Allium; species Allium cepa. The sequence goes on from CM060943.1 coordinate 859,861,665, forward strand.
TAAATGAGGAAGGAAACCTGGTTACTGATTTAAAGGAAATGGAAAACAAAGCTCTTACATATTTCTCAGATCTATACAATGGAGAAACAACTCAAGTTTTACCTGTAGTTTAATGTAGAAGGAAGATTACCCAAGAGGGATGCTCCATTCTCACAGCTAGGGTTACGAAAAGGGAATTGAGAAGAGCTGTTCAGTCCATCCATAGTGATGCCAGCCCTGGTCCAGATGGTATGGGGGCAGCTGCTTTCAAAATGCACTGGGACCACCTGGAAAAAATTATGTTGGATGCTTATCAGGAAGCTTTTGACTGTGGTGAGTTTATTCAAGAAATTAACCACACTTTTATTTCTCTTATTCCAAAAATCAAAAAACCAAACAGAATTGAAGACTATAGACCCATATCTTGTTGCAATGTATCTTACAAAATTTTGAGCAAAATTATATGTTATAGACTGAATAAGGTTCTTCCAAATTTGATTGCCCAAAACCAAAATGCTTTCATAAAGGGGAGACTAATTTCAGAAAATTCCTTATTAGCTCATGAACTTATCAAAGATTTTAACAAACCAGGAGCAGATAGATTGTGCCTTAAAATAGACCTACACAAAGCTTATGATAAAGTGAATAGACACTTTATTATTCACATGCTCAAAGAAATGGGGGTGCCAGAGAGTCTATTAAAATTGATTAAATGTTGTATTTTTACCCCAACTTTCTCAATTCTGTTTAATGGAATTCCTAGAGGACACATTTCTAGTGAAAGAGGTTTAAGACAAGGGGATCCCCTATCCCCTTATTTATTTGCTGTGGCAATGGAGTGGTTTTCCCTTCAAATGGAAATAGCTTGTCATAATAACAAGATTATCCCGGTGCACAGAAATTCACCTAAGGTAAATCACCTTATATATGCGGATGATCTACTAATTGTCATGAAAGCTACTATATATGCAATGGATGAGCTTAAAGAAATATTCCACAAATTAGAAAAGATTGCAGGCCTGAAACTTAATGAAGGCAAAACTAAATGCTACTTTAACAAATATTGCAAAAATAAGCAGGCTCTGATAAACAGAATTGGAGTAGCAGAGGGGACTCTCCCTATGAAATATTTGGGCATACCACTATCTAATAACTCAATTACAGATAAAGAGTGTGCAAATCTGATAGACAAAATAAGAGAGCAATTACAGGGTTGGAGATCCAAACTGTTATCATTTGCTGGAAGGGTTGAGCTAGTTCACACAGTGATCACTTCTAAAGTCAAATATTGGCTCCAAACGTTTCAAATTCCAGATTGTTCTATAGGGAAAATAAACTCAGTTTGTGCGGATTTCATTTGGAGAGGGAAATTTCACAAAATCAACTTCAAAGACTTGTGTAGACCAAAAAAGGAAGGTGGGGTAGGTCTTAAAAATCTATTTGATCTCAAAAAGGTCTATGGCATTAAATAAGCATGGAATATAATATCATCAGAAAATTTATGGCCAAAATGGATGAGATCTAGATACATTAAAACAAACTTTTGGACGGATATAATAGATAATAATGCATCTGTGATATGGAAGAATGTCATGAAACATAGAGAAGTCTTGAAACCTTTGACTGAAAGGAGAATAGCGAATGGTAATACAACTGATCTTTGGAGAGATCCATGGTTCGGTGGGAAAAGCCTAATTGACAGATTGGGGATGGAAAGTTTCTCAGACTATGGGCAACCAAAATATGTTGTTTCAAGTATAATGGAAAGAGGGGTTTGGAAATGTGAAAAACAACTGGTTACAAGGAATTACACACGAGAAATTCAGAACATTCCCATTCTTTCAGATAAAATGTGTGATGAGTGGAGCATGAAACAGTCTAAGACAGGCAAATTTCAATTCAGTAAAATCATGGAGGAAGTCAGATCGAAGCATCAAAAAGTAGAGTGGTATAGTTTTATCTGGAGCAAATCAATTACACCAAAAATGACACATACAAAATACAAGGCCATACTTGGCAGACTTCCCACGAAAGATAGGTTAAAAAATGGGGAATTATAGAAGATGACACATGCGGACTATGTAATGAACAGACTGAAAATCATGAACACTTATTTTTTGAGTGTAATTTCACTATGCTAGTCTGGAAACTTCAGAAAGAGAAATGTACGGGAGCAACTGAAATTAAAACAATAAAGGAGGAAATTTGCTACCTGAACAATCGGAGAAATTGTACGAATCTTCTGAACGAAATATTCAAAATTAACTTCGCAGCTACCGTTTAGAACATCTGGCGTGAAAGGAACAACAGGGCTTTTAAAAAAAAAGAAACAAATATTTTATCAGTGAATGCTCAAATTGATCGGGATGTTAAAATGATGATTTTGAGAATCAACAAGAAATTGCTTACCAGCCTAAAGGAACAAGGAAAATCACTACTGGCGAAGTGGAAGTGGAAGGCAGACGATGAAGGATGTCTAGCAGAAATTCGGGAGCCACCATGACTGTCGAACAGCTTGCTTTAGAGAGGAGCTCAGATTTGGAATGTTTCGAGTTATGTATTTAATTTTAATCATTGTAAACACTTGGATTATTATTCGCTGTAAACAATTGGGCTTCGGCCTTTATACGAAGAAATAAAGATTAACCAATTTTCAATATATATATATATATATATTACACTCAAACTCAATCTAGGGTGCTACTATCCCTATCTATACTGAGTACACATCAAAGCCTAAGAATGTACAAAATCTAAGCTATGATACCACATGTGACGACCAGCAAATCCGTACCCTTTGAATCGACAATAAACCACACATGTCCGATCCAAAAAGTACAGAATAACGGAAAGTCATGAGAAAGAAAAGAAGAGAGAAGAAGAGAAGAGAAGAAAGAGAGAAAAGAAAACAAAACAAAATAATATTGAATCTCACATCGCAGTGGAAAACATATAGTATCATATCAAAGATCTTTACAAAACAGAAACTGTATACACATACATCAATCAGAGTTCAACAATCAATCACTAATCATCAGCCTGGACATTTATGATAACATATCCTTACAATTGCTGATAATTTAAACAACAACAATGCGCAAAGCGGATAGTAAACAGATACGTGTACATGAAAATGAAGATCGCTAGCTCTCCTACTGAAGCTCCAAAAGCACCTAATATGAACCTATAAATATACTCGGTCTGAACTAAGCATTAAAAGGGAAGAACACCCGGATCAGTCTGGTAAACCAACATGAGAAACATACTCAACTGAGTTTATTGAATTACCAAAACTTTCCTTTTCAAAATAGAATTATCTCATAAGACACGCCCATATATAAACACGGACATGTTTTTACCTTACGATAACCAAAACCATTCGTATCAAATTCTCTTATATTATAATAGTGTATGGTTGCACAAATAATATTAAAATAGCCAAAATTGTTACCATTATTAAATTCTAGTATACTATGCTCTACAAACAAAATGATAGGCATGTAGTGGAGTTTGGATTTCCATACAAATGACCAGGTGATGGGACTACCTTCCGATGGGTACACCACTAGATGGATGTCCCGACGCACAGAACATCTGCCCTCTATCAACACAAAATCGGCCTAACTCAGTAACTAGGTAGTACTGAATATGTCATCCCCGGTCATTACCGACCTTTCTAAGGGCCCTCATAGCATAAAAACTACAATAATTTACATCCCAAACATCATAGCGAAAAGAAATATATCTAGAAGAGGATGATCATATCCTAATTGGGAACGACCTATTTAGCCCTACTGCATTTAATCCTATTTCAACCATTTTCGGTTGATGAGGCCAGAGGTAACGGTTACCTTTCACATATCACATCACTTTGAATGCCACATGGTCATTTCCATTGACTATTAATTGTCTTCCACAAAAATACAACCATTGAGCTCGTATGTCTCAAGGAGGGTGTTAAGCTAAAAAAAGTTATCTTCTCCGCCACCACTGATATACGTTTGTAAAAACCAATGTCTGTAATCTTAGAAATGCAATGTCAGACACTCGTCCATACAAGTTGCCCAGGAACAGGACAAACCGAAGGTACTTTCCTACCACATCATGTCGTGAAACCCTAGGATTAGTAGAGGATAGTCCATGCATTCGATATTTCATAACGAAGAGACCACTGCTATTATATGTATATTGGGATTTTAACCCCAAACGATCGACAAGCAGTCCTCCACTACGAAAATCCTAAATCTCAATATCATTGATAACCTGCACAATCGAAAGCATAAATGTTGGTCCGAAATGGTTTTCAGATAAATCTGTTCCCGATCTGTTTGCACCAACAACACAAAAGTGTTTCTCAACCTCATATAGAAACTAAGTCTTATAGACTTATCACGTCTTCAACTTTCAACTTGCTATCCTTCGACCAAGAAGGAAGCTCAATGGATTGGAGTAATCTCCGCACTACACGAATCAACATCTTCAACACAAACGAAATCAAGCCTACACAAATGGCTACGTACTAAGTGTACGACTAAATAGTTCCCATATCAAGGCGAGGAACTAAAATGGACAAATTTGATGGTTGGTTATTTAACTATCAAAGCAAACAACAAATATTTAGCAACATAAGCAATCTTTAGTTTATCTTTTATTAATTAAATCACTTTTCGAACATTCACTTCAAATTATCTTTAAAAAGATATATTCTCAAAACCATTCCAATATTTCACTATTTGGAAAACATTTCCATGCACTTATCTCAATAGTATAAGCATATTAACAAGTCTCTTTAAGAAAGATTAATATTTTTCAACATATGCTTTATTGGGTCAAAACGAATGTTGCGTAAAACATCGTTACGACAACCCAAAATCACTAGTATAAGGATCAATGGTTAGATAGATGTATAAATCTCATATACTATACAAAACATCTCCTTTTAAAAATCATCTACCATAACAACAGTGCTACAGTCCAAGTTTTCCTTGCTTCTCGAAAACGTCTATTTCAACAATGAATGTTGAAATCTAGATATTCGATAATTAACATATTTTAAAACATCTTCCAATCATTTAACTTCATTTAAAAGATCACTTTTCAAAACATATATTTAATTTAAAAGATTATTCACTGTCCAAAATTGTGAATATAATTCCTTAACCAAATTCATTGCTACTACACATTTATTAAATGATTATCCACTGTCCAAAATCGTGAATAAAATCCCTTTAATAACCAATTCCATTTATATCTCATCTATATGCCAAAATCCAATTATAAGTTAATTTACATATAAATCATTTATTAACAAATTCATTCTTTTTAAAACTTCATCGATTTATAAATCTTATTTACCTATAAGATTCACTTACAACTTAATTTTCAACATTTACAAAACTCATTTATTATTCAGTTACTTTTGATTTATAAAATATCAATTTCATAAATCTTATTTATAAACCGTTTATAATAAATTCAAAATTCTCAGTTTAAAACTATTTTACAAAATAGTTAACTTCGTATTTCAAAAATCATATTTTAATTCCATTTAAATAAACTTCTTCTTCTAATAATTTACAAATCATTATTAAAATTTGTATAACTTCAAAAATCACTTAAACAGCCTTTTAATTTGAAATCATCACTTTAATATCTTTAAAATTTCCAAAATATAGGCCATGCTGCAGAAATGCTAAATAAGGTGATCACATCAATCATATTAATCCTAGCATCCAAAACATCATATATAATATGATAATAGCAAATATAACAATTTCTGTAAAAATCAATACTGGTGAGAAATCTAGTTGGATCCCTCCAACCTATCACCTGCAACAAATATACATGTTAGAAAATATGTACAATGTCCGCTTTGAGGCAGACGCGCATACAAAAGGGTCATCTACTCATACACGGGAATGTATTGGATCTCATCTGCTCCAATAGGCAAGATATGCCCAAACCAATCAATATATATAAAATATATCATATATCATCCAAACAATCATCAATCAACATAAAATAAATTTATTCTCACTTATACAAAAATAAAAGTGAGTCAGAAAGATTGAGTTGTACTCACTTTGGTTCCTATAGATGTTCCAGCATTTCATTTCGAATAAAATTAAACAGGCGTTTAATTTTACCCATAATTTTCACTAGCTCTAATCAACTCCAAACGGACCTCGTATGAAGAAGTTACAACATTTTAAACTTTATATGAATTTATATATAATATAATTTACAATTTTATTTTTACTTTTAACCCAACTTTTAATCTAGGCCATTCGATTCTACTACTTCACATCTGGCTGCTCCTTAACTTCTTTCTTCCCATCATTTGTTTGAAATCGTGGAATCCAATGGACGCCGATCATCCACCAATTATCGTGACCACCATGATGAAGTAGAACGTGATCGAAGACCTCCACATGAATGCAGACCTCCACCTCTACCTATGGTTGTGAACACATGAAGCTCGGCTGCCCTATAGCCTAGAAATTCGGGCACGAACGACGCGACTTTGAACTAGAATTATCGTCGATCCTTTGCATAGTTTTCGATCATCACCATTAATCGTGTAGAGCTCGAGGTTCACTGCCACTTTGCTTTAGATGTTGAAGCTTGAATTTGAGTGGTTGAAGAGATAATCGAGGTAGAAGGGGAGTTTTTGGCCATCGAAGTGTAAATGGCGGCAAGACCTAGAAAACTAGAATTTTGGTAAAATTAGTGATAATGAGGTCGTTTAATATAAAATTTCGAAACACTATTCACACAAAAATATTTCAAACTCCAAATGAAGCGTGCCGCCTGGCGTTTATAATGTTTTACCCCTATTTCGAATGCAATGGTATATATGTCGGGAGCCAATTCGATCTATTTGGAAGATAGGTCTTTGAATCGACATTTTTAAATTAAAAATTTACCTAAAGAAATTTCTAGGCATTTCAGCTTCCCACGACTAAATCGTGAATCCGATTGACATGAAATTTAAAATCCTACAATAATATAACATTACGAATCCAATGAAACCTGTTTCATTGAAATCCGAGATGATGTGAAAAATGACTATTTTTACACGTTAATTAAATATTAAAATATTCAATTTCTATGAATTTACTTATAATTCAATTTTAAAAATTCTCTAACATCATTCTAATTCAAATAGAATTTATATCAACTTTATAAATCGTTTTCATTCACATAAAATTTAAAATCAAATTATTTCTGCAATTTCAAATATTAAATTAACAATTTAATTATCCAATTAAATCACTATATTTGAGATATAAGTCATTCAACTTACAAAATTAACTTTTGAATATTTGAAATAAATTAAATATCCCAATTTCAGTTGAATGAAATTCTAGGTCGTTACATGATTCCTATCTACTCCATATTTAAAAGTTTGGTTTGGTATTTATTATTTCATTTTAAAAATTAAAGCTTCTAAAATCCTAAAATTCTTTCCTTTAAAAGTGTTACTTTGAAGTTTCTATTAAATTCAAAGGTACTTGGTTACTTAATATTTTATCTTTCTAGACTTGCATCTATATAGCTTTTTGAATTTAAATAATTCCCCAAACCTAGAGGAGAAAACTTACAAATTCTAAGTTCAAAACTTATTCCTCTTTTTCTCTTAAAGACCCTTACGGCTTTCCTTAAAAATATTTTGGACATTTCAAATCTAACTCTTTTCTAAGTTTTTCTCTTCCAAAGACTTATTTACTTTTTCACCAAATCATTTTTCTTTAAACCATGTCTTGCTTATTCTTGAAACATTTTTATTTTTTCTTGACTTCCAAAAATGTCCTCACATGTTTTCAAAACATATTCCTTTCATAGATTTTCAAATTTACTAAAACTGGAGTAGATAAGAACAATTATTTTATCAAAAATCCCTTAACTTTCCTACTCTTACAATTACCTAACCTTGGAGGAGTTTCTAACTTACTGCAAATTGGGATTTTCTGCAAAGGCAAGCAACCAATGCGCATAATCAATGGAAAAATATGAAATTTCCATTCCTTAGCTTCCTACTAAGGTTCTCTATAATATCCCTTCTAACTAACACTGTCTCCATTATTACACTTCTTATTACACCTAATGGCTTTATAACTTAATGTACTGGAACTACTTTCTCTTGTGAGAAACCATTAATGCTAAAATCTTCTATGAATCTTTAAAAGGTGATTTCATGTTTATGTGAAATTATAAGGAACTTATTTTATATTTCATCAAAATAGGCTATACAAAATATAGTGCTTTCCATACCTTGTACATCTCTTTCATGTATTCCTTATAACTTGCACAAAACATCTTTATTTGTGTTTTAGTTTCATAGAAAATTATATCATTATTCATTTCATTCCAATAGATTAAAGTATATTTAATCTATATTCACTAACAATTGCCATTTTCTACAAAATTTATTGATTTCCTAATATTTAGCTTACGTCTCCTTCTTTTTTCTAGAAGAACTCATTTTCAAAACTATTTTAATGTTTTCATAACTATTTTAATGTTTTCATAACTAGAAAACATTTTCATATACTTATTAAAATAATAAGTGTACTTACAAACCACTTTATTTCTATACATAGAAATTATCTTCAAAACACATTTTTATTTGGGTCAAAACGGATGTTGCATAAAACACCGTTACTACAACCCAAAAAATACTAGTATATGGATTCAATTAAATAAATATTAATAAGTCCCATATGTTATGTAAAAACATTTCCTTTGGGAGTCGCGTACTATACTAATAATGTCATAGTCTATGCTTCCTTTATTTTTCACGAAAACATCTATTACAACAATAGATGTTACGTTTTCGATACTTAACACAATCTAGGTTTGTATATTTAAAATCTTTGTTTACCTACAAAGAAACTAGCGAGCTATACATGCTCTATAATTCTTTAAAAAGAATTTCACTTTTAACAAAATTCACATCATATAAAAGCCAACTTAAATTTCATACCACTTTTTTTTAGAAGCCAATATTTACTTCCTCAAACGTATTAACAATTATATTTTTCAACTTTTCAATTCCAAAAGATTCATTTTATTAGACTAGACATAGAGTGGATTTTCTTCTTACTACCCTAGGAATACCCCTCCTAACCTTGGAAACCTCATTTCCTTAATAGAATCTTTTATTCCTACAAAATAAAATTACTCTCCCTATTAATTATCCCTAGGGAACTTCCCCACTTCTTATCACATATGGATACTAATCTTCTCTCAAAACAAAGCTTATTATGCACTATAAACTATGCGCAAATGTACTTCTAAAAACATTGCATATGTTAAAACCTATAATTGGAGACTATTTGGGTTTTAGTACATAATATTTTTATATTTTATTCAAAAATACAAATACATTCACTCACTATCTACCTAGAAACCCTAAACCTAGGCTTTGATGCCAAATGTAACGGCTTAAATTCCAGTGGGTTCGGATTTTTCGCAAAAATGCTAAAATCCAAGCCCATTGAAGCCCAGGTTGGGTATCTGGTATCCTGCAAATATGCAAAGACAAATATATCATAGCTCCAATAAACATCTCATATTGGAACTGACTAAAATATAATAGTAAGTAAATACTCACCAAAATGATAACATTTTCTAAACAATTGTCTCAAAGCTGGAAAGTCTCTGCCATCTACCTAACCAGTGGGATGTTATGAGGATGGGGTCGAACTTAAATTCTGGTGAATGGAAAAATTATACACTTTTAAGCGTAAATCTACATATACCATTTTATTTCCATTTTCTATTATATTAGGTTTACTGGGTTTATAATACTCTCGCCTCTATGCTTGAATCGTACCCATCTACCTCTTAGTAGATCAAAACCAATAACTAATATACATGTAGCTATATGCCCATTGACCATATCGGTCAAAGGTACTATCCATGGTACTTTTCATATCCTCCTTGAAATGGACTCCATCATCTTGCTCCTAGAGCGTTCTATAACTACATCTATAAAAAACAGCTTCGTGAGGCCTATAATACAGATGTTCCATCATCTACTATGAAAACATAAAACTGCATCCACACTAGCCTTTCCATGGTACTTTCCATATCCTCCTCAAAATGGACTCCATCATCTTGCTCCTAGAGCGTTCTATAACTACATCTATAAAAAACAGCTTCGTGAGGCCTATAATACAGATGTTCCATCATCTACTATGAAAACATAAAACTGCATCCACACTAGCCTATATTAATGCTCGAACATCCACAATGTACCACCCAGTGCATACCTTGAGGACTATACATAATTGTAATGTCTACTCAATCCCGCCTACAAGGTCTACCTTGTATAGAACTTGGTCGGAGATTTTCTATATATGTAAAGGATGGCTTGGTTAGGCCTATAATACAGATATTCTACTTGGTCTGCCTCTTTTCTCATTGTGGCTATGGCCCCACGCAGCCATCCCTCAACTAATCGAAAGACCTCTAAAGGGTTAAGTCCCTATGCCCTACTTGAAATAATCTAAACATCTAGTTGGTTGCGCCCTACGTCCAATGTCTCGATAGTGAAAGAATCATTGTCCTATTGGTTTAATTCTAGTCTTTCCTGAACTCGTTCTTGGTTGATGATGGCTTGATCTTCATGCGACTATCCTTTTGGGTCTTGCCCATGGGACCTGCCCATTAAACCTTACTCCCGTGTCAGAGTATGGTGTTATATGAATATCCTACTCCATTCATCTACCTTTTGACTGCCTACAAAGGTCCATTCCATTAGGCCTGTAATGCAAAAGCAGTCAAGGCATATTCTCTTGATCGAACACGTACAGACCTGCCTTCAGGGATGCAGCTTCATTAGGTCTACCGCAAGGGGCCATCCTAGAGTTCCCTCACATCCCGTTGAAGTCTCGTACTTCATTCTAGCCCAAAATAACTAAGTTGGACTTGCTTCTTCTGTGTTGAAATCTATGATGAACTGCTTTGTTAGGCTCTTCATCCTTTGAGCTGCTTCAAACGTATTCTACTAGTTTATTAGACCTTACGTCTAATCTTTAATTATGCATTTATTTTACTTCTCTAATTCTGCTATAGCCTCACCTAACTATTATGGGACCATCAGTTCCTGACTGAAAGGGAATGCTATTGGTATGAGCCTTTCTTCTATGTTTGCTTATTAATTTAGTGTAAGTTTTAAAATAAGCATTTTCTTTTATCTCTAATTATAACCTATGTTATATTTATACTTGCAATTGTTACTTCTATATTCTTTTATATTCTACATGTTATAAATATAATTACAAGTGTCTCTTTTCTACTCTAGTCTGTCTTCTTTTATTATGATATTGAACTCTGTGACTCCCCACCTCTATACCCACGCTAGCCAAGAACATTACGGTGAATGCTGTCAACTAGCACGGAGAATAAGGCTGTTGAGGAGCGACCATCCGTGTAATTGCTTTGCGCGAGCATCGATATGTCAGATAGTATAACATGCATTTCTTTACCAAGAGGGAAATCCGACATACCAACACAAACTCAAAACTACTACACAGTGGCTATAATATCTTCGGAAACAAATACAGAAATAAACATAACATAAGTCAGTCACAGATAATTCATATCACAAAGGCGGAAGAAGATATGAATATAAAATTAACACATGGAAGTGTATGTCAGAGTACTGGTCAAAAAGATCCACAATAACACAAAATAATAGCAACATGTGCTATACAAAAGAATACATCAATGAGTCAATATCTCAAGAGTATACAACAAAAACTACTAATCTAAGTAGTTTGCCAAAAGTCAGAGTAATGAATCCCTGGAGAGAAGTCAAGTCGAAGCACCTGCAACATCTCGGTCTGACCCGAGTATTATTTAATAAGAAAATAATAAACGGATCAGTCTAACTATAAATATCAGATGAAACGATATAGAGTAAGAGATATGACTTAACACATAATAATCACAATGCCAAGCTGTGATATATATAAGTAATTGAGAATCAACAAGGCATTAATCAATATCATCAAATCTACACAAGAATCAAAGGAAATGCCATACTCCTTATTTCGCTCACCAAACCATAAATATTGACGATTATATCAATGTCAATCACAAAAGTCCATGACACACAAATTCACCAATACACAAATATTGATAAAACTTATCAATGGAAATCACGAAAATTGGTGAAGCATAAATTCTCGAAATCATCTCAAGAAATCCAGTTAATGACACACGAATTCACCTATGCACAAAAATTGATAAATCATATCAATAGAAATTACAAAATTAGGTGAAGAAGAAAATTCCAGAATTCGACACACGAAATCCAGAAATCACACAAAATAGGGGGGAGGCCTATCACATGAACGGAAGCATGAAAACTCACCAACATATGTATCACACGAACGAGACGCTATCTCATGGTAGCTAGCCATTAATTTTTGACACACGAACGACCCGAAGACCATGGGGCCCACATATGTGAGTTGAAACTCACACAAACGTGGTTTAGTCTCCCTCGTAGACAAAGAGACATCGCACATTGCTAGTCTAAATCACAAAAATGATCGTCATGATCATCAAGAAGTGTCAATTACAGTAAGCTAGTAAATATATGAGCTTAGCATCATGTCCCATAACCACTAGCTTAACTTAAATATTTACGAACAAATTATAGATCTCCACTATAAAATTGTCACAAGAGATTCAATCGAACAAGTCCAAGAATTAACCGACGAAGTAAACGCAAGTGTTTCATACCACTCGTTTTACTAAGTCGTTTAATTAGATTTCTCAAACGAGTGAGGTAAAGGTTTGTATATACTAATAAATTGGAAAACGGTTTAAGAAACGAGCTTTGTACTAAAATAGTGTTGAAATCATTTATAAGAAAGAGTTTTGATATTTACTACTAGTATAGAAAACCTTTATATTTTTAAAGTGACAGATCACAAAGAAGATTGTAGGAACAATCAATCACTAAAATTCACATTCGAAGACGTGAATAGGAACCAAAGAAACCGATAAAGAATCCATCGAAATGGATATTCAAAAATCCCTAAATAGGAGTCATCAAAGGCATAATAAATGATAACAACAAATAGGATCATCACGAATCGATTTAAATTGGAATTCTCAAGCGAATAGGCAAGCAGGCAAAACACTGATGATTCAGACGTCTGAAACAAGTGGTTCAGACGTCTGAATCTGGAAATATAAAAATTTCCAGAACACAATTCAGACGTCTGATTCAAGTGTTTCAGACGTCTGAAATAGGCATATTTTAGCCTATTTCCTTTCTGGTTCCAAATGAACCAATTCAGACGTCTGAAACCATATATTCAGACGTCTGAATCTGGGAATAGAAAAACTTCCCAGAACAATATTCAGACGTCTGAATATCACGTTTCAGACGTCTGAATGAATGGTTCAGGGCATTCCCTGAACCTAGGCCAAAAAATGGCCAAACGAATATCGAAAACGATCGAACGAGCAAATGACGATGACTAAGGAATTACGTCGAACGACAACCCAGCCTAAACGGCTCTTCGATACGCCACAAATATCAATGTCCAAATACCCATAATAGGATTTCCATAAATTGGACCAAAACACCAAAAATTGAAATATACACCAAATCAATCCAAACCAAAATCAATTGCACACGAATAAACGTTAGGAATTCATACCTAACAATCGAAGATAATTATAGACAAAGATGTGAGATAAAAATCTCACCTTTTACAAAATCAAACAAGAAGAAGCTTGAAAGCAAATGGGGAATCAACCTCTCTTCAACACAACCCAAATGAGCTTGAATCTATGCTCAAAACAAGAACATTCCCAAAATTAGGTTTAGGAATTTATGAAATTGGTAAGAGTATAAGTTGGAGAAGAAGAAGAGAATGCTTACCAATGGGTTCTCTTGAATTTGGAGCTAGGAATTTGAGGTTGCAAGAGAAACTAGGGTTTTGGAGTTTTAATTTCCAATCTCTCCCACCATTATTGCCTTAGAACTGAAAAGAGAAGAGAATGAGGATGAGTTGGGAAGAGTGGCTCAGATTTGAGCATAAGTTAAACATAGGGCTGAGCCCAAAACCAAACCCAAAGTGAAAAGTAGCAAAAATCAACTTTCTTCAAACATATCGAAGCTTATACTCAAAAAGGTCGCAAACGGCATTTTAAACTCAATGGGAGTGGTCTCGAGTTCTAATTCGACCGTATGCAAAAAGTAGCTTTTCGGACTAAAATTCGACTAATGATAAAATCTTTAAATAAAATATTTAAATATAAAAATCCAAATATGCGGGTTGTTACAGACTTCCCTCCTTAAAGAAATTGCGTCCTCGCAATATTTAAGAAGAAGATATGTAGTAACAACCATAAAGGCATATTCAACACAAAAGAAAATTGAAATAGGAAGTTCACCTCAAAGAGCACAAGAAAGTAAGTCTGGATGTGTTCGCTCGATGTACTCTTTAGATTCCCAAGAACAATCCTTAGGATTTGAAGACCATTGAACTTTAACAAGCGGAACATCTTTATTTCGAAGTCGTTTGACCTCCGAAGCAATGATACGGATGGGATGTTGCTCATAAGTTAAATTAGGCGAAACTTCAATCTCTTCCACAACACCGGGCTCAAGAATAGAATAGGAATCTCGAAGGCATTTCCGTAATTGAGAAACGTGAAACACGTCATGAATAGCAGAAAATTGATCCGGCAATAAAAGGCGATAAGCCATGGAACCAATACGTTCAGTGATAGGAAATGGCCCAATATATCGAGGCGCCAATTTTCCCGATCGACTGAAACGTACAACACCTTTCATAGGTGAAACACGAATGAACACAAGATCTCCCACAGAAAATTCTAACTTCCTTCTCCGGTTATCGGCATAGGATTTTTGTCTACTCTGGGCTTCTTTCATCCTATGACGAATAAGATCTATCTTTTCTGTGGAATCACGAATAAAGTCTGGACCTAAAACCAGTTTCTCACCGGTCTCAAGCCAACAAGAAGGAGATCGGCATGGCCTTCCGTAGAGTGCCTCAAAAGGTGCCATACCAATACTAGATTGGAAGCTATTATTATAGGAGAATTCAACAAGGGAAATATGATCTTCCCAACTTCCCCCAAAATCAAGCACACAAGCATGAAGAAGATCTTCAAGTGTTTGATTCACGCGCTCGGTTTGTCCATCGGACTGAGGATGATAAGCGGTGCTAAAATTAAGCTTCGTTCCCAAAGCTTTTTGAAGACTCCTCCAAAATCCACTAGTAAACAATGGATCGCGATCACTAACAATAGAAGTAGAAACTCCATGCAATTTAACAATCTCTTTGATAAAGAGCTTGGCCAAAAGAGGAACGGTTCGGTTAGACCGAACGGGAATAAAATGGGCGGATTTAGTAAGTCTATCAACGATCACCCATAAGCTATCATGACCCGAACGAGAACGGGGAAGGCCATCTATAAAATCCATGGAAATTTGGTCCCACTTCCAAATTGGAATTTCTAAAGGTTGCAATAACCCACCGGGCCTTTGATGTTCGGCCTTAATGAGTTGGCAAGTCATGCAACGCTTAACGAAGTTAGCGATGTCAAGTTTCGTTACCTCCCAATAATAAAGTCGCTTCATATCCGCGTACATTTTACTACTACCGGGATGAATGGTAAATTTAGAACGATGTGAATCTTCTAAAATATCTTTACGAAGATCACTAATATTTGGCAAGATAGGTCTACCAAATCTCCGAATGCCGCCACGAGAATTGATATCAAAGTCTTTCAAACCTTCAATATCAATTTTATCCTTAATATTTTGGCAAAGAAGAGCCATTTCGGGATCTAGCCTTTGAGCTTCAAGAATGCGGTCTAAAAGAGAAGGATGAGCCTCAAGGCTACATAAAACAAATGATGAGCATAAATCGGATACGCGGTCTCGAATCTCACAAGTGGATAAGATCTCGAGATCGTTCCATTCGGATATCATCATAGAAACAACAACTTGTTGTTTACGGCTAAGAGCATCGGCGACACGATTACCCTTATCGGGAGTATAAAGAATATCAAGATCATATGGTGCAAGAAATTCGAGCCAACGCTGTTGACGCAAATTAAGTTCCTTTTGAGAGAATAAATACTTCAAAGACTTATGATCGGTATAAAGAACAAATTTCTCTCCTAAAAGATAATGACGCCAAATCCGAATAGCGAAAACAATAGCCGCGAGTTCTAAATCATGAGTGGCATATCTAGTCTCGGCAGGCTTTAATTGCCTTGAAGCATAAGCAATAACACGTTCTTTTTGCATAAGAACGGCACCCAAACCAACGCGACTGGCATCGGTATAAACAACGAAATCTTGATTCCCCTCGGGAATAACAAGAATAGGAGCATCAGAAAGAAGTTCTTTTAATTTCTGAAAAGAAGCTTCACATTTGTCCGACCAAATGTATTTAACACCCTTCTTCGTCAAGCTAGTGAGAAGCACGGCAATCTTAGAAAAGTCTCTGATAAAACGACGGTAATAGCCCGCCAATTCGAGAAAACTACGAATCTTTGTCACACTCTCCGGTCTCTTCCAATCTTGAATCGCTTCAATCTTTGAAGGATCCACGGAAATTCCGGATTCGGAAATAATATGACCGAGAAACTTCACACGAGATTGCCAAAAGTGGCATTTAGAAAATTTTGCCTTTAATTGATTACTCCTAAGAGTTTCCAACACAATCCGAAGATGTTTTTCATGCTCCTCCTCGGTTCTAGAATACACAAGAATATCATCAATAAAGATGAGAACAAATCGGTCAAGAAAGTCTTTGAAAACTCTATTCATAAGGTCAACGAAATACGTCGGAGCATTCGTCAAACCAAATGGCATGACAAGCCATTCATAAGATCCATAACGAGTACGGAACGATGTCAAAGGAATACTATCCTCTGCAATACGAAGCTGATGAAATCCAGTAGCTAAGTCTAATTGTGAAAAGACTCTAGCACCACTAAGTTGATCGAATAGATCATCAATCCGAGGTAAAGGATATTTATTTTTGATAGTAATATCATTAAGCTTGCGGTAGTCAACGCAAAGCCTAAGTGTTCCATCGGATTTCTTCACAAAAATAGCTGAAGCTCCCCAAGGCGAGGAACTAGAGCGAATAAATTGCTTCGTTTCTAATTCGGATAATTGTTTACGCATCTCCTCGTTTTCTTTATTGGACATACGATAAGGAGGACGAGTGATAGGTTGAGCTCCAGGAATGAGATTAATTCTGAACTCAATTGCTCGCTTAGGTGGTAATCCTAAAACGGGCTCGAATATGTCGGAAAATTCACAAACGACGTGAATAAGAGAAATAATATCACCCTCATCATCATCGTCGTCATCACGAGGATTTAAAGAATATATAGATGCAACCAAGCTGGAATCTGAATCTTTAAGATTAATAGAAATCTGCTTAACAGATTGAGGATGTCGAAGATGAATAGTCCGCTCAGGACATAGGATATGAGCTTCATAACGGTTAAGCCAATCGATTCCCAAAATCATTCCAAAGCCTAAATAACGCATGACATGCAAATCGGCTCGGAAAGAAAAACCACACAAAATAATCTCGACATCTTTACACAATAAACTGATTGTTGCGGATCCACCAACCGGATTCGCAATTCTCAAAGAAGTCATTAAACACAAAACATCCAAAGAAAAGGTATCAACAAGTTCTATTGATATAAAAGAATGGGACGCACCCGTATCAAAAAGAACTCGAATAGGATGATCACGAAATAAAATAATTACATCCAGAATAGAATGAGAAATACCTTGGCCACGAGATGTGTTGCCAGGGGCTTGAGCAACATTAAGCTTTCCCTCCCTCCTATTTTGAAGTTTGGGACATACATGCATAAAATGGTCTGGGCTTTTGCAATAGCGACAAGTACGAGGCTTTGAACACTTGTTCGCAAAATGGTCTTTCGAACCACAATTATAGCATTTCCCTTGAGTAGAGGAAAAGGCCTTTTCAGCAGGAGTTGCTTGCCTCCCTTTCTTATTGGGATAAGGGCCTTTGAATTTGTTTGGCCTCTTCTTGTTATTGAAGTTTGGTTTGGAACCCACCACTTCAACATCATTCTCCCTATCCGCCTCTTCAAGACGAAGAGCGATATCAATGAGTTGGTCGAAAGGAACTTCTAACTTTAGAAGTAATGGCTTCTTGAGATTTTTGTTTAAGCCATAGACGAACCTCTGGTTCTTCTTCAAAGGGGTGTTGATGTATTCAACCCCATATTTGGAAAGCGACTCGAAGGAGGCGACGTAATCAGTCACGGAGGACTCACCTTGAACAAGGTTTATAAATCATCGAGCCAATGTCACTTTCTCAGCTTCTGGTACAAATTTCAACTCAAAGCGTTCTCGGAATTGCTCCCAGGTGAGATCCGCTTCATTAATCTCAGAAATAAGAAGCTCGTACCAGTCCAATGCTCTTTCTCGGAGCATACTAGAGGCCACCTGAACTCGGTGAAGGTCAATAAGGTTCATGCGAGAAAAGATTCGATCGTATGATCTTAGCCAAGCCTGTACTTCAATAATAGTTTCAGAACCTTTGAATGGCTCCCCACCCAAATTAGTGTAATCGCTGCACAAGCCTGCAAATCCCGACTTTGGGTGAGTAGGTTCCGGGTTAGCTCCAGCTGCTTGAGCATTAGTTACCAAATCAAGAAGCAGTTGAGCAGTCATAAAAACTCCATCCTGGGGTAGGGTACTAGATGGTACGGCTCTGGAGCGGCCTGGTCTAGACATTTCTCTTCCTTTAGAAAGAAAGAAAGAAGAAGAAGAAGAAAAAGGTTATTCACCAAATGAATATCAAGCAATTTTGATAGATAAAACAAGGAATCATAAGGAAATAGGATGAATCGGTACGAAGACTCGAATTAATCCTAAGGTATAACTCCTAAGATGGACTTAGGACGATGATCCTTGTTAAGTTATTCTACATTGTTCCGAAGTTTGGCTCTGATACCAAGCTGTGACGCCCCACCTCTATACCCACGCTAGCCAAGAACATTACGGTGAATGCTGTCAACTAGCACGGAGAATAAGGCTGTTGAGGAGCGACCATCCGTGTAATTGCTTTGCGCGAGCATCGATATGTCAGATAGTATAACATGCATTTCTTTACCAAGAGGGAAATCCGACATACCAACACAAACTCAAAACTACTACACATTGGCTATAATATCTTCGGAAACAAATACAGAAATAAACATAACATAAGTCAGTCACAGATAATTCATATCACAAAGGCGGAAGAAGGTATGAATATAAAATTAACACATGGAAGTGTATGTCAGAGTAGTGGTCAAAAAGATCCACAATAACACAAAATAATAGCAACATGTGCTATACAAAAGAATACATCAATGAGTCAATATCTCAAGAGTATACAATAAAAACTACTAATCTAAGTAGTTTGCCAAAAGTCAGAGTAATGAATCCCTGGAGAGAAGTCAAGTCGAAGCACCTGCAACATCTCGATCTGACCCGAGTATTATTTAATAAGAAAGTAATAAACGGATCAGTCTAACTATAAATATCAGATGAAACGATATAGACTAAGAGATATGACTTAACACATAATAATCACAATGTCAAGCTGTGATATATATAAGTAACTGAGAATCAACAAGGGATTAATCAATATCACCAAATCTACACAAGAATCAAAGGAAATGTCATGCTCCTTATTTCGCTCACCAAACCATAAATATTGACGATTATATCAATGTCAATCACAAAATTCCATGACACACAAATTCACCAATACACAAATATTGATAAAACTTATCAATGGAAATCACGAAAATTGGTGAAGCATAAATTCTAGAAATCATCTCAAGAAATCCAGTTAATGACACACGAATTCAAATATGCACAAAAATTGATAAATCGTATCAATAGAAATCACAAAAATAGGTGAAGAAGAAAATTCCAGAATTCGACACACGAAATCCAGAAATCACACAAAATAGGGGGGAGGCCTATCACACGAACGGGAGCATGAAAACTCACCAACATATGTATCACACGAACGAGACGCTATCTCATGGTAGCTAGCCATTAATTTTTGACACACGAACGGCCCGAAGACCATGGGGCGCTACCCCACATATGTGAGTTGAAACTCACACAAACGGAGTTTAGTCTCCCTCGTATACAAAGAGACATCGCACATTGCTAGTCTAAATCACAAAAATGATGGTCATGATCATCAAGAAGTGTCAATTATAGTAAGCTAGTAAATATATGAGCTTAGCATCATGTCCCATAACCACTAGCTTAACTTAAATATTTACGAACAAATTGTAGATCTCCACTATAAAATTGTCACAAGAGATTCAATCGAACAAGTCCAAGAATTAACCGACGAAGTAAACGCAAGTGTTTCATACCACTCGTTTTACTAAGTCGTTTAATTAGATTTCTCATACGAGTGAGGTAAAGGTTTGTATATACTAATAGATTGGAAAACGGTTTAAGAAACGAGCTTTGTACTAAAATAGTGTTGAAATCATTTATAAGAAAGAGTTTTGATATTTACTACTAGTATAGAAAACCTTTATATTTTTAAAGTGACAAATCACTAAAATTCACATTCGAAAACGTGAATAGGAACCAAAGAAACCGATAAAGAATCCATCGAAATGGATATTCAAAAATCCCTAAATAGGAGTCATCAAAGGCATAATAAATGATAACAACAAATAGGATCATCACGAATCGATTTAAATTGGAATTCTCAAGCGAATAGGCAAGCAGGCAAAACACTGCTGATTCAGACGTCTGAAACAAGTGGTTCAGACGTCTGAATCTGGAAATATAAAAATTTCCAGAACACAATTCAGACGTCTGATTCAAGTGTTTCAGACGTCTGAAATAGGCATATTTTAGCCTATTTCCTTTCTGGTTCCAAATGAACCAATTCAGACGTCTGAAACCATATATTCAGACGTCTGAATCTGGGAATAGAAAAACTTCCCAGAACAATATTCAGACGTCTGAATATCACGTTTCAGATGTCTGAATGAATGGTTCAGGGCATTCCCTGAACCCAGGCCAAAAAAATGGCCAAACGAATATCGAAAACGATCGAACGAGCAAATGACGATGACTAAGGAATTACGTCGAACGACAACCCAGCCTAAACGGCTTTTCGATACGCCACAAATATCAATGTCCAAATACCCATAATAGGATTTCCATAAATTGGACCAAAACACCAAAAATTGGAATATACACCAAATCAATCCAAACCAAAATCAATTGCACACGAATAGACGTTAGGAATTCATACCTAACAATCGAAGATAATTATAGACAAAGATGTGAGATAAAAATCTCACCTTTTACAAAATCAAACAAGAAGAAGCTTGAAAGCAAATGGAGAATCAACCTCTCTTCAACACAACCCAAATGAGCTTGAATCTATGCTCAAAACAAGAACATTCCCAAAATTAGATTTAGGAATTTATGAAATTGGTAAGAGAATAAGTTGGAGAAGAAGAAGAGAATGCTTACCAATGGGTTCTCTTGAATTTGGAGCTAGGAATTTGAGGTTGCAAGAGAAACTAGGGTTTTGGAGTTTTAATTTCCAATCTCTCCCACCATTATTGCCTTAGAACTGAAAAGAGAAGAGAATGAGAATGAGTTGGGAAGAGTGGCTCAGATTTGAGCATAAGTTAAACATAGGGCTGAGCCCAAAACCAAACCCAAAGTGAAAAGTAGCAAAAATCAACTTTCTTCAAACATATCGAAGCTTATACTCAAAAAGGTCGCAAACGGCATTTTAAACTCAATGGGAGTGGTCTCGAGTCCTAATTCGACCGTATGCAAAAAGTAGCTTTTCAGACTAAAATCCGACTAACGATAAAATATTTAAATATAAAAATCCAAATATGCGGGTTGTTACAAATTCTCTTTAGTTCTCTTATATTATATGACAATCTAGGCTTGGGACTACGTTCGATTGTCACAAATTTACTTATCATAATAACTGCTCTACTTTTATTCTACTATATGTGCAGAAAATACAAATCTAGCACATTTTTGTTTATTATTTCTAGTTTTGTCAAATAATTAACTTGATTTCTTCTTTAATTTCTTTAACACTTCACTTTATTCTCTTTTATTTTAGGAAGTAGTTCTATTCTATTTGGTTAGTTACAAAAACTGTGCTAAAAGTCCATTTCCATATTTTAATACTAAATAATGCTATAAACAATAACTCGCAATTGTAAGATATGTCTTTTATTATCTCTTTAATTATTAGATGATGCAAAATACAGAAATGTCTTTATTTTACACAAATTCCTTTTTTCATTCTTTTATTATTGCTATTACGTTTATCTTTATTCTTAAAATATTAAATTATGGAAATGTATTCTCCTTTCTAAACAACCAACTAATTTATCACTAACTTTCAAATAAAGTTATTAAATTTTCTCCTTTTTAATTTATTTCTCCCATTTTAGCCTAATTTATTGTAAATTCTTACTTTTAGACTTATGCCTTTCTCTGTAACTATTAAGACTAATATTATTCATATTTATTTGGATTCCTATCTTTCTTTTCCATATAAATAATATAAGTTCTCTTATAGAATTTACAATTTCAACATATCTAATTAGCAGAACTAATTACCGACATAATTAGTGAATTAAAATAATGGGAATCTAACGATAATATATCATAAACGTAAAAGATTTATACTTTAAATCCACTCACCTGTCGTCCTTAGCTTTGCTCCATGGTCTTAGCTCAGCTCCATGGCCTTCTTGGATCCCCTTCTAAGGTGTCTAATATTTTTATTAAGAAGATCTTCTCCCCAGAAATATTTTCTATTTAGATTTCATCCTCAGGTAATGAATCCAATTGGGAGAAAATCTGACTGTGAGAAAATAGCTAGCCCTAGGGTTCTATTTATAGTGTAGCTTGGGGATCTCAGACCATCAGATTTTTGGCTTGAATCTGGTGCAAGCACGTCACAGGCTCGTTGCAAGTCGTTGGAACCGAAAAACGACACTCTAGATTGTGCAAAAATCGAATTAACACTTGGGCATGTCCTTCGATGATTTTACGTCCAGGGCTTCACGCATGTCAACCTATAGGTCGACCCTTATAGCTTGTGGGTCGACCTATGGGTCGATCCATGTTATTTGTTTATTTATTTATTTATTTTTGTTTTCTTAATTTTTGTTTCTCTCGTAACTACTTCGTATTAACTCAGATTTTGACAAGTTATATATGAAAACTAATCAGAAAATCGCCACAGACACAATGTTATAAGGTTCGGGGTCATATTCTGATAATTCCAAAAATGTTTATTTTCGATGTTCATCGTTATTTGATTATTTAATTATCTAAAAATGCAGGGTGTTACAATGTAAGTGAACAAATCCATGGAAGTTGATATTAGAACCTCTCGAAAACGACCTAATTTCTAAGGAGAAGTGCTCGGAGTGCAGTAGATCGAAGGTAGAATGTGAGAATATAATGGTTTATGATTTTTGTTTGATGTTGATAAAACATATATATATTAAATGTGTTTGTTATAGCATTATTAAAATATCACACATTGAAATAAACAAATCAAAATTTCACTTAAATAAATAATTCATTCAGAATTCCGTTTAAAAAAATATATTTTTTGAATAAACATTTTATTACAGTTTCAATAATACACATTTGCAACATAGCTTCCAGTATATTTTACATTTTCAAATACAACACTATTTCACTCACTCGCTCGGATTTGATTTGTTATCTTCTTGCTCTAGCTTGTGTCTAGTTATCTACTTAACCTGTCAAACAATAAAAACATAGTAAAAATAAAAAATAAACAAACTGAAATTTCAAAAATAAGAATAATTAAATATGATACTACTTCAATTAATTGGGTTATTTGTTTTCATATTTTAAATTGGAACCAAAATTAAATGTGCATGAGCAACACATGACATGCACATTGTATCAATGTACAAGCCATAGGGATGAGCACATACATAAAATGTACCGGCATCATTCAAATTTCAAGGACATGTGCGAGGTCAAGCCTAAAGGCTCAAAACAATGCAAATGCATGAGGTCAAGCCCAACAAATTTCAAGCTCAACTTAAGTGCTAAATGTTCCGGCCAGAGATTCAAATCAAAAAGAATGAACATCGTACAAAAATAGGTGTAGTAAGTGCATAAGCAAGGCAGCACACTTGTAAGGCCAACCACACAGTTTCAAGTGGAATGAAATAGCGCAACACCCCAAAAAACAATGCAACCAGGCAGTAAGACAAAAGTGAAACTGGCATGTGCATCAGGTCAAATAAGCATACAGGCATGTACAAATATTCAGTACAAGAGGGAAACACATGCAAGTGCATAAGTTCACAAAATGGCTTAACACAAGGACATGTAAAGCAAAGGTCAAGCCAATTTAGACATGCACTAAAATGTAACATCCAGGCTTAAAGGGTAGTTAAACGTGAACGGTTTCATGTGGAGTACAATGGTGCAGCCTGAAAATCAGATTCAGACATGCACATAAGTGGAGTTAAATGGTGCAATGCCACACAAATTCACAATTACAAAAGCATCAACAAAGCAATGGATAGGTGCAATGAACCATAACAAGTGCAAGTGAAATTCAGACATACATATAGATAAAACTAGGCTGAAGTGAATGCACTAGCATGTGCAAAACTATCAAATCAAAAGTGAACCCAAGAAAATAAGTGCCAAAACTATTATGCTCGATTTCATGAACATTTCAATCCAACAAAACTTATAAACAAATTTGGAAATCATTGATAGCATAATTTTGACAACAGTTATAACATATGATCTTTAGATCAAAGCATCTTTGTCCAACAAACAATGTTTAACAACTACACTGGCATCACCTATCATTTCAACAAAGTGCAATAACAACACAAGTGCAGTCACATGTGAATAGACATCATGCATAAGAGCAATGTAGAGAATCGAAAAACATGTAGAGATCATTAGAAAACTGACAAAAAAACTCAAATGTAGAGACAGGAAGAGACAAAAATTCAATTGAAGCATGAATTGAACAAGTCAAGGCTAAAATCATAAGTTCAATAAAGGTCAAATATATTCGAACATATATATTAGGAATTCGAATATACGTATATTAGAATAGAAAAAGTCAGAAATCAAAGCATCGTCTATCGACGGCAGGATTTAAAAACAAAAGTCAAGATTTGAATTTGTCAAATCAAAAATCACACAATCCATTATAGAATCAAATAGAAATATAAGGATTTGATCCTTTTATAAAGCCAGTATCATCATCGGCATTAAAAAGTACGTTGAGAATAATACAAATTGAAAAGGGCAAAAATCATACCAAATAATCAATCTCAGATACACTCGACGACGAAAGCTACCGCAACATACAATCACTACTAATCAAAGAACGCAAGCATCAGAGAAGGAGTACGATTTGAACCACAATTTCAAGTGGTGGATTTCAATTCAAAGAACCCTAATTTCAGATTGAAAAGAAGATCAGTCATGAAACTAAAGCATACAAAGGGATGAAGAATTACTATTTAATATAATTATTATTTCGGTCGCACTCTTTGCACTCTTTGACATTTGTTTGGGCTGTGTAATCAAATTTAGGGCTTTAGTTTATTTCTCTTTATTGTAATATTCTTTTTTAATATTATAATCTCTAGTTTCTAACTAGGTGTGAACTACGGGAAATAGTTCGAGAATTCGCGACTCGAGATTTGAGTTGTAGTAGGGTTTTGAGCATAGGGTTAGAAAAATTAGGTTAGCAAGGGTCAGGAGTTTTAAGGGTCTGTAAGCATTAAATTGTTTAATTCTAGTAGAAATCTTGGGGAGGCAGCAGTAGGTTGTTTTACTGAAGCTGGGTAAAATAATTTTATCGCTTTTATTTCCATATTTACTCTGTTATTATTTGTGTTGTAATTTTTATGTATCTGTGAATTTATTATAAACCTTGTCCCCCCCCCCCCCCCCCTCAATTAAGAAATTAATATAGGTCATTACCGATCGATACCGAGATGAATTCTTGGCTTTGGGGACTTCATCCCCTTCCTACTTTCTTAGATCTGATGTTAAAACTGGTATTCTGTAGATCTACGACTCTGTTAGGGCGATTTCTCTATAAATACAAGGCTTAGAGCACTTGGAAAGGGCTTTAGCTCTTGCTTTCTTCATCTTCTCTCTTTACTTGACCCTAGTCACTAATGAAGCTTTATTTGTTATTCTAGGCTATTAGATCCGTAAAACTTTTTCACTTGTGACTAAAATCCATAAGCAATAACATTACATTGAAGTGGGCATTATATTTATCGAACCACAATAATTTCTTTGTGTTTTTACTTTTATTTGCTAGATCTCTTCATTTCAATTTGTTTTTGGATGTTATGTTATTTTCTAGCTCTAGAAAAAGTACTACCACTATTATTTAAGATAAAGAGATGTATGTGTGCATTCGTACTAACAAAAATTGTAAAATTATTTTTTCCATTCAACTATAAACAAATATTAATCACATATATTAAATTATGTACATAAAAAATAATGACAAAGTAAATTTGTCAACTACTTATAATCATTTAAGTTAGACCAAAATTGGTATAACATCCATGATGCCAAGTATGATGAGACAAATCTTGATTTTTAACATATATGATGACATGACTAAGCACAGCTTAGTTAGTATTAACAAAATAGTACAAAAGGACTAATAATAGCTTAGGTTTTAAGGCTAAATACAAGATGATATCATTAAGAAATGGTTCCATGATGCTCATGGTTTTTTGGAATAAGATACTTGAAAGCCAATTTGGTTTCTTAGAAAAGGATATTCGAGAACATATATGGCCCTTTGGTATGGAATATTCAAAATCCTAAGTCACATGATCAAAGTAGAGAAATAACAAGCCGCAAATTTGAGCGTAACTCATTAAGCGTGTTAATGAACTAGATAAGCAATTCTCATGGTTCATGGTCCATGGTCCAATGTTCATATGTAATAGGCAAGATAAAGGCTATGCATACAAACACTAGTTTAGACCGAAGATCATGTGATTTTAAATAAAATCATAACAAGCTTTGGGCCCAAAGAGCTTTATTATATGCATATTCATGTCCCATAATGTCCAAAGTGCACAATCAAGGTAATAGACAAGCCCAAGTCCATGTTCATATGAATTAGGCATGGTTATAATCAAATCAAGATCTTCCTAATTCAATTTAGGGCAACAGTAACGACTTAAAATTTTAGTCATTTGAATTTAGAATATTTAATTTATTCTAAATATTGAAAAGTAATTTTTATAAGTTAAATACTTGTATGTCAAATATAATGATTTATTTGATAATTAAATTATTAAATTCAATTTTTGGAATTTGTTAAATAATTGAATCTTCAGTTTGATATGAACGAAAATGATTTCAAAAGTTGGTTTATCTGAATAAGAAGGAGGATAATGAACTTTTAAATTTGGATTTAAAAGTGATTTACCTAAAGTTGGAAATTACTAGTTTTAATTAATGTGCAAAAGTAGTCTTTCGGGATACTATCTTGGATTTCGACGAAAACAGTTCCATTGGATCCACAATAGTATATTATAGTTAGCCGTCGAATTTCATGGCAATCGAAACATATCGTTTGGTCGTGCGAGTTTGTAACACATAGAAATTTGTTTAAGGAATTTAATTAATATAAATTGATTTTGAAAAGCTATCTTCTAAATATGGTGGAATTGGGCCTTGGGACTAGTTCCATTGTGTTTGGAATAGAGGTATAACATATAGAATGCCAAGTGGCACGTCTTGTTTGGAGTTTGAGATTTTCGGACATTTTATAGCTTGATAATTTAAATTCAAATAATATTGATAATATATTCCACATGTCCAAAGACCCATACCTAAGCATGCATGCCCAATTCCTGCCAATGTCGTCCTCCCTTATATAATTTGCATTCATTTGAGAGTTCGTTCTCTTCATTTTTTTAATTCAAACCTTAGCAATCGTACAGCCCACATCCACTGGCATAACCAGTGGGCAATCTGGCCTTCGACCCCAAAAGCAAAAGTGTAGAGCTCGACTCCATGAAGCTAGCCAACGGTTGGATTATTAAGATATGGAGCGAGGCGGTGGTATTTGTGTAATGTAGAGCGTCAGCGTTTGGGTTTCGCTAAGGGAGATGGTCGTCGAACGACGCGTGCATGCGTGGAGGCAAGGCGGATGAGGAAGGTTGCGACGGTTAGCGGTGGTACGGTGGAGGCGGCGTTGGTAGTCGAGTGATGACCTGGTATTGCTCAAGCATGAGATTTAAGGTTGGTGGGTAATTTATTTAAAACAGTTATAAATTTAAGTTAATTATCAATTTATTTATTTCGACGTCCATTCATCCATATTTAATTCGTCCGAGGTCTGAATTCAATGAATGAGTCACATTGCGATCTTATCGACAGAGGCTGTGCTATGGAATTGGATTGGACAGATTCGGAGCTAACAGGAATGTTGGGTTAAATTGAACGTCCATTCAATTTAATCCAAATAGAGACGTTTTGATGACTAAAAATCAAATGTAACTTGATCCGCCTTTTGGGTTAACCAGAAATATTTGTAATCGATAAAAATTATCTATTGGATGTTTGGATAATTTACTAATTATTATTAGTTAGATTGGACATATTCCCGCCTATAGGAGCGGATGAGAACCTATTATGCTCCCGTGTAAGAGCGGATGACCTTTTGTATACGAATCCTGCTTTAAAGTGGTTGATTTATATTTTTATGATTATATACTGTATATGATGTAGAGGGACAGGTTGGAGGGATCCAACAAGATTCCTCACACTGTTGATTATTTTCATATAAATTGATATGTGATATGTAGAATACTATAATTGATGATATGGACACGGTTTTGTTTATTTAGTACTTTAGTAGCACTGGGCTTTATATTTTGGTATTTCAAAATACCATAAAATAGTGATTAATTTTGAAAAGTGATTTCAAAGTTATTTTGAAAATTATATATATTTTAAATAATTACTCTAGAATTATTTGAGGAATTAATTTATTTTAAAATCAAAGGTATGATTTTTGGACATTATAATTTAATAATTTTATAAAATATTTCAAATAGAGATTTAGAAATGCGATGAATTATCAAAATGATGTTTTACAAAGGAAGTGAAGATTTGTAAAATCGTATTTTATTTATAAAGGGATAGATTTAAAAACGATGTTTTATAAATTAAAAGAAAACTATTATCATTTAATATATTGGAGAAATAAACCGAACAGTGGATTTATTATAAGACGTGGAATGATATTTTATATAGTTATTGATTCTATTTTAGAAATTTAAGATGAGGGTAGATTTGGGATTGCTAAACGATATTTTATAAATGGAAAGAATTTATACCTATGCGAGAAAGGTTAAAAACAGTTGAGATTATGTTTAAATAAGATTTATGAATAAGTGAGATTCATAAAGGAAATAGACTTATAAATGAAGTTCATAAATAAATAGGTTTATGAAAGGAAGTTTTATAAAATAGAAAGAGAATCTTAAATCTAGTTTTATAAATATGGAAATGACGGGGTTGAAGATTTAACAACGTATTTTTATCAAGGAAATATTCTATATTTTAAAGTTGATTATTCACATTAATATTGCTTAAAGTTGTTTATAAATATTTAAATAATTTTGAAAAAGTTAATTATTTAAATTATTAATACGGATTAATATTAATAACAATGATTATTAGTAATATTTTGGTAATTTACCATCTACACTATTATATTATTTATGAGTTACATTTCAAGGGCACATAGGCCTCCTTGCTTTTTTGTCAACCGAACGGTCATGTTTTAAATTTTTTTCTCCTACTAGCTCTTTGCTTCGTCTTTTACCCGTCAGCTACAAATAAAATGACTATTCCAGTCGGTTTCCACCATTGTTTTGATTAAAACCCTAGCTTATTGTACCAAATTATAATAATGAAGAATTCCAGCCACCTTTTACACCAAGGTTTCTTTTGCACGATAGGTAATTTTGAATCCCCATTTTTTTTCTCCTTTTACAATTGATTTTAAGAATTTATTTTAAATCTCTTTTGTTATATCGATTTTTACTCACTTACCTTCTACTTATGTTGTGCCTGATTTTATTTTCAACTCACATCCGGCGTTGCTTTGATTTTTGCTTCGATTGCATTTTAGGTATGTTTTTGAGTTTGTTTGGGTTTGTTAAATTCCTCTCCACTATATGTTTTATGTTCTGTTCTTAATTTTGAGTGTTTCCTGTTACCTTGTGCCTTAGATTGTATTTAGTTCTCATCTGAGCTATTTCATGTTATATTGGGTTTCTGTGTGGTATGTTCTAATTCTTTCCCCACCTTTACATAGCATTGGATTAAAAGAAATATATATAATTAAAGATATCTGTGAAGGCAACGTTGGTATTTTAGCATATGTTAACACTTACTTAACACAATGAGGTCGTACAATCCAAGAAGAGTGTTCACCAAATCGGCAGGGCAGTTTGGTTACAAAATCCAATGATCTAATTAATTTAACAATAATCGACTATATGCTTCAGTTTAATTCAGACCTGTGATTTCTGTATGGTTCGCTGCCTAAGTTGTAAGGGCAAAAATAAATCTTCATTTTCTTAGTAAATAAGGATAATTTATCTATCTAGGTTCTTATAAACGTATTCACTAGACTTGCAGAGTTTCAAAACTAGCTGCTTACTGTTAAAAGCTTGGATTTCTATTTAGAATGTAAGAAAATTTGCCATTTGATCATATCTGGAACCCAATTTTAGGAATCAAATTGGAATTTTTTTAGGCAGTTAGTTGTTGTTGTGTACGATGAAGATAGGAGAATGAGGGAGATCTAATAATGGCATCAAAATTTACGCCAGAAGCCATAGCATTCATTGTAAAACATGGAACGAAAATTGTGTGTGAACATTATATGTTTTATGTTCTGTTCTTAATTTTCAGTGCCTCCTGTTCCATTGTGCCTTAGATTGTATTTAGTTCACATGTTGATTTGTAAATGAAAATTTTTCTATAATTTATCTACTTAGGTTTCTTTTATTTAAATATGTGAATTGTTTTTAACATCAACCTTTGCAATTAGAAAATTGCTATGTTAGGTTACTTTGATATATGGCCGGCTAATTTCTGCGAAGTAAGTCCTTTGGACAAAACTTTTATACCATTTTCATACTGTCTAGAAAAGAATAGTAGGACAAAACTTTTATACCATTTTCATACTGTCTAGAAAAGAATAGTAGCTTGATTTCGTTCATGTCCATCCATAACTTACTCCAAACTTTTACCACACGGAGCGGTCAACAAATATATAACATATTTTTCCACGTTTAGAATATTTTAGTTATCATATCAAAGTATACTAACCATGCATGCAGTTTGTCAAGTTCACACATATATTTTGCATTGAATATGCAATGATAAATGGTAATTCCGTATTCTTTTATTAATAAAATATAATTTATGCCTCTATGATCAAGACTATGTAATGTTCAAGTTTTTTTTCCTTTTTTACAAATTTTATTTTCCTAATTTTGGAATCCATCTTGAATTTTAAATTTCAGTCTAAGTATGATCCAAAACATTGAAAATGGCTTTTAAACTTTAAAATTTGAATTTGAATTTAGAAGGCTTTATAATTTTATATATTGTTCCTTAACAAAATTGTTTCAAACGTTTTATTTTTTTGAAAATTTTATGGTTACAGAAATATTCTACTTCTACATTATTTTCAAAAAATTTAATATGATTAATCTTCACCTCTTCAAACTTGAAATTTAGAATCAATTTTCTGTTAATTAACAATTCAGGAAAATAGGCACAAGGAAAAAGTTACAAAATAATTTAGTCTCAAGGACGGTAAGTTTGTTTTTTAGTCTGAAAGACACTTTATAGTGTAAACAGAAAATGATTGCTACATCTATCATTCTGTGATTTACACTACAAAGTGTCCTTCAGACCAAAAAACAAACTTGATGTCCCTGAGACTAATTTTTTTTGCAACTTCATCCCTGTGCCTAAAAACCTCTTAACAATTATTATATGTCAACATATTCTAAATATTCAAAATGTAAAATATACCATAATTAACAAATTATTCACATAAACATAGGCTTTGCATCACTTCCATTTTTGCATAGTGGTACTATACATTTTTTGACGGTAGATTCGTATGCGAAGTATGGGTTCGCCCTGGTTTATATGTATTTATAAATGAACATTCTGTTGTGTGTAGCAACGCAGACCATAGGAACCTATTCTATTACATATAAACGGAATACTTCTCTATTTGTATTCTTCTTTTTGATGCACTCTTATTCAAAATATTAGCCTCTTGATCAGTTCCAAAAAAATTCACCTAATCCCTTTTCTCTCACTCCACAGTTTACACCAGTTCTGCCTTTCATTTACCCATAAATTTCATTTACTACCCACCCTTTGTTTTCAATTTCCTACTCAATCTAACTCCCCAGCTTGGTGTCCTTACTTTGGCCTTTTTTCCTACTTTGTGTTCTTGCTTTGTGATTCATTTACCACAAGTCCTTAAGGTTTCCATCGATAAGCACAAATGGGTAGGAAAAAATATATGTACATAGTTTTATTAAAATATAGTTTCCCTAAATTGAAGTTATATTATTTTATTACTTTAACTTAAGAAAAAAGAGACATGCACATTTTGACCACTGTTGTACTGTGCCACTGACAAAATTTTGAATTTCAAGGCTATTCAAATAGATAACTATTCAAGACTATCCATAGATGCACATAATTTACATGGATTATTCCATCAAATAGATAAGATTATCGATAAATCTTAATTATATTATAGTAAAGATGATAATAGATTATTATTATTTTCTAAAATAGCGGCGATTTATCATTTTTCGCATTTGATAGCCTACATTTGGTCAATGCAAATGACTATAAATTTATGTCTCTGTCAATTCAAAATCAAGCATATAATCATACATGGCAGGAGAAAGATGTTAGATTTGAAAATGGTCCATTCAAATATTTCTTATTTTCAATGTCGTGATGTATTTTGATTTTATCAATTTGATATTATGATAATTTACCTATATCATTGATTACATAACAATAGTTGTTACAAGAAGTTCCACTTTATGTCGATTGCTCAGTTTTTGTGTAAAAATAAATCAAAATAACAATTATTAAGAAATTATAAATCCTACTACCTATTACCAAATATATAATTATATTATCTAGGTGATGAATTTGGAAAGTTATTTATCACTTCAGTTTTTTAGTTAATCTATTTGCATATATAATCAGTATGCGCTAAGATATATAATATGTAACAACCCTGTATTTTCTGATTATTGTAATTGTATATTTTAATTATTTTAATTTAAATTCCTAATTTAAAAACTTTATTTTATTTATTAAAATTAATATATTTTGTTAATTTAAATATAAATGTTGATTTTGATGTGGATTAGAATTTCAAACATGCATAAATTGAATATTTCCAGAAAATGTTGATTTTGGTCAAAATAGTCAAACTTTGACTTTTAACTTAAAAATTTAAAAGTTTGAAATTTTAAATTTTATCTTTAATTATGAAAATAGATTTAATAACTTGAACATTGCTTTTTATTTCGTGGAAAACGGAGTTAAACTGCAAAAGATATGTACATTTCAATTTTGAGTATAAATTGTTTATTTTGCAATTTTGTTATTTTAAATTGTATAAATTTTATTTTTCTTTGTCATATTTTATTTTAATATGTTTTAATATGTTATATTATGTATATTTTGACTTTTAAATATTTTTGAAATGATAATAGAATTTTTCTAAAATTTACTATGATGATTTCCTATTTTTAAAAGGCTGTTTTCCTTTTTCTGCTATTTTCTTCATCTAAACTATATTTAAATTAAAATTTATTTATTTATTTTTGTGATTTCCTTTTTATTTTGTGTTCTTATCTTTATTTATAAATATTTTTAAGTACATAAAAAATTTTCCCAAGTTCATTGCACTTATTTTTCATATTTTCAAGACTAGTTGCAAATTTTGCTATTTTATTTAATTAAACTATATATAATTAATAATTAATTAATTTATTTGCACTTATTTTTCATATTTTCAAGACTAGTTGCAAATTTTGCTGTTTTATTTAATTAAACTATATATAATTAATAATTAATTAATTTATTTTTGTTTATTTACTATATTTTTGTATTTTAACTGAATTTATATATGTTTTTCAGTTATATAAAAATTTAAAAAGAAATAATGAATATATGAAGAGTTTGAGATCTTTTGTATGCTTAGTCCTTTTGCATTCCGACCTTTCACTTTCCAAACTCCATTCATCAATGCTTTGGCCGTACCCTACTCCATCTTTCAGCCACATTCCTCACTCTTTCTCACGAAAATTTTATCATCTTTCTTGAGGAAAAAACTCATGGCCATTTGTTTTACAAAAATTTGGTAAATTCTATCATCTTTCTTGTTGTTTTTATGATTTTCCTATTGATTTTTGCATTGATCCTTCTTGTGTTTTGCTAGGCCTAGCCACCACTACCATCCTCTCCACCATCATCTCCAGCAGCTCATAAGCCTCTCCTCTGACCAAGACAGTAGTCATGACCATCCGTTGATGTTGCACCACAAAATTTGCACAAAATTTCCACCAAACTAGCCTAGCCAAACCCTTAAGGCCATAGCCTTCATTTTTAACCTAAACCACCTCCATGGCCGCCGCCACCAGTCCCTCCACCACCTCTGGCTGCCACTCCATCCACCACCTGGCCATCCCCTTGCATGACCAAGCCCAAGCCATGGTAGGCCGAACCTATAGTTGCACCAAAAATCCACTTAATTGCCTTGACTTTTGTATTCCTCATGTCACAACTTCCACTCCTTCATATCCAAGTTAGGCCGAGCCATATGAACCCATATTGACCCAAACCTGACCCATGTTGGCATCTAGGCTGAGCCTACTATGATGAGAGCAAGCCCATTTGATCATGTGACAAGCTTATGTTGTCGTGTGCAAGTCTTTTGCTTCTAAGGTTTGGTCATCTCTCTTGTTTTGCAACTGTTCTGCAAACTAAAATTGTTGATTATATTTGTATGTCGATATCTATGTTTGTGCTTATGTATGTTATATTTTGTGTTGTTTACAAGGGTCTCCATCAATTCAAATCAAATCGTGCTTGTCGTGCATTTGGAATCGCTCTTGTGTGTGTTGTTTGTCTCTAGCTTCGTAAAAGGTGAGTCTTTCTCACTCTGACATTTATACTTATGAAATAGTGAATTGATGACAAGTGTTTAGTAATATAAAATGTTATGCAAGTTAATGATGATCATATGATATGCTATGCCATGTTATTACCATGTTAAAACTGTTAATTATCACCCGACATGTGATATATGACATTATATTGTGACACTGGCATTGTTTATATTGTTTATGCATATATTCACACTGCAAGTTCCCTGTTAGAATAGAATCACTATGGGTTGAAATGATACATACCCAAACGGACTTTAGATTAGGGAGAAATCGTTATGGGCTGAAATGATAGGCCTGAGCGATTTTTATTGTATTTTATTTGACTTGGGATTGCGGGTTTGAAATGATAGAACCCGGGTTTTCCTTGTAAACTGCAGATTGAAATGATATATATCCGTATCACTTGACCTAGGTTAGAAAATTATATACAGACCCCGTGGTATATTTTTAAATGATATTTATTAAAATATGTATTTTTGAAAGTATGAAATTTTGATTTAAAAATATATATTTTATGGTTTTAAGAAAATTAAATATTAAGTCTTGAAATTGTGAATTTGAGTACGTAAATGTGAAATAATTGAGATTTTAGACTTTAAATTTTATTTTAAAATGTAAATAAATAATGGAAATTAAATTTAAAGTTTTAAAATTATATTTGAAGTAAAATTTTAAGTTTTATTTAATTTATATGTTAATAAACAGTGAATTTTGACTTAATAAATGAATGGAGTTTTTAAATTGAATATTTGATCTAAAAATTTTGTTGTGTTAAATCATATGTTAAAATGATTTTAAATGTGAAATTTTGAAGTCTAGAAATATGATTTTTGAGTTATAATAAAATTTTGAGTTTTATTATTTTTTTTGAAAAGCAAAAATGAAATCTGGAATTCATAGCATTTTCAAAATGTTGTAGTCTTTTGACAGCATTTTTAAATGCTATTGTTTTGAATCTAACAATGTTTGAAATAACTAAATATCTATTACGACATTTTATAAATGCCGTTATTCTTGAACTAAACCATTTTTGGAAGCTATAAGCTACGATAGCACTTTATAAATGCTGTCGTTGCTATAATTTGACAATGTTTGAAATGTTATAGTTTTAACACTGTTTGAGTTATATTTTAAAGTGTTAAATGATTTAAATTTTGGAAATTGATTAATTGTGAAATTTAAAAAGTTTTGAATATATTTTAATGTTTAAATTTGAATTTTTAAGGAATTTAAATTTAAATTTGAATTTAAGTAAGGTTTACTTGGTTATGTGTTAAATGGAATGAAATGTAATGAGATAAATGAATTTTGAATGGAATTTTTAATGTATTTTGTAATGATACTTGAAATAACAAATGAATGACTTATTTGATTTAAAAATGATATTTAAATTTGAGTATTTGAATTTGAATTCAAATAATGATTTGATAATAAGGTTTGGAAATGATTTGATCTTTATTTTGATAAAGAATATGAATTAGAATGATATGTACTTTTGATAAATGAATATTTGAAGTTTATATTGGTATGAAAGGATATTTAGTTTAATTGTAAATTGAGTTTATTTAAATAGTATTGGATTTATGAAATGAATATTTCAAAACTAAGTAATAATGAAACTAGATTTGAGATATATGAAATTATGAAATTTAGTTTTGAAATGCGGGATATTAAAGCTTTGAAATTTATTAAAAATTGAATAGTTTAATTTGTGGATCAAATCTATATTTGAAAATGATATGAGTTGAAATGGTTATTGGGAAATTTAATTGAAACTGATGGTTTGAATTGAATTAAGTTGGAAATTGAAAATTTGGGATTAATTGAATGAATTGTAAAATGTAAAGAATTAAATGAATATCCGATGATTTCAAATGTATGATTTTGAAATGTTATGATTTTCAAAGTGTAATTGTTTCAAGTATTTTTGGTTTCGAAAGAGTTATACTTTGAAAATATTATGATTTTGAAATGAATATATGTTTGAAATGTTTTTGGTTTTGAAGTATAAACTATTTTGATTGAATAAATAGTTTTGAAATAAAAATGGTTTTGGTTTCGAAGTATAAACTATTTTGAAAGAAATATAGTTTGAAATGAAATGATTTGATCTTTTTAAAGTATAAACTATTTTGAAATGACCACGGTGTTATAATAACGTTTGGTTGTTAAAGAGACCGGGATCGGAAGTTGTCATACTCTCTGCCAACTTCGAAAACCACTTTAACAACCGTGTACGCGGTGGAGATTCCAGAATGAAGTAGGATGGTGGCGACGTTCTTGAGGTATATTACGTGGACCCAACTCCCGTGAGTTGGCATAAGGTGGCTAAAACAGGAGCGATCTCGGGCCAAGTGAGGTCATTCCTCCTATCGGACACATTCCTTCGATACTATACTCTTACTGGTGATTGATTAGATGGCCATCCTCCGATTTTGATATGGGAGTGTGTTCCGAGGTGGGCGTATGTGGCTGCTGCGTTACCACCAGCCCGTGTGCGTAATTGGTATATCTACCCTGGCATTGCCTTGTGTGCCGTGTCACCTACCATACCGAGCCTTTACTACGAGTTTGTTTTTCTCCCGTAGCCCGTGTGGTATCCTCTGACAGTCACCCGGAGTGGAGATGGCATGATATTGGATGGACTACTGGGACTATTATGTGTGAAGGGTGATCTGGGTAGCCCGGAACGCTATTTAAAAGTATGTTTATTTTACTGTAGACACTATTATAATAGCGCAATATTACTACATAGTAAATAGTTTAACGGATCCTTAAAGGATGGGCGATCCCAAGCATCCTTTAAGTTACTGATGCAATTTTGTTACAGTTCACTTGAGTTGATTTACAGTTCATAAGTATTTATGTCCTGACTCGAGTGTTTTGTGTTTTGCTTTACGCTCGAGTCAGATTGAGTGAGTTAGCATTCAAGATTCACCTTTGGAGCTGGAGCTTTCCTTGAAGATCTAGCCATCTATTTTGCTTTTTGTATCCAGTGATTTCAGTGATGTATTCTGATTTATACCTGATGTATCTTGTTACTCTTCTGTTGTATCTTGTTTAACTCTGATGTATCTTATTTTTATATAGTAGCTTCATGAACTACTATCTCTTTTATTTCCGCTGCATTATTATTTACTCTGTGTCTGTGATCTGTGATCTGTGATTATGTATTTACTGTATATTCTGAGATTTGCCAAATTTTATTTACAACGCGGTATTTTGAGCAATTCAAGTCCGACATGTGCGGATGCGAATGGTTGAAAATATCGGGTCGTTACTTAATACATTAAATTGGCACATGTATGGAAAGATAATAGGATGTCACATGTTTAGGTCCTAAACAATAATATTATGCAATTTTGGGTTCAACTAATGGTGGCAGATTCGTTGGTGTAGCATGTTGAGCATCCTTATATAAATTAGTACTCAAAGAAAACAAATAACTTGCTTTACAGCCGGTGATGTGCGCATACAAATATTAGTGTTGCTTGCACTCTATAATTCAGTGAAATATAAAGAAGTTTCATTTTTTTGGCAACATAAGAATACTCATTCTTCTGCTCTTGGAAAGACAAGAATACATTGGCTTTTATTTATCAGACTAGATCAGTTTGTAAACGTTAATAATGTCAATTTTATCATGGAATTCATTCAAGATAACCCTTCAACTTCTGCTAATACTAACTAATTGCATCCTGATAATTTATAATGTTATAGTGAAATAATTATTGAGTTTGGATGTGCAGCAGATTCCATTATAACAGTTTTTGGATTTTGAAGTGTGAAGTGTGAAATGACACATTTCCATGTTAATTAATCTCCAAAGGACAACTTTTTTATAAATCTACATAGGTTAGTTTATACATTTATCAAGTATTAAAAAGCGTATACTTTCTATTATAGAGCGTTTTTGGTATATTCCAAATTAACAATGCATTTTAGTGTTAAAAAAAATCAGTAGAGTATCCTTCATAGGTAATTTTAATAATGTTTTTGACTGTACAAGCGAATTCAAAGTTGAAGAATTAAGATTTGATGATAGTTATTATTTTGAGAATGATATGAAAAATAGAAAATCTTTATTTCAGATGAAAATGAGAAGAGTACAATACAGATTCGTATGATGTTGCTCTGTATTTAAATACATTACAAATGCAACTGGGCTTGCTTATACAATCTGGCCCAACTGACTATAAGAAGAAATAAAAGTATAACTGTTGAGATTGAGATGGATGGCTGAGATCTTTCAACATTGAGTATATGATAATGTAACCAGAGAGTCCCACTTCATTATCTCATATTCGCTTATTCCCCCCTTCGAACCCTAGCCCTCTCACGGTTAGGGTTTGGGTGAAATCATGAGATTTTGGCAAAAATTGGAGATGAAAAGCATAGATCTGAGCTAAAGCAGCGATCTTCGAAGCTAAATTGTGAGAAAGTTGAAACTTTACGATGCTTTCTTCACTCAAGCTTAATATTGAGAAATTCCAGTGCAGCATGGAAGATGTGCCTTACGGATCTGAGTTGGTTCTTTGAGGCGGCGACTCATTTTCCTTCAAACTGAGAAGATGTTGAGTCCTCTTAGGTTGTCGCTGACTTTGTCTATCTGAATGTTGTTTTTCTACAACTCTGAGATTGCTTTTGAATTGCAAAAAGTTTCTCTTTGATAGAGCCTTGGTTAGCGTATCGGCCACTTGGTAAGTTGCAGGTAAATGATTCACTTGTATATTCCCTTTGAGTACTTGATCTCTAACGAAATGCAAGTCTATTTCTATATGTTTGGTTCTTGAGTGCATTATGGGATTTGCTGTCATGTAAACTGCACTCTGATTATCACACCATAGTGTTGCTTTGATATTTGTGTCTAATCTTAGTTCTTTTATAATTGATTGT
Organism: Allium cepa; assembly: GCA_030765085.1. Lineage (NCBI taxonomy): Eukaryota > Viridiplantae > Streptophyta > Magnoliopsida > Asparagales > Amaryllidaceae > Allium > Allium cepa. The sequence continues at coordinate 859,901,943 of CM060943.1, forward strand.
AACCACATAACTTCTGCTGTTGTACTTGCGATGCTTCTATATTCAGCTTCTGTGCTGGATCTAGAAATAGTTGATTGCTTCTTCGAACTCTATGATATTAAGTTACCTCCAACAAAAATGCAGTATCCTGTGATTGATTTTCTGTCGTCTGGATCGGTACCCCAATCTGAGTCTGCATAACCAGTGATATTAAGATCTTTGCTTGCTTTGAATATCAGTCCATGGTTAATTGTTCCCTTTAAATATCTCAGAATTCTTTTTAATGCTTTCCAGTGCTCATCCAATGGGTTCTGCATAAATTGAGAAAGTTTATTAACACTAAAAGCAATATCTGGTCGTGTTATAGTGACATATTGTAATGCCCCTATAGCACTTCTATATTGTTTAATGTTGCTTATTGCTTCTCCCCTATTTTTTGACAAGTTTTGATTACATATCATGGGAGTAGCCATAGGTTTAGCCTCTTCCATTTTGGTTTTGACAAGCAGTTCTGAAATATATTTCCTTTGACATAGAATGATTTCTGAATTTGAAGTCTTATGTACTTCTATTCCCAGGAAGTAATTAATATATCCCAGATCTTTTATTGAGAACTGCTTGTTCAGATAGTCTATGACATGATTAATTTCATCCTCATTATTGCCTGTAACAATTAAATCATCCACATAGATTAGTATGTAAATAATTGAGGATGTGTTACTTTTAATGAATAATGAGGTGTCTGACTTGATAGATTGATATCCTATTGATATTAAAGTTGATTTCAATCTATCAAACCATACCCTCGGGGCTTGTTTTAACCCATAAATTGCCTTGTTTAGTTTACACACAAGGCCTGAAACTTGTTCATAGCCAGGTGGCTGCATCATATAAATTTCTTCTTCAAGTATGCCATTTAGAAAGGCATTGTTAACATCCAATTGCCTTATATTCCATCCTTTGTACAAGGCAATTGTGAATGATAAGCCTTATAGTAGTGGGTTTGACAACTGGGGAAAAAGTTTCAGTGAAGTCAAACCCATACTGTTGAGTGTACCCTTTGGCAACTAATCTTGCTTTATGTTTATTGATGGATCCATCAGGATTCCTCTTTATCTTGTATGTCCATCTACAACCTATAATATTTTTGTGTGTAGGTGGACATACAAGATCCCAGGTTTTATTTTTTATGAGAGCATTATACTCTTCGTCCATTGCTGCTTTCCAGTTTTTGTCCTTTGCAGCTGATCAAATGTACATGGCTTATCTGTATTTATGTTGGCACTGTATACTTTGGGTTTGAATATTCCACTTTTGGCTCTAGTGATCATGGGATGACTAGGCCTGACAGGAGCTTCAACTTGAGGTGAGTCAGCCTCTTCATTGTGATTAACACTGTTTTCTGTGTTGCAGTTTTGATCTTTTTGATTTGTTGAACTTGCAGGTGAATGGATGGCATGACTGTGATCATCTTCCCACTCTAAGTTTTGTTGAACAGATATAGGAGAGTGTGATTGATGATCAGCAGTAGTCCTCCTCATCTCTTCTAAGCTCTTGCTTTCAGATATCAGAGGTAAATCAGGTATAGACACATGTGGATTGTGTACTTTATCTGTTGTTCTCACTTCAGAACTTTTAAAAGGAAATACTTTTTCATTAAACACAACATGTCTGCTTATAAAAATCTTTCCATTGTTATCAATACATTTGTATCCCTTTTGGTTAGAGGCATATCCCAGGAAAGTACATTGTTTTGATCTAAAATTTAATTTATTATTATTATAAGGCCTTAGATATGGAAAACATAGGCACCCAAATACTTTTAGACTATGATAATCTGGCTTTATCCCTTGCAATTTTTCAATAGGTGATGTACCATTTAAAGTTTTGGTTGGCAGAATATTAATGAGAAATACTGCTGTACTAAATGCTTCTGGCCAAAACTTTAGTGGTAAACCTGCATGAGTAAGCAAGCTAAGCCCAGATTCAACTATATGTCTATGTTTTCTTTCTACTAAGCCATTTTGTTCTGAAGTGTATGGACAAGTAAAACGATGAATTATTCCCTTTGTCTTAAAGTAATCTTTAAGTGGTTTATATTCAGTTCCTCCATCTGTTTGTATTAATTTGACATATGTGCCAAGCTGTTTCTCAACCATTGTAATGAAATTTATCACAACACTGTGTGTGTCTGATTTGTTTTTCAAAAAATATATCCAAGTGTATTTTGTGTGAGAATCAACAAATGATATATAATATTTGAATCCATAATCTGAATGTATTGGGGCAGGCCCCCAAAGATCAGTGGCAATGAGTTCAAGTGGTTTAGAGTACTCTGTCACAGAGTTACCAAATGGTAATTTGTGACTTTTTCCCATTTGACAATAAGTGCATACATAGGGAAGAGACATATTATCAACTATTATGTTATTTTCAGACAGTACTTGCTTAACAACTCTAGTGCTAGGATGACCAAGTCTGTAATGCCATAGATCAAAAACATTATTACTGTTTTCTACTTCACAGTAATTACAATAGTTTTTTTCAACTATATGTTGACTGCAATTGACAGATTTAAACCTGTACAGTCCTCCTTCAACATCACCCTGCAATAAAACATCTTTAGTTAGTATATCTCTAACAAGACAATACTTAGGGTAAAATTCAAAATAAACATTGTTATCATTGGCAAACTGAGATACACTAATGAGATTCTTTTTAATTTTTGGTACTCTTAGTAAGTTGTGCAGGAATAATTGCTTCTTTCCTTTGATAGTGGCATTTCCTATATGTGTGATATTGATACACTTACCGTTTCCCATGCAAACAGATTTTTTACCTTTGTACTCTCTATTTCCAAGATCTAAGTTGTCAAGATTATTGGTTATATGATTGGTTGCTCCTGAATCTGGATACCAACAGTCATCATTTGGAGATTGATTATTTTCACTTGAGTCTTTATTATCTGATTGGCTGCTAGAGCTAGTTTGATCCATGTTTACATTGTAGTTTCCACTCTTTTGATTATTGTTGTTGTTAGAATATCTGAAGTAACATTTCACAGCAGTGTGTCCAATCTTTTCACAGATTTGACACTTTGGTCTACTGTTATTAGTGTATCTTCCCCTTCCTCTTGACCTGTTGGGATATCCACCTCTCTGTGTACCTCCCTTTTGCATTGTCTGATCTGTCCTGTTATTGTTTTGGCTTCTGTTTCTTGAAGCAGTTGTGTAGTTGACTGTGAACTCTGATTCTTGTGGTCTTTTATTATCTATTCTTGCCTCATGAGACAGTAGTATAGAGTAAACATCATCAAGTGATGGTAAATCCTTTTGTGATGCTATAACAGCAATCACTGATTCATATTCCTCATTTAATCCATTAAGAATGGTCAGAATGTGTTCTGAATCTGAGACTTTGTGGTTTGCTGCATTCAGCGAATCACATATTCCTTTAATTTTGAATATATACTCTCTCATGGTGCAGCTGTCTTTCTTTATGCTGTGTAATTGTCTTTTATAATACATCACTTTGGCAGCAGATTATGTGTTGAACACTTTTTCAATGGTTGTCCATATGTCATTTGTAGTTTTGCAGCCGATAACATGTGATAGAAGATTTGTACTTATAGATGATAGAAGCCAGGAACATATTAATCTATCCTGTCTGTGGTACTTCACATAATCTTCATTACTGACAATTTTATTTTCTTGATCAGTTGTGCACTTTGGAGGAACTGGGATAGTCCCAAGAATGTGGCCTTCAAGCCCATATCCTTGAACTGTAGTCTCAATTTGCAATTTCCAGAGAAGAAAGTTATCTTCATTCAATTGAACTGTAACAAGATTGCTTTGTGGGCTAATCACAGTTTTGATGAGTTTCTCTGCGGCAATACTGGATTGACTATTATTGATTTCATTGGCAGAACTTGCCATGCTGGGTTGATTATTCATCTCTTCACTCATGATGATATCAGAAATAAAGAAAAAGAGTACAGAGCAGCAAAAAGAAATACAGGGCAACAGAAATTATTCGATTGAGACAGAAAAATAAAGATTCTGAGTCAAGAATTCCTCACAGTAAGTCTAATGCAACTGTATGGAATAGATGATGATCAACTCTCTTCCTTTCTTTGATCTGATATGTCGTGCAGGAAGGCAGTTTCTTTAATTTGAGATGATTCTTGATTTCTTGAGTTCTTTGATTTTCTGATTTTCTTGATTGAATATTTTTTGAGATTCTGCTGCAGCCTCTGTTGATTGGCATGGCACAGAATTGTGACCCTGATTCGAAACACTCTTCAGATGATGAAACACTTGTTTCTGATGAAGATGATCACCAGATGATGATACTACTCTGATGGTGTTTGATCAAAAGATTAGATGGCTGTTAAGCCTTTGATCAGCTCTGATACCAAATTAAGATTTGATGATAGTTATTATTTTGAGAATGATATGAAAAATAGAAAATCTTTATTTCAGATGAAAATGAGAAGAGTACAATACAGATTCGTATGATGTTGCTCTGTATTTAAATACATTACAAATGCAACTGGGCTTGCTTATACAATCTGGCCCAACTGACTATAAGAAGAAATAAAAGTATAACTGTTGAGATTGAGATGGATGGCTGAGATCTTTCAACATTGAGTATATGATAATGTAACCAGAGAGTCCCACTTCATTATCTCATATTCGCTTATTTGAAGACTCTATATTAAAGTATTAATGAAGGCTTTATATTGTTTTTACCTTTTCCCATTCAGCCATATAAAAAATTACATCCATAATCAAGCTATATTTTCTAGTTTTTTCTTACTTCGCAACTTATTAAGTTGATATGATTCCTAATTTGGCAAGAAAATGATTTGGCTTAAGCAATTAGACTCATGCATCTTTGTCTATCCCACTTCAGTGATCATATTTTTGTTTAATAATAAAGCCAAAAAGTACCATCTTTTTTTAGATAATAAGGCCGATGCTTTAGTTAAGTAGATTACTCATGCTAAAATGTATTATCTTATATTTTTATGTAGAGAGATAGAGAGTAACAATTTTGACAATAAGTTAGATGGGTTTATTTAGTTTTAGATTACCATATTTTTTGTTTGAAAAAGGTACAACTAACATGAAATAATTGTTTAGTTTTTAGATTCATGTTTTAAATGAAATATAAATTACATGTTATTATTTTCAAGCTAACACAACTCTTTTTGTTTACGATAAGTGTTCGTAGGGAGAAAATTGTTCGCATAAGAGGAGTGCTCCTAATTGATAGCATAAGCTTGATTATATATAAATAAATTTTATAACCATGAATTGGGAAATGCAATAAAATATATAATTCTAGGTGTTTTGTGTTTGTATGTGTGCGCTTTAACAAGCCTAGTGCTGTCAGTAAAGCAGCAAGCACCTTTTAATGTATTAGTGTGATTTGTGTTACATATTTGTGATTCTAATTTAAATAATAAAAATCCACAATTCTAGGTAAATAGAGCTAATGGATAGGATTGTAATATTGAGAGAAACATGTCACGATGGATGAGAGAAAATCCTTGGTGTTGGTAAAAGAAGATGTTTTGCCGATATCTACCAAGGCCGATGAACAGATTTTAAATCAACAAACTCAACTTAGTATTTCGTTCAACTAAAATTATGAACAAGGAGAATATATTTTAATTTTAGAGCGAGGAAACTGATATTATAATCAGAGGTATGGGAAACACATTCGCTACTCATGGAGGATTTTGCATGGAGAACGTTAGAGCTATTGATCACCAAGTAAGAACAAATTACTGATAAAGTTATGATTGCTTTTCAAGGATTTCATATTGGGTTAGTTTATTATTGATCATACCGTTTCTTATGCAACATTTCAGCGATTTCACCTTTGTATTTTTTATATCTTTGCCTTCATATCTAACTACCGCTATAGTGTCTGTAATTGATTGCGTAGAAATAAAATTTCAGGCATGCTTAAAACTTTATTTTACTATAGGCCATTAACGAAATACAATAATGGGTAAATGTAGATTTCACTATTGCTCTCCAAAGGTCGTGAGATTAAAAATCTACGCTATGTAGTTCCCAAAAAAAGGGGTAAAGATCCACTTTTCATCTTTAACGTTGTTCTCATGTTTTGGAATTTGTAATTTGCAAATGAGTATTTTCATTCTTAGTTTCTTTTAGCAATTTAAAGTACTATGTGAATGTGGCTATATTCTATATTCTTTATGTTTATGTATAGCTTCTTGAATTTCTATCCACCAAAGTAAATTTCATATATATTCATGCATGTATTTGTATGGGTTCTATTACAAGAAATTCGTGATGTCGTCTACTAAAGTCACGGAACAAACTATTTGACTGCTAGTTTAATTGCAAAATTAATATGATCGTTTGTTAAATTTCTCTAAAATCCATTTCATGTTTTTTTTGTATGTTTACAATAATTTCACCATCACCTCCTTTTTGTGGTCTATTAAATTCTAAGATAATACACTCATTTTTTACCGTGTGATTGGTTTAATCTAAATATCAGGTTCTCTTTTTTGATTGCTTTATGTTGTAATCAAGATCAACAGATGTGGTTCTTTACTTTAGCTTCAGCTAGACATGTAATTTTCTTTTAATTTTGTATATAACATTGTCATCTAAGATTTTGCTAAGTTGTGATTTTTGATGACATTCATGATAGTGGTTAGCTTGACTATGGAGTAAACCTAACTATCGGTTTAGGAAACTATGTCACTTGATTGAAATAACAGACATCGTTCTCAAGCTGAAAATATGCCGGGTATGAATATATGTATCTTCTTTACTACCTATTAAAATGGTGTTATGTGTTTTGGGTGAATTTAACATATATTTTATAATGCCAACATGTTGATTGTGGCTATGCTACATTGACAATGTGGAGCTTACAACAGCGTACCTTACTTTTGATTTCTTACAATTAGTTTATCAGTACTAAAATAGGGAAAAAAATTTGACCATTCTTATAGCATATTATGCTCACTATTGGTTATGCGTAAACATAAACATCCACTTAGTAGACAAATAGCAAAAAGAACATATGTGCAACCAACTACTATCTTATGGATAGTTTATCCATAAAATTAATACAAAATTAATTAAAAGTAAATATAATTTCTTTATGAGTTTCCCAATTTTGATAATAGAAGTATTATTATTATCATTACTGCTACTACTATTATTATTATATTATTTATGTTTTGCTACATGATGGACTAAATTAATTATTCATACAAAAAAGCAAATTACACAAACAATATCAGTAGGAAAGATTTATAAAACATTCGGCATCAATAATTTATTTTCTACTGTTATCGACCAACTCCTTGCCCGTATATTTTGAGTTATTTTGGCATTATCTACATGCACGCTTTTTATGTTACAACCTCAGTGTATTTTTTCTATACTTGAGCCAGAACTTTGGTATGCTTGCAGTTGCGTATGTTCAAAGGCCTACTAATCAGTGATCCGGGTTTCAATCAATTTTATAAAGTATACATCTGTTTATTTTTACTTCTTTTAATTGAAACTTTTCTAGCCATTATTTTGTTTTAGTTAATTTTTACTATGAAATTACAAAGTTCTTGGTCTTATAGGTCTGTGGCTCATTGTTATATATTTTTGATTTGTAGATCAATTGATGGTCCAATTTTTCCACATGTTTACGTGCAGCAATACTTGCCAAACTTGGTTTACAACCAGAAACTAAATTGTGACCATTTAAAGTACAACCAATGATAAGGCATTGAGGAGAAGAGCATAATTCTTTTATCCATAAACAGTTAAGCGATTTTTCCACATAAATAAATAAATATCCAATGTGATTGATTTGAAAAGATATATCTTGATAGTTATTTTTATATGCTGATAAAACTATCATTTCCTGCAAAAGAAGTCATTATATTAGCTTCTTATTACTTCATTATAATTGCAGTTGATGAGAAGCAAAATAAGACTAAATCAGATGAAATGAAGGATTTGCACCAAACAAAATGCTAAATTGAAGGGAAAAAAGGAATGTATCCTCTTTTCCATTATCTTACTCCACTTTAACAGGTGCAATCCACAATGTGTTTCATCTGGTAGTATAATATCCAAAATGAAAGTTGTATTTTATTTACCATGTTGTTGTTGTTGTTGTTCTTAGTGGTAGTGTTAGTTTTGTTATTGTCTTAGCCGCTGTGTCTAGAACTGTTGTGATAGGATAATACAGTTGTATTATCATTGATGATATTCAAGTTATATTGGCTATTTGAAAATTATTTCAGTTACCTTTGGTACCTTGTTTATGGTTCTTTGTGCAATCGTGCTTAATTTGGTTTGTAAAGCCAATTACTTTTAGTACTTCAAAATTAAAAGAATTGACACATTCAATGATGGAATGACCATAAAATTTTACAAAATGTGCCAACACCATGTAGAAACACTAAAATAGAGTCAAATGTGTACAATAGCAACACGATCCACCCAAAAACTTCACCAACAAAATACCCTAACACGTTAACTTATGCAAAATATAACTATAGTTACATACATTTGTCCACTCTCATCTTACTTTGACCTCATTACTGTTTGTACTTTATGCGTTCATTCACAAATTGTAAGCGACGTGTATATTGCTTGCAGGTGGATTAGAGCTCGCATCTATCGTTATTTACAAAGTTTACACTTCATTATTAAATTGAAGCCCAAGATACTACAGCTACATTCATTGTTCTCCAGTTTGAGAAGTTATGGTGGAGTGAGCATGGATTGTTTATTAATATTGAAAAAAAAAATCTTTTTTCCTCTTCTTTTTTCCTTTAAATTTATACATAATTCCTATCAGACAACAAAACTGTTTCATGCATAGTATCAAAATTTTGGGTAAAAGCGAACCATTTATGTGGTATAATCATGCAAATTTCATTATCATTTGATCAAAGTGGATTATAAAAAACGAGAAAAGGCCCAATCCCATATTCATCTGAGCATATATCTATGGTAGAAATTGATTATTGCTCATTGCTTCTGATTTTCTGACTGCCATTAATATTTTGCTTTTTTCTTTTCTAGATGTTGAAATATTAACATGTACGATAGGCATAAAAAGGTGGAGTACAATTTTGTTCGATGGTGCTGGTTGGTAGAATTTAAAGGTCCCATTGGTTCGATTGTATGAGATACCCCGAATTCTACCACTGTGACTATGTTTGACGCTTAGTAATTATTCTAACATATATTGATTATTATATTTAGTAGTTATATATACTGACTTAATGAGGTTAGGTATATTAATCGTGTTATGAATTATGAACAATATCAACTACTACTATGCTGATGATGTGTTAGCACCTACACAATCCACTCTAAAAAGAGAAAATTCCATTAAATATGTTGCATAAGAAGGATATCTTATCAACATATACGTGGTTACCGTCTCACAATGATAGTTTAGTAATTCTTTTATAAGAAATATCTAACTATAAAATAATATTACACACAAAACGTACTAATATTGATGTTCGATGAGGAAATATTAAATTCTAACGAAGAAAATTCATTTTAAAAGTAGGCAAAGACCGTGTGCATAGCACGGGTTCGCACTAGTTATTATTTATATGGTAAAGATTAACGATTGTTTTATTCATAATATTTTGAATTGTTAATTATTATATTTTAAGACGTTAAAAGTTAATAATCATTATTTACTTATGATGTTTATTACGAATAATTGTTAATATATAGTAGTGTTTTAAGAAAGAGATTAGGACTTATTTATGATGTTTTCAAGATTCATAAATAGAGTTTTGTAAACGAACTTGGATTTTTATAAGAAGGGCTTATAAATTGGTTTGAAGATTTAAAAGGGAAGATTATTTACATGGTAAAGAGGTTTGTAAATAGATGGATATTTATAAATGAATTTTGGAAATAGGGTTTGTAGATATATAAAGAGAGTTTATAAATAATTGCATGGTTTCCTAAAAAGGTTTAGAAATGACTTGAGAAATAATTTATAAATGGCTTATAAATGGTTTTAGGAATTTATAATAGAGTTTATAGATGATTTTAAAATTTTGCAAAAAGAAGATCTTCCTCAGAGTTTTATAGATATACTTATACCGATGAGATTCGTATATGGATATTTTCTAAGTATTGAAAATAAAAGGGTTTGTGAATATATCTTTTGTAAAAGTATTTTGAAACAAGCATTACAAGATGACTTTAATTAATAAAAAGATTAATTAAGGAGGCTTGATATTGCTTGGTGCTTAACCAAATGTTGGTTTTCCATATGGAATTAGATCCTTGGTTGAATATTTGTTATTTGATATTTAAATAACCGACTATCGTAATTTGTACCCAAAAGTAACTTTGAAAATATCTAAGAGAAACAAGTGAGTTATGTGGCACGGTCATCTCTGATGATGCTGTATGGTGCGTATAAACCTTGTTTCATTCTCTTAGGACAATGATAAGGAAATCCATCCACTAACGGTTAGGAGGTGATCTCCGGTCTTATCTTTGACTGTATATTTTCTAAAGAACCGGGGTTGAGTTTACCAGAAACCAGCGAATGTTGTTTCGAAGAGAACAGGATAAGATACGTTATCGAAAAACCACTTCGATCCAACTCAAGCATTTGAAATGAAGGCATATTGAAGATGATGGAATTGGAGATGGAGTTCTCAAGCATTTCATTCAGTTCCAGAATGAACTTGTATTGATGAATACTGGTATTGCATTGGTTGCCTTGAGGGAAATATTAACATTCCAAGGTGGTTTGCTAAGAGGAAATGGTAAGAGCATAGCCTCTTCGAGCCTCACACTTAGGAAATGAATAAAGCGGGGACATGCGGCAGGGCTAAGTGGGTCGCACCCAAGAAGGGTATGATCATCTCAAATCTAGAGAGATATTCATGTATGCTTCGGGATCCCATAATGTGGTTGTTGATTGCAACCAAAGGGTGATCATATTCTATGCTACTTGAGAAGGGTGTAGTGCCAGTCGTGAGTAGTAGAGGTTCAATGTTTTGTAACCTCCCGTACATTTTATCTAGAGGTATATGGATTCGATGAGTGGACCTTTACCCCTTTCATAGTTGGAATCCATCCTCCACTACAAGCCTTCGGTTTTGGTTGTAGAACCTAGTATGCTGGAATTTAATTAATGTAACAATTTGGACTATGATTAATAAGTACTTATATGTTAGACACTATTATAATATCAAAGGATTTCATGTGAAATATTTGGTTATCGTAAGGTAAAAACTCATAAATGTTTATGTGCGGCGTGGTCTTACGAGATACCTTTGATTTTTGAAAGGCTTCGACAACTTTAGAAGTTCGGTTGGTTATGTTTTCTCATGTTGGTTTTCCAGACTGACTCGGGTGTTATTTTATTATAATGCTCGGGTCAGACCGAGCATATTTGCGGATTTTTTGGATGCATTAGAGCCCAGGAGACGAGTTGGAGGTCTTCAGTCATATTCGTGTATATGTTTGTTTTCCCTTTGCTTTTGAAATTATCAATAATTGTTAGGACAGGATGTTATAACTGTCCAGGCTAATAATTGTGATTGTTGTTGTACTCTGATGGATGTATGTATATAACAGTTTCTCTTTTGAAAAGATTATTGATATTATATTATATATTGTTCCGTTGTGATTGTGAGATTCTGTGTTGTTTTTAGTTCTTTTCTCTTCTTCTTCTCTTCACTTTTCTTTCTTCTTTATTTCCCTAAACTATCCGTCTTCTTGTTTAATTTAGGTTAGACATGTGTGGTTTATTGCCAGCTCTAATTGTATGGAAAAGCGGGTTGTTATAGTTACAAAAGTTCAATTTTAAGAGTAAATAGAAAAATGATCGTCCTTCCTCCATGCCCTTAGGTCGGTATTTATAGAGGTGATAAGAAGTGGCATGGATGTTATGTGGCATGCCTATTCTAAGGTATTAATGTTCCTCTCAATAGCGCTATAAATGTTGCTTTGATTTGATGACTAGCGGCATTTTCTAGTGTATTGATGGGCTATGGCATCATCAAGATGCGGTATTGATAAAAAGTGACATTGATAACAAGCGGCATTAATAATAAAAAACATTGATAACATGTGGCATTGATAGCCGACGACACTGATAACAAGAGGGATTGATAAGAAGTAGTATTAATAACAGGTGGCATTACTAATAAGCGGTATTGATAACATGCAACAAGAGGCGGTATTGGTGATGAGCGGCATCAAAGTGGAGCAACATTATAAGGAATCTGCCTAAGTAAAAGGTTTTGTATAAATGTCGAAGCGGCACTGATGAGATATGACATCAATAAGATGTGGCATTGGAGTAATGCGGCATTATAAAGAATATAATATCAATCCTTAAAGCATATGACATCATTTGGAAGTAATATGCAATATTATTGAGACGTGGTGTTGATGGTGCATAATCCTTTTATGCCGCCTCATGTGTTTTCTTAATTGATGTGGCGTGGGATCAATAAAACACGGTATTACTCGATAGATGGTATGGAAGAGGTGCGATATTGGCTAAAAGCAACATTGATTAGAGGATACATTCGGCATTCATTTATTTAGCATTAACCCTTGTTCTGGTGAAAGATTCCATGTTTTGGTGATTGGCTTGAAATATACAATTCCCTAATATCGTCACTAACTTATTGACATGCAGCACTAGTTAATGCATGATGCTCGTTGTTATATCAATGATCCATAACATACTGCTATTTGGTATTAATATGATGTAGCATTGTTGAATGTCTCACATCCTTCCTTGCTCCAAGTTCTTTGACGTGAATTCCTCATTTCGATATGAAGCTTTTAGCTTTGACATAGGGTCTTCACTTGAACATGACTTTGAGATGTGCTTATACCGTTTGGAAATTATATGGATAACATTTTCCCTCCCTCATATAGAAGAGCTTTTTACACTTTAGTGTAAAACCAAGAATTCCATTGTATTGCTGATTCCTTACAAGACTCTCTTTCCAGCTCTATTTTGCAACATAGTATATTTCATTATAAACTAAATATTTAAATTTTTGGTGATCCTTCTTAGATTTGCTCGAGTCATGAATTAGCATACATTATTTAGTTCGGAGAATCCTCCACCTCTTCTATATAAACCGAGATTATTGTTTAATGCTAATAATTTTCTGAATAGAAGATTAGAAAATTATCTGATAAGATTATGAGAGGGAATACCAACAATTCATTTGGCAATGATAATAAGAATATCTCAAATAAAGTATAGGAAAACCATTTGGCCATCATAATAAAATTTTGAATAGAAGACCAGACAATTGTCTCATAATAATAGAATCCGTTAAATAGGCAACTAGAAAACCCCTCGGCATTGATAATTAAAGTCTAGACATCCTTCTAATAATAATAATAAAAGACCAGCAAATCCTCATCTAGCAGTAATAAAAGACCAAAAAACCATATTGTAATAATAGAAGACAATAAAACCATCTGGTAATAATAAAAGACTAGAAAACCAACTGGTGATTATAATAGAAGACCAAAAAACCATCTAGTAATTGAAAATTGCTCTACCTTTACCTTGAAGCACATATTCAGTCGATCTTCCTCTAGAAGATTGATTTTGCTTTGTAGCACAAATGGCTCATTTTGATTGATCGTCCTCCAGAAGATTGATTTTTCTTTGGAGCACAAACGGCTCATTATGATTGATCTTCCCCTAGAAGATTGGTTTCGCTTTGGAGCACAAACAGCTCATTTTGATTCATCTTCTCTGGAAGGTTGATTTTTCTTTCGAGCACAAACGGCTCATTTTGATTGATCTTCCTCTGAAAGATTGATTTTGTTTTGGAGCACAAATGGCTCATTTTAATTGATCTTCCTCTAGAAGATTGATTTTGATTTGGAGCACAAACGGCTTATTTTGATTAACCTTCCTTTGGAAGATTGTAACGATCCATAATTTTACTATTTATAAATTTTGAATTTAATATGAATGATAATGATATCGAAAGTTGATTTAAATTTTATTTAAATATGACTGAAGATTTTTAACATTTAAAAATTGGATTAAAAATGAATAATTAGGAATTGGGAATTTAATATTTTAACCGACGAGTAAAAGTAGCCATTTTGGTCACTGTCTCGAATTTCGACGAAACCAATTTCATCAGATCCATAATAGTGAATTATTGTAGGATTTCAAGTTTCGTAGCGATCAGACATGTCATTCGGTTGTGCCAGCTTAAAACGTGCAAAATTTATTTTTAGATTTTAATTAAATTAATTGATTTTGAAATGCTATCTTCCACATATGATCGAATAAGGACTCGAAACTAGTTTATGTGTTTGGGATGGAGGTAAAATATTATAAACGCCAGGCGGCACGCGTTATTTGGAGTTTGGAATTTTTGTGAGCAAACTGGCTGATTTTTATTTATTTATATAATATTATTATTATTTTCCTTTATCACTCGTACAAGCCAACGCTCACATCTTTACCCGCAACTACTTTCCCCCTCTTCCTTTTAAATCGAATCTCAGTTTCAAATTGAGATTTCAGATTCAAAAAAAAGACCGAAACTGCTCGAGATTAAAACAAAGAATGACGTATCGCGAATCGCTCGAGCAAGGGGAGGAGGCACATGCTGCGTGCAAGGTCAGGCGATGGCATAGTAAATTTCATTCGATTTCATTTTTGGGTTTTCGAAATTTTTGTTCTATTCGCATGCGTGTGGGTAGTGCTGCAGGCGGCTGTGGGCAAGGAGAGGCACACATAGAGTTGGCGATCGACAATGAGGAGAAAAAAGGAAAGCAACTACAGTCCCGATCATGGTCGGAGAAACGGAGCGTGGGGAGGCCTATAAGTAGAAGCAGAGAAGATTGGTTCTGTTAGTAATTATTTTTATTAATTTCATTTATCGATAACTTATATCTTCGTATCACTCTTTCGTACGAGGTTGGTTTCGCGCTAGATTCGTGTCAACGTTATCTTCAATATGGAGTTGGTTTTGTCGCTATTCGACTCATTTGAATTTTTAGCATCATAAAAAGTTGAGTGTTTGTACGCTTACGTTCGAATAATATATCTTTATGTTAGTAAAATTTCTATCGTGTAGTGATTTAAATTTATTAATGGTTGTTCGATAAATTTAGTCGACATCCAATTGGCATCTGGATTAATTAATACGATGTAAATTGACAGTAAAATTGAATTAGAATTTAACTGCTAGTATAATCCCCAATTTATCGATCATTGGTTGATTGTTGTGATTATTGACTGTTTAGATGATGGATGGTGATGGATGAAATTTGATTGATATTTTGGATGTTTGGATGTCTATTTATATTTAGTATATCATGTTATCACCCTATATATTGTTTACCATGCATAAAACTGTAAATTGAATTATTTCGAATAAACTAAGAAATAGGTTGAAATGATATATACCTACGGCATTTATTTTGGAGTGAAATGATATATATCCATCACTAGAATTTAAATTGAAATAATTGATTCACTTGACCATAGGATAGAAAATTATATACGAATACCGGATTGGTTAAATTAAATGACTTTAATTTTTTTTAAATTATGTTAATGATTTTATTTAAAGAAAGAAAATTGATTTAATGGAAATCGAATAATTTTCGAACTGGCGCTCGAAACGTTGGAACTTAAATATGGCAAACGAAATTGTTTAAATAATCGAAGTTGAGATTTTTAAGTGGTAATCGAAATATGATGTGAATTATAGAAATTGATTTGTTTTAAAAGATTAAAATTTTATTTGAACTTTGAATATTGCTAAGTAAAAGTGATATAAAACTATATTTCAAAATTGAGCTCGGAATTCAATTATATTTAAAGATTTGGATTTTTAATTGGATATTGAAGTAAAATTTGGTTAAGTATTTTAAATCGATATTTTGGAAATAGATTCGGAATTGACATGAATCAAATGGTTAAAAATTTGAAATTCGCAGTAAAATTAGTCTGTAATTAAAATTTAAATTAATTTGGAATTGGTGTTGAAAGTAATTTGAAATTGGAATTTGAATTAATTTGGAATTGAAAGTGAAATTATTTAAAACTGGAATTTAAATTAATTTGGAATCGAAATTGAATTCGAATTGAAATCGAAACGATTAAATCGAAATGGAAATAGGAACTGATTTAAATTAAAAAAATTGGTAAGTGAACCGGTTTGGCTTTGAAACTATTTTAAAATGAATTATTTTAGTATAAATGGTTCAAAATTCTATATTATTTAAACATACAAATTATCTTGGTTTTCCAAACTATTTTACTGTATAATTTTTTATTACTCAAGCTATTTTCTATAAACCATTTTACTATTTAAATTATTTCCTAAAATTCAAACTGGTTAAAAGGGTGGTATGTTTATATATGAATCTTGGATTAAAATACGAATTGGGTTAAGGTGAAGTTGTAACCTAAATTGTAGTTCGAATAACATTTCGAAGTGAAATAGATATATCAAATTGAATTGACATTTTGAAGTAAAATATGATTTTTGAAACGAATATGGTAAATTTCAAAATAGATTTGATTTTGAAACGAATATGGTATTTCGATATAAAGTACGAACTATTTTAGAAATGTAAAAGTACCAACAGGTGTGTAAAATGATGTTTGGTTGTTGAAGAGACCGGGGCCTCTTATCGGCATACTCTTTGTCAATATTGAAACCACTTTGATAACTATATACGCGGTGTATGATATCCAGAATGTAGTGGTTGAATTGGCGATTGTTTGCTGGAACGAAGTAAGAGAATGATGATGGATAGCCTTGACACTTGTGTCATAATTAAAATGACTAAAACAGGAGCCTATGTCTGGCCGATGAGGTTAGCTACCTCTAGCGACGTTGATAACTCGTATTATATTGTGGGTTTTGACTCGATGGGTGCACCTTTCGTTCGGATTAATTGTCGCGGTCGGCCACGGATGGGTTATGACGAGCCCAAAAGCGTAAACTGGTAGAATCCTACTTTGGGCTTTGCCTCACGTGCCTTGTCATATTTATCCCTGCTCGAGCCCATTACGACTTTGGTTTAGAACTGTACAAATGTGTTAAGGTGGATTAATGTAAAGCCTTAACGCTATTTTGATATTTATTTTACTGATAGACATTACTATTATACATAAATAGTTTAACAGATCCTTAGGAGATGGAAAAATAGGTAACACCTCATAAGTTATTGCACTCATATCTATGATATTGATTTGACTTACATAAAAGTATTTTAGTCCTGAGTCGATTGTTTTTTCTTTTCATTACGCTCGGGTCGGTCCTGAGTTTTTTTTCCAGTGTAATGAAGATTATTCACTGGAGGACGAAGAAGATTTTGGTATATTACTATTATTAGTATTCCCTTATTTATGCTATCCTGTATATTGATCACTTATCTCTGATGTGCATACATATGACTTTGATAAATGTGTATAGATTATAATCAAGTGTATAGTAAACAGTTCCATGAACTGTTATTTGATTATTATATTTTATTGTTTTCGCTGTAAGGTTATGTGTTCGTATTCTTCTTCTTTTCTTATTTTTCTTATGTAGCCCCATTGATTATCTATGTTCCAGATTGTTTAAGTTGGACATGTTTGGATTATTGTTGATTTAAATCTTTCGAAATGTGGTTTGTCACATGGATTGATTTTGCTTTGGAGTACAAACGGCTCATGTTGGTTTATCTTGCTCTGGGAGATTGATTTTGCTTTGGGGCATAAATGACTCATTTTGATAGATCTTCCTTTAGATGATTGATTTAATCCATTCTTTTGGATAGAATTTAGTTGACTCAATTGATTTTTTTAACACCATCTTAAGTTACTATCTCAACTTGGATCTAACCCCTTATTACCGTCTTATGTGATGATTTAGGTCTTTTCATTCGGTGCGTTTGGTTAGCTTTCCTCAAGTAAAACCAAAGAATTACCCAACCTCCTTCTAAGAGGTGCTTCAGCAAGGCCCTGGAGACGGTACTGAACGTTGTTTCGGTGCTTTGGTCAGGTCATCTTAGACTGAACAAAAGGCTTACTTCATCCTCCCTGTAGGAGGCACTTTGGCAAGGCCACTTAGGTGGGAACAGCGGGCTTGAAGATGCTCTTGTCAGGCCTTTTGAGATGGGACCAAAGGCTTACCCTAACCTCCCTTTAGGAGGTGCTTTGACTAGGCCCTTATGGAAGGATCAAAGACTTTATTTTACCCCTTACTACCATCTTAGGTAGTGATTTAGGCTTTTCCTTTCATTGGACTTTCGATTCCAAAGACAAACTTGCCTTGATTTCTTTATTTATCCATCATGGAAAATATAGCCTTAGATGTTCAACATTCCAAGTTCTTGCTATGACATTACCATTTCGTCAGCATAGTTAATAAGCCCCTGACAGGATTACTTTGTAGATAATAAGGGGTCCTTCCTCCCTCTAGGAGGCACTTCGGCAAGGCCACGTAGGTGGGGACAGAAGGCTTGCAGATTCTCTTGTCAGGCTTTTAAGATGGGACCAAATGCTTACCTTGACCTCCCTTTAGGAGGTGCTTCGACCAAGCCCTTATGGCGGGATCAAAGACTTTATTATTCCCCTTACTACCATCTTAGGTAGTGATTTAGGCTTTTCCTTCCATTGGACTTTCGATGCCAAGACAAACTTGTCATGATTTCTTGATTTATCCATCATCGGAAAATATAGCCTTAGACGTTTAACATTCCAAGTTCTTGCTATGACATTACCATTTGATCAGCATAGTTAATAAGCCCCTGATGGGATTACTTCATAGATAACAAGGGGTCCTTCCTAACTTGGCCCAAGCGTTCCATCTGCTGGACTTTTAGTATTTTTCATGACTTTTTAAAGTACCAAACCTCTTTTTTGAAATGATCTTTCCTTGACTTGGAATTGTAGGACTTGGTTATTATGCACTGATATTCAACTGTCCATATGGATGCTTCATCCCTTAGCTTATTGATTAGGTCTAAGGATTCTCTTTTTAATACCTAATTTGGTTCAAATGCATATACAATCCATTATTAAGAGGGTACTTCGACCTCGATTGGAAGCATGGCTTTACATCTACATGTTAGAGAAAATGTGGTATGCTTCGTTGTAGTTTTGATAGAAGTTCTGCATGCCCATAACACAAGGGGCAGTTCTTCTATCCAATTTCCCTTTGTTTTGTCCAACCATTTATTTAGGACGGTCTTAATGGTTTTACTAGCAACTTTAACAGCTCTATTAGCTTTGGGGGTGCCATAGATAAAAGTCCTTGATAATCCCATTTCTACTGTAGAATGGGTAAATTCCTCACTTTCAAACCGAGTTCCGTTGTTAGATATTATCTTATGTGAAATTCCAAATGTAGTAATAATATTCTTGATTATGAATTTAAGCACTTTTCTCGATGAAATATTCAGTAGCGGTTCCGCTTCTATCCATTTGGTAAAATAATCCATGGCTACTACTGCAAATTTAGCTCCTCCTTTGGATATAAGTAGTGGCCATATCAAGTCAATCACCACATATTGAAAGGCAATGGACTTGAGATCAAAGTCAGTTCACTTAGTGGCAAGTATGGGATATTAGAGAACTTTTGGCATTTCTCGCATCTCTTCACATAATCTATAGCATGGTTAGTCATCTGAGGCTAATAGAAGCCTTGTCTCGTGATAGTTTTGGATAGCTTTATGCCATTAGAATAGTCCCCATAGAATCCTCGTGAACTTCTATTAATAATTTTGCTCCTTTTTTCGGACCAACACATCTTAAGTAAGGGAGCGAATACCCTTTAGAGTAATCTGTTTACTATGATGAAGGTATGGCCTTGATGTTTTATTCTTCTTGCTTCCTTTTTATTTGTTGGCAATTTCTCTTTTGTCGGATATTCGACGAGAGATGTCATCCAGTTATTCTCATACTAATTCTCGGTTTCTGTATAAGAGGATTTTCCCTAAAGGACTTCATTTAGATTTTCCTTTTTATTGTGTGTTAAGGCATGAGATCTGGTCAATACTAAGGATTCTTTTTCTGGCTCGAGGCCTTTTTCCTTTATACTAGGGTTCGATGGGCTATGTAGTTAAAGCACTCGGCAGATTCAATGCGGCGGAGGTGCAAAAAGTCATAGTGGGGATAAAGCAAGGATATAGCGGGATATAGCAGTTGACTCTAAACTAGCATATAAAACTCATACTTAATGTTTTTACAAATATATAAATGGTAATTAAATGAAAATTTAATATTTAATTGAATTACAATCAGTAAATAAATAATTTTAAATTAAAACATGTGCGAATATATTGTAAATAAACATAAAATTGTTATATAGCATAACTGAATTTAGTAGAATATTAGAGTATTTTCATTTCTAAAAATATATTAAAAATTCAAATAAATAAATTAATTTCTTAATTTTTCTAATGTATAAATGTCATTTTTCAATTCATTTCTTTTAAAGAAGATATAGCGGAAATAGCAAAATATAGCGGGAATATCGGGATATAGCGGAAATAGCGGAGCTTAAAGCAGAAAGACTATATTCAGGCAATACGGAAAAATCGTAGCGGTTGAAATCCACTATGAGATATAGCGACGTTATAGCGGGGTATTAGTCGCATAGTCGATGGATAGCCCACCAGCATAATTCGAGTATTTATCGCTCCTCGTAAGATGGCTAATTTAGCCAAAGAATCAACCTGGGAGTTCTTCCCTCTCGGCACTTGACGTATAGAGAAATCCTCAAATTGGATCAACATTTTTAACACCTTCTTGACATATAAGACCAACTTGGCTTCCTTCATCTGATATGTTTGATCCAACTGGTTGACCATTAATGGGAATCATTGAAAATCTCAATCCTAGGAACTTTCGGTTGTAAGGCCAAGGTGAGTCATGCCACCATCGACTCATATTCTAACATCGTTAGTGGCCAGAAATCCCAATGCATAATGCAAAGAGTGTCCATCGGGTGTAATTATTACATATCCTGCACCAGCTCCTTGTTCATCTAAAGCTCCATCTACGAACAGTTGCCATTTAGGCTTTAGATCTTTTTTTATTGTTCCTTGATGAATCCCATATATTAATTAACAAAGTCCGTTGGAGCCTATCCTTTAACTGCCGCTCGTGTTAGAAGTTCAATGTCACATTAGCTAAGTTCTATTTCCCATTTTACTAATCTTCCTGAGGCTTCAGGTTTACTAAAGACTTATTTAAGTGGAAAGTTGGTTAAGACATTAGTTGGATGCACTTGAAATCAAGCTCTCAATTTTCATGTTGTGAGCATCAAACAATATGCTGATTTTTCTATAATCGGATATTTTAGTTCTGCATTCTTAAGCCTTCTGCTTGTATAGTATACTGGAAGCTAGGTTCCCTTCTTGCCGCTTATTAGAATAAAGCTAACTACGTATTCTGAAACTACCATAGAAAATAAAGGTTTTCTCCATCAATAGGGATGGATAGAATTGATGGTTTCTCAAGATGAACTTTTAGCATCTTAAAGGCTTTTTGACAATCCTCTCTCCATTTTAACTTTTTATTCTTCTTAATCACATCGAAGAATGTGATACATTTATCAGTGGCCTTGGAAATGAATCTATTTAGCACCACCACTCTTCCATTTAGGCTCATTACATCTTTACTTGTCTTAGGCTCCGTCGTGTCTTTAATAGCTTGGATTTGATCAAGGTTAGCTTCCATTGGTCGAGCACTAACAATGTATCCCAAGAACTTTCCAGACTGGATTCCAAAAGAGAATTTATATTGGTTAAGCTTCATTTGATATTTTTGTAACACCCCAAACATTTCTTCCAGATCACTTAAATGATTATTCACCTCTCTAGACTTAATCGGCTTATCGTCCACATATGCCTCTATGTTTTGACTAATCTGTTCTTAGAACATCCTATTTTCCAACCTTTGGTAGATGGCTCCTGATTCTCCAATCCAAAAGGCATTACTCTGTAATAGAAATTTCCTTAGTCTATTACGAAGTTTGTACCGTTTTCATCCAATTTGCACATCAAAAATTGACTATACCTGAAATACTCATCCATGAAAGACAAGAGTTAGTGTCCACTTTTTATATCAACTAATTGATTTATTCGTGGAAGGGGATAGCAATATTTGGGCATGTATTATTCAAATCAGTATAGTCAACACATGTCCTTGTTTCACATTAGAATTTTTGACTAATACTGGATTGGCCAACCGTTTCGAATAAAGCATTTCTCTAATGAACCCATTCTTTAACAATCTCTTGATCTCCTCTTTTAAAGCATTAGCACAGACTTTGTTGAATTGTCTCTTCTTTTTCTAACTGGCTTTATACTTTGGTCTATGTTTAAGGCATGGACCATAATGGTCGGATTTATTTCAACCACGTAAGAGTGGGCCTAGGCAAACATATCTTTGTTGAACTGAAGAAACCGAACCAATTCTCCTTTAAGTTTGTCATTCAGCTCCTTCCCTATTTTTACTATCTTTGTTCGGTTAATTAGATCCATTCATATTTCTTCAAGATCCTCGATGGATTTCATTCTTTCTTACTCCCCTCCACGGTCCAGTTCAGTGATAATTTCCTCACTCTCTACTTCATCCACCACCAAATTTGCTTCTTTCCACTTTATTTTCTTTTAAGAAAAGTTCATAATGCAAGTTTCGCTTTTCCAATAGTTCTTGTACTTACCTTGGATGATTGGTTTGAATGACCTTTATCCAAAGGCTTTTTGATTTCAAATACGATTAATTCGTCTTTCTCCGAGTCATATCAAGAAAGATTATCTCGTTCGTATTGATCAAAAGTAGCAAAATACAACTTCCGAGAGCTGAATTGCTCTTTTCTCATTGTTCACTATTCGTTCTGGGTTAGGAAGTTCACCATTAGATATTTTGATAAGACAAAAGCATTGATCTCATCTGAAGCTAGACTCCCAAAGAAGGCTTTACAGTAAGATGGTTGGTTTATAATGACAAATAGAGTTTCAAAGGTCCTTGAATGCGATGGGATTTCCATCTATACTACAAGCCTTATTGTCTCATGGAAGTTGGTCCTTTGTTATTGAACCCAAAGATGGGTTTAAAGCTGTAACGACCCAAAATCTTCGATCCCGCAAATTTCAGATAGTTAGGAAAAAGAAGAAAGAGATAGAAGAAGAAAAAGAAGAAACACAACAAAGATGCTCACATTCGCAGCGGATCAAAATATAATATCAAATAATAACAGTTTATAAAAAAAAAATTTGTAACTGTCAAATACATTTATAATATATCAGAGTTATACATACATACAAACACTGATATACACAATCATCATGCCTCAGATATACAACAATATAATACAGCGGAAACACTCCATATGTTCTTACCATCCAGCTCGCCTCCTGAGCTCCAAAACGTCCTTACTTGAAAATTTGTAATACTCGGTCTGACCCGAGCATTACGTCAAAGTAACACTCGGGTCAGGCTGGAAACCAGCGTGAGTAAACCCATTCAACACGGAATATAAAGCATACAACTTATGTAAAACCCGGGGTAAGCCGTATCAATTGACAAATTCTCGATTTGTTATAGGCATCAATTATTTCACACATCAATTTTCCAAGTACCGAAATTTAGATTAAATAGTTCAATTCACTTAAATCATTTCATTCCAGCCTATTGATTTCACATATCAATCTATAAAAATTCGAAGTCGTTCCGGGTATTTCACTTAAATCATTTCATTCCAGCCTACTGATTTCACATATCAATCTATAAAAATTCGAAGTGGTTCCAGGTATCTCCTAATACCCGACCACGGTCTCTTCGAGTCTCATACAAGGCATCCAATACCATTCAATCATCCATAAGAAAACCTAATCACTCACAAATTACTTTAATTAATTTAATTAATTCAAATTGAATTTCCAACCTCAATCACTTAGATTCCTTCACTTAGCATTAATAAATTTCAAATCAATTAATTAATCATTCCTTAATTATCCATCTTAATTAATCATCCTGGATTAATTATCCTTCAGTTACATTCAAGTAATTATCTTTAACTAATTACACAAATTGATTATTCCTAACCAATAACAGTAATTAATCTTTAATTATTTCAATAATTAATTAACTATAATTAATTACATTAATCCTTAATTACTTATATTAATTAATTTCTCATAAATCACTTATTATTGATTAATTAATCTTAATCAATCTTTAATTACATCATTTATTATATAAATTAATGATTTTTAGTCACATTATAATTTATCCTAATCTAAATTAATTACATTAAGTAATTAATCATTAATTAAACCAGTAATATTAATCACTCTTGATTAATCTCAACCAGTAATTAACTACCTTTTTATTTATTTTATTAAATAAATTAATTACTAAGTTTATAAAAGAAGTTTAAAGAAATTTAAAACCAAATTCATTTTTAAATTCAATCAATTTAAAAATGCACTTTAACATTCAAGTTGTAAAAATAATTTAAAATTTAAAAAATTTATTTGTTTAAAAATCCAGATTCACTAACTTGAATTCCAGATTTAACTTTGATCTAGAACTTGTTTTAAATCTCTACTTTACAATTTAATTTCAGTTTTTAAATATCACTTTTAGTTCTTTCCAATTCATTCTTATTTTATTCTATAATTATTACACTTTTAAAATTCACCCTTATATTTCTTTCAAAATCCAATTTCATATTTGACAACTCAGGGTACCGAAATATTCAAGCAAACCACAACATTTAATATTCCAATTACCAATAATATTCATCACAGAATATCAATCACTCCAATATATATTATATACTGCTATATATAATATAGCTCATCAAAACAATCCAATCATTCAACCAATTATTTAAATTTAACCATTTAAATTTAAATAAAAATCTGGAAGAGTAAGATTAACTCACCTTTGATTTTACTGTTTGCAATCCATTCCAAACTGGCTTGTTCCCTTGATTTTAAACCTTACTGACTCCCAGAAACCATGTCGTGGCCAACCCTAGCCTCGCCGTCACACGAACGTATGAACCTCGCCTCCGCCTCAGCGCCTTGTGCACCATCGTGCGAACTTCCAACCGTCACCAAGCTTCACGCGAACCCATCGGCGCCCAGATCGAGACACGATCGCTACACCATCTCCTCCCAGAGCGAAACCCTAGCTTCGATCGTGACTTCATCGCTGCTCCTTGTCTCGCGATTTCGCCTCACTCTTTACGGCCTCGCATGCCCTCCTTCGAGCGCGAGTCTCTCCTTGTCGCATCGAAGTCGACCTCCCCCTTTACGTTCTCGAGACTCGGCCGAACGAGTCACACTCGACTCTGATTCGAAATCGAATCAAATTCAATTGCGTATCATCATTTTTTTAAATTCCGTCTTTTGATTTGATTTTGAAATCCCCCCTTTTGTTTTTGAGATGAAATTTCAGAATGCTTTGTAAAAGAAGGAGGCAGGTTTCGATTAAAAGAACGAAGGCTAGAGGCTTCCTTCAGAAAGTAAGGACGAGGTGTTTATTTTATTTTATTCTCGAACGAGAAAGCAACATGATTTAAGGAAAATGGGAATGTGTTTGAATCGTTTTGCGTTCTGACATTTCCTAGCTACAGTGACAATTGAAACGAAGGCTAAATGTTTTGATGTGAAGTTGGTTTTGACTGGTCAACATTTATTTTTAAATTTAAATTCAAATCGTTTTGAATCCATAGCTTAAATCTTGACATCCTATCGAGGCGTGCTGCTAGGCATTTATAACGTTATACCTCTATTCCAGACGCAATGGAAAAGGTTTCGAGTCCTAATTCGATCATATGGAGAAGATAGTGTTTTTGGACCCAGTTTTTATATTAAATTTTCGATATAAATTTTAATGCGTATATATATCGTAGGCTCACACAACAACTCCAAACATTACGAAAATTAAAGTCCGACAACAATACAATATTACGGATTCAATGGAAATAGTTTCATCGAATTCCGAGACTGTGCCTCGAAAGGCTATTTTTAAATATCGATTTAAACGATATATTATTAAAAGTGAACAAATCACCCTCATATTAAATTTTAACCAT
This sequence comes from Allium cepa, assembly GCA_030765085.1. Taxonomy (NCBI): domain Eukaryota; kingdom Viridiplantae; phylum Streptophyta; class Magnoliopsida; order Asparagales; family Amaryllidaceae; genus Allium; species Allium cepa. The sequence goes on from CM060943.1 coordinate 859,928,044, forward strand.
TCTATTATCTTCAGTATCATCATTATAAATTTTATAAGCCTTCAAATTATTTTTAAAAGGCTTAAAACTCCAGATTCAACATTTTACCCAATTTCAGTTTATTAAATCTAATAACTTAGTTGCTATTAATAATAATATTTGAATTCAAGTTAAAAATTAACTTTTTAAATATTTACAATCAATTAAATATTCCAACTTAAATTGTTAAAAATTCCGGGTCGTCGCATTCCTTCCCCCTTAAAAGAATTTCGCCCTCGAAATTACTAGTTAGGAAGAATGGTCCAATACCCGTTTACTTTTTCCTAAAACGAAACGATTCCAATCAATTCTCAAAACAATCTTCTTATTAAAGACACACTAACCCTCTTTCTAGCTTTCCAAACTTATCCATAAGTCCCGATAATATTATTTACTTAACAATTCAAAATTGAATTTAAAACCAAATTTTGAATTATCAAAATTTTCTCAAAATTTTTCTAACTCCCTAAATTTCCGAAAATTTTCGCCAGTGTCTCCTTTGCGCGGCTAGCCCGTTATAACTACAAAATGCCTCTACAGGCTTCCAAATTCCAAAAGAAAACAAAAAACCAAGTGGCTAGACCGAAAACCCAATCATATTTCATACAGAAATTTTAAACACATACCTTTGCCGAGCAAATTTCAATTATCATCTGAAATCAAAAATCCTAATTTTTCTCGTGCTTTATAATACCTGTATATCCAATTTAACCATATCCAACTACAGATTCCAATACCATCTTATACACTTGTTTTACAAAATTTTAATATTTATTTTCACTTCATCACTTTAGTTTATACCTATTTCTATTCAAACGGTTCTCCCATTTCCATATGAATTCAATTTATCTTCAACTCTGAATATTGAATTTTATCTTCCATTTGCAACTGATTCATATCATTATTTTAAATTAGTCTCATCCACTAATTTATTTAAATTTTAAATTTGAATTCGTTTTGTCGCTAACAAAAAATTTTCCAAATTTTTTATAAATTTTCTAACTCCTAAAATTTTCGAAAATTTTTGGCAGAGTCTCCTTTGTACGGAGGAACTTTTGCAATTTGACAAGAGATATAAATATATATACGTCGACCCACACGGTCGGAAAAACAAAAACAGTTCATATTTTCTATTTTTATTGCGTAGGCGTACCTTTATTTAGCATTTTAAGCAGGCGGCTTATTAATTTAGCAATTAGCATGTCCAAATCCAGCCAAACGGCCTTCAGGTACCTGTACTTACTCAATTTAAACACATAAGTGCCAAAGCCATGTAATTTAACAACATTTTACATATTTAACTAGTAAATATATGAGTTTCTATAAGAAATGCAGATTAAACAATATTTATAAGCAACTCATAGGGTTTTGACATTAATATTAATTGTTTACAACCAATTCGTATACAACTTCATTTAATTTAAATGTTTACAACTCAATTTCTTACATTCAATTTATTTTTAAGCAAAACAAACTCATATTTACTTCAATTGCTCTTAAAACCATTTTATTTAATCTTCATCGACTCATAGAATTTTAATTACGTTCGTCAAACGATAATTCATTCTACGCAATTTGATGATATCCATGTGAATAAATAATTACTTAAGCTTATAGCCATTTTAAGTTGATTTTAACTCAATTTATAAATTCTGTCCATTTTAACTTTTAATTCACCTTCTCAATTAATCAAAATAATATCCAAGCACATACTTATCTCATTTATACTCGAATTGGATTTTATTTATAACTCAAATCATTTCTATTATAATCCAATTCCATTTTATTTTTACAACATCTCCGCTTATTTTAATTCATTATCGATCCAAATCAAATTCTATTTATAATTCGAATTTATTTCCAAACATCATTATTAACTTACAATCCATTTTATTTAACCGAGTTAAATTTTATTAACATACTCTATCAAATAATTTATTTAGCAAATTAGCTTACTTACTCTTTTATATCACTATTCGATTTTATTTTCAAAAATTTCTTCATTAAATTTTCCTGTTCAATTTTATTTTATAATTCCAGTTTGGATTTTCTTTCATCTTCCAAAATTCCAACACTTTTATTTTAAAATTTTAGAAATACATTTAAATTCATACAATACTATTAAAATAGTTCTTATAAAAATACTTCTTATAACACGATGTCTCAACCGGTCCATCCTTGTTCTCACAGAAATTCGGTCATACGTTAATCAGGCATAGGACTGAAAATCTATAAGTACTTGGTAATCCCGTTTCGACGCCCAGTGAAAATACTTGGGAAAATAATTTTATTGAAAATATAGAAAACAATTTTTGAAAATAAGGGAAGTGTCTTTGGTGAGAATGCTCTGAAAATCATCACCCCTATCTATGGTCGTAGTTACATCCTGGGTTACGTTGCCGTCGCAGCAAAAGTCCATGTAACTGTAGGCACTCCGCGCCCCTCGATTACGCCATGGAACCCACAACAGATCGCAGTTACATTCCAGGGTAACATTGCCATCGCAGCAAAAGTCCATGTAATTGTAGGCATCAGTGCCCTCGATTTTCGCTGTCAAGATGAAACTTCTCCACTTCTGCATAGGTCGCAGTCTACCGATGTAAAATCAAACACAGACTGTTGGCCCTCAGCGGCACACACGACTTTCGCTATGTTACTATAGGTCGCAGTCTATCGATATAAAATCAAACGCAAACTGTTGGTCTCAACGGCACACACGACTTTCGCTATGGTCCGTAGTAGATCGCAGTGACATCGAGTTACACTGTCTTCACAGCATAACCCAAATGCCTCTGTAGGCATCAGCGCCCCTCGACTTTCGCTACACACTACTCATAATCCTCGGGAACTGTTTTGTCCGGACACCTCACATGATCAATTTTAGAACCCCCCTTAGGGTTCAAGGCAGTACCACCCTGTGGCACTCCTGAGAAGTTCATTTCAAGGGAGCATCTTTTTCCCCAGAGCCATTATCAAAACACTTTATACAATACACATATGGTATCTTTCAAATCATACACCTAGTATAAATCTCATATAAATCTCCTTTTCTCAAAATTGATTATCCCAAAATCGATAATTCTCAAACTAGGCTTTTCAAATTCCAATATTGATTTTACCTAAAAATCAAAAGCCTTTCCAAATCCAAAGGTTCCCAAAACTTTTTTCCAAAATCCTCATAAGATCCTTTATATATAAATTTTTAAAACTTTGGATCATTTCAAACTTGTATAAAACTCCTTTTATACTTCAAACACTTTCAAAATCCTTTTCTTCCGGCAATAGATTCAACAAGCGGAGATTTACCTTATATGACAAAGATATATAACTTTGTTCATACAAAATCAAATATTCAAATTTGATTACTCTTTTTTTTTATAAAATTATTTCCATCTTACTTATCATTATAAAAATATCCAACTTTCACTTTTATCCATTGTATATTTCACAAAATATACTTTCATTTCAAAAGAAATCATTTCACATTCTTATTCATAAATTTCCAATATCAATTCCATCTAAACCCGTACGATGTACATAAATCATTCGTACGCTGTATCAATCTAATCGCTCACTCTGCCACACAATTTCACTTTCGAACTAGTATCGTCCACCCGACTTCCTAGTGCGAACTCAGATCTGGTTTCATGATCAGAAATCGTCATTCTCCTTGCATAGCCATAACTATAATAGAGAACATCCAGAACCAATCAACAATCCATATCCAAGTTCGCCGTCGAAAATCGAGTGAAAATTCTCAATTCGGATCGATATAACTATCTCGAAATTTTGTGCTCGAATCTGGATCAAATCACTATGCGCATAGAATAACATACGTACATCCTACATATTTATCTTCATTGATTGTTAACTAAATCAATTTCCTTTCTATTCATCCCCACTTTGATTTTATTCACATATTCACATTTTCTTTAATCCCCATTTGGATTATCACTTCAATTCTTGTCTCGGTTGGGTATTTAATCAATAACAGTTTGAACTCCAACAGGTTTATCTTTAGAAAAGAGCTTGAAAATTTTAAAAATAGATAACTAGTTGAAAAATAATTATTAGTTTGCAAAATAGCTGCAAAATAGTTAGTAAAATAGTGGGAAAATAGTTAAATAGTTTCAGAGATTTTTATAATTACAAAATAGTTGTAAAATAGTAATTAATTTGTAAATAGTTGAAAAATAGTAACTAGTTTATAAAACAGTTGAAAAATTGTTAAATAGTTCCAAAGATAATTGTAAAACAAATATAAAATACTTTGGCTTTAAAAAGAAAGGTTATATTTATTAAATAGCTTGGAAAAATAAGTTTATATTAAAACAATTTACATTGAAAATAATCCAGAGTCAAAACTGTTCAATTTCCAAATCTCCATTCTCATCAATTCAATTTAAATTTCCACTTCCATTTAAATTAACTCAATTCCAATTTAAATAACTTCAATTTCCATTGAAATTGATTTAACCCCTATTCAAGTTGAATTAATCTTGATTTCCTTCCAAATTCAAATCAAATTCCATTTGATTTTAAACCTATTCAACTTTAATTACAATTTCAAATTAGTCCAATCAATTTGGACTAATATCAATTGAACCCATTTCAATTTCAAATCATTTCAATTCAATCCAATTCAAACTTTCCATTTACATTTTTAAGCTTATACATCTTCAATCACAAATCCAATTAATTCAAATCAGATTCAATTTGAATGAATTCAATTCAAATTTCAAATTTAAACCATCTCGAATTATATAAGTTCGAGTTAATTTTTTTTTAGGTGTTGATTTAATCCTTAAATCAAATCAACTTATCTCTTTAAACCATTTATCTCTGAATCCAATTCAAACTTATCTTCATTTAATTTTAATTTGGTTGTATTTCTATTACCACTTAATTCTCATTATTAAAATTTTCAAATAATATAGCAACCAATTACCTTAATATTTATTAGAAAGAATATTCCTTTATATATCAAAATATATTCTTATAAAAAATTATTTAAATCCTTTATATAAGAAAATAACAAGTACGCGCTCATATATATATATATACACACACACTCAACTCATTCTAGAGTACTATGGACTCTATTTAATGAGTAATCCCCACCAGAGCCAAGGTTCTCGCATAACCTTTTGCTCTGATACCAATTGTAACGACCTGAAATTTTCGATCTCGAAAATTTCAGATAGTTAGGAAAAGAAGAAAGAGATAGAATAAGAAGAAGAAACACAATAAAGATTCTCACTTCGCAGCGGATCAAAATATAATATCAAATAATAACAGTTTACAAAAAAAAATTGTATCTGTCAAATACATTTATAATGCGTCAGAGTTATACATATATACAGACACTGAAATACACAATCATCATGCCTCAGATATACAATGATATAATACAGCGGAAACACTCCATACGTTCTTGCCATCCAGCTCGCCTCCTGAGCTTCAAAACATCCTTACCTGAAAATCTGTAATACTCGGTATAACCCGAGCATTACGTCAAAGTAACACCCGGGGCAGGCTGGAAACCAGCGTGAGTAAACCCATTCAACATGGAATACAAAGCATACAACTTATATAAAACCCGGGGTAACTCGTATCAATTTACAAATTCTCAATTTGTTATAGGCATCACTTATTTCACACAACAATTTTCCAAGTACCGAAATTTAGATTTCACTTAAATCATTTCATTCTAGCCTATTGATTTCACATATCAATATATAAAAATTCGAAGTGGTTTTAGATATTTCCGAATACCCGACCCCGGTCTTTTCGAGTCTCATACAAGGCATCCAATACCATTCAATCATCCATAAGAAAACCTGATCACTTACAAATTAATTTAATTAATTTCAATCACTTAGATTCCTTCACATAGCATTGGTAAATTTCAAATCAATTAATTAATCATTCCTTAATTACCCATCTTAATTAATCATCCTGGATTAATTATCCTTCAGTTCATTCAAGTAATTATCTTTAATTAATTACACAAATTAATTATTCCTAACCAATAACAGTAATTAATCTTTAATTATTTCACAAATTAATTAACTATAATTAATTACATTAATCCTTAATTACTTATATTGATTAATTTCTCATAAATCACTTATTATTGATTAATTAATCTTAATCAATCTTTAGTTACATCATTTATTATATAAATTAATGATTTCTAGTAACATTTTAATTTATCCTAATCTAAATTAATTACATTAAGTAATTAATCATTAATTAAACCAGTAATATTAATCACTCTTGATTAATCTCAACTAGTAATTAACTACCTTTTTATTTATTTTATTAAATAAATTAATTACTAATTTTATAAAAGAAGTTTAAAGAAATTTAAAACCAAATTCATTTTTAAATTCAATTAATTTAAAAATGCACTTTAACATTCAAGTTGTAAAAATAATTTAAAATTTAAAAACTTTATTTGTTTAAAAAACAGATTCACTAACTTGAATTCCAGATTTAACTTTGATTTAGAACTTGTTTTAAATCTCTACTTTACAATTTAATTTCAGTTTTTAAATATCGCTTTTATTTCTTTCCAGTTCATTCTTATTTTATTCTATAATTATTGCACTTCCAAAATTCACCCTTATATTTCTTTCAAAAATCCAATTTTATATATTTTGATAACTCAGGGTACCGAAATATTCAAACAAACCACAGCATTCAATATTCCAATTACCAATAATATTCATCACAGAATATCAATCACTCCAATATATGCTATATACTACTATATATAATATAGCTCATCAAAACAATCCAATCATTCAACCAATTATTTAAATTTAACCATTTAAATTTAAATAAAAATCCAGAAGAGTGAGATTAACTCACCTTTGATTTTACTGTTTGCAATCCATTCCAAACTGGCTTGTTCCTTTGATTTTAAACCTTACTGACTCCCAGAAACCATGTCGTGGCCAACCTTAGCCTCCCCGTCACACGAACGTATGAAACTCGCCTCCGCTCTGCCCCTTGTGCACCATCGCGTGAACTTCCAACCGTCACCAAGCTTCACGTGAACACCATCGGCGCCCAGATCGATACAAGATCTCCATGCCATCTCCTCCTAGAGCGAAACCCTAGCTTCGATCGCGACTTCGTCGCCGCTCCTTATCTCGCGATTTCGCCTCACTCTTTACGGCCTCGCATGCCCTCCTTCGAGCGCGAGTCTCTCCTTGTCGCATCGAAGTCGACCTCCCCCTTTACGTTCTCGAGACTCGACCGAACGAGTCGCACTCGACTCTGATTTGAAATCGAATCGAATTCAATTGCGTATCATCATTTTTTCAAATTCCGCCTTTTGTTTTGATTTCGAAATCCCCCCTTTTGTTTTTGAGATGAAATTTCAGAATGCTTTGAAAAAGAAAGAGGCAGGTTTCGATTAAAAGAACGAAGGCTAGAGGCTTCCTTCAGAACGTAAGGACGAGGTGTTTATTTTATTTTATTCTCGAACGAAAAAGCAGCATGATTTAAGGAAAATGGGAACGTGTTTGAATCGTTTTGCATTCTGACATTTCCTAGCTATAGTGACAATTGAAACGAAGGCTAAAAGTTTTGATGTGAAATTGTTTTTGACTGGTCAACATTTATTTTTAAATTTAAATTCAAATCGTTTTGAATCCATAGCTTAAAATCTTGACATCCTATCGAGGCGTGCTGCTAGGCATTTATAACGTTATACCCCTATTCCAGACGTAATGGAAAAGGTTTCGAGTCCTAATTCGATCATATGGAGAAGATAGCTTTTTGGACCCAGTTTTTATATTAAATTTTCGATATAAATTTCAGCGCGTATATATATCGTACGCTCACACAACAACTCCAAACATTACGAAAATTGAAATCCGATAACAATACAATATTGCGAATTCAATGGAACTAGTTTCATCGAATTCCGAGACTGTGCCTCGAAAGGCTATTTTTAAATATCGATTTAAACGATATATTATACAAAGTGAACAAATCACCTTCAAATTAAATTTTAACCATTCTATTATCTTCAGTATCATCATTATAAATTTTATAAGCTTTCAAATTATTTTTAACAGGCTTAAAACTCCAGATTCAACATTTTACCCAATTTCAGTTTATTAAATCTAATAACTTAATTGTTATTAATAATAATATTTGAATTCAAGTTAGAAATTAACTTTTTAAATATTTACAATCTATTAAATATTCCAATTTATATTGTTAAAAATTCCAGGTCGTCACATAAGCTTGGCTTTAGCTTTTCCTTTGGAATTCTCATTTGATCAAAGACATATTTGAAAATAACATTCACTGCACTTCCAGTATCAACAAGGATTTTAGTCGGCATAGAAAGCCCTTTCTATGTAGTGATCATATGTAGGTTGTTATGCGAATGGAGAACCCATCTTAAATCATGTTGGGTTATGGTCAGTTGTGCATTTGGATCTGAAATCTAGGGTTCTTAAGTGGAGGCTCTTCCTGGATAAAGAAAAACCTATCTCTTGCCTCTCCAATATATCAGTTTCTGGCCCCCTTGCTGTCACCAGTCGAATGAGAGCCTCCATAAATTTATATCAATTCGGTTAATGAGTTTAATGAAATTTGGTTGAGCATTGCTTTCTGTAAGGTTCGCAGAGCTATTTGGGAACCTTTGGTTGCCTTCGTCAAGACGTGTAGCATTTTCATTATCTTTGATAAATTCTTTCAAGTGCCAAGAATAGATCATCCTATGAATTATTCCAGCCAGCACACAACATTCATACATCTTACACCCATTTAAATTATGATAAGCACGGTAATCTTCAACTCTTCTTGGCTAGGGGTTATACTTAGCTTTGTAGGACATTACAAAGTCGCCACTTTCTTTTGCTGTAGCGTAGATGTAAGGTATCGGCTTGTTCAAAGCAACGTGATTGGTCTATGGAGCCTCCTCCCATTTTGATTTCTTATTGTTATGATTAAAGATAGATTTTCCTACTTCTTTCTTCGTTTGGAGCTTTTTCTTAACCTAGAATATTTCATCCATATGGTGAACTTATCAATTTAAAAATGGCAATCTTAGAGATTCCTATATCCATGGAGATAAAGCTCTTTCCAAAAAGGTGTCTGCTCAATCTGCCCTAAGTGTACTGCAATTAATTTGTCTATGTCGGTCATATCTTCTACCTTTAATACTTCAACATCGAATCACTTAAGATAATCACCCAATATCTCTCTTGGTCTTTGTGTGATGTTAAACAATACACTGAAGTTGATTATATGATTTTTACAAATACAAAACTATGCTAAAAACTCATAAAAGAATTACTCCCAAGAGTATATCGTCTTTTCTCGATAATTTCTACACCACTTAGCCGCTACTCCTGGAAGGTGGTGGGAAAAAGTCGACGGTGTACAGCTCCTGAAACATTATAAAGGTCCATTTGAGTTTTAAATGTCATTGGGTGATCATCTAGGTCAGTAGTCCTATTCTATCTCAATGATGGAATCTTAATGTGAGACGGAATCCTTGTGGACATGATCATATCTATGAATGAGGCTTCCCGGAAGTTATTGTTAACTCTAACATCAAGTGACCTCTTCCCTTTAAGATTAAGCATATCTTTTTGCCATTTTTCCAGCCATATCTCTCAAATAAGCTTCGTCGCTATGATAATTACTCCCATCAGGCTTGTATTCTTTAGACATTGAACTTCTAGACTGCTCATGTGACCTCTCTACTAGTCTTCCTTAATGATTTGCTTTTTCGGTGTTATCTGCTAGTAATTTATAGGGGATTTCTGTTGCTCCAACATATTGTTTTCCTTTTCTCTTTTGTGGAGTCATAGTGGACTTGCTTTTGCTTTTGTTCCTAAGCAAAGATGCATTTAAATTCCTTTTTGGAGATTCAACTTCTTCTCCCTTAATGAGCTTGGAAGATTTTGTGCATGGATTTTCTCTAATAGCTCCTTCATCATTTCCATCTACTAAGTTAGATCTTTGATCTTATCTTCGCTACTAGTAGGCTTTGCTATCTCCGACGGCTATCTAGGTTCTACATTTCCTAAGTTAAAGTTAGGGATGACATTTTCTTCCAATTTCACCATTTGTGTGACTTCTTTATTTAGAATATTAATTCACCTTGACCTTCCCATTTTCCTGAAACAAAAACTTGTTTAATTAATTTGAGGAGAGAATTAAATAGAATCGAATGTTCGTGCCCTCCTTTTGGCGCAAAATTGTTGGACCCAAAATTATTATAACACCTACGATGCCAAGTATGATGAGCTAAATCTTTATTTTTAACACATATGATGACACAACTAAGCATGGCTTAGTTGGTGTTGACCAAATAGTGTTGAAGGACCAAAAATAGGCATTAGCATTCAAGGCTAAGTAAAAGATGATATCATTAAGAAATGGTTTCCTGATGCTCATGGGCTTTTGGAATAAGATATTCAAAAGCCCGTAAGGTATATTGGAATAGGATATTCGAGATCCCGTATGGCCTTTTAGAATACGATATTTGAAAACCCATATCACATGGTCAAAGGAGAGCAAGAATAATCCATAAATATGTGCAATAGTTCATAAGCATGTTAGTGAACCTGATAAGTAATTCTCATGGTTCATAGTCCAATATCCATATGTAATACGCAAGATAAAGGCCATATATATAAACACTAGTTTAGATCGAAGCTCATATGATTTTATAAAATAAAATCACGACAAGCTTTGGGCCTACAGAGCTTTATAATATGCATATCCATGTCCCATAATGTCCAAAGCGCACAATTAAGGTAATAGTCATGTCCAAGTCCTTGTTCATATGAATTAGGCATGATTACAATCAAATCGAAAAAATTTCCAATTCAATTTAGGGTTACAAAAGTTTAATTTTGAGAATAAAGAAAAGAATGATCACCCATTCCTTCATGCCCCAAGTTGGTATTTATAGGGATGGTAAGACGCGGCATGGATGTTATGTGGCATGCTTATTCTAAGGCATTGAGCTTTATCTAGATTGCGCTATGGATATTGCTTTGAATTGAACATGCAACATTCCCAAGTATATTGATCGACTATGTCATCATCAAGGTGCAACATTCATAATAAACAACATTGATAATATATAGTATTGATCATAAGCGGCGATGATAACAGGTGATATTGATAACAGACGGCATTGATAATAAGTTGCATTGATAATATGTAGCATTAACAACAGGTGGTATAAATAACATGCGATATTAACAAAGGGCGGTATTGGTGATGAGCGACATCAAAGTGGAGAAACATCATAAGGAAGCAGCATTGGTAAGAGGTTGTATTAATGTTGAAGCGGCATTGATAAAATATGACATCAATAAGAGGCGGCATTGGAGTAATGGACATTATATGGAATCCGATATCAATCATTAAAGTATATGACATGATTTGGAGGTGATATGCCACATTACGAGATGCGGTGTTAATGGTGCAAAATTCCTTTATACCACCTCGTGTGTTTCTTTGGTAGATAAGGTACGGTATCAATAGGCATTATTGAAGAGGTGCAATAATAGCTAAAAGGGACATTGATTAGAGGCTATATTTGGCATTCATTTATCCAACATCGACCCTTGTTTTGGTGAAAGATTCCATGTTTTGGTGATTGGCTTGCAATGCATGGTTCCCGAATAAAGTCACTATCTTGCTGACATGTGGCACTGATTAATGTAAAATGCTCGTTGCTAAGTCGATAATCCATGACATGCTGCTATTTGGTGTTGATATGATGTAGCACTTTTGAATGTCTTCACATCTTTTTCTTGCTCCAAGTTCTTTGACATGAATTCCTTAGTTCGATATGAATCTTTTAGCTCTGGCATAGGGTCTTCACTTCAACATGGGTTTGAGCTCTAATTATACTCTTTGGAAATTATGTGGATAACAATTTATATCAAAAATTTATTATACGCTTCGTTACGAAGTTTGTTTTTTAACTTCAAATAACTCCACATTATGGTTTCTACAATATTTTATAAAATCCTTCTCAATTCCTTCAAACTATTTAATTTTAAATCCATTTATTTAAACTAATTACGCAATATAAAATTTGACGTATTTGAAAAAATTCGCTTAAATAATATTTGTTAATTAACCTAGTAAATCATTAAAATATGTTAGTTTTAACATTTAGAATGTACATACTAAATAATGATGAATTTTTTTAGCTCAAATATTAAGATATATAGGCCACATAACATAAATTATACATAAACAGTAATAACAATTTTAATCTATAGTTAATTTATTTCTTTGAAGTTGTCGTCGTTTGCATAATAAAGTTCTTATTTTAAAACTAAAAGTATTAAATACTATATTTTTATAATTTTACCATGTGCAACATACGTATTATACACCAGTAAATAATGCTTAGTGAAACACACAGGTTACACCTCAGTAAATAAGTGATATTGAAATGATTAGTTTGGCAATTATACTATAGGATTTTAAAAGCAAGTTAAAATTTTGTGTACCTCCGCAATACTTTTAAAAAAACAAAAAATGGTGATACTATATTCATCCATCAAAACACTATCTAATGCCAACTAAAAGATATATTAAGAATAGAAAAATTACTTCGAACCCCACCCAAACACTTATGAGAAACATTTGAATATCTATAAATTTTAGAAAGCATTCACTTTAAAATTTTCAGCGTATTGACCGATGGTCCTCTACAGTTCGTTCTCGCCATGGCTTCAATTTTCATTGTCCATAAAGAGATTGCGAATGAAATAATCATCTATGTAGGATCAAAACTATCAATTTAAGCATAATTGACTTATTATATTTAAAATGGATAGATATATGGGGAAAATGAAGCAGAATCGATGAGACTTGAACTTTATAATTGCTTTCGACTGTTTCTTCCTTCAAAATATTCACAGACCAATGGTTGTTTTATTTTTATTTTTTAGTGAATGATGGAGCAGTAGGATGAATGAAGTATTTTATCAAAAATTTAAAAAAGTAAAATGGATGTCTGGTAGCACCTTAAAAATAAACCTTTACCAAAATTTATTAAACGATAATAAAGCAAAAGAATTTTAAAGCATGGAATTGATTCTAGCATTTTTTTTTCCTTTCTCCTTAAAACTCTATAGATATATCATATTAGAAAATTAATTTTATACTCTCCCATTAAGAAAACAAATACAAAATGACGTGTTACTATTACGCCTACCATCAATTTGAAATTCAAACATATGCTTACTATTAAAATTGCTTACTTTTAGCATATATCAATATTTTATTCAAAATTATCAAGTTAATACTCAAACATAAATATACCCAGAAAATAATACATGTAACTTGCTGTTAATATTAATTTCAAAACACAGCGGTACTTTCTAAGATTGTTCAAGGCTAAACACATTACAACATAAAATTAAATTAATATATTTCTAAGATTGTTCGAGATGCTTGCATTACAACATTAAAATAAACCTAAATCTTTAATAAAACTTCAGCCCAAATCTTTGCTGGCACACCCTCCTTTTAGAAGTCAGTCCTTCCAATCTACAGTCATAAAAAACAATGTAAAAAATATTATACCTATAGTCATATGAGAAACCAAATTAAAAAGAATTGTATATACTAACTAAACGAACACACAAAGGTGTCGTGGTGCAAAAAAAATTATAACTGTAGTTATATAAGAAACCAAATTAAAAAGAATTGTACATAATAACAAAAAGGAACACACAATGGTTCAACTCGGACTATTTCATTCAAATTCAAAAAAAAATTCTCTTAAAATATGACTGAATCTTCCTTTTTTTACTCAATTAATGCAATGATCTAATTTTGAAAATATCTTAGTTTAATCACGTTTCCTATATAAATAGAAAATTGTAATTTAATGCAGACATTCAGATCGCTTCTTTTATCATTGCTCAAATTAGGTATTCTCTATATCTGAATTTCTTAATCCCGGTATATTATTTCCATACTTTTATACATAATGAAATAAATATCTTTTTTTATACATTGAATGTCTAATAGCTTTCTTATTATGTATTTGATTCAGTTAAATTATCCTCATAATATAGTATAGTTTATAAACATTTTATTATGTACTATAGTTTATAAGCATATAATTATGCATATATGAACTTATGATTCTCATCAAAAGAGCAACTATAGTTTGAAAAATAATAAATCTCCAAAAGTTCAATGTATTTTTCCTTTATTTACTGTTTTTTTTAGTTTTAATAAATATTAATGGTTTCTGCTTTCATTAAAGGGAGAAATATCACCGATGGCGTGGCAGTTGTTCAAGAATACATTAATCACTGTTGTAAGAATAGTATTGCCTGTGCTATTTTAAAATTAGATTTCGTAAAAGCTTTTGATTCAGTTGAATGGGATTTTCTAGTAGATATTTTTCATGCTAGAGGCTTTAGTAATAGATGGATAAACTAGATCATGAATTTGCTTAAAACTATGGTTAATGATATTTTAGGTAATAAAATTCAATCTAAGAGAGGTTTAAGACAAAGGGACTATTATCGCCTCTTCTGTTTAAATTAGCCGCAGATGTTTTTGATTATTAAAAAAGCAGTTGATAATGGTTCACTGGGAAATATAGGTAATGATATATCATGTAACGGTATATCAGTCTTACAATTTGCAGATGATACCTTACTTTTTTCTTCTCATCTTCCTAGACATATAATTGCTCTTAAGTTTATTCTATATAGTTTTGAACTTTTATCGAGTTTAAAAATAAATTTTGATAAAAGTTCTGTTTTAGTTTTAAATGATTTTGAAAAAGTTGAAAATTTAGTTGCTAATATGCTAAATTGTAAAATGATGAATTTTCCTTTTGACTACCTTGATTTTGTGATTAGACCTACTAAACTAAAACACGATGATTGGTTTATAATCATAGATAAAATTAAAAATAGGATTTCTAATTGGAATGGGAGATTTTTATCTAGAGTGAGTAGACTAATTCTAATTAATTCTGTTTTATCAGCTCTCCCAATGTATTGGATGTCTATGCATTTTTTCCTAATTGGGTGATAGATAAAATAGATAAAATTAGAAGAGATTGCCTATGGAGTGGTGAAAATTCAAACAGTTGCATAAAATGTTTAGTAAACTGTGAAACTGTTTGTAAATCCAAAAAGGATAGTGGTTTAGGGTCATTAATTTGCGTAATATGAATTTGTCTCTACTAGGTAAATGGTTATGGAAGTTAAAAGACGCAAACGATAATGCCACTTGGAAAGAAATTGTTTCTAAATATTACTACAATGGTAGTAATAATCTATATCAAATTAGTCCTTCGGTCATCCGTAATCAATCTTATTTTCAGAAATTCAGTTTTAAAAAGTCATGAGATTTTTAAATTAGGCATATGCATTAATTTCAAAAGTTTTTCCTTTTGAAAATTACCCTCCTTGGAATTTTAGTTTTAACAGAATTCTAGTAGGTTCAACTCTTAGGCAGCTTTCTTTGCTTTACGCTAGATTACATCTTTATAGTATAGATAATAATAATGATTATATTAGTTGGGAGTGGGATAAGAGTAAGAAATATTCTTCTAATTCTTTTTATAGATTTATTAACTTTTCAGGTGTAGCTAATAACTTTTTAAAATTTATTTGGAAATAAAATGCCCCTCCTAAATCTAAAATTCATATGTGGTTAGTTATGCACAGAAAACTAGATACTATAGAATTTTTAAAAAGTAAAAAAAGACAAATCGATAATAAATGTTATTTTTGCAATATACGTCTTGAAGATATTAAACATATTTACTATGATTGTATGGACACTTATTTTATTCTTATGAATACCCTAAAAAAATTTGATTTTAATATTATTGCTAGAATTCCAGATTGTGAATTCTATTGGAATACTTATAGATTTAAGTTCAATATGGATAATAGATACTTACTTGATATTTTATTCATTATATGCTGTTGGTATATCTAGTTTGAAAGAAATCGGAGAATTTTTAATGATAACAATAATCACTTTAATAAATTGATTTTTTTTAATTTCATCCTTTTGCTTTAATTGAATCTCTAATCCTAAATATAAATTAGCTAAAAATAACTTTTTTAATAAATATTTTAATAAGGTTAATAATGATATTAATATATTCAAACATAACAATAATATTTTTGACATTAATAATAATAGTATAAATATTTTTTCAAATTTAAATGATGATCCCAGTGTGTACCACAATTTGCTTTTGATTATATAAATGTCTTTGTTTTTTATTTTGACCTGGTTTTAGATATTATTGTATGTTTATAATTCTTTAATTTCTTCATTATGGATCATATTACCTTTACTTTTTTGGAACTTCTAGTTTTTGTACTAGTTTATCTTTGATTATATCTTATTAGATTTTATTTACACATATACGTATATAAATTTTATTTATATACATATATGTGACTCATTCTAACTATTTTCCTAGTTAATTTTCAGATTCGGGTCTGGGATAGATAGGATGTTAGTGTCTCTTTGTAGGTGCACAGGATTGCCATTTCCAGGAGTGTCGATAGTAGTGAAGGATTCTTCTCAGTTCATCTTCAGCTTCACTTTGGCCTTTTTTTAAAGAGGATTCACTACTCAACCAGGCGTTATTTCCAACTATTCCGTGTCTTTAGAGTGGATTTTTATTTTCTGGATCAGTCATTCTTCTCCAGACTAGCAACAGTCTTATTCCTTCTAAGGCAGCATCATAGTTTTTCCATACTAGATGGAGCAGGCTTTCAGTATCTTTGGTTTTTGTTTCTTTTCATTTTTCAGGTACTTCCAATACCTTAATATCGGGCGGTGGATATTGGGGTGTAATGGGCGGTGGCCTTGCCGGAGCTCATTATAGGGATAACCATGTTTTGTTTTTTTTTTCTTTTGATACTTGTACTTAGATTTGTTACGCGCCAGGCATGTTGGCAGCATCTTGTTATACGTTATATATATAGTTTCATGTGTGCTCTCCTTTATTGCTAGAGGATCACACATTTTCCTCAAAAAAAAATTAATGGTTTCTGCTATAGGTAACAAAAAATGTGAACTCCAACTATTGCAGTTTATAATCTCTAGACACATATATGAAGGACTACAAAATCAAAGTGAGGGTTTCTAGAATATGGATTGATAAACTTGAAGAACAATGAAACTTTCACGATTAAGATGTTGCTTATTGATGAAGAGGTAAGCATTGAAAATTTGGAAGTAACTAGTTAAGAGTATCTTAAACATACCAAAAAACATCGATTTTTGTTTATTAAGGATATCAATTGATGGCGGTCATATCAAAAATTTTATTGAGCAAGTTTTTATCTAATGTTGCAGTGGGGTAAATATTTGAAATAAGCAAGTTTAACATCAAAATCCAAAAGCAAAATTATCAAGCCGTGGAAAAGCCATATAAAAACAAATTTCATGCTAACACGTGCATAATAAAGGTGTTTGACAATGAAGCACAAATTCCTAAATACGAATGTGAGTTTTTTCATTAGATAAAATAGAATCTCATAATGGAAATGACACATGTCTGCTAGGTATGATCATACAAATATACATATATAGAAGAAGCAATAGAGTCTATTTAGTTAATAATGCATTAAAAACTTTCCAGATGTGATTGGCAAACTATGTTCAATGTCAAATATTGAAGAAATAACCAAGTTCGACGAGTTAAAAAGAAAAAGTTTGAAGAGAGATATTATCATTGAAAATTGTAGGTAATGATTTTAATTTTAATTTCATTAATATTTTTATAGAAAAATGCAGCTAAATTTTTTCTCTAAAGCGGTAAAAACGTGTATTACCTTATAGGGCATTTAATTGAACAATGCGATGAAGAAGATATATCAAAAATTAAAGAAACCATCGTAATAGTTACAATGTACACTACTGTTAGAAACTATGGGGGTAAAAAGAAATTGCCCCATCAAATAACATTCGTGTATCATTGAATAATTACTATTATCTTCTATGAACATGGGCATATTTCTTGCAGTCAACTTATACTTGAAAGATTAAAATTTAATATTTGCACAACACATATACCAACTAAATATTTGAAATACTTGCACAAGACAATAGTTACTATATATTCAGTCCATACGTGTGCATATACAAACTAAGGCAATGTATATGTTCATGTATGCTCAATTTTGGGAATATGTAAGAATCACGGTGTAAAAATAGAACATATAATTGTTGAGGTGAACTGATAGGAAGAGATCAATATGAGTATAATATTTTTACCAATTAGAGTCAGAGTTGAAAAATATTGAACTATCCCTATTTATGTCTTTGGCTTTCTTGGAAGGATAAATGTTGCAGATTTGCATAATCAGCTCAGGAAGGAATAACAAATGAAATAGGTCAATAATTGTTGATAGTGAATTGCATGCATCTAAGTTTAAAAGAGGGTACAAAAATGACCGTTTGAAAGTTTGGAGTATCGATTAAAATGGTTTGTGACCATATAAATTTCTTTTTTCAAATGCAGATAACCTATATAATGAAACAATTTAATTAATTAGTTATTGAACAATTTAAAGTGGTATAAATGATAGCTCAAAAGAGTGAACTACATTAATAAGCATAACATTACTATGTGCATTATTATCAATGGTTAACGCATCTTTGCTTTCTTACTTCTATACCCATTCATAAATTTATTTATCTCAACAATTTCATTATGTAGTCCATCAAAAGATTATGTTTTTACTTCAAATGCATGCATTTAAAATTCCTATAGCCATCTACACCACTCCCTTGCTTATATTTTACACTGAAGTCCACATACCGAAAAGAATTACATAATCTTAAAACTACATGTATAAATTCAGCAAACTATTTGTGTAATAAATTATATAACAAATGAAAATTTCAATTATAAACATATTCATATTGCAGTATAAAATAGCCATTCAAATATATAAAACATCAATTAGATAACGTAAATCATCATCATCATCATCATATCAATAAAAATAATAATAGATTTAATTCATAATTCGTTTATATCATAATACTAACCATGCTTTGCATTATAAAATTCTCATTTTAACATCAAGTGCCTACATTTTAAAATTTCCATAGTTATTTTAAAAGCTCTCATCAGTATCACCAAATATTGTGTGGCATGTACTCACCAAAGATTATATCATATACCCTAATTATCAGGTAAAACATTCACAAACCTACTGAATTATATAATGCACTTATTAGTGTAATTTTGAAGATTGAATAGCGTGATATATATTTCATAATCTCTGTGTCCTCTGTGGGATATCAATATGATTATCTTGAAGTGATCATATTTAAAATTTATTATTAAAATAATGGAAAGGAGAAAAATATCTACAGTAGTCAAGATAAAACAAAAATTATTTAGTTTCTACCAAAATTTCAAAATCTAAGGTAGTCTGTGACGCCCAACCACTATGCTCACAATAACAAAGAGTATTAAAAGAAATAATGTCTGTTATTACGAAGAATAAGGCTAGCGCTGGATAGGAGCGACCATCCGTAGTTAGGCCTTACACTAGTATTGGTTACCTCGATAGGAGTGGTATATATTTTTATTTTTCATCTCTTATGTGACGACCGCCCATGACTCCCGCACCAAAACAAGAGAATAGTGCGCTGAAAGGTGTGCCAGGCAGCCATGGATGATAGTCAGGGTAAAATAAAATCGAAGAATCTCTATCGTAACTCACAGCGCATGGATAAAATACAATAGAGAAATATATAGTGAAGTCTCATAACAGGAAATCATCATATAAGCATCACAGAAGTTTTATACAATCATCTCAACAAATCCATACATCAAGACCTCACTACAAGCACTCATCAAATACAGCAGCGGATACCCAGTACATATAAGAAAATAATATGCATAGCCTCCTGCTCGTCTTCGTCATCTTCAACGTAGAAACTCCAAGCACAGCACCTGTCACCTGCTTACCTAGTCTGCCCATCCCAACATGGATGAACAGCCCAAGGTAATAAGAGGAGACATAAAACCTTGAGTCAGACAAAGTCTTAGTGAGCAGTAAATTAACAATCAAGCATACCAAAAGAGCATAAAGGATAAAAGGAATAGGAATCAAACCATCCCACTCCACCTCTTCTCACAGTGATAGCCCCCAGACACACTAAGGAGAAGCAAGCATAACAATATAGACAAATAAGGTAAAGCAATAACCACTCGAGTCAAGGGCAATGTTTTCCAAATACAAACCCCCAAGGCCTAAACCAAGATCAGATAAGCACCCAGAAAACACCGCTCTTGAAGCCGAATGATAATACAACCAAACATCCATGACTCTGGCTATCACTGCATCGTTGCCTTGATTTCACCGTTAGTTGAATGACCATCCGTCAAGGGCTAATGGTAACCCCGGTTCTAGCCATAACTCCGCACGTCGTCGCAGCCCGTGCCTAGGAATTTTCGCAACTACCCAGAGTACTAGCACGTCGTCGCAGCCCGTGCCTGGAACGTCGTCGCAGCCCGTTCCAACGTACCCTTGCTTTGAGCATGCTAGAACCTTCAACAACGATGAGATCTAAGCCTCCAAGTCATCCTCCTCGACGACCATCCATACTAGCTCAAGCGCCTCTCAAGCTAACCATTATCACCAACTCGGATCGCATCACCGAGTATCAACATAACTTTGCACGTCGTCGCAGCCCGTGCTTGGAACGTCATCATGACCCGTTCCATCTCAACATCACACTTTGCTTCATTGCATCATAGCAAAGTCTCATCTCAACATCATGGCTTGCCTTCTCGCATCATGGCAAAGTCCCATCTCGCTCTCATACTTCGCCTCTTCGCATCATGGCAAAGTCCCTCATCATCGAATCCGTCCATATGAGCTTCCACATTCACTTCATATGCCATCGGCAGCTTTCAACATTCAAGAGCCTTTCCACTTAGCTTTTGAATCACCTTCAACCATCTTGTCCAAATCAACCACAAGCTAACTTGGAGCAATCACATCTAACATACATTCAAACATTCAAGCATTCAAACAAGATCTATCAAACAATATTAACTATAATGGCAATTTCGTAATTAAGTGTGCAAAAGTCCAACATATGTGAAATCATGGTTTTTAGCATAGATCTATCAAATCTAAAACATGGGTTTTGTCTCTAATACTTTATAAATAACTTTCATAAGCAAACATCTTCAAATATGATGGATCTACATGCAGACTTAGGGAAAATGCGAGAAAACGCTAACTTTAACACATAAACATATCACCAATCCCATATACTCCTTTGGATCCGCGTGAGAGATAACTACCACTCACCAAATCACCCAAACACCTCAAAATCACAACACTTCAGATCTGGACAGTGAAGATCACGACTTGATCCGGCGAAATCTCACTTGAAACGATGAATTCTAGCTCAAACGGATGAAGATCTTCAACTTGAACACTTGGATCTTCGATCTCGATCTTCGATCTTGGATGGATGTTAGATCTAGATTGAAATGGAGAAAAGAAGATGAAGAAATGTTGTAGACGAGTCTTCAAAATGACAGCACTTCGTCGCTTCAAAAACCGGTGCCAAAAAGTGAGCCAAACCCCTCTATTTATAGGCTGAAACAACCATAGCTCGGCTGTCCCTTAGGTCGTCGCCGACCCAACACTTGAGTCGCCCCCGACTTATCACAATGCCGACTTACCATGAGTCGTTCACGACTCATTGCCATGCCGACCTAACCTTGCAACCTAAGCCTCTACAGTACTCACGCGACCTAATTCCTGCCGACCTATCAACAACAGGGACCTCACGAGTTAACACACGGCCGACTTGCGACTCAACGTACTACCGACCCAACTGCCACACGACTCAACAAAGCAAGAAGGTCACACGACTTATTCCTATATGCGACCTAACGACTTAGCCTTGCGTCCGTCCTAACCCCTAGCCGACTCAACATAAGTCGGTAACGACTCAACCGCGGTGCCGACCTAACTCAAAACAAGGGTTCTGACTTAACCTTATAGCCGACCTAACGACACACACGACCCAACACCCTACCGACTCATCTACACAACCGACTCACCAGGCAGCCGACCCACACTAAGTCGTACTAAGGTCCTATTTGCCACACGACTCACGACCTACAGCCTCACCGACTCAGAGACCTAACGACTCAAAAGCCTAAGTCCCTAACGACTTATCCACTAAGTCGGCCCACCGACCTAAGCCTTAGCCGACTCAACATCTACCGACCCAACTCCCTAAGTCGGTCACTTCCTTAGGTCGGTCTAAACTACTGGATCCCTAACACCATGAGTCGGTAACGACTCAAGCCTTAACTCGGCTATGACTCATCACCTGACCCACTAACTCGTCCAAACGACTTACCTAACTTAAGTCGGTTGCTTCCTTATCTCGGCCAACACTCCAACCCGTAACCCCTCCTTGAGTCGGTCCCCTATGAGTCGGTCACGACTCATCCCTTAGCTCGGCAATGCTCATGAGTCGGTCACAACTCATACTCCACCCGGGTTAACTTCTAAACGACTCAAGCTAGAGGCAACACAAACAACACTATCGACCTGCAAATTCTACGATCTATCGACACGTAAAATACGGGTCGTTACATCTTATTTATTTACTCACATCGACATATCCAATTACAGCATAAAACGAACTACGATGGTTCATAATAGTTTAGGACAATATATATAATAATAACATAGATAAGCTAAATACGGAACATAGATAACAAAAAGTCTCATATATATATAACTGATGTCAGTTACAATACATGTGATACAATACATATGATACAACTACAATTGTCGACTCAGGAAGTTATATATACAAGTACATTATTGACCATAATATACATGAATACATATCATCCTATACAGATACACTGACTACTCCAAAAGATATGAAAAGACTTCATAGCTCAAGCAGCAACCCAAAGCAAGATATCTACAACCTGTAATAACTCGGTCTGACCCGAGTATTAAATTCAAAGGAAAATAATACACGGGTCAGTCTAATTCAAACTCAGTTATTAATGCACGGAAGCAATAATAATTAAATAACAATTAGACGACAGTCAAAATAATCTTACCTATCCATCCTTAAATAAGGAAATCAGATAACGGTAAATATAACACGTAACAGTGTTAAACAACAAACCAACAAATTCAAATTATCAACGAAGATAAATAAAAGGGTTTTAGAAAACATCAGAATTTCCTAAACGGCAATCAAAAACAAAATCTAATTATTAAATAAATAATTAGAAGCTCATAATCTAATTATCAAAAAGATAATTAGATAACAACAAAATCATCGAATTAAACCAAATCAAAATACAATTTCAAATATTGAATTGGATACACAAACAATTCAAGCAATTGAAATATCAATTAAAACGCCAATTCTGTATTTGGCTGCAGTACGCGCTTGCGTGCACTGCCTCGCCGATACAGCATATGAAATATGCAAAAGCTCAAACAATCGGAAACAACAAATGACACCAACCTAAATCAAGATGAACCAGATGGAACTGCAATAGCAAGCACAATATCCACCCAGTAACCATCCAATGAACAAAGTGCACGTGAAGGCATAATGGAAGCTCACAAATGAACACAAGGTCAAACCCGAATTACTGGATTCAACTCAGGTGCAATAAAATAATGTCACAACTTTCAGCACAAGGTCAAATCCGAGCGATTGGTTGGATTCAACATGGGTATATATTCAAATGAAATGGTCAAGACACAAAATCAAGCCTCGACCATAGTTCAAATCAACCAACAGATAACAACAATGGCAAAGACTCAAATCAGTGCACCAATGATGCCAACGAGGCTCGGCATGCACATGAAGGCTCAAAACAGGTACAGCCTAATACAACAGGGGACAAAGTCTAGACTGCATAGCCAAATCAATAAAAGAATGCAAAGTTCAAGTCTCTGACTCAACACAACTGCAGCAACCAAAACCAATGCAACAAGGCAAAGACAAAAATGCAACTGTCTTGCGTATACTCAAGCAAACTCAAGTAACAAAGACCAAAGACCCACAAACTAAAATATACACAGTGCAGTAGGACCAAAAGGAATGCTACTGCCTCAATAGTTCTAATGCAACAGAATCCACAACTGCATAATCAAAGCCCAAGTTTACCCCAAAACCGAGCAACATCAAGAACTGTCAACTTGAGAATATGGTTTGTCTCAAACTATAACAGGTACAACATGTATGCAAGCAGTGACAATATAAAATCAAGCTGCAACATGTACGCAATGACGACCATGTAGCAACAGTTTTTAAATATGAAGATAATGTAATCAAGGTAACATGAAGTGATACCAGACCACAAAATCAAGCAATGCAAAATGCATATAGTCATGCAATACAAAACAGTACAGACTATATCAAGTCGAACAATGACCAAAATGCTATCAAGACATCAAGTCAGAAGCACAGAGAATTCAAAGAACTAGGAATAAGCAAGCACAGCCGAGATGAACAATCACAGTGCAAAAATCATGTTCCGGGCCGAAGATACTACAAAGTCAGGGAATCACATATACAGAAACAAGTGACCGAAGTCAATGCGAAGAAAGCCGTGGTGGCTACGAAACCAACATAATCGCGGTTCATCAAAGAAAGCAAGGCTGAAGCCAACAAAGAAAATGGAAATCAAGGCACAAATTTTAACAAAGTCGAGTGGTCGAAGAATGGCCGAAGTCAACAATCCAAAATCATCAACATCAACAAAATCAAACTGCCAAAATAAAGAAATTGATGAATGAATTAGAATGTGAGTGAAAAAATCACCCACCTTGCTTCGTAGAGCCATCGAACTATTCAGATTCGAAGCAGAGGCAAACCCAAATCAAGCGGCCGAAGCATCTCAGAGACGAGCAACTAACGAAGCAAGAAAATCGAGTTGGATCGAGCGTTTGAAGCTGGCGTCTTCGAATTTGCACGAAACCCTAGTTTTTGAACGAAGAAGAAGAGGCCGCCATTTTTATTCTTCTCATATGCTTTGATTAAGGTTACGAACGAAAATAGAATAAAGGTAGGAACGGTTGCCTTTGATAACCATCACGGCACAAAACAAACAATGAAAACGTGAGCCAAACTTGCCTTTAAAGCCCAAACAACACTTAACCAATTTTTAAAAGAATTTCAACTGATTTAAAAACTCCAAATAACAAATAGCTAGCAAAATCAGTTGTTTAATAACGATAATTAACTGATACAAAACCCCGGGTTGTTACAGATTCCCCTCCTTATAAAAATTGCGTCCCCGCAATTTTCATAATTAAAGTCGTCAATAACAATTATTTTTCTAACATAAACTGGTTAAGTTAGAAAATAAAGGTCAAGAACACAGATGCCAAAGAAATCTTTTAATTTCATAAAAGAAATTCAAAAATTCTCAACAAAAATCTAATTATCAAAAAGATAATCAGAAAACACAAATCAACAACAGAAATCCTAAATCCACAAATATCTAATGATCAAAAACGATAATCAGAAATCTCAAATCAACAAATATCTAATTATCACAAACGATAATCAGAAATCTCAAATCAACAAATATCTAATTATCACAGACGATAATCAGAAATCTCAAATCAACAAATATCTAATTATCAAAAACGATAATCAGAAATCTCAAATTAACAAATATCTAATTATCAAAAACGATAATCAGAAAACTCAAATATCTAATTATCAAAAACGATAATCAGAAAACTCAAATATCTAATTATCAAAAACGATAATCAGAAATCTCAAATCAACAAATATCTAATTATCACAAACGATAATCAGAAATCTCAAATCAACAAATATCTAATTATCAAAAACGATAATCGAAAATCTCAAATCAACAAATATCTAATTATCAAAAACGATAATCAGAAAACTCAAATCAACAAATATCTAATTATCAAAAACGATAGTCAGAAATCTCAAATATCTAATTATCAAAAACGATAATCAGAAACTCAAATCAACAAATATCTAATTACAACAAACGATAATCAGAAAACTCAAATATTTAATTATCAAAAACGATAATCAGAAATCAACAAATATCCAATTACCTGCAGATAATTGAAAACAACAAATATCTAGAAATCAATTAAGATAATCTAGAAAATCAACATAAAAGGTTGGATCGATCCCATCAAATGGTGAGTTTTAGCTACGCCGCACGTGCATCAACATATGGCCGAAGCCTACCAAGTACTGTCAACATAATTTTGGCGCCCAACATATGACCCGAAGGTCCAACATACGACCCGAAGGTCTAGTACTGGTATTTGACCCGAAGGTCCATCATATGACCCGAAGACCCAATATATGACCCGAAGGTCCATCATAGTGGCTCGAAAGCATACGAAAATCATCAAAATCATCAAACAGCAAATATTTCAATTAACGAGTCCGGAATTAATCGAAATAGCAAACGCACATGTCTCATACCACGAGTTTTACTAAATCGTTTAATTCTCTTCATCGTTTCCTTGAAAGTACAAAATCGTGTATTTTAAATTAATAACATTTTACGTTCTCAAACGGACAAGTCCGGAATTAAGCGAATCAGTAAAAGTAAGGGTTCATAGTCATCGATTTTGCTGAACGTTTAAATTGCTTCCTCATTCTTTTGAAAGCGCAAACTGTAGAAATTTTGGAAAACAATTTTATTTTAAAACGATTTGAAAACCCGTGCTCATAACAACAACATCTGTAGCAAATTCGATAAGAAAATTGCACTTCTCAAAACACCGTAAAAACGGATATCAAAATCAGCATTGCGGAATAACCGCTTGAAAATCCACTTTAAAATTTGACGGCTACTGAAGTCAAAGCGACAGAAATTTTTCATACGTCAAAATCTCATCAAAATAATTCGCATCAAAATATAATACCAGTGAATTTCAATTCATTAAAAAGGTCAACAAAGCGCCGCGCTTTAAAACTTAGCACCGATGTAAAAACCCCGTTATATAAAAATAATGGCAACAAAATACATTTAAAACCAAACACCGGTTCAACGTAAAATTAATGCAGTAATGTGCAACACGAATTTGCTCGCATACTACAAAATGAACAAAGAAATCACTCGAATATATCTTCAATGAAGATAATTCAAAACAGCAAAAATCTCAACAAAATCACATAACTGCAATCGCTTCGGATCCCCAATCGGATTCGCAATTTTCAAAGAAAACAAAATAAACACAGCTATGTAACAACATAATGAAATTTATTTCATTTTCATATTTTGATTTTTAAATCAAAAGAGTTACCAGCTATACTCAGCGAAGACAGGCTCACTATTTCCGCTGCGCACTCTGATAAACAGAACACAAATTAATCAATCATCAAAACATGGTTTCACTTTTAATTTTAAATAAAGATATTTAAAAATTTCATCATAATTTCAAAACTTTAGTTTTGACTCAAGGCACAATAAAAACATCGACAAATAGTTGTAACACATGTTCCATCTAAGTTATGTTTTATATTATGTCCATAAACCCCAAGCTCTAATACCAACTGTGACGCCCCACCTCTATGCTCACAATAATAAAGAGTATTAAAAGAAATACTGTCTGTTATTACGAAGAATAAGGCTAGATAGGAGTGACCATCCGTAGTTAGGCCTTACACTAGTATTGCTTACCTCGATAGGAGTGGTATATATTTTTATTTTTCATCTCTTATTTATTTACTCCCATCGTCATATCCAATTCCAGTATAAAATGAACTACGATGGTTCATAATAGTTTAGAACAATATATACAATAATAACACAGATAAGCTAAATACGGAACACAGATAACCAAAAGTCTTATATATATATATATATATATATATATATATATAACCGATGTCAATTACAATGCATGTGATACAATACATATGATACAACTACAACTATCGACTCAGGAAGTTATATATACAAGTACATTATTGACCATAATATACATGAATACATATCATCCTATACAAATACACTGACTACTCCATATGAAAAGACTTCATAGCTCAAGCAGCAACCCAAAGCAAGATATCTACAACCTGTAATAACTTGGTCTGACCCAAGTATTAAATTCAAAAGAAAATAATACACGGGTCGGTCTAATTCAAACTCAGTTATTAATGCACGGAAGCAATAACAATTAAATAACAATTAGACGACAGTCAAAATAATCTTACCTATCCAATCCTTAAATAAGAAAATCAGATAACGGTAAATATAACACGTAACAGTGTTAAACAACAAACCAACAAATTCAAATTATCAACGAAGATAAATAAAAGGGTTTTAGAAAACAACAGAATTGCCTAAACAACAATTAAAAACAAAATCTAATTATTAAATAGATAATTAGAAACTCATAATCTAATTATCAAAAAGATAATTAGATAACAACAAAATCATCAAATTAAACCAAATCAAAATACAATTTCAAATATTGAATTGTATACACAAACAATTCAAGCAATTGAAATATCAATTAAAACGCCAATTCTGTATTTGGCTGCAGTACGCGCTCGCGTGCACTGCCTCGCCAATACAGCATATGAAATATGCAAAAGCTCAAAGAATCACAAACAGCAAATGACACCAACTTAAATCAAAATGAACCAGATGGAACTGCAATAGCAAGCGCAGTATCCACCCAGTAACCATCCAATGAACAAAGTGCACATGAAGGCACAATGAAAGCTCGCAATGAACACAAGGTCAAACCCGAATTACTGGATTCAACTCAGGTGCAATAAAATAATGTCACAACTTTCAGTACAAGGTCAAATCCGAGCGATTAGCTGGATTCAACATAGGTATATATTCAAATGAAATGGTCAAGACACAAAATCAAGCCTCGACCATAGTTCAAATCAACCAACAGAAAACAGCAATGGCAAAGACTCAAGTCAGTGCACCAATGATGCCAACAAGGCTCAGCATGCACATGAAGACTCAAAACAGGTACAACCTAATACAATAGGGGATAAAGTCGAAACTGCATAGCCAAATAACAAAATGCAAAGGTCAAGTCTCTAACTCAACACAACTGCAGCAACCAAAACCAATGCAACAAGGCAAAGACAAAAATGCAACTGTCTTGCGTATACTCAAGCAAACTCAAGTAACAAAGACCAAAGACCCACGAACTAAAATATACACAGTGCAGTAGGACCAAAAGGAATGCTACTGCCTCAATAGTTCTAATGCAACAGAATCCACAACTGCATAATCAAAACCCAAGTGTGCCCCAAAACCAAGCAACATCAAGAACTGTCAACTTGCGAATATGGTCTGTCTCAAACTATAACAGGTACAACATGTATGCAAGTAGCGACAATATAAAATCAAGTTGCAACATGTAAGCAATGACGACCAGGTAGCAACAGTTTTTAAATATGAAGATAATGTAATCAAGGTAACATGAAGTGATACCAGACCACAAAATCAAGCAATGCAAAATGCATATAGTCATGCAATACAAAATAGTGCAGACTATATCATGTCAAACAATGACCAAAATGCTATCAAGACATCAAGTTAGAAGCACAGAGAATTCAAAGAAACAGGAATAAGCAAGCATAGCCGAGATGAACAATCATAGTGCAAAAATCATGTTCAGGGCCGAAGATACTACAAAATCAGGGAATCACATATACAGAAACAAGTGACCGAAGTCAATGCGAAGCAAGCCGTGGTGGCTACGAAACCAACATAATCGCAGTTCATCAAAGAAAGCAAGGCCGAAGCCAATAAAGCAAATGAAAATCAAGGTACAAGTTTTAACAAAGTCGAGTGGTCGAAGAATGGCCAATGTCGACAACCCAAAATCATCAACATCAACAAAATCAAACTGCCAAAATAAAGAAATTGATGAATGAATTAGAATGTGAGTGAAAAAAATCACTCACCTTGCTTCGTAGAGCCATCAAACTATTCAGATTCGAAGCAGAGGCGAACCCAAATGAAGCGGCCGAAGCATCTCAGAGACGAGCAACTAACGAAGCAAGAAAATCGAGTTGAATCGAGCGTTTGAAGCTGGCGTCTTCGAATTTGCACGAAACCCTAGTTTTTGAACGAAGAGGAAGAGGCCGCCATTTTTATTGTTCTCGTATGCTTTGATTAGGGTTACGAACGAAAATAGAATAAAGGTAGGAACGGTTGCCGTTGATAACCATCACGGCACAAAACAAACAATGAAAACGTGAACCAAACTTGCCTTTAAAGCCTAAACAACACTTAACCAATTTTTAAAAGAATTTCAACTGATTTAAAAACTCTAAATAACAAACAGCTTGCAAAATCAGTCGTTTAATAACGATAATTAACCAGTACAAAACCCCGGGTATTTACATAGTCAGCAAATAAATGATATACAAACAAGTCCAATCAAAAGAGAATGAAAGAAAAAAATGTACTTTCCTGATGAAATTGTTAATTATGAACAGAAATGATGGATGATGGGTGCAGTAAATGAAAATGATTGATGAGAGTAAGAAATTTTCTTTTGTTTTACGTTTTCTTTTGAGAGCAAAAACAGTTAATTCAAAAACTATTTACTTGATACATGGATAAAAAAATTTAATTTATGAAAACAACATCCCTGTATAAATATTCTTTTCAAACTAAACAAATTAAAATTATTGCTCTTGGATGATAATTATATACAACAAATAATCTTAAAGCATATTAAACATATTCTTATTGTACCCACGTTACATGAAACAACATTATGCAATTGTTTTACATTATCTTTGAGATAAGAAAAAAAAATCAATGAAATATATCTTACCTTTTAACGATAGATATTTTTTTAAAAGTAATTACAAAAGCAAACAAATTAGAAAATGTAAATCAAAATGAACAACAATAACAATGCTGATGATAATAATCAAGAATAGTTCAACAAACATCACATCTTATGGTGGTACATATCATCGTATTGTGAAATAAATTTAAATATTTGACCACTTTTTTTCAAATGATAAACCAGCATGAACCCAATGCACAAAATTATACTTCTAAACTAAACATAGCACTAACTTGTGCTTGTAAACTACTAATTTATCATAATAGATAAGTAATTATGTATACAATGAAATTTGATAGAAGATTGAAAATAGGTATTAATATGGAAAGCTAAGAAGAAGACGGTATCTTCAATCGATGGATTTTATGCTTCTAGAGTAGATTTGCGCGAATCTGAATCTCCTCCCTTAGTTTTATTAAAGACTGACAAAATTATCCTTTGATTTCTAATTAAATTTCACCATGTTTTTCTGTTGATGTTTGGAATAAGAGAGATAGACGGCTACTGGTTGAGCGAGATGGGCGGCACACATTGAGATATTGTTCTTTTCAATTGCGAAATTTCTGTTTTACCTGTAGTGTTTCCATCTAGACAGTGCCTCCCACTGTAATTTCTAATTATGTGCCTTACTTACTTTACCGGTTCAATTGTGGGGCTAGACAATGCAATTGATTTCATGTTAACTATTTAATTAATTTTAAATATGATTGACCTTTAGACTATTTTCTCCATTTTATTTCATTTGAATTTCAAGCTATATTAATTAACCTTCTTTCTATACTATTAAATTTATGGCAATTCATTGGCACTAATTAAGAATAAAATCAATAAAGAAATCAAGTATGAAACTCAATTATGAGCTTCAATTTCAAAACCCGTGGTAGCTCATTTATGAGTCCCATTTTAATGTACCCTTAAATTATGATATTTTATTGATGTAAATCGAGCTATCCTTTTGATAAATGACATTACTTTTAAATTTTAATTTTTTGTAAATGCATATAGTTTATAAAGGTAGCATTTTTTGTTTATGAAATCTAGAACTAAAAATAATATTAAATTTATAAAGATAAAAGATTGTGGTAACTCATCTATGAAAAAATAACCAATACACAAATTCATAAAGTGTGTTATGATGTATTTTTATAAAAAATAAAAAGTTAACACCAATAAAACGTACTTTATTTCGACTAAGCACCACCTCTTAAACCCCACACCCTCACCTAGGTTAACAATGTTCTCCTCAATTTACTTTCATTGTTTTACATTAGATCCATGTATTTAAATTAACTATAAATTATTAAATTTAAGATATTCAAATTAACCCAGTTAACTAATTTCGTCGAATAATTTCAAACATAACAATTTCGATGTGCATACCACTTTCATATTAACCAAAATGGTAAGTTTAAAATTTGGTTCAATTATAAAAGTATATTAAACATATAACAAAAATTATAAACATAACCAACAACAACAAATTTAACTAAATTCATTTATCTCAATAATTTCATCATATAGTGCATTACAAAATTATGTTTTTTCTCCAAATACGTGCATTTTAAAATTTCTACAGTCATCTATAGCACCCTCCATTTTTCATACTTTACAGTAAAGTCTATATATTACGATGAATTACATAATCTTAAGACTATTTAAATAAATTTAGTAAACTATTTGTCTAATAAATTATATAAAAATTGAAACTTCCAATGTTCAACATATTCATATTACCATATTAAAAAGTCATTATGATGTATAAAGACATCAATCACATTACATAAATCATATGCATAAAAAATGCCAAATTGATTAATGTTTCATCTACATCAATCTATTAACCATGTATAATATCACCAAATATTGTAAAATTCTTTTTTTAATGTCAAGTACCTACATTTCGAAATTTCCGTAGTTATTATAAAAACAATATTACCAAATATTGTACATCTAAATTAATATAATTTAGTTAATTATGTAATTTGGGATTTGAAACTATTCGAATTATTTTGAATTAATAAATATTGTTAGTTCAGATAACAAGTCCTAAATATGACGGTTTCAATACGTATAATATATTCTTATCAGCAGAATTGGTAAATTTGTTTTATTATTCAAATATAAGGTTTATAAATCATATACATAAATAATATTAACAAATTTAGTTTATTGTTGATTTATCTAAATAAAATTATCATATGTTGATATGTTAATTATCTTAAATAAAATTAATTTTTTTTCACACATTTCTCTCAATTTTTTTTATCATACATTGCATCGCAAAATACTTTTTTTAGCATTTCTATGACTATTAACAAAACCCCCTCCACTTTTTCCTAATATTTTGAATTTAAATCATATGTTTAAACTTATTATGGAATATCAAACTTAGACTATTTAAATAATCTATGTAATCGATAATTTGTATATTCTTTTGATAAATCCTAGATATATATGTATACCAATTTTTACACACACATGTGTGTGTATGTGTATGCGCGTGCATGTGTGTGTGTATAGATATATACACGTACATATACGTATATATACATATATATTCATATTAAAAAAAAGTATAAATTTATTGTTCATTGAACTAATATTTTATACGCATGTGTGTGTACAAGAAGCGTTTAATTACACGTCTATTTTGCAGCACCCTTCTACTCTCTTGATTTCCACCGCACATTGGTTACATAACATAAATTATGTACATATTTACGAAGTTAATTCGAAAATAAATCCTGATTCATTTATCTAAAGGATTTATCATGTACTACATTAAAAAAATTTATGCTTTTAATTTCAAATAACTTCACAATAAAATATTTACAATTTTCTACAAATTCCTTCTCAGATCTTATTTACCTTCTACCTTTTGAATCCATATATTTAAACTGATTATGTAACTATAAATTTAACCTATTTAAAAAAAAATCCAGTTAAATAGTATTTGCCAATTCGTCCAATAAATCATTAAAACATGTCAGTTTCAACACGTATACGGTATAATAAAAATGACACAATTATTTCTTTTACTCAAACACAAAGTTAGGTAAGCTATATAACATAAAACTATATATAATAATATTAATTTTTTAATTTATAATTCGTTTATTATATTAAATTTACCGGACAATAAACTTTTAATTTTACAATTAATAATACAGGAAATTATTGTCAAGGACAAAATTTCACAGCTTTTTAGCCTGAAGGACAGACCTTCGATATTTTATCGTGAAGGACAACTTTCTGTAGGTATCAGTTTTTAGTTATTGATAGCGGTTTTTAGGTATCAGTTTGTAGTTATTGGTAGCAGTTTTTAGGCAGCAGTTTTAGCTCGGTAGCAGTTTTGTTGTCCTTATGAATAATTTTGAAAAATATTTGTCCTTATGAATAATTTTTAGAAGAACGTTTGTCCTTGTGCTAAAAATATCGAGGTCGTGTTTTTGAGACAAAAATTATACAAATCTTTGTCCTTTAAATTAATTCCCGCATTAAATTTTACAATTATGCGGCTGCCCTGGACATTAGGTATACAATAAGAGCTTTATTTTTGGGGTTACCCCTCCGAAGTGGTAAACCTGGATTCTTTTTTTAACAATCCCACTTGCGAAAACCCTTGGAAAACCCTAGACAATTTAATCCCGCAAGTTAAGAAATGCACCGACTCATAGCCACCCGCTTCGCCGCTGCCTCTTCCGTTGCAGTGGCCACGGCGGTGGCCGCTGGAGAAATGGCGTATGCCGACAGCTCGTCGTCAAGCGGATTTGACCCTGAATCCCTAGAAAGAGGTGCGAAAGCTTTGAGAGAGATCAACAGCTCTCCTTATTCCAAGAAGGCAAGGCACTTTTTGGTGAGCTTTGAGTGTATCGGTGCTTTTAGTAATTATAAATTTGTGGTTGGTTTTTTCTAACAGGTGTTTGAAGTAATGAGGAAGCAAGAGGAGTCCAGGCTTGCTGAGGCTGCAGCAGAAAAGGCGCAGTATCAAGCTATGTTAGCTCAGAGGGAAATTGTCAGTATGCTAATTTGTTGGTTAATTGTAGTTTTTTTAGCTCTGTCATCTTGAAATATGAAGTTTTTAATGTTGATTGATGAATTTAGTTTTTTTTCAGGATAAATAATAGGAATAAGCAACCCTATAAGATGTATGTGAAAATGTTAAACTGGGCTGGAATAATAAATATTACGCTTGTATGTGTTTTGTAAATAAGTTGAAAAATATTTGAAAATCATATTTTCAGAAATTAGTTTGGCAGCAAAGTTTCCAGTCTAAGAAAGCTGGACAACAGAGTGCGTTGCTTGATTCCTATGTGATTGTTTTGTAGTTCAACTATAATTATTCAACGGTTAGAAGGGTCAGGAATGTGCATCTAATTAACACTTATTAAGCTTGAGTGACCTATGCATGTTTTAATCTTTTGGCCTTCATGATCCCCGAAATACTGATAGAATTAAAGGGTTTGGATCTAGGATTCTTGACATGGGTTACTGGGTTATTTGTTGAATGGGGCAAAAGTGCACTCTACTTTTGCATCTCTCTTGCAAACAACACTCCATTTTGTATTATTCACACGTGGCCTTACAAGGCACTAGGGGTGACAATTTGACCTGACCCGATGGACCCGGACCCGACCTGGCAGGTCTCGGTTTTAGACAGGTCGAGTTTTGTCCGGTCCATACATTTCAAAAACCTAGACTCGACCCGAGTTCGAGTTCGGATCGGGTCCGATTGGGTGATAACACTAAAAATTCATATATTTCAATGTTTTTTGATTGGGTCTTTTGGATCGGTTCGGGTCAGGTTTGATCATGTCTTTATTTTATTTTTCATCACCCAACAATCCGAGACTCATCGGGTTTGGTTCGGTTTCGGGTCAAGTTACATTTACATAGTGGTGGCGCTAAAGGAATTTTTCTTTTGCTTCATTTGAAGTGGTAAAGATTCTTGCAGCAATATGAATATTTACCACATATACCCAAATTTCAAAATAAACCAAGCAATAGTTCATATTTAGCATAAAACAATAAACCTTTGTGAATAGGTCTGAAATAATCACTAAGCAGGTCATTTTGAAGTATGGACCATTGGAGCATTGTGTTCTATATTTCTAGTAGATTTTTAAATTTCATTCTTGTCCGAGATAACATTTTTTGTACTTCGTCGAGACTCAAGTTTCATTCATATACCCATCTCTTTCAAGATACTAAGTTACTCACTGAATTTTGGATAGGGATCTCAGTTTGATATATGTCCACACACATATATACACACACACGTACGTATACATATGTGTGTGTGTATATATATATATATGTGTGTGGAACTGTCGTACAAATTTCTATTTAATAATTCTTCTAGTCCTACTTTTTATTTATTATTCGAGTTAGTCATAACATATTGTTTTACATTTGTTTCCATTATCAATGGATGAATAGAAAGAAAATTTTCAATTACCACCAAATTTAATCTAGCCACTACACTTAAAAATCCATTTTTTATTGCAACAAAGCATCTTTCTATACAAATTAATTTGTTGCGATATTTTTAATGATAATCATTAATAGAAGCTTTAAAAATATTGATTAGACTCATAAGTTACACTGTGGTAGTCCCGTGATTTATTTTAAGATCATGATACACTAATCTCATCCAAGATCTCTCACAGTAATGATATGTATGTGAAAATTTTGAGACGAGACGTCATCGAAATAGATACTTTTCCTACCAATATTTCAGTGGAAGAAATAATCGACCAGTCCTTATATTGCATTTAAGCATTGTTTTTCCCTTTATTTCACAAAAAGAAAAAAACACTAAAGCAACTCTTCTAGTAACTAATATCATCCACAAATCTTTTGAACAATATAAATAGGATTTATTTATGACCATAAATAAATATGATCCAAAAGTACATATGATAGGTCATATACGTCAGAACATGAGTATGTTTTAGGAATGAAAAAAAAAACGTGGATATGTTCGAATGGTAAAAATTGGAATTTTATCCAGTGAGATGCAATTTTCAGTTTCCTGTTTGTTTATATATGGATATTTTGATGTGTACCAATTACAAATTTTCAAATCTTGAATTTCAAACAAGATCTTTGACTGACTTCTCGTGTTGAGATTTTATTATTTCATGGGATGGGTGTCAAACAAGAATTATTTTTAAAGTTTCATCTCGTCCAAGTGTGAAAAGAATATCTTGAGGGCAACATTTCAAAGATTTCAAACGAGATCTAGGATTGACATCTTGGTACACATCTCGCGATGAAATCTTAGGGTAAGATAAGTGTCAAATAAAAAAAATTACGTTTGAAGTATCCTCTCATCCAAGCATGAAAAAGAGTTCTCGAGCTTTGCTCGATGGATATTTGGGGTGAGATAAAAGAGATTTAAAACTTTGATCGATTATTTTTGACATGTTTCCAACTTGGTGAACAATAATGTTGCTGCTATACCCTATTTTTGGCCTTCTTTACGTGCTTACTGTTGGGTTATTTGCTTTTGCTAGTGATATTAAAATGATACTTTGTTTTAAGAGCATTTGAAATGGTTTTAATATGTAAGCTATTTTAGGCTATTGCTATATTTGAGCTTTTTTAGCTTCATGTATTGGTTTATTTAGTAACATTTTTTTGGATATAGATGGTGTAGACATGTATAGTTTCTGCTTTATAGATGTTAGGATTTTTGAGCGAGCTAAAGATTTTTATGTAATATATTGTAAAACTATGAATAATAATCAATCTTAAACTAGAGGCAGAAGGATCATTTGCCCCTTTTGCATGGAAAATTACATTTTAACTTTTGCGCATGTGTATGTATGCACAATTAAGAAGATGAACAGGTCAAAACTAAAAAATAAGAAGCTGCAAATGAAAATTCGAAATCGCAAAGGTGTTCAATTTCAATTTACACCAATAGATCTTAGTAATTACAATATAATTCTAAGTTTTAATCACAAACATCATTACCATCATCATCCAAGCACTAACACCATCCTTTGAATCATGCTTATAATTTTCTTCTTTTTTCATATTATGAGTTAAGTTATCTTCCTATGTATCATAAAAAAGTCTCTTCTTCATCCTATATATATATATATATATATATAGATTTCATATTAGAAATTAGTGCCTTTTCTTTTCCTTTCGACTTGACTGGTTGTCTAGTAATGTATGCCCCTTCAACTATGGACACTCATGCTACAACAAAGTGTTTAGATTTAAGTCATGAAACTTTTATAGATTCTTTTCAAATGGTGAATCGAAACTGGATTTATATCATAGATCCGAGTCAAAGGATTTATTTTGTTATTATGATATATTTGTGTAGCAACTTTTTTGCTATATATGATCATTAAATGACATTTGAGTATGCTATCCTCTTTATTCCATAGTAGTAATTTATATATTTAAAATTTGATTTTGAGGCTTTGGTTTCTACATTTAAATCTAAAACTTAGTCCTCTTCTATCTTGTCTTCAATTTTTATAGACAACAATTAATTGCAGATTCACATCAATATTTTGATATTTTCCATTTCAACATGGTTTAATAGTTTTTCTCAATTGTGGTTTTAATTTAGTTTTAACTGGAATTTGATGATTGAATCCTCAGGAGAGAGATTCAATTTGAATCAGTATCTAAATCGTAAGATTTTTGACAGTAATTTGCTATATAGTACTCCAAGCAAGATTTTGGATTTAGTCGTGTTTCATCTTGAGAGCTTCACACATGATATCTCATATCGGATCTCAGATAGGTGTACTACATGGAATTTGGTTTCATTGGTTATTTTTGGCATTGCGGCGAAGCTCTAAACAAAGGGAACCATATGTTGACATGAAAAAGAAAGGAAGGTTGGTACACGATTCCATGGAGATTGGAGATGTGCTTGTGTCTCGTCTTTAAGTTTGCAGATGATATTATGATGTTCTTAGCTTTAGCAACTACAAAAAAAATCTTCCTTTTCAAGGTTGTCAGATACCTTGGATAATACGAAGAAACTTCAAAGTAAATGGTCGATAAGTCCAAAAGTGATTCGTATAGATAAAACCCTTTTCCCAATCAGAATGATTGGATCTACAGTTTCATGGAATTATATTTATATTGAATGATATTTATGTTCATAAAAGTACGAAGAGGATCACTGTTTTAAATCTTGGCCATCTCGGCTGAGATCTCGGTTGAAGGCTTAGGCGAAACGAAACATGAGATATCGGTTGGTATCTCGTTTCGATTATATCAGCCAAAATTTACATATATCGGCCGATATTTGGAGTGAAACGATATTCCGAGATATCCTCGATATATTATTTTTTCCAAAAAAATAGGCCCATCTTGGTATATCATAAAAAAAATGAACAAAGCCCTTTTCTTTCTGATACAACTTCTCAAAAGATCACGTTCCTCGTCAAAACATCGAACTCCCTCTTCTCCAGAGAAAAAATCGAACTCCCTCCTCCAACATCCGACAGCTCGCGGTTGCTTCTAATTTTTGACTACTCGATTTCGCTTTTGACAGTCTGCAGCTTCGTCTTCGATCAATCTCGCTACTCTGTACATGTATGTAAATTAGGGTTGTTTCTATTTTAATGAAATTCAATTTTTCAAGAATTGAATATACAGTATAATTTAGAGTAGATTTGCAAGTAGATTTAGTTTATTATTCTTACTGCATAATCTTCTGCAAGTAGTTTTGCATTGCCTGAAACTCTTCGATTCTTGATACATGTATGTAAATTAGGGTTGTTTCTATTTTAATGAAATTTAATTTTTCAGAAATTGAATATACAGTATAATTTAGAGTAGATTTGTAAGTAGATTTAGTTTTGATATCTCTTATATGCATTTGTTTTTATTTGCATCAGTTTCTGATAACGTTATTATGTTATTCTTACTGCATATATGTAATTGTATAGAACCTATTTTTTTAGTTAATTTGTTGCCTTTCGTTTACTTATATGTAATTGAAAAAATTGATGATGTTTTATAACTTTTGTTGAACAATTTCCATATAGTTGAAGTATATTGCATTACTTTTTCAGTTAGAATAGTGGAGATTAGTTGCAGTAATTCAGTAAATGTTAAATAAACCGATACCATGCCTTTTTTGCTGTAAATTATGTGATGTGTTATACTTCGATATGGTCTCGAGATACGATATGGTCTCGAGATAAGCTTTAGGTCCGAGATGTAAATCCGATATTGGCACCCGAGATGCACTTGTCTCGTCCCAGATCTCCCTTGATACGATACCGAGTCACTAGAATCGTCGAGACGAAACGTGTCTGATATTCGAGATTTAAAACCTTGAATAGGATTCGCTTTTCGAATCGATAGCGGAAAAGCACGTGGCATGATATATGGTTGAAACATATCTCAAATAGATAGGCTTATACTTGAAATACTTCTTCTGGAGAGTCAAAGATAAACACTCAACAACATGATTGAATGGCGTAGGATAAAATTTGTGCGTTAAAGGAAGAAGAAGGTTTAGTATAAAAAAATATAAAAGATCTTTGCAAGACTTTCTCATATGAGTTTTGGGTTAGGCTTTAAAAAAAAGGCTATGGACAGGGTTCGTTAACAGAAAATGCAAAGGTTGACTCGAAATGACATTAGAATCAAAAGCAAGACAAAAAAAAAAATTCCAAAAGAATTTTAAAAAATGAATTATTTTGAGAAAGCTTATGATAAGGTACCGCGAAAGGTGATGTGGTGGGCTCTGGAAAAGAAGAGAGCTCCCACAAAGTACATTACACTTATTAAGGATATGTACGATGATGTTGTGACTAGTGTCAGAGCATGCGATGGTGAAATTAGCGACTTTCCCATTAACATAGGATTACATCAAGGGTCAGCTTTGAGTCTCTACATTTTTGCTCTAGTGATGGATGAGGTCACGAAGGATATACAAGACGAGATTCCTTGGTGTATGCTATTTGCTGATGATGTTGTGCTAATTGATGAAAGTAGGATTGTGGTTGATAGACAACTGGAGTTGTGGAGACAGACTTTAGAATCGAAGGGATTTAGACTTAGCAGAACTAAAACAGAGTATATGAAATGCGGGTTCAGCGGTGTCAGGTCGGAGGATGGAGAAGTCACTCTGGCCAGACAATTAGTTCCCAAGAAGGAATCATTTCGATACCTTGGATCAATGTTGCAGTATAATGGTGAGATTGATGAAGATGTTAGTTTTAGAATTCGAGCGGGATGGGTGAAATGGCGACAAGCGTCTGGAATTCTTTGTGACAGGAAGGTCGCACAAAAGCTTAAAGGAAAGTTCTACAAAACGGAACGGCAATCAGGCCTGCGATGTTGTATGATGCAGAATGTTGACCTACTAAAAGCCAACACGTCCAAAAGATAAACGTAGCAGAGATGCGTATGCTGCGATGGAGCTGCGGTTATACAAGAAGAGATCGAATTAGAAATGCTGATATACGTGATAAACTTGGAGTAGCACCAATTGATGAGAAGCTAATTCAACATCGCTTAAGATGGTTTGGACATCTTCAACGAAGGCCTCCCGAGGCACCTGTGAGTGTTGGTATTATAGGCCGCGTTGATTGCTCAAAGAGAGGTAGAGGTCGACTAAGATTAACATGAGAGGAAGTAGTAAAAAAGGATTTGAAAGATTGGGGTATATCCGAAGAGCTGGTGAAGGATCGGAGCGAGTGGAAGTTAGCTATTTACGTACCAGAACCATGAGCGTTGAGTTTTAGATTATAGGACTAGAGAACATGAGCCTAAGACGTAGGTTTAGTCTTTGACCAATATTACTGTTAGTATCATTATTGCAATTAGTATTATTATTATCATTCCTTTTATATATACATATACATTTTTATTTTATCTTATTTTACTTAGTTATTATTATTAATTTACCTATTTGACTTTATTTTATTATTATTATTATTATTGTTATTTATTATTATTATTTTTTTATTTTTTTTATTTTAGGGTTCCATCTCTAGCCGACCTCAACTTGTTTGGGAATAATGGCTTTGTTGTTGTTGTTGTTGTTGAATTATTTTGATCTCGTCTTCAAAACTAAGTCGTACAAAGGATGCATGATTGCAATAATAACTTTTCAATATCACGAAACTAACCAATGCTAATGGATTTAGAGATGTGATAATGTTTACCAACTCATCAACCATTTGCTTAAATCAATTAAATACTGTCAAAAGTTGTTTAGTAAAAAAGGCCCAAAAAGCGAAAAGTCAGCTTAGCGCTTTTTTAGGCATCTTGAGCAGGGTTTTTTTTTTCACAAATAGAAAACAACTGCACTTTAAATTGCTACTAAAGTTGAATTTTGAGAGTTGAAATCCGCACGCGGGCGACAGGCAGCGATAGACATCGGCAGTTGGCAGTTCGAGGGTTGAAATTGACAGCTTTGGGCATTTTTTCCTTTTTGTTGCATTTTTTTTGCCATAGCATGAGATTGAGATAGAAGTTGACATTGGATTTGGGTTAAATGAGTGGAATTTGGAACGAAACCCAAAATCAACAAAAAGAACCTAAACTCGTTTCTTGCCTTTATGGCGGCTCAAGCATGAGCAGCCCCTCGACAAGCAAAAAAACCCCAAGTTGACGTCTTAACACTTTTTTGACGCTTAATCGAGCTCCTTGACAGCATCGGGTATTGTTAACAGCAACAGTTTTTTTTTTTTTTTTATTGAGGATGAGAGACTACTTGTAAGCCGTTGTTATTTCATCTAATTTTGGCACATACATCATACATTGCAGTTTTTGCACTTTTTATTAGCATTTACTTTTTTAATTATCATTCTCATTTTCCACGAGCATTCTTTCACTTTCGTGCGTCATACACACGGATAACTTTTGATTTGTTGCAGTTTACTTCTGAGTTCTTCAGGAGGGTCCTTAATCAGGGCTTGTTTTTATGTATTCAAAGATTTGTGTTCATGCACTCTATGTATTTTTGCCTCAATGGGGGGTGTACATCACTTGGTGTATAACTTTTATGACCCAGCGGAAGAAGTCTCTTTTTCCATCATGCTAATAGATCACAATTTTCGTTATGCCTGTGTCTCCACTAAGATATATTGGTAGGTTTTGACGAGACTACGATTTTTAGTGGAAAAAATATGCAAAAGTTTAGCAAGTTGTTTAGTGAGTTTTATAACATGCTATAGAAAGATGTTTTTAAAATGTCAGCTGTTAGATGTGGGTATGGATCCTGGAGTCAGATTGCGTGTAGTGGTTATTTTCTTGAAACCTACTTCAGTCCCAAGACGATCGGTCAGGGATGACACTTGTTTGACTTGGTTCATTCAGGACTGTTCAAGTCATTTCACAGATCTTGCCAATTTGTTAGGTCCACTTGTTAGTTGGATGAGGTACCACTGCTGCTAGGAGTGAGCAATATTCGGGTAAAACCGATTAAACCAACCAAACCGACGATTAGTTTCAGTTGTAAAGTTAAATTTATTTGTAATTGGTTTGTGTAATAATTTTATTTGATCACAAATCATGTTGAATTAATCAAAGTATTGTTTTTCTTCCAAATTTGTAATGGGTTTGCAGTTAAAAATTATTTTTGCATATGATAAATAAATCAATATCACTGATAAAAAGTATACGAGGACTAAATAAAGACACTTTAGTCATAATCTCACATTTTGTTTTCAGGCAAATTGAACATTCTAATTCCGGATCATGTTTGTTTTTAAATTTTATTTATTTGCTGTTATAGTTCTGTTAAAACCTAAAACCGGTTGAACTAACCAGTTTAATTCAGCTGGGTTCGATTTCTCCTTTTCTTTTTCTTTTTTTGTTTTAGTTCGATAACGTTTTTCATTGCAAAACCAACAGAACCAATCAAACACTCACCCTAACTGCAACATCATCATTTTCATTCTCAAGCTGTATTTTTGTATATCAGCGCTCTCGTTAGCTCCAAAAGCATCTGTTTTTCTAGTTTGCTTCAAAACCATGGTCTCCAATACTTAATTCTCCTATTCGACAAGGCTAGCTTTTGCATTTGATTTGATTTGATTTTGTTTCCGTGGTCATCATCAAACAGTACTTACAAAGTCATGTTATTGGAATTATTGTCATCTACCATCTTTTCGCCTTTTAGGATTGGGAGATGGAGAACCTTGAGAATTTTGTATGTTTGAGTCAAAGAAACAAAAACATTAGTTCTTTTTTAATGAACCACATATCTCAAGCACTAAATATCATTTTTTGGTGTTATTTTGTTCTCAAATTGTTTATGATTCAACAATTATCTACTATTTCACTAGTTACTGGTTGATTATTTAGTCTCTTTTTTACTATTATGAGCATGCACAGTAAAGACTTGCATACACTAATCCATCTTTGTAAAAATGATATTCATATAGAGTAGAGTACAGTATTAATACTAATAGCATT
Organism: Allium cepa; assembly: GCA_030765085.1. Lineage (NCBI taxonomy): Eukaryota > Viridiplantae > Streptophyta > Magnoliopsida > Asparagales > Amaryllidaceae > Allium > Allium cepa. The sequence goes on from CM060943.1 coordinate 859,972,380, forward strand.
TTAGTATTCTATGTCAGTTAATCACATATGGTAAATCATTTAATCTTATATAGTTATTCGCATAGAGCTAATCACTTTTCTTCAAGAAACCAATAATCCGGTAACCTAATTTATATTTATCCTTTCTTCAAGAAATGATAGTTATATACAATTAATCGTTTTAATTTTTATCTTCGTCAATAAATTTGAAATAAACATTTTCTTTGGGAATAATTTTTTTTTATAAAAAAACTTAAAGAATTAATTTAAATTAAATAATGTTAAAAACTAAAAATAAAGAGGCAAATAGATAATTAAAGAATTCAAAACATTTAATTCTCACTTGGAGAATGCAGTAACATAATTTGATGAACAGTAATACAAATGAGTGGGAGAGGGAATTTGAGTAAAATGCACCTGAGTCAAATTAGGGCATCCAAACCAAGACAGGACTCTGTTTAAACCAATCCTACTACACAAAAGCCCAGCTGTTGATCTGAAGAGGGATTAGTGGGGAAAATTCGAATTCTGCTGCTAAAAAAGGAAATAAAACTGCCTTGTTTATTTGTTTGTTTGTTATTTTTGGGTGCACCTTGGCATGCCACTTGGCACCCTTTGTCATTCTAATGACTACATGGTTCATACCTTCCATCAAATTGCACTGGTCAAACGACAATTCTTATAAACCTAAGTTTTATGATTGTAGGCATCGATCTTTTGAACTGATGGATTTCCGGTCAATTATAGATTCTTGTACTGAAATATTTTTTTTGCTGTTGTCCTAAGGCTAATTCTTGAGATCTATTTATTTCCATTTGCTTTACCAAGGATAAGCCAACACTTATTACAACGATCAATGCATATTAGTTATTGCTGTGACTACTGTTGTTATAGGTGCCAGCAAAGCGTTAGGCCATGAAGTTTGAAAGTACAAAACGTCAGCACTATTATGGTGTATATAGTTGTAACACCGTTAGGCATTTAAGAGGCAATTGAAAATAAAGCTTAAGTGGAGCTCATGTTGCTTAGAACCTTTGGTAGCATATGCTGCGAGAGTATAATTTTTTCATGAAGTATCAAACCTGTTCACCTTTATCTTTCTTTTGTTTTGCAATATTTCATAGTTACTGAGATCTGTAGGTTTCTTTGGTTACTTTGCCTATAGGCGGTAGAGGTTCAGTTTACTGTATTAACATATAACACTAAAGGTTACTGATAAAATTTACACTTGTGTCTCGGCACTTGTAATTAAGATCTATTGCTTTTTTATTTTGTGTCAGCTGATCGACTTTAAAATAACCTGTTTGTACTAAGTTCTATATAAAAAAACGAGAGGAGAATGCATCTTGTCATGTTCTTGTTTATTGCTTGCCTTTTATAGCATTTCCTTTAGCCTTTTAGGACTGGTAAGAGTGGAGCAGTATACTTTATTTTAATCAAGCTGGAACCTAATGAATTTTGATGTGAATGCTACTCGTTCGGTGTCTATTTTACCAAAGATCTTGTTGCTTAAAAACAAATCGCTTCACAGGAAACACAGAAGAAGCTGTATGAGGAGCAAATGAATCTAATCCAGCAGCAAGCACAAACTAAGGCACAAATGGCACGATATGAAGACGAGCTTGCGAGAAAACGGATGCAGGTAAAATTTGTAATTTTAATCGAGTTCTACTATTCTAGTATTACATACGGAAGAATTATATTTTGTAACAGCCCGCAAATCCGTACCCCTTGAGTCAACACTATTCTACAACAACCAACTCAAGTTGCACAGAAATACGAACCATTTGGGTTTAAGAAGAAGAGGTAGAAGAAGAGAAAACAAAATCAACATCAGAATCTAACCATCGCAGCGGAATAAAATATAATAGAGAATTAATAATCTTTACTCAAAATCAAATATATCAGTTTACATATATTACATCATCAGAGTCCATCAGTCACAGCTCACATCAATAACATACAATGAATACACAACAACTCAAACAGCGGAATATATATATATATATAACAAGTACGACTATACGTATCGTCATCCAGCTCGTCTCCTGAGCTCCACAGCATCATATCCTGTATCCTATAATACTCGGTCTGACCCGAGCATTACAGTTAAATAATACCCGAGTCAGTCTGGAATACCAGAGTGAGGAAATCACACCCAATTGATTATTTAAGTTTCAAAAAAAAATCCTTTGAAAGCAAAAGCATCTCGTAAGACCACGCCACAAATAAACATGTCGGGTTTTTACCTTACGATAGCTAAAACAATTTTTATAGAAATCCTCTGATATTATAATAGGGTCTATATACAAATACTTATAAAATAGCCGAAATTGTTACATTCATTAAATTCCAGCTACTAGCCACAAAAGTGGGTAATACAAACAAAACTCGTACAAGGCTCGTAGGGAGAATGGATTTCCAACAATGACTAGGCACTGGGGTACCACCTGTCACAGTACGGGGCCTAGATCACCGTACCGAGGATTACTCCCTTCATCCCCTGCAACACAAGGCCGGAACCATTCCTTACTGAACAGTCCCGAACAAGATAAACCCCGTGGTTGGCGCGACCAACCACCCACTAAGCCGAAATAAATAAGGGACATCTAGACAGGGAAATTATCTTGTCCTGCTTGGGCATGACCCACCTAACCTTGCTGCATATCCCCTGATTTTCAGTCATTCCCATTTGATGAGGCTTGAGGCTAAGCGTTACCTTTTAGAACGTTTCACTTAGAATGCCCATCGCCCACCTGACGATGATTCGCAAGCATTCATCCATACAAGTCCGTCCCGGGTTCGAACGGAACCGAAGGCACTATTCCTACTACATCCATTTTGGAAATATCCTCAGGATTAGTAGCGACTAGCCCTTGCACTTCATTGCTCCATCTTCGAATCCAAAATCGTTTTTCGCACGAAACGTACAAACCGGATCGAAGTGGTTTTCGAGAAATAAATCTCGATCCCGGTCTCTTCGAAACGATCAACGCAATTGGCCAATATTGATAGTCGGTTATTTAACTATCAATTAATATTCACAATCAACCATCAACCAATAAATAATTTTCCCGAATTATTTATTTCCCCCAAAAATATCCTCACAAGATATATTTCTACTTTTCAAACCCTTTTGGAAACAGTTTTAAAACTATCTTCCTTTCTCAGAATCAATTTCCCAAATAATTTCTATTTCCACTGAAATCGCCAAGCACAAAACTTAAGATTTCTAAAATAAATTTAAAAACACTTTACTTTGAAATATATTTTAAAACATTCATTTTAAAAACTACTTCAATAATTTACTAAAAATACATACTATATGATTTATGAAAATAAGGTTACTTTATAAAATATAAAACTAGGTTTTCACTCTTAAGAATAAAATACTAAGTCACATTTAAATAGTTATTACAATAATAGATTTAAAAAAATATTTACTTATGAATTTTAAACATTCAGAAATAATAAAATTTCTAAAATATGCTTTTTAAAACCACATTAAACTTTTATCTTATATTTAAATTTTCTATAAAAACGTACTTGGCTATCCAGGGAAATATACTTCTCTTCACATTCTTCTTGAAATTCTAATTTCTATCACTTGAATCAATTTCCAAATTGAATTCCAATTTTCTTCCTTTCTATTTCAAAATCCATAAATTTTAGATTTTATTTCCTTATTTATGAGTCAAATTACTTTTAACTGAAAATACAAATTCTTAGATTTCTCAAGTTACTTCTTTATTCTTTAAATAAATTTAAACTTTAAAGTTTTAAATAATTCTTTATTCCTTTACTTAATATAACTTGAGTTTACAATTTATAAATTTCTATTTATTCAAAATTCTTTTCATACTCAAAATTATTTATTAGTATTTTAATACTACTCCTGTTTCTTTCCAATTCATTCTTAACTCATTCAAGTTTTCTATAATTATTTCGCTTACAAATTCACTTCTTTTATTTTCTTTCCAAAATCCAATTTATATATTAAAAAAATTTATTCATTTTACCCAAATATATCCAATCAACCATAGCATTCAGTATTTCCACAATTCATCATAGAATATCAAATAATCACAACAGAGAATATTGAATAATTTAAATAAATGTGAGGGGTCCAGTTGGATCCCTCCAACCTGTTTTCCCTGCATCCACAAATGTTAGCACAATATAATATGCCAATTCCAAAATATCATACTATATCACATCCATCAAGTCAGTCATTCAAACAATTATTTAAATTTAAATTATTTAAATTTAAATTTAACTGAGTGAGACTAACTCACCTTTGCTACGCATGCACCCATTCCAATCCGGCTTGTTTTCTTTTCAGATTTCAAACCTTGAATAAACATTTACATGATTTATTAACACTTGAACTAATCTGATATTTAATTTCTTTCGATAAATTTAACCGGTTAACAGTTTAATTCCGACTAAATAAATCCCCCCTTTAAAACATCTTCAGAGACTAAAATAATATATATATATGATTCATCAATATTCGAAATAAAATCGAATAATAAATTCCCCATTTTCTATATTTTAATTCAACTAATATGTAAATTTTGAAACTAATGATTTTGTTTTAATCAACTTTCTTTTGATAAATTTATTTAACTTGAAATTTGATTTAAAACCCAACTTCCTTTACAACTTTATTATTTTATTTTTTTTCAACCAATTTATACATTTATTGACAGTATACAAATACATATTCACTAATAAAAATAAATTATAAATTTTCAAAAAAACCAACTTTTATAAATTTCTTAAACAATTTAAAATCCCTACATTTCCATATTTTATTATTGTTACTTTTATATAATAACTACAGCAGTGTATTGTACTGTATACACACACATATATACATAAATCTTTTAAAACCCTGTTTTATAAATCTTGCTGTTATATTATCCTGCAAATATATATATATTTTTGTTTATTTATGCATTTAAGAACAAAAAAAATTGTTTTATATGATTCTGAGAATAAGATTTAATTAGCAAAACCAAACACAGAAATAAGTTCAAGAGATTACTAACTTGCCCTCAACCTCGCAACGATCCGCGACTGCCTTCACATCTCCTCTGCTTCGTCCCACCTGCGAGCCACCACGCACGACTTCCACACGCGAACACCTCCCCTCTACTTCGAATTCGAGCTTCGGCTATCCACGCGTCCACACGAGAACCACTCGTTCGAAACTTGCTTGAGCATCACCCCAAATCGTAACAAACCCTAACCCCTAAATGCCGAAGAAACCGAGCTTGCTCCCCCTTCCATCCACAAGCCAATTGATCTCGATTTCGAGATACAGGGAGGCGCGTCGCCAACCTCTGCTAGTCGCCTTCGAGTCTTGCGTTCGAGCGCGACTGTCTTTCTCTCTCTCTTTTTTTTTTTGTGTAATCGGTTTCGATTTATTAAAAGAGGGGAAAAGAAGAAGACTGCCGCCCCTTTTTTTTTATGAATGTCTGTAGTAGAAATAAGGGAAGAAAGAGGGAAGTTATGTTAGGAAAGGAAGTGTACTCGAGAAGCTAAGAAAGAAGGATGGTACGGCAGTGATTAGATGTAGGATATTTTGAATTAAAACGGATAATTATTCTCGAAACGTTTATATCTCGTACGCTCACACGAAGACTCCAAAAATTATGAAATTTGAAATCCAGCAATAATTAAATATTACGGATCCAACTGCACTGGTTTCGTCGAAATCCGAGACTGTGCCTCGGAAGGCTATTTTTAAATTCAATTAAACAATATAAATTTTCAAAACTAAACAAAACGCCTTTAAATTCAATTCTGTCACTTTATTGTCTTCAGTATTGTCAATATAAATTTTACAAACCTTCAACTTATTTTTAATAGGCTTAAAATCTCAGATTTCATATTTTATCCAATTCAAATTATTTAACTCAACAATTTAATTGTTAAATAAATTATGCTATTTGTATTTTAAGTTGATAATTAACTTTTAAATAATTAAAATCAATTAAATATTTTGATTACAAATGCTTTCAAAATTTCGGGTCGTCACATATTTGAACCGATCATATTACATCACTGCTGGTGCATACAAGTTTGCGATGGAAGCCTATTTGATTACCAGAATTCCTGTATTTAATGAAAACATCAATAGAATGATTAATGTAAAGTATATATGCATTCGCCAAGATTATCAAATCAAAGTAGTAATAATAGGATGAAATGATGTTGCCCTTGGAAATCTTTGACTTTTCTACATATCAAGCATCCAATCCATCCAACTTTACACGCAAGAGTAAATGAGGGGTGTAGTCACTTCCCTTCACTCATAGACATGTAATTTTAGGTCTTAGTTGCCAACTCTACCTGTCGCACAAAAGCAACTTTTTTTTGGAATTGTTTCTCCTAGTGTCTCGTAAGTTTGGTAGCTCAACAACAATAAAAACATGACATAAACCTCTCTATTGGAATTTAGAAGCATTTCATGAAATGTGCTTTATTTAAGCACCTGGTAAATTTGTTTTTCTGCTCAAAGAACAATTTTGGTAGAATATCCTCAGCCCTCTTCTACTAGAACTTCTATTTCAGCAGCATTTTATTATACAAAGTAAAAATGCAATGCAGGATTGCTTAATGTGTTCTACGACTTATGGCGTAGTGCCTGCCGGGATTGTACGACTGCTAAATACATTACAATGGTGATTTACAAAAGAAAAATTTATAGTTGATGGCGGTATTAACCATATTTTTGTGTGTCCGTTCCACCTTGACTATCTAGGTATAAAGTTCCATTCTGATTATGCCTGTTGTAGAAAACTTCTCCGTCTTTCAAACTCACTGGTTTGTAAATGAATTGTTTGACTAAAGGGCTATTATATCCGGTTCAACGATTTACTTGTTGCAGTTACAGATACATGTTTAAGCTCCATTATTGAACTTGAATGATTTTTAGACAGAACATGAGGTACAAAGACGTCAAAATGTTGAACTCGTAAAGATGCAAGAAGAGGCATCGATAAGAAAAGAGCAAGCGAGGCGTGCCACTGAAGAGCAAATTCAGGCACAACTGCGAAAAAGTGAAAGAGAAAGCGCTGAATTAGAGCGTGGAACAATAAAAGTAAAAGCTATGGCTGAGGCTGAAGGCCGAGCTCACGAAGCTAAACTTACAGAAGAATATCGGAAAAGAATGCTTTTGGAACGTGTGAATGGAGAAAAGGAAAAGTGGCTTGCTGCAATTAATACAACTTTTGGCCACATTGAAGGTATGTTTGTCTAATCTTCGTTGATTTTTTAAGAAACTAACCTTTTCATTTAATTTACGAATTTGCAATTATTGTAGTTGGAACAAGATGCATTTGTTTCAATCAGCATTATTAATAACAAAGTAATAAACAAAACAGTGAATTACCACAAACATAATGATAGCCACATTAAACCCTCAGGAAGTACACCAGCATCTTTTAATTGACCTTCATTTAATTTTCTTCAATCGTGCTAATTTAATTCAAATCCCTTTGAAATTAATTTGGAATAAGCGTAGTCATATTTAATCGGTGTTGTGCATTTTTCCTACTGAACAATTAAAAATAAGAACATACTTTATATACTAAGTAATTATTTAACTTCTTCAACAGCCAAATTAAATCTTCATGTTTTGTTGAACATTAGGTTCTTCAAGATGTTTTGGCCTCAAAATATATATAGTAGCTAATCTAGGCTAGTACAAAGCTGAATCAAAGAAATTTCATAATTTAACAACTTAAGTTCAAAAATCATTATCAGGATATTTTCAGTTCATTCACAACATACAAGGGTTGGTCGTGATTAAGTTATCTATTTTCCACAAATCACAAAGTATGTTCTCAATATGCCTTGTTAATGGTTCCTTCTTGCAGTCAATCCTATCAGAGTCATATACATTTATGGGTTTTTTTTCTAAAATCTTTGCTGCAATTCCACTGTCCGTCTTCACAAAATCTTCATACTTTCTCCACACTAATAATAATTAGCATGAGAAACTCTGTTTGATTTTTAGCATTTTTGTCAATGATAGAATGACTTAAATATGTTACATTATTGCTCAGGTGGCTTTCGAATGTTGCTCACTGACAGAAGCAAAATGGTTATGGCCGTAGGTGGAGTTACTGCTCTAGCTGCTGGCGTTTACACTACTAGGTCAGTACTTGAAGCATTTATTCTTCTGGCTTTCTTTGGACCCTTATGTACAATTTATTTATTTTTGGTGATCTAATTTTTCAGGGAAGGTGCAAGAGTAATGTGGGGCTACGTCAACAGATTATTAGGTCAACCGTCACTGATACGAGAATCATCTATTGCCAGATTTCCCTGGTCTGGAATTGCCACTAAGTTGACCAAAAGGATGTCAACTTCTAGCTCAGCATCATCGGAAAGTGGTACCAGTTTTGACAATGTTATTCTTCATCCTTCATTGCATAAAAGAATTGAGCAGCTTGCACGAGCCACAGAAAACACAAAATCTCATGAAGCACCTTTTCGGAACATGCTTTTCTATGGACCGCCGGGTACTGGAAAAACATTAGTTGCTAGAGAGATGGCTCGAAAATCGGTAATTTTTTTTATATCATCTATAAATTCATATGGACGTCTCAGTTTCCTTGTATAATTATTTTAACTAAAATCTTAGTCCCACCTTTCTAATTGGGATTTTGGCTTAAGTTTTAATGGATACTAGTTGATTTCTCAGGAAGTAGTCATATGGTTTTTATCTCTGTTGTAAAAATCCTTCTACGCCCCCCAGGTCCCGCCTAGACGCTAGGCGAGATCTACCACCGAGCCATTCGCCTAGGCAAGTCTTACCGTCTCATCAAAGAATCCAAACAGGTATCTAGGCACTGGTTAGGTATTAATTGAAGCTTGTCGCCTCGTATAGCATATACGTCCTAATTTTATGGGTTCTTGCCTACTTGGCTATTGTCAAGCCCAACCAAACCCTCAAATTTCTTATTTTTATCGATTAGTACTTAACTAACTACTAGAATCTTAATCAAAATACATGAGTTATCAAAATGTATAGCTCCGGGTTATCATCGACTAATCCCCGCCTAAACGATTATCCTTATTCCATACTTGCCTCCTAGAGTTTTTTACAACCTTGGTTATTATATAATCAATTTAAAAGAAAATGGAATACTTTTTCAGTTCATTAACATAATTGTTCTGATGTTAGCTCTGTAGTTGAGACAATAAGGTCCAGAACTGAGTAAGCATATAACTGACCGCATAAATACGCGCATACAAAATTTCTGTTTCATTGGTACAGCAGTTACTATGTTTTATACGCTCTTGCGATTTCATAACATTTATGTTAATAAAATGTTCATCTTTTTTTTTGGTCTACCTTACAGTATGATAATACCAAACCGGATTTAATCAAATCAAATCTTTCAGATTAAGTTGTCTGCTCCTGCTAACCCCATTAATTCTACTGATTTTTTTTTTTCCGTAACGATGACAGGGCTTGGATTATGCAATGATGACTGGAGGTGATGTTGCACCCTTGGGTTCACAAGCTGTTACCAAGATTCATCAGATATTTGACTGGGCTATAAAATCAAAGAAAGGACTATTGCTTTTCATCGATGAGGCAGATGCATTTTTGTGCCAGTAAGTTTTTAGAATTGGTACTGGTTACCCGTTAATCCATAATATCATGGACTGCTAATCTCTCTAAATTATGAAATTTACTTCCATGCAATTCACCAATGTAGCTTTGTCGCCTATAGCTACCTTGAAAGAAGGGTCAGGGAAACAACAAAACATACATCTTTTTAACTTTTCCATTTCTCATATATCATTTTGGTTGGTCGTTATCAAAGAAAAGTCGCAATATTCATGCATTAAGAAAGACTTATTAAGGTACTCTAGTAACCTGTAGACATGTACATCAGTAAATCTTAATATAATGTGAGGATTTTGTGTTATTTTGTAGACGTAACAGCAAGCATATGAGTGAAGCGCAACGAAGTGCTCTTAATGCACTCCTCTTCCGAACTGGTGACCAATCACGAGACATTGTTCTCGTCCTTGCAACAAACCGCCCCGCTGACCTCGATGGGGCAATAACTGATCGCATTGATGAGGTCATCGAGTTCCCTCTCCCTCGAGAAGAAGAACGCTTCAAACTTCTCAAGTTGTACTTAAACAAATACGTATCTTCATCAGAAAAGGATAATAGCAAAAGCTCTTCCTCTCTGTTCAAATCATATTTTAGTAAGCAGCCTAAAGAGATTGTTATTAAGGACATAAGCGACGATGTCATTAGAGAAGCTGCAAAGAAAACCGATGGATTTTCAGGTAGAGAGATTGCAAAGCTCATGGCCAGTGTTCAGGCTGCAGTTTATGGACGGGAAGATTGTGTATTGGATTCGAGTTTGTTTATGGAGGTTGTGGATTATAAGGTCGTGGAACATAATCAGAGGTTGAAGCTTGTTAGCAAGGGAAGCAATTGAGTGAACTGATAATTTTCATTGACTCGTACCGATGTAATTGAACCATGAAAGTAAAGATAGGATATCAAAGCTATCAACAGTGTCAATTTTTATTCCAATGACGAGGATATCCTTTTCTTTTATTTTTCTTTTATTTTTGTAATAAGGTAGCAGCTATATATGTTTACAAAGGGGGAATGTTAGCGTTTCTCTGTTATGGGTTTATGTTTTGATCTGTTTTATCGTCCTTGAAACTTACTGTGTATGTCCGCAATAGTTGGTAAATTTTTAGAAACCAAATTGGCTATAATCATCCGAATCAAGTGAGATGGTGTGAAGTTTTGTATGTATTGTTTATTTGAAGATAATAGCTTTGGTACTTGTACAGTTTTTGATTTTGAAAAATCATGCTAAATTATGTTCTCCTTTCTTTATTTCTTTTTGTTATTTATTTTTTTCAGGAACTTTGAGTTCAAATGCAAGTATAGCAATGTTTAAGTACTGAGAGGAAAACGGTCAGGTATGTGAAATGCACTATGAATATTTGGTAAACCTAAAAAGGAGCGCGGCAATGTGGAAGAGGTAGATGAAGCTAAAGATGGAAACATGCCTATGTGGACAACAGTAACAAAACAGATACTCTTTAGGGAATGGATTCTGATGTAGGTTGGCAAGTTGCTGACTTCGCTTGCATCTGGTACCTCTGTTTACTTTTATCTATTTCAATTTCATATGGTTATATGGTTTAAATTTTGTTGTTTATTTTAGTAAATAATAATTAATAAATCTCAGTTAATAATTGTTGAACGATATATTTTAGTTGGTCATTATCATTTAATAAATTTTAATAATTAATAACTGAAAAATCAATAGTTGATAATCAATAATTGGTAATTAATAATCAATAATTGATAAAATGCACGGAACATAATTTCATTAATAATTCCTCAATGACGCATACAGCAAAGATAGTGCATAAAAGCTACAACAGTAAGATATAAATAAGATATTCCCAATCCTTCTCTGGACTACATACTCATGCACAAATTTTTGAACTTTACATCCAAACAAATAGTGATCTTGATCTGCATGTCTCTTTTTAAATTATGAACATCCGACAAGACTCTAGAAGTACGAATCTCATAGATGTTCAGAAACCATCTCACTTGATGAGTGGCTTCTCCAAATTTTGGAGTGATGAAATCACACGTGTGAGGAACAAATGGAACATGAGTAGAGCAAACTGAAGCGAAAGCGTGATGAGAAGCATCAGCATGACGTGTCTTCTAGACTTATGTCCAAGCTGGTGGCCTAGTATAGAGCCATTAGGACGAGTACTAGACTGCATAAGGGTGAGATGAATGCCATCAGAATCATGACCATCTGTCTTAGAAAGCAATTGAAAGACCTCCTTAGGGAACTCTGAGGTTTCCAGCGAGAATCGAGATCTCTTGGTTATCATCTTAAGTGCAGTGTATGATGGATATCCTGCAGTGTAAATTCGATAACATGAGCAAAAGAACACTGTCATGTGAGTCATACATCCTTGTACATGAAATCTAATAATTGTTATTTAATGAATGTTTTCTTTTAGATAGTAGCAAGCTGAACAGTAGCATCTGCTGTCGTCCAGAAACGATCATCACCGATAACAAGACCCCAATAATCCAGCAACATCTAACATCAATCATTTTCGGATTTTTTAAATTATTTTCTTGTGTCGTTATTGAGATTATTTACTATAGCATGGTAATCTATGACATGGCCAAAGACTTCTGCGATGAGGGTTTGAACGCCACGATAAAAAATCTGCCCTCTTTCTAGCTTTTACCTCTTGCATCTTATGACAACATTTGACAAAATCTGAAACCAAAAAAGCATCCCTTTTTTGAAGTGGACATTTATTGCTGGACAAAGAGGGGGATGTTCTGTTGCAGTCGCCTAGGGATCGCTTTAGTGTAGAAAGGTCTAAATATTATAAAACAGTACCAAAAAATCAAGGTTTATATCCATTCCTTCTGCTTATGGACAATTGAGTATATATGTTGGAACATATCCTACTTCTTGACACGACAAAACGAGCTACTTCTTGACACGACAAAACGAGGATGGGTACGTGTACGTCACGATGTCGTAATGGCCCCTGTGACCTCATGGAAATAGGTTGTCATGGAAACCGAAACAAACAAAAAGTTAATTGCTCGATCACCACAACTTGCTTGGAACAAAATATAAATACAATAAATGTATAAATACATAAGCGATTGAACAAAAACATGTATTAAATAAAACCAACTTTTGGAAATATATCTCATATGTTATGGTTGATACATCATGTGTCAATATACGTCCAACACTACCATCCTAGTGGTTAACGCTTCGACTTTGGTCTATGAGGTCGCTTGTTCGAATTCTGCATAGCGTGATTCGAAGTACTAGACATATGTTGACTTGTAGTATGTTATATACTGCTTAAGCCTTGCAGTATTTAGTTGTGCTATCACCTAAATATGTAATTTCAACCAAAAAAATCATGTGTCGATATACAAAACATGATCTAGTGGTAACATATGACCAGAGTACTTCAAAACCACAAAACACAATGGAAATAAAATATTTAAAACTTGGTCTTTCTCAAGGATTGTTTGTCTAGATTCTTCTAGTTACATCGGAACTTTAACTCGATCAACTCTGCTTGTAATTCACATCCTAACTTGGAGGCGCTCTTCGAGCTACTAAACTAGTACCAAGAGTCATCAATCAGATAAACAAATGGGTCATTAATGATAATTCAATTACATTTTCCTCATACAATAATAACTGCATCATAATGACTTGCTCGTTACTTGCTAAAATGAGCTAAGCCCTGTATGACTTGCCCATTCTCTTATGGTTAAGGTGTTAGCACAATAAAACATGTTATGATATGACTACAACGCATGTAACATATCACTCAACCAGCCATGATCCGGTTCATTGGAGTTATAGTAGAACACATATTTCAGTCCTTAATGCATGTACTTATCTAATACATACATACACATTAGACAAAACACGTTGGTCTTATCCATATTCAAAAGATATCTTTATATAATTGAGCATAGTTTCCTTAGACGAGTACCTTCATATATGCAATAAAGTTAAAATCATTCTATGGTGTACAAATTTGAATTTCAGATGTACAAACACTCTGGTTGAAATTTTAACTTAGAAAACAAACATACAAGCATATATATATATATATATATATATATATATATATATATTGTTAGCACCAAAATTGGTCACTAACACCCAAGAATAAATTTGTGTAGAGAGATTAATGAAGATAGTAAATTAAAACAGAGGAGTACATGCAAAACTAAAAACGGAAACAAGAATACCAGAATTATAGTTGTTCAGCGTAACTGCCTACGTCCACTATTAATGTAATCTGTATTGTCTTTTTCAAATACTTGAATACAGATACAATCCGTAAACAAACCACTTGAATACAAGTTTGAGTCAAAAAGAGGAGTGCATAAACAATGGCAGTCTTCCTGGAGTTCTCCCAAAAAAGTCCCCTTCACTACATCCCTGCCCCTCTATTTATAGGCGAAGTCCACCTGCATAGGCCCATGACCAAGATTCAGTCCGCAGTAGGCAACTCGCGTTCACCGAGCCATGCATTCCGAGCCACCAATGCCGAACGATGGTTGTCGAACGACCCTGACCGGCCTCGGTCTTTTTGTTAGCAACTCGAAGCATGTCCTCACATAACTCGAGGGAAGTTGCGGTACGAGTCGTAGCAAAGAAAGGTCGGACGCACCACTTCAACAGCAACTACCTTGATTGATCCAACAGGGCCGAACCAACATAGCCGAGCCAACATGGCTGAGGCATTCGTGCCGAACCCTCCAATGCCAGGCCACCAAATACCGAACCAAATGAACCAATTCCTCTGGGGCCGGTTCATCAAGTACCGAGCCACCCTCGTCAGACGATCTCTCCTTGGACATCTCGACTGAGCCATCCTGTTCTCTCTTCCTTGATCGAGCAATATGTGCTGAATTCTTATAGCTTTCTTTCTTGGCCGAGCGATACACGCCATCCTACAAGGCCGAACGACACACATCCTTCCTTACTCGACCGAGCCACGCTTAAAGGTCGAACCATACATACAGGCCGAACTACTTAAATTGGATCAAATCCTTATATCTCCAATCTCTAACTGGCTTGAGCCTTATCTTGTTTCAATCAAAGCCTCTGTAATTATCGCCTTATAGCCGGGCTAAGTAATCGGATCATTTTTCCCCCAAAGTGCATTGTGTGAACCAGCATGACGCGCATTGAATCAGCATCCAGTCCTTGCTTTCCGAATGATAATCATCTGTCTAAGTCTCGTTTTTAACTTTTCAAAAGCTGGGTGAACACAACTTCTTGAAGGCTAAATCATGGTGGACTTTCTGAACATTATACGTGCACATATTTATACATGTATATATACATGTGTATATATATATTCATATAAGTATACATATATTTTTATTTATTATTATTCCAAGACAAAATGTGGGTCGGCATACCAATACCGCCCCACACGATCGGTTCTAACCACATCCTCCTTCTCCGATCCATTCAGACGTGTTGACTGGTTCTATCGGGTACCGCCCGTTCGTCTCCCTCCTCCTGTATATAAATCCCAACCTTCGCTCTTTCTCCTTCTCACTTTTACCTTACTTTCCCAGAGTCGTCAACTCACTCCTCTCCGAGCTTTACTCATTACTTAGCCTTTCATCGAACCCAGATTGCATACCTCACAACCCTAATTGCTCACGAATTCGAACAATTCCCTAGCCCAATACCTCGGAACCATCACATACTTCGAGCTTTCTCCATAGGTACGAATTTCTTTCCAAACCCGGAGTCATATATAAAGTTTCATTGCTTGGGTGGATGGTTTCTCTTCTTCTTTTGCTATAGGAATATGTAGAGGACGATTTAGGAGAGGGAAAGAGATGGATTAGGAATAAGAGCGGACTTTAGGTTAAGGCCTCGGCAGGATGACGACATAAGCCGCCTAGGAGGAGTAGTTGTCATTTCTTAACTCGGATGTCGGGACTTAGGAGGAGGAAGGAGGATGTCGTTCAGTGAAGAAAGAAAAGGAGAAGAGGGATTCGATGATCCAAGAGCGAATGTAGGTCGTTCGCTCTGAGAGAACGAGAGTGTGGCTCGTTAACTTCGTGTGACGTTTTGGATCGGTATTCTGAGTGAGGGAGTCGTTCGGTGTTGAGGGAGAGAGTGTGGGTCGGTGGGAACCTAGGAGCGTGGGTCGGCATAGTTCCAGTGGGTTGTTTGGTGATTAGAGAGGGAGAGAGAGGAGAGTGAGTGGGTCTGTGGTTTTGGTCTACAGAGGCGTTCGGCTTTGGGCCTTGGGCCTTGGGATCGGCATTGATAATCAGTATCATCTCAACTTGAACATAGCATATATCAAGACCATATATTCCCACTCTGATCATAGAACAATGAACAACGATAAGAACTTAAGCACACGAGCGTACGGAAGTAGTTCGGACTAATAACTTCATAGTTTTAATAATTATAAACGCGAATTCAACTCAACAAAAGCAAACAACAGCCTCCACAATATACGATGCCAATGTTCGACTCCAATGCCTTTACTACCGAACATAGGGCAAGCTGTCGGAGATAGTCAGCGATGACGGTCTCCGAAGACGGTAGTTTTAAGCTTAATCACGTTTTACCAGTCTTTAGAACTTTAATTCTTTTGTACTCATGCTTGAATGGTTGCACTAGTACCACACGGGGGAAATATTTTGTTGTTATATCTGATATCGATTGTCATAGTTTAAACATGTATCTATCCATATTAAATGATCGTCGAATATGTCCAAAAGATTCAACTCTGCTACAGTTTTTGATGAGCCTGAGCCAAGTTCTCGGCAGGAGATAGTAGGAACTTCGAATCCATCGACAACTTCTACATAGGGTATTTCGGATCCATCCGCTGTTGTTATAGGCCCGACTCCTGGTGTTATAGATGGAGCAGTTATCCTGGATAATCCTATTGATTCACAAGCTTCGAAAATTGGCGAAGCCGCTTTTCTTCGGTTATGCTCAATTCATGGGAATTCTTTTGGGTGATGTCTTAGTTCCGTCAGGACAAGATTGGCCTCATCTGCCCCAGTCGGGTATACAGCGTGCAACAAATTTATGTGTTGGGTTGAAAGCGTGCCACCTTTCAATTCATTTCTAAGTGAAGTGTTACAGTATATCGGGATTGCTCCGGCATAGCTACACCCCAATAGTCACGCGTTTATTCATGGCACTTGTATTCTCTTCATGATCACCTTATTCAGACTCCCTATTCCCGAGGATATCCGCTATATCTACCTCTTCAAAAGACGGTCTGACAGTACGTCCTTCATATTTCTTGAGCCACATTCCAAATGTCAAATTTCGACGGGGGCATGGAATAAAATTTTCCAGTATAAGCAAGAGTGGTTTTACGTACGATGCCCCATTGGTTTTGCAAGAAGATGGCTGGAAAGGAGTAAGTTTCATTTCTAGACTAATATTTGTCTTAACGCTCGAAGTGCACCCTTTCTAAACTTCCTTTGATTTTTATAGGTATCCGCCCACGACCCAAAGGCGCAGGGTATTCTGAGGCCGTTAAGGCCATTCGAGCTATCCTCGTGAGAGACCGGAAGATTAAATCCGTTATCTCAAACAAATTGCTTTCAAAGTTTGGATTATTGGTGGAGGGTTGTCGAACTAGCCTCCCAACTGACACTGCTACAACCAGAACCGTTGCAGAAAAAGGCGAAGAGCAGGCCAGACCTTCGGTGCCCCTACAGAAGGGCCCCCCCGATACATTTAAAGAAGGTGAAATTAAAGAGGCCGGGGTGCCATGAGCGTCTGATGAGAATATAAGTCCCGACTAAGCACTAGTAGCTGACGCACCCGACATCGATAAATCGCTTTTCGCTTCGAAGAGGAAAAAGAGTAGCCTATAAGTTGAAAAAGAAAACAGTAGGCAGAATTTCTAAAGTTACAATTACTCTGGTCAAGAAAGAGGCGTCTCCCCAAACTTTAGAGGGTTCATTAAAAGGTCTATGGGACCCGACCATCCCTGACGACTTGCTAAATTATGGCTTCAATGATCTAGATGCAATGAGACTTAATTCGCCCGCGAGAGACGATGAAAGCGATCAGGCTCGCCATCAATGAGAGAAAACCCCAATAAGTAAAGCAAAAGAAACTAGTCCGTCGAGGGGAACATTAGGACACACACGAACACTCACACTTCACCCCACACTTAAATTTTAGCCATCATACGATTCTCACTAATTTGTCCTCACTTGGTTTCTGTGCAGGTGATAAGGGGCGCACACACGGCTTCGACCGCCTTCGCGGGTCCTCTATCTTCCACCACTCCAGTTGGGATTCGAGATCAGGTAGACGCCGAGACAGAGATGATAGCGGTGATAGAGACTACTATCCCAGAGATTCGTCGTCTTCTTGAAGAAAACTTATAGTCATTCCTCGTATCCGAACGACCCTCCTCAGTCAGAGCACAGTAGGGAAAAATCTGCTCAAAAGGGATCCCAATTCGATGCTCCTCACGATCAACATTCTGGCTCGTCTAGCACCAAGCAAGCTCGTGAGCCCCATAAAAAGTGTGACTCCGGCTAAGCAAACTCCCACTGTCTCCGCACACGATCCATCGACAACTGAAAAATTAGTCGAGCTTAAGGCCACGTTTCCAAAGATATGCTTCGACGGATTAAAGTTTCTTCCTACGATTCATCCTATTCCAGTCAGAGCGCCATCGCCTGCAATAATGATGTCTATGTCCAACATGACGTGTTTGTTCATTTGGCGGAGAAAGTTTCAGAGGTTTCTGTGGAACGTCAATACGAAATCGATCGCCTGAAACTTGAAGCCATTCACGAAAAAGATATCATTATGGCTCGGGATGAAGAACTATCCTCATACAAAGCTTAACTTGAGGCCGCACAGAAAAACGCTAAGAATACAACCGAGGCAGATAGTCATCTGGAGGCCACTCACAAAAAGGAACTTGATGAGGCAATCCAACATAGTGGTGCTCTAGACTTGGAGAAAGTCTCCATTCAAAAAGAAAAAGATATCCTCGCTCGACGAGTTAGAACTGGATGAGCCGCTCCTTAAAAAGAAAGAAGAGAAAACTGCTGCACAGAAAGAGTAACAACGATATTGTGATGAAATCGTTGCAACGCGACTCTTAAAGACGAAGTTTGACGAAGAACTTTCTAAAGCTGAAGCGTTGAAGGATGCAGTCCGTGAGAAGGGTAAAAGAACGACGCTGACAGAAATTGATTCTCACCTCGAGGCAGCTGCTGAAGCCGGCGGAGAAGAAATTAAATGGTTATTTGATTCGCTTATTGCTGAATATAATGCTTGATTTCTTATGCATCGAAATCTATCTTTTCTGGTCGAGGGTTAACTCGAATCATTGGCCAAAGTATGAGATACTTTAATAGAAATTAAAAGAGTCGAGCTGGGCACCGAAGAGGTCGATGAAGAAACTCTTGTGAAGGAAGTGCTTCGAGGGAACGAGCCTTCTGACTTATCTACAACAAAAGCCCTCATTGGAAGAGATTCCTCCTCATCGAAGGGGAAGGACGACATTGCTGGCCCATCCGGAAACGAGTCTGCAGTCCCTCATTCCACCCAGTCGGCTGGTTGCTCATCACTCGATCCTTTCAAGCAGCTTGTTAGCTATGACCCAGAGAAAACCGGGCTTGATGTTCACGTTCTATCCCCTATTCCAGAGGGTGAGACTTCCAAAACAGCCGAGAGTTAGCCGGAAGTCGTTATGTAACTTTTCCTTCTAGGGTCCAAAGAACCATCGCTTTTGACAAATAATAGATGTATTCTAACATTCGTCTTTTACGACTTTATGTAGGCCATTCTAATCCCATACCAACTCCAAGGAGCGATGTCGCCACGGAGATGGAAGAGAAAATAGCAGAAGAACTTCACATTGGGATACTTTTGGATCCGATGCTCAAGTAATCGGGACGCTCGATGAGGACAAGCTTGAGAATTCCTCGCCTGTAGACGGACACGAAGAGGTTGAAATCACAGTCGTCTCCGAGCCCACTTCATAACGTAGCATGAAGGAGCGAATCGCGGAAGAGAAAAAGAAAGCTAAAGTTAAGGATGAATCTCGGGTGGTGGAGCTTGATGATCCTCTTGATAGGCCCCCGAAGGTTATTCTCCCTGGTGGAACTACGCCTCTCGAGGTCCATCTTCCTTCCTCGGATACCACCTCACTAGGAACCAAGGGGTCCAGGAGAAAACGTTCGGTTGAGAAGTCTTCAGAAAAGCCGAGGAAGGAGAAAAAGTCAAAGAAGTAGCTATCCTTTGGTCAAACTTGCTTAGCTTAAATAATTCTGAGTCGCGTAGTTGTTTCTTTTCTTTTTTGTAGTCGTAGTAGATAGACTTTTGCTCTGGACTTCGGAGAAGTTGTGATAGAACTTAATCTTTGATTAGTAAATAAAATTTTGTTTCTTTGCTTTCAATGATTTTCATTGTCTACCTTATCATCCAACTTGTTATTGAAATCCAAAGTTTTGTGGATCGCGCAAGCGCCAGTTCGCTTCTACATGACTTGAATTTTTTTGAATTATTTACACTTTAGTCCGCGCTTCAGGGACTTAATGATTTTTTTGAATCGTTCACTCTAGCCCGCACTCTGAGGACTCAGAGTATTCTAGTCTGCGCTTTAGGGATTTAGAGATTTTTTGAATCGTTTATACTCTAGTCCGCGCTCCGGGGACATAGAGATTTATTTGAATCGTTTGTACTAGTCCGCACTTCGGGGACTTAGGGTACTCTAGTCCGTGCTTGGGGGACTTACATATTTTTTGAATCGTTTATACTCTAGCCCGCACTCCGGAGACTCAGAGTACTTTAGTCCGCGCTCTAGAGACTTAGAGATTTTGAATCATTTATACTCTAGTTCGCACTCCGGGGACTTATTTTTTTGAATCTTTTATACTCTAGCCCGCACTCTGCGGACTCAGAGTACTCTAGTCCGCGCTTCGAGGACTTAAAGATTTTGAATCGTTTATGTTTTAGCCCGCACTTCGGGGACTCAGATTACTATAGTCCACGCTCCGAGAACTTAGAGATTTTGAATCGTTTATACTCTAGTCAGCACTCCGGGGACTCGGAGTACTCTAGCACGCGCTCTGGGTACTTAGAGATTTTTGAATCGTTCATTGACTTCTAATTTTGTATATGCGTTCATACGCCAAAAAGAATAATGCAATTTAATTTTATCATGGAATTGTAATGTATAAGACGTCAATAGTTCACAGAAAAAACGGCTTCAAGCCTTTATTGACTATAAAAAAGGGACAAGCTGAATTGTCTTATTACATGTTAGAAATAAAGAACAACAAAAGAAAACATACACTGGAAACAACTGCTACTAAAATGCAAAGGAAATAGACTAAGTGTAATAACGACACAAGTGCTCGCTATTCCATGCTCTGGAGAGTGTCATGCCATCGACAGTCGCTACCTTGAAGTTCCTTCCTCAAGCTTTCGTTCGATGACATACGGATCTTCATATGTACGATTCATATGTGACGGGATAGGAAAAACTCGCTTCAAAACAAGATCAACCACATCAAAGATTCTCGGTCGAACTTTTTCATTATAATATCGAGCGACTTGGTGTCGATACGCAGTCGGCCTTAAATCAGCTTCCTCACGTTTCTCACCGATAAAGTCCAATGATTCTAGTAAGATCCCGATTCGTCTTAGGAACATAGTGAGTCACCCAGTGAGAAGTAATTTCAAGTTCCACAAGTATATCAGCTTTAGTGCCGTATGCCAAGGTGAATGGAGTGTGGCCAGTCGCGGACTTGTGGGTGGTTCTGTAAGCCCAAAGTGCCGTTGGAAGCTCATCCACCCACTTGCCTCTAGCTTTTTCCAAACGTTTTTTTAATATGGACTTAATTATTTTATTTATTGCTTCAACTTGTCCATTGGCTTTAGGATGAGCGACTGCCGCAAATCTTTTCTGAATGCTATATTTTTGACAGAATTCTTTGAACACCCTACTCTCAAATTGAGTTTCGTTATCCGTAATGTTAGTTCGTGGAAGACCAAAACGACATATGATGTTTCGCACAATGAAATTAATGACCTTTTTGGTGGTGATCGTAGCCTACGGATCTGCTTTCGTCCAATTGGTAAAGTAATCGACCACAACAATTGCATATTTTGCACCACCTTTGGAGATTGGCAAGGAGCCGATTATATCAATTTTCAGTATTGCAAATGGCCAGGGACTAACCATTTATGCGAGTTCCGTCGGCGGAGCTCTTGGGATTTTCGCATACTGCGACATTTGTCGCGTCTTCTTACATAATCCGCGGCGTCTCAATTCATGGTTGGCCAGTAGTGTCCATCACGGAGGATCTTTTTTGCTACTGTCTGCCCCAGTATGGTTGCTACATTCTCCTTCATGGACTTCTTTCAAGACCCGCCTTAACTCGTCATTGGCGATGCACAGAAATAAGAACCGAGAATCCTTTTCGATATATTACTCCATCATGCATTATACACCACAAGGCTTTGCGAATGACTTATCGTCTTTCGTTCTTTCTCTTGGGAAAATTTCCACGTAACAGATATTCTTTGAACAGGGTCATCAACGACTACTTTTAATTTTCGTCCCTAACACAAATCCACTTCTATTCCGTTTATACTTGGGGCATGTAAGATTTCGACGGAAACTAAGCCCATCTGCTGTGCATCACCAGTACTTGCGAATTTTGCCAATGAATCGGCTTTCTCATTTTGTTCACGCGGGATATGCGAAATATCGTAGTATTCAAGGTCCGCCAATAGTTCTTGAACCCGAGCAAGGTACGGAGCAAGTCTCTGCCTCTTTGCTTGATAGTCTCCCCGTACTTGGTACACTACCAACTGTGAGTCATAAAAGATTTCAATCAATTTTACTCCAAGTTCCCTGGTAAGTTTCAAGCCATCAATCAATGCTTCATATTCGGCTTCATTATTTGTAGCTGGGAAATCGAGTTTCAAAGCATAATAAATTGATCGGTTTTTGAAGGTTACAAGAATAACACCAGCCTCAGAACAACGGTCGTTGGATGCTCTATCGGTGTATAACTTCCATCGAATTAGGTGAACTATATCACCACCGCTTGACTCATCTGATATAGTGAATTCTACAATGAAGTCTGCTAGCGCTTGCCCCTGGATAGCCCTCTGTGGCAGGTGTAGATGATATCGAATTGACTCGGCTCAGTGTTCCATTTAAGTAATCTTCCAAAGGTTTCTGGGCATTGGAGCACCTGTCACAGAGGTTGATCGGCAGAGAATCTGGTGTGCCTGAAAATATGGACGGAGCTTGCGTGATGCAATCACTAAGCAATAGGCTAGCTTCTCAATCTAAGGATAATTTTTCTCTTCCTCCGTTAAATGTTTACAGACATAATATACCGGCTTTTGAATTCGGTCCTCCTCGCCAATCAAGGTTGTACTGATGGCATGCTGAGACATGGCCAAATAAACATATAGCTCCTCATGGTCTATAGGTTTTGACAGAATCGGGGGCTTCTCCGAGTATCTCACCAGTGCTCGGAACGCATCTTCATAGTCCGGCGTCCATTCAAACTTTCTTTTCCCTTCCCTTATTACGTCGAAGAAAGGAACACACTTGTCGGTCGCTCTGGATATGAATTGACTCAACGCGGTGACTTTTCCATTCAGCCTTTGTACTTGCTTTATAATTCTGGACGCTTGTATGTCACGAATGGCTTGAACCTTTTCTAAGTTAGCTTCGATTGCTCGCACGTTGACAATAAAACTCAAAAACTTTTCCGGCGCAACACCAAAAGAACACTTCAGTGTATTGATTTTCATTCCATAGTATCTGAGTTATCAAACATCTCCGCTAAGTTTCGAATGTGGTCGTTTGATTGCTATGACTTCACGAGTATGTCATCCACAAATACTTCCACTGTTATACCAATTTAGTCTTTAAACATTCGATTTACCAAACGTTGATAAGTCGCTCATGCGCTCTTCAACCCAAAAGGCATCACTACATAATAGTACAATCCAACATCCGTGACAAAACTAGTGTGTCCCTAATCTGGAACGTGCATCGGGATTTGATTGTTTCCGAATACGTATCCATGAATGACAATAATTCGTGTCCTGCTGTTGAGTCGGCCAACTGATCAATTCTGGGTAAAGGGAAACTATCCTTAGGGCACGCCTTGTTTAGGTCTGAGTAATCAACACAGGTCCTCCATTTCCCATTCGTTTTTCTCATTTATACGAGGTTAGATACCCATTCAGGGTAGAGGGCGTCGCGAACGAACCCATTGGCTTTGAGTTTGTCCATCTACTCTCTGAAAGCAGCAGACCTCGCCGGGTCCATAACTTTTTTTTTCACTTTTTTTTTCACTGACACATACTTTGGGTCAATGTTCAACATATAACTTGCAATGGCGGGAGAAATCCCGCACATATCAGAGTGGGTTCAAGCGAAAACATCTAGATTCACTCGGAGGAAATCAGTAAGATCCTCAGTCATCGAGGGGCAAGTTGTGGTCCAATCTTATGCACCCATAATGAGTCATCATGGCTGACGGGAATGTCAATCGTTGGTTCAGCCGGTGCTGCTTTGGACTCTTTGGGTTCTCCATCATCGTTTTTCGAATCTATGTCTTTGTAGATCCGACCTTGCTGCCCGAGCCAAGGCTCGGCCATTACTTGTCAATTTTCATCAACATGGATGTGGACAGAGTTGCCCATAACATTACCCTTCTCTTTTCGCTGGGCATCTCTCAGCTCCGCCACATAACATGCACGACCAGTCGCTTGATCGCCATGTACAAATCCAACTCCTCTATTCGTCGGAAATTTCAAGGTTAAACACCATGAGGCCAAAGCTGTAATAAACTCCGTCAGGACCGGTCGGCCCAAAAACACATTATACGGGGAATCAACATCCAAAACAATGAACGTAGAATGCATACCCTCATACGTTCACCTTATCCTAACCCAACTGGCAATTTTACAAAACCTATCGCATCATGGTGCACCATTAAAACCGTGAATGCGTGCTTTAGATGGTTTTAGATCCTTCGCCTTCATCTTCATTTGGTCATACGTCCTTTTGAAAATAATATTAGTTGAATTCGCACAATCAATCAATATCCTTCTCACAAATGCTGGTCCAGTCATGGCCGAAATGACCATCGGGTCGATGGTAGGTGCCTCCACCCGATCGGTATCTCTGATTCTGAATGCTATATCATCCCTCATCATTCGCTGCTGTTTCGCTGGGGCCCCGTATTCTGTGTTTGAACAGCATTCAAAATCTGCATGTTTTAGGGACCTAGCATAGTGTTCCATTTCTTGCAAACTCTTGTCTACTGAGTGAGGCCCACCGACTATCGTGTTTATGACCACTCTACCTCCAGTTCAATGAGTTCCTCAGGTCGATGTGGAGCCTGCCCGCGAGTAGGGTCAGACGTCCCCTGTCCCCCTTCCTGTGGATTCTTAACAAATTGCTGTAACTTTTTCTGACGAATCAGTTTTTTTTATAGCATCATGGTGGTATCCATATTCCTCGGTATTGTGCCCGTAAGTCTCATGAAAACGACAATATTTTTCAGTCTGCTTTTGTTCCTCAGTGGATTCTTTTGGACGCGGCTTTCGGTATTGGAAGGTATTACAAGTTGATAAATTAATATTCTTTAGAGACGCGTTCCGAGGAGTGTATTCGTTGTAAGTTGGAATCCTTGGTTTCTACTTTCCTACATCCCTCTTCCTTTCGGAATTTCCTCCTCCGGAACCATTAGACTGCTCGGGCTTGTTTTGAACATTGACCTAGACCTTTTCAGAGTTGTCGTCAGATTGTTTTACTGCAATGTTGCTTTGCACCGTCTCCTTGCCAGTTCCTGGCGCATTGCTTCGCCTTGTCCACCTGGCTTCCTCCCTTCTCATGGTTCGCCTTTGAATAAAAACGTTACATGATAGTCGGTGGTTTTTCTGCCAGCCAATCACCAAACTCTGAGTCAGGATCTACCCCTCGCATCACGACCATAGAATAGCATGGTCATTCGGGTTGCTAACTTCGGTAGCAACAACGTGAAATCTTTGCAAATATTCCTTTAACGACTCTCCTGAAGCCTGAATTATATTGGATAAAGACATCATGTTCTTTGGGCGAGTGGTATGGATCCTAAACTGCTCCACGAATTTCATTGCTAACTCATCAAACCTAGGGGTCGATCGCAGAGGAAGTCTGGCGAACCACATGGTGGCGATTTCGGATAAGATTATTGGGAAACATCTACATTTAGTTGCATCATTTGCCCTAGCTGAGTCCTTCATCCACTCTTATTTCATTATATGCTGTCGGGGATCAGTCTTCCCTTCCTAGGCTGAAATAGTTGGCATAATGAACCTCCGAGGTACTCAGCCTGTAGGATAGCATCCGTGAGCAGAGTGTGGCCCTAGATGCGTCCCATTCATCGTTGGATAAGCCTTGATTTTTCCTCATCAATTGTCTGACCATAACTGATAAGTCTTGGGTTTGGATGAGAGGTGGCACGTTGAAATATGTCATGCGTGATCGTTCCAGCCGGTGCCTCTTTGATTGGTGATCTCCCAAACAAGTGTCCTAGGGACCTGCTTCATTGCGACCCTGGTGAGCCGGTCGGTCAGCTTCCACTCGTGTTTCAGATCCTAAGTTTCCCACTCCAACTTGAGTGTGATTTCCCAGGTGCAGGCGAGGGGCCATGGTTCCAGATAAGAAACCTGAACCATTCCTGTTGGATTGATCTGTTGTGTTTGTCTGCGATATTTCAATTCTACGGCGTCTCTGCCTGTGATGCTCATCAGACGAAGCGGAGCTGTCAGATGATGAGTAGGAAGAAGAATTTCCTCCAGCATTCTGATGTTGTTGTTGAGTAATCTAGGTCATGAGGTTGGCGTTGGCTTGAATTTGCTCGTTAAGCTATATCTTGTTTTCCATGAGTTCTCTCATCAGCTCATTGAACGCTGATCTGGTGACAACTTCTGATTGGTTTAGGACGAGGGCATGTGGCGGCACCTGCACCTGGATTAGGTTGTTGGTTGCTAGGTCCCACATGCTGGACACTGGGACATCCGCATTGTGGAAGGCTGATCTAATACGTGGTCTTCCCATATTAGAGTTATCCGTCTGAACTCTGAATAAAATCTGTGAAATCTCGAGAATAAACTTGGATCTCCTTTGGGGATTTCTTTAATCCAGTAGCGACGAAGTAGATCCTGACAGCCTGAGAATGCTTTTCTCAGTGAAAGCACTAAATTGTTAGCACCAGAATTGGTCACTAACACCCAAGAATAAATTTGTGTAGAGAGATTAATGAAGATAGTAAATTAAAACAGAGGAATATATGCAAAAGTAAAAACGGAAACAAGAACACCAGAATTATAGTAGTTCGGCGTAACTGCCTACGTCCACTTTTAATGTAATCTTTATTGTCTTTTTCAAATACTTGAATACAGATACAATCCGTAAACAAACCACTTGAAATACAAGTTTGAGTCAAAAGAAGAGTGCATAAACAATGACAAAGTCTCCCTGGAGTTCTCCCAAAAAAGTCCCATTCACTACATCCCTGCCCCTCTATTTATAGACGAAGGTAGGCTAGTCCCCCTGCGTAGGCCCATGACCAAGGTACTTCGGCCCTCAGTAGGCAACTCGCGTTCACCGAGCCATGCAATCCGAGCCACCAATACCGAACGATGGTTGCAGAATGACCCTTGCCGGCCTCGGATCTTTTCGTTAGCAACTCGAAGCGTGTCCTCACATAACTCGAGGGAAATTGTGGTACGAGTCGTAGCAAAGGAAGGTCGGACGCACCACTTTAACATCAACTACCTTGATTGATCCAACATGGCCGAACCAACATAGCCTAGCCAACATGGTCGAGGCATTCGTGTCGAACCCTCCAATGCCGAGCCACCAAATGAGCCAATTCCTCTAGGGCCGGTCCACCAAGTGCCGAGCCACCTTTGCCGAGCGATCTCTCCTTGGACATATCGACCGAGCCGTCCTGTTCTCCCTTCCTTGACCGAGCGATATGTGCTGAATTCCTATAGCTTTCTTTCTTGGTCGAGCGACACACGCCATCCTATAAGACCGAACGACACACGTCCTCCCTTACTCGGTCGAGCCACGCTTAAAGCCCGTATCATACATATAGGCTGAACTACTCAAATTGGATCAAATCCTTATATTTCTAATCTCTCACTGGCTCGAGTCTTATCTTGATTCAATCAAAGCATCTGTAATTATCACCTTATAGACGGGCCAAGTAACCGAGTAGCATACATACATACATATATATACACACACACACATACATACATATACATACATACATATATACATACATATATACATACATACATCCATACATCCATATACATACAAACATAATATATATATATATATATATATATACATACATATATATATATAGTAACAAAAAAAGTAAAAAACAATGTAACGAATAATCATTTTTTAATGTTATAAATATTCTTGATTAATCAGTATTCTTCTATCATGCTTTATTCTTCAAAGATAAATTACACATTTTGTTTCAGTAAATTAGATAAATATATGTGCAGTACTCCAAAACCGAAACTAAATGTGATACCCCACCTCTATACTCACACTAACCAAGTACACTACTGGGTAATGCCGTTAGTTAGTATGAACATTAAGGCTGTTGAGGAGCGACCCTTTGTGTAATTGCTTTGTGCGAGTACTAATATATCAGATGGTATATCATGCATTTCATTCAAAAGGAAATCCGACATACCAATACAAACTTAAAGCTATTACGTAGTGGCTATGTGGTCTTCGAAAACAAATATAAAATAAGCATAACACAAATCACATATCACTAAGACGGAAACAGATATGAATATAACACATAAAAGTGTACATCAAAGTAGTGGTCATACAAGATCCACTACATCACAAAAGAATAGGTACAAGTGCTAGACAAAAGAATATGTATACATTTAGGAGTCTCTATCTCGAATGTATAAAAAACAAAAACTACTAAGGTAAAGTAGTTAGCCAAAAGTCAGATGACGGTCCTTGATAAGAAGTTAAGTAGAAGCAACTGTAACACCTCGGTCTGACCCGAGTATTATTTAAGAAGAAAAATAATAAGCGAATCAGTATAGCTATAAATATCATATAAAATGTGATAGGATAAGAGATATAACAGAAATATATGATAATAATGAAAATCATACAATATTTCAAATCTTTTCAAAACACCAACGTATGAATGCAAATCACAATAAATTGTGAAACATATATTCCAAAAATCCATAATAGAAAATCCAGAAAATGCAAAAAGAGGGAGGCCTATCACAAACGGGAGCATGAAAACTCACCAGCACGTGTATCACAAATGGGTCGCTATCCCATAAAATGAGCCGAAGCTCCTCCAAACAGGGTATAATCCCCCTTTGCATACTATGAGCCGAAGCTCCTCCAAGCATGGTATTGTCCCCCTTTGCGGACTATGAGCCAAAGCTCCTTCAAACAGGGTATAGTCCCTCTTTTTCGGACAAAGAAACATCGCACATCGCTAATCTAAAACTCAAAATGATCACCATTGATCAATAAGAAGCGTAAGTTACACTAAGCTAGTAAATAAATGAGTTTAGCTTCATGTGCATAACCACCGACTTAACTTAAAAATTTACGAACAAATTGTAGATTTCCACTCGAAAATTGTCACGAGATTCCAATCGAACAAGTCCAAAATTTAACTGACGAAGTAAACGCTAGCGTTTCATACCACTTGTTTTGCTAAGTCGTTTAATTAGATTTCTCATACGAATGAGGGAAAAGTTTGTATATACTAATAGATTGGAAAACGGTTTTAAAAACGAGCTTTGTATTAAATATAACGTTGAAATCATTTTTGTGGAAGAGTTTGAGTATTTAGTACTAGTATGGAAACCTTTGTATTTAAAGTGACAAATCATATAAATGATTGTAAAAACAATATACCACCAAAAATTCACATTCGACGAAATTAAAACCATAAAAACCGATACTAAATCCATCAAATGGATACTCCAAAAATTCAGAAAAGAAGTCATCAAATTCGATAAAAGTGATAACAACTAATCGGATCAACCAAAAATCGATATAAATGGAAACCCACATAAGATAGGCAAATTGGCTGAAATTAACAGCATCAGACGTCTGGTGGTTATCTCAGACGTCTGAGCTGAAGGTCTGGAATTTTCTTCCAGATTGCCCAGACGTCTTGGGGAACAAACTCAGACGTCTGAGCTGAAAGTCTGTAATTTTTATTCTAACTACCCAGACGTCTGAGTGTTTTACCAGACGTTTGAGCTGAAGCTCAAGGGAAGATTTTTGCCTAGGCCATTGATGACCAAATCATATAAAGCGATCGGACGGACGACGATGGCTAGGGATTTATGCTAAACGACAACCCAACGCTATAGACTCATCAATACACTACGAACAACATGTCCAAACATCCAGACAAGGATTTTCATAGATTTTGACTTCAAAATGCCAAAAATTGAAAAATTTGCCAAACCAATTCAATTCAAAAGTAAATGGACATGAAATAGATGTTAGAAATTCATACCTAACAACTATCAAAGGTATAGATATAGATGAAGTGGATGTTTACCTAAGCTTCTCTTTGATTTCGGACTTGAATTTGAATTTCCTAGTAAAGCTAGGGTTTTAGAATTTAATTTCCCCTCTTTTCCCACATTTCCTTTTAGCTTGATAGTGTTAGATAATTAGAAATGAAATAAATGAAGATGATTGGAGTTAGGGTATTTGATAGAAAAATTGAGTTTCTTGCTAAGTTAGTGGGCTGAAACCCAAATCCAGAGCCCCAAATGAAAATGTCAAAATTTTAATCAACTCTAAACATATTGATGTTTATACTCAATAAGGTCGCAAACGCCGTTTTGAACTCGATGAAAGTATTCTCGAGTCCTAATTCAAATAACGTTGCTATATTTAAATAAAATATTTAAATATACAATCGTAAAATATGCGGGTTGTTACACTAAAATTAAAATTTTCAAAATTTATTGATTGTCGAAATTTCTAAAATTACGAAAGACCGAAATCGAGACTGAAACTGAGATCTCGATGATATAAATACATATATAATGTATTCGAACATCAACAGTCTTCTATTCATAAAAGATCAATTTTATACTAGAAAATAAAATTATAAAGTAAATAGATTTATTTTGTGAATAATCGATGAAAAATTAGTTTTTTTTTTCCATATCAATCACTGCAAAGTTGTCTATGTGGAAATTTCAGCAAAATAAATACATTTTGGTTTGTAAAAAGGATATCGGGAAAATATAGTTCAAGAATAAGAAGTTGCGCATTTTTTGCATTGTGTGTTATGTTCACCTTTTGTTAATGCGCACCATTTAATGTGTCTTTTCATGTTTATTGCACCATACATGCAAAAGGTACAATCGTCATGTTTTGCCGCGTCATGCATTACGTTGCGTCTCTCATTCCTACGAACCACTCATTCGAGTACGATAGCTCATTTTGAGTACATCTCCTTTTCTATTTCTAACAAGCACAACCCATCCATAATGAGCACAACTCATCCATAATGTGTATCCAGAGCACACTTGCTCGATACATTCATGTGTCAAGTACCTATCTTCCTCACAACCAAGACAATCCATGTTCTTTCTAACTCTCGTATAGAGCCATATAAAACACATCATCTTCTCGACCTCGTAAGGAGCTTAATTTCGACCATCCAAAACATCGATTATAGCCTAATGCGGAGTGTAACATGCACACTTACATTAATTTAGAGCTCACTTTCTTAGTCATGTCCTACTCGTGTTCTTACTTAGTTTTGCTCACTCACTCGCACATGTACCACTACCAATCCCTACATAAATGTATGAAATATAATGCAATTAGCAAAAATGATCATACAACCATTACTAAATCAAGTTTTGATTAGACTCTATATGCCTACTTACATAACACATGTCCATACCATTCTGAGCAACCTCTTTATGCTTTGCTCGGATAGCACACTCATGTCATTACTAAGCACTTACTTTGAAAACACCATCTCGGGTCGTTACTGTTCACTTGCTTCACATTTGAAACCTCTTGCTTGAGTTGTTCTTGTTTGGCTCCTTTGCGATGGCACCAAAGCTTGTTTTTGATTGCTTTTCCTCCCTTTGACCATTCACATCTTCACTCGATTGCTTCGATCATTCTTGTTTTGAATCCACTCTCAATTGACTTCTCCTTCATCTTGTTTGATTCTTGATCGCTACAACCACATGAAAGAACATACATGTTATTGTTTAACTGCGTAGCTTCACTTGTGTAACCTACTTCCAACTCGTAGTTAGAGAATCATTTCAAATTATAGTGAGCTAATACTAGCAACCAAATTTCAATCAAGTAAAACCCTGTTCATCAAAACTACATCAATAAATGGAAGGAATTCATATTTCCGTCACGTCGACCGGCTTCTATCGAACATTTTTAGGCATTTTCGCTTTAAATTGAAAACTCATAATCAAATAACCTCACAAATGCAACATAAACTTTAACCGTTCAATTTATTTCAAGATCCTAGCCAAAACGGCTGTGGGACTTATTCCCCGAATTTCATGCAAATAATCATTTGGGATCAATTCAATTGTCATCAGTCCCAAACAAATTCTATACCTTCACAGTTCAACTGAATAAACATCGAGAGAAAATCATCATTCTACCACACTTTACTCAAATCCAATTCTAATACCGAGAATCTATACATCACATCATTCAAAGTAATATGAAATACATTCATTCGTTTATATATAATCTTTAATTAAATAAGGGGATCTTGATTGAGGGTTAGCTCACCTATAATGGAATATACTCTTAATGTTGGGAGAAATGAATACCTGAACATACAGGAATTCCATAGCCTCAAAAAAGAGTTTGTATCAAATAAAATATGTACTTTTGCTTTCCATGCTAGAACTTTGGCTTGTAAACGTAAAAATACAATATGCATTTCTGTATGTAATTAGGTTCCGAGTTATTAAAAGGATTCTTTACGGAGATTGGTTCTTTCTTTGATCTTCTCAAAAAGAATTCCCCTGGTAAGCGTTGAAGGCAGTGACTTATTGACATTGATGAATCATGATCAAACAAGCAGAAAGCCCTTCTATTATTGACCAAAGGGTAATCATCAGTAGGTTATCAGTTCGTTTTGATGATCATAAAGCAATAGTAAAAAAATTGCCGAAACCATTTAAACCTTTGTGCATGACTCTTCACTGGTCGCGCATGATT
Organism: Allium cepa; assembly: GCA_030765085.1. Lineage (NCBI taxonomy): Eukaryota > Viridiplantae > Streptophyta > Magnoliopsida > Asparagales > Amaryllidaceae > Allium > Allium cepa. The sequence goes on from CM060943.1 coordinate 860,005,287, forward strand.
TTGCTCATATCGGCTCGGAAGTTAGATATATAATAATAAGACACATGAACCGTTACTTTGCTCTTTGCTCCGATCAAGGAATAACTCATAAAACATAACAAAGCGGCTCTGCTCACCTACCCAACACAACAACACACTTGTGACCGATAACGAAAATTATTATGATTTCCTTGTTCTTGCGGATATTATATCCCCAAACGTCGTATATAAATGTGAATATATATAAATGTGAATAAAACATTAATTCAAACTTAGCTCTCAATCTCAGTAAGGAGAGGCAACAACCGAGAGGATCTCGTTGAACTTCATGTTTGGTCACAATCATGGATGCCCCTGATCTATTCCAAACACCTTTGACGAACTTCTCTAATTTCCGAATTGGAACCTTTTCATTTTTGTTTTTTATCTTGCCTTTACCTTCATTAAGTATTCTCTCTTTTATCTTAGGGCTATAAACAAGAGGGATTCGGCGTAAAACGATATTAAAAGGAGTTAGTGGGTATATAACCAATTATCTATCTTAACCCACCCAAATTCCCTTAGCCAATTGTACACAAACCAATGCGCTCTGCCTGCGCCTTAGCCTATGGATTCGACACATCTAACTTCACACCCAATCGAGGCATGGCACGTGTTGCACCCAAGTGCATGTACAAAAATAAACACACACATAAATCCATGCACATGTGCACATAAAACAATGCACACCTACACACTGTAGGCACGATCGCACACGCTTGTACATATAGGGGTATAATCATCATAAAAATACAGGGTAGAGATATGTATGCCATGTGTACAATTTGTTTAACTCGTCCGTTTTGTTTCTTCCATAATTACCGTGTTTCTTTGTTTTCTATCATCAATGACTTCGCAACCAATAAGTGGTGTTATGGTTATATTGTTCACTTCTTCCTTTTTCGTATTAGTGGATGCAAATTATTCAGTATCTGTTTTTCCTTACTGGTTCATAATTAATCAGCCAAACATAATTTTGAAATTCCTCTAATAAAAGACGACCATAACCATCTCAACGTCTTTCTTTCAATCAAATTAGATAATATCACATTTATTTAAGTATGGACAGACCAGTTTTCTTTAATTCTTTTATTACTAGAGCAGACTTGATCATTTATTTTATCATCTGTCAGCATTTACGAACCTAGCTGGTTCTTAGAAGGGAAAAAAAGTAAAAATTCTTCACATGTTTATGTTTGGAGCTATAACCGTGGTAAGACATTTTGTTGTGCAACAAAAGATGTTTTGCTTAGTACCTTGGTGTGTACACGTGATATACAGAAGAAAAAAAATCTTTATGTTCCTAACTGTGCTTCTACATCTGGAATATAATGGATATGAACAGGTAAAAAAGTATCTTATTTTAAGGACAAGATGCTTAAATAATTTTTTTAGAGCTTGTGTCTGTCACATCATTTTCGCTGCTAGAGTATATAACTTGTACAACCAGTAGCGTAGTGTCATAATCTAGATTCTTACTGAGGAAATTTTGTACAGGGCTTTCAGTTCAATCTCTTCCCTTCCAAATAATTATTCCAAACGGTTCCCGTGTTCTGAAGAAAAGATTAAGAATTCTAAACCCGTGTCCTGAATTTGCATCTTAGACTGTTACAACACATTGATTTGTCTCCCTAATAAGATGGACAATAGTGATTAATGACAATTTAAAGCATGGTCAGCTAGCTGGCTCTAGTTATACAAACATCGACTGTTTACAAAAAGCCCCCTAACAAACTCAATCTACTTCGGACATAATTAGACGGTCATTCATTTTCAGACCACTTTACAGTTGTTAAAGGATGAAGACAATACTATGGATCCTACAAACTTTGATACTCATCCACATTGTGGGTTCCTTTCACTTTAAATCTATCACATAGCATCATTTTTCATCTCCCTTTTTTATTAATATAATCTTAGTTATTGGGCACCTTTATAACTCGTATCCAAAATCCCAATTTACTCTGTCTAATTTTATCCGGTGTTTTCATGACCGGACTCCAATCGTGGTCCGTACTCGAATAACCCTAAACCGCGGACTAGTTCGGTCCAGAACTTAGTTAGACCTCAGTCGTGCATGGGTCCAGGTCGAACCTTCAAAACAACCGTGGTCCGACCGTCCATTTTATTTTTTCCATACTTTCTCCTCGTGTCATTCTCATCCTTTGTACTGTTTTTAGATAATTCTATGTTGTAAATATAATCATTGTTCTAAAATCTAAACACCAAACTCGAACACTTTGTTCTATGCCGTTGTAACCAAGGTTCGAGAACTCGGTTTCAGTTTCGGTCATTTGAAATTTTGTTAGTTTCGGAAGATTTCGAGAATTTTGAAAGTTTTGAAAGTTTCGGTTTCGGTTTCAGTTCTGGTCTCAGTTTTTAATGGTTTGTTAATGAAAATGTAACAATGATCTTTATAAAAAAAACTATAAATAGCCTATGAATAGACACAATACAACATTATAAATTTATAAACTAAATTAAATTAAACAATGATAAGTTAAACTAAATTAAACATATTAAATCCATTATTTATTTCGGCCCAACTTATTCCGGCCCAACTTATTCGAGCCCAACTAAACTGAACTAAACTCAACCAACAGCTATTTCCAACCGCACAAATTCTTTCAATTCTTTTAGTTCATGCGACAGCCACTTTCCAACGCAACAAATTATTTCTTCCGCTTAATCAAGGTCGATTTGGTATTTGTTGAAGCTAGGGCAAGGAGGAAATCAATTTTGCTGAAGTTAGGGCAAGGGAAATTGAAATCGATTTGTGATTTGATGAAACTAGGGCAAGGGGAAGCCAATTTACTAAAGCTAGGGCAGCCGGATTCAACAAAGATTTGCGACTTGCATTTTTGCTCGTGTAATTTGTATGTTTTGATTTAATAGCTAATTTACTGAAGATAGGGCGGCGGGATTAAACAACAATCCGCGATTTGCGTTTTTGCTTGAGTAATTTGTATGTTTTGATTTATTTTTTTTACACCCAAATCGATTTTTTCGTTCGGTTTCGATTCGGCCGACGACGATACAGGTACGGTATCTCCGAAATTTCGGGGTACCGTCCGATACCTCGTACCTTGGTTGTAACCTATTTCAAACCACTGCAAAATTCGTCAAGTTCGTCGTCATTGAACCTCTATCGTTGTGCACTGTTACCGTGTCTTCAACTGTAGTTGTGTTGATATAATCGTGCACTGCAGTAGTATACAAGTTTGGTTGCAGATCTTAAAGATTTTCCTCAGCTCGTTTACCTAGCATTTTTATTTTAATATTTTTGCATATATCTTGTATTTAAACGTGTTAAAAAATTTAAAATAAATCCACAGTTTCGGTGGTTTGACTGGTTGAACTATCAAAACCTTAAGCTTTGAGTCATTATAATTCGACTTACGGTCCGGTTATGAATACTGGGGTTGTTTACTCTGTTGTTAGAAGTTAGATCTTAGTATGTCACCTAATGGTGATGGTTAGGTTGGCAAAGTGTGCCCCGTATGTTGCGTAAGAAGCAAACAGGCATTTAACTTAAACTGATCGAAGGGACTAGGAACATAAATGGAGTAAATCCTAAGTTGATGAACAACTATTATTAAATAGCAAGGCAACTATTGGAGTACCATAGAAAACTATAAAGAGAAAGAGATTGAACAAGGCAAAGAGGACAATGCCACATGAAAATGATTGATTGCCGGGCTGCATTGTGTGGCCTATCCGAGTAAGGAAAAGTGAGACAATCACACATGAATTACTTCCTGTTTTGGGCTCCCCTTTGTTTTCAGTGTTCTTTTTTTAGTTAGTCTGTATTATTTTTCTTTTCATTATTGGCTTTACCAACTTTATCATATGCCTTTTGCGCATGGTATACAAAGGGTTTTGTCTAATCATATTATTCCCTGTTATGGGTTTGTATACTGTATTCTTCTTGTTTCAAACTTTTAACCCAGAAACAAATTTAGGAATCTGCTTATGAATTGTTTAGGAAATTGACCTTTTAGTAGATTTTGTAGAAATATTGACATTCAGCCTGTGTGGCCTGAATCAGTATAAATTTCTGACTCCTGATGATCCTTAGTATGTGTGTATGCATGTAATATATTGTAATCTCACTATGTCATGTTTCACGTATATTAGTAATATATAATAATCTAAAGTCACACACAACATGCGACTTCAAAGGTTAAAAAGCAGATTCATTTTGATAGGATTTTTAGAAGGACAAATTTTGCTTCTATGCTCAAGGAAATAACAAATTATGCATATAGGCTTAGAAAAAAACTAATTGGCAAAATAGGTTTCGTTTGGTTTACATTTGCGCAAATATGGAGTGCGCAAGTTTTATTTTTTTTAAATATAACTTGCGCATTTCATATTTGCGCAAGCTGTGTTTTAACGCTTGCGCAAATATGGAATGCGCACGCTTGTTTTCGGGCATTAAAAGGACAGAGAGCTGAATCTATATTCATTTCTTCCCCATTTCTACTTTCTTCCCGAAACCCTCCCCATTTCTCAATCCAAACTCATTTCTCTTCCATATCCAAATCCACAATCACCTTATTTACCAAATAGTTGCTAAGCTATATATGGAATCATCTTCTTCATCGTTACAAAACAAATGTAATAATTAATGTTTTTGACAATTAAGATATAATTTTGCTATTGTTGATGTGGATGAAAATGAAGAGTTATTGATGGTAGTTGTGTTAATTATTAGAGAATGGTATTGTTATTGAAGTAGTTGTTAGTGTTTAACGAACTAGGAAACCCAATTTAAGTATTAGTAAACTGAAATCCTTAATTTACACCTTAATTGTTTATTATGACGGTAGACATTAATGATTGGGAGATAGACGATGAAATATTTTGATGAGGTTGAAGGGAAATCAGAGTTGCAAGTTCAAGTCACATTGACTTTGATGTCGATCATGTTTTGGAAACACAGTTCGAACCAGTACCGCGTAAATTTCATTCAGGATCATCAACCTTACACACTCGTTTACGTGAAGTTGTTTCTGCGGAAATGCCCGGTCATCAACATACAGTTGACGGAAATTTGCTGATGCGTATACATCCTGTTAGTCCATCAATGCCAAGGGGTCAACGACCATTTCCTAACTGTTATTGCGGAGATATGTGCATAGTGGTTGTTTGCAGAAAAGAAAAGAATGCCGGACGAAGATTTTTCGGGTGTAGTTCGTACAACGAACATAGATTGAATCCCCGTGAATATGATTGTTGCAATTATTTTAAATGGATTGATCAACCCCTCTGCGAAAGGGGACTTGAGTATGCCCACGAACTGCAAGCTGAAATTAGTTGTTTGAAAAGTGTGAATGAAGAACTAAGGACAAACAGCGGAAGGCGTAGAATGTGGTAGACGTTAGGGAGTTGGTTAAGTTGGCATATTTGAATGTTATGTTGAACCGTTGTATCTATATTATGTTGTTGCGAAAATGTTTCTATTTGTTGTAACCCGTAACGTGTGGAAGGTAGATAGTTTATTATGTTGTTGAAATGCATTTGATATTGTTGACTTTGTTGATGAAATATATTGGTTACGTTGTTATACTAATTTGCATGTTTGTGTTGTTTTAAAAGATTGAGTTGACTGCTTTTGGTTGAAGATTGACTCCGGAAGCAAAATCTATCTAGAAAAATAGGTAATAATTCATCAAATTGATGTTTATAGTTATGTCAGTGAACAAAAACTCTGACTGTGGTATTGAAACTTATTTTGCAGATAATGTCAAAGGTTCCGACTATATTTTACTTTGATGGCGAATTGTTGGTTGACGATGAAGGTAAATCTAGATATGTGGGCGGAAAACGAAAAGGATCTACAATAAAAAATCATTGTAGTTTCGAAGAGCTTAAACAAAGGGCATATGAAGTGACAAAAGCAAATCCTGTGATATACGATTTAAAATTAGCGGTCAAATGAGTTCGTGATGATGGTGCATCCGCTATTGATTTGGAGGACGACGATGATTTGAACTCCACCTTTTCAGTTGGTATGAGAGTTATAGAAATCTACGTTGTGAGAGTGGAACATGAAAATGTGGTTGAAACACAAGCGCCAGTAATCTCTGGGGGTGAGTATATGCATACCACACAGTTACAAGAAACACAATGGTCGTCATATCCATCGTATCTTTCAAGCCATCCAGGTGGAGAGTTTACAAACTTACTTCACAAGTACAACGGAATGGTTGGAGTCTCTTCTAGTCAGGAACAAAATATGATGCAGAACGCTATAAATCAAAATCAGTCGCAAGCATTTGAAAAGTAAGTACTATTATACGTTGGCACTTGTGTTTGACTTACGTTAATGCAAAATATATGACGGTTGTTTTTGGTATTCCTAGGGGCGTAGATGCATTTACTGGTTGTGACGACGACGATGCCAATTATCATGTTGATACTTCACAAGAGATTTGTGGGAAATTGGATAGCATGGAAGTAGCTTGTGCGGATGATGAGGATAGAACTTGAATACATCAAATGAAAGTTAACAATGATGCAATCATATATGCAGACATTGAGGAGGCTGATGATGTAAATGCGGAAGAGGAACAAATCACATATGAAGAGGCTCTGGCCGATGATTTATGCACGACATCAATGATGGCGAAATTAATAATGGAAAATTGTCAACTAGACGTGGAAGTTTTTGGAAGAGAATGTGTGGAGAAAGGTCCACGAGTTGGGCTGATTTTTGAAAGTAAGCAGAAACTTGTTGAACAGTTATGTGAATGGGCGATTAAATGTTCAGTTTCGTTTCAAGTTCTGAAATCGCGTGCAAATCAATACACGGTCCGCTGTGATGTAGAAGAAACATGCCCTTGGCGTGTTCATGCAAGCCTTTCGGTAAGAAAAAATTCAAATTGGTGAAAGATAACTATATATGGCGGCGATCACACTTGTTTAAATGCAACCATCAACTCAAACCATCGACAGGCAACTACTAAGTTTATATGCAGTAAAATACTTCCGTTGATTAAAGCTGAAACAAAGATGACTGCAAGAACTGTTCAAGAGACAATGTCCAACATGTTTCATATTAAAGTGAGTTATTTTCGAGCCTGGCACGGACTGCAGAAAGCTGTTGCAATGATTTATGGCGATTGGGAATCGTCGTACGCGGAATTGCCGAAATATCTTAGAGCCCTACAACATACCAACCCTGGAACCGTATGTGATGTTATTCATAGTCGTGGTGTTTTTGATGGTGCTTTTTGGGCTTTCGGACCTTCTATTCAAGGCTTCGACCACTGTCGACCTATATTGTCTATTGATGGCACTCATTTATACGGAAAATACCTTGGTACATTACTAGTAGCAACTGGGGTGGATGCAAATCAAGGGCTATTTCCTTTAGCTTTTGCTATTGTACAAACAGAGTCGTGGCAAACGTGGAGTTGGTTTATTCGTTGCATATGGAATTATATTCCATCTGTACGTACTAGATGTATCACCTTTATCTCGGATCGTATGAAAGGAATTCCACGTGCGCTTAGAGAAGCTTGGCCAATTGAACATCATCATCGCTTTTGTATCCGTCATATTAAAGCAAATTTCAAGAAAGCGGGGTTTGGTATGGATAAGCTACAAAATTTATTACAAGCATGTGCCACGGCATCAGAGGTCCTGAAATATAATGATATTCGAAAACAGTTGAAGGATGTAAATCGAGATGTCGATGCGTGGATTGAAAGAAGTTTGAAAGACCAGGAATCAAGCTGGGCTTTTTGTCATGACGGGGGAGTAAGATTCAATATGATGACGACCAACGTTTCCGAAAGCTTTAACGGTGTGCTCAAAGGAACTAGGAATTTACCCGTTAGATCATTGGTTGCATGAACGTTTCATCGACTGAACCATTACTTTGTCGAACGACGAACTCAAGGGGAAGAGTGGACGTCGCAACTCGCACCTAGGTGGGAAACACTAGCGCGGAGAAGAATGGAAGAATCTAGGCTCATGTCTATAGAGAGATACAGCTTCGTTGAATGGCAGGTGAAAGATGTGCATATGTTTGACTATACGGTGACTATCGAAAATAATGTTGCCAAATGTTCGTGCAACATGCTGACATTAGATCATTTTCCGTGCTCTCTTGTGTTAGCTGCTTGTTCACGTGGTTCGGGTGGTGCTAATAGAGCGTATTTTGACTTAATCTCCCCGTGGTACACGAAGGCCATGTATTCCGCAGCTTATGCTCCTTTATTCCACCCTGTACCAGATAGTCGACATTGGAACGTCTACGATGACCCAATTAAACAACCACCGGCTGTACGCAGGAATTCAGGTCGTCTTCGATCTACTCGATTAAAAGGTTTCATGGATCCGCCATCTTCATCCGGCCATAACAGATGTAGCAAATGTGGTACTATTGGCCACAAGAAGAAAACTTGTCCACGATGAATTGTAATAGAAGTAGAACGTATATGGTACTGTATGAATTTTATGATTTGTTATGTAATGATGTTGTCATTCGAATGGTGTTTGCGTGGTATGTAGAATGTTCTTAGCACTTTTTGTGTGCTAGTGTATAATGTACGGCATTGAAATTGTTCTCTGTCTTGGACAGGGTCAAAAACACGCTTGCGCATGTATGGAATGCGCATGCAATATAGCATGCGCATTCCATAAATGCGCAAGCGTGTTTTCAAAATAACCCGAAAAAAGCTTGCGCATATGTGGAATGCGCAAGCTGTTTTTTGGGGTTGTTCAAAACAGTGAGCTACTTTGCCTCCTCCTACAAGAAAATTTTGCAAACTCTCAACTTCACAAAGCATGCACATAACATTCCATTAACATTACCATCTCCAAACAAAACAAATAGCATGATTCAACTGACAAAATAAATAGATTGACAAAATAAATAGATTTAACCTACAATAACCCCTTAACCAACCAAAAAAAAAACAACAACAATAAGACCGACAATAAGCTCAAGTTATGGTGTTGTCTTTCTTCTTCTTCTTCTTCCGCTTGTACACGATGGGAGCCGATCCTTGGCCTTCTTCGAATGTAGGAGCGGGCGTCGGCAATGGAAGTTCTTGTTGCTGGCTTTGCCCAAAAATGAGTTCTTCTTGTTGAATTTCCCATTGCGTCGCCTCATGTGCATGCTCGTATGTCGAATGTCCAGCATATTCGAATTGTTGTTCTCCTTCATGCCAAACGGGCCAGTCAGCATGAGTTTCTCCACCGGTGTATTGCTGCTCTACCTCGGGCCAAGCGGGCCATCCAGCCGTAGTTTCGCCACCGGGATGTTGTGAAGTCTCCCCCTCCACGTGTGCCTCCTTCCATTGGACTTGTCCACCCGCTACTGTGTTATGTGTCTTCTCTGTACAACGTGGTGGCTCTTCTACAATGCGCAGTGGCTTGACCGGCCTTCTTAGCTTGTTCCGACCCAAAATTGTGTCAAGTATTCGTCGTAAATCAATACGCTTACTTTTGACCTTGTCTGGCTCCATATAACTTTCTTCTATTTCGTCCACGACATCCAAAGCGCTGTATATTCCGCTTACCTAAATCAATAGTCATAACAATGCATCAATATGATATACAAATAGAACTATAAAATTTTTGAACCGACAATACTTACCACATCACGTTCTAGAGTAGCACGGGGAGTGTACGCAACCAACTTCCTTGCCGATTTTTTAAGAATATAACGACGAGTAATTCGCCAATACCAATACTCGTACTCGCTCAAAGATGTCGGAGGCTCGCGTGTTCGTTCGGCACGATCAATTCTTGATTGCCAAATAACAATACTTTCCGCCAAAAATGCCATCCAGCTAGTGGGTTCTGGGTCAAGGGGGACGACAGGATCGGGAATGTGTTGATAATCGAAGAAAAACTGTCTCATAACCCGATCGGGTGCATATAACTCAAAGTCTAAAAATAGAATCAGTCGGCTCTTAGCAATCCAACCGGCGAACGCATACTCAATTTCCGGATGTTCAAACTTATTCACTAATGAATAAGGTTCACATGTAACCGCATCATCCACCAACAAATCCAACTCATTACGGTAAAATTGTACATATTTTGGCGTCTTACGCCAACTCCTAGCACAATTCCACCTAGCCCCGAATGGAAGATACGGATCTAAGTCGGTTGGAATTCTAATAGACGGTCATCCAATAGCAACATGCGACCATGACCATAGTTGCAGCAACGTTGCAGAATCCCCTAAAACTTTTCGACGTTGCAAGGCAACCTGTGACAACTCACTATACAAATAGCATAGAACAGCACTACTCCAAGAATGATATACACAGTTAGCCAAATCGTCCAAAAAGGTAGAAATTTCAAACTTATTCTCCCTTTCGAATGATCGGGAAATAATCGGCCGCTCAAAAAATACAATATCACGGCACGAGTGCGGCGAAGTATATCTAAATCGGTCGCCCCTTCGGGTGGCGGTTCGGAAAATTCACTTTTAAACCAAGTCATTGATAACTCACTTTTAGACTTAACCGCCTCTCTAGGAGGAAAAATACCAAGCAAGTCATGAGCCAATTCGATGTAATCGATATCTAAATTTTGCAAACATACCGGACGACCGTCTGCTTTAAGACCGAAAAGAAAATGCACATCCGCTAGAGTCACTGTCATCTCCCCGACTCTCATATGAAACGTATTTGTTTCCGGCCTCCATCTATCGCATAAAGCGGTAATAAGGTGATGATCAAGACGAATGTAGTCGATTTGCATAGCTTGCCAAAATCTGGAGATTCATAGATTCGCCTCTAATCTTGGATCTTTAAAATCGATCTCCTTGAGTTTGCTTGAATGATCGCATATCTTTACAGTTTCAACACCCTGAAATGTATAAAAAACAACAATCGTTTATCCCCTGAAATGTATAAAAAATACCATTATCAAACATTTACCTCCATTAATGCGTCGTTTTGGCTTCTATGCTGTTCTTGAAGATAGAGAACACTTCTATCTTCGGGTTCGGGAGACAATTCTACAAACAACAACAATCGTTTATCACTACAAAAATTTTATACAAAACTAGGGTTTTGGCTATATGAAGACTACATATCCTTTTGCATTTTCAAGAAATAAACCAACAATTATAGTACATTGAACTCGACATCATCATGACTACCAATTCCACTAACAATATCAATCATTTTTAAAGTAGTAATCAATTTACAATCAAAATAAAATTACCTCCAATCAAAGAAGAAGAAGAAGAGCTTGCTTCCATTTTTTGCTAAATCTAGTGGTTAATTGAAGGAATAGATCAAAGAGAATGTTTTAGAGTTGATAGATGTAGATTTGGAATGGGTTGGAGGTTGGAAATGAGGAGGGTTTTGTTAAAATTTGAGTATGGGGAAGAAATGAGGAATGTTTTCAGCTCTCTGTCCTTTTGATGCCCGAAAACAAGCTTGCGCATTCCATATTTGCGCAAGCGTTAAAACACAGTTTGCGCAAATATGGAATGCGCAAGTTATATTTAAAAAAAATAAAACTTACGCACTCCATATTTGCGCAAATGTAAACCAAACGAGGCCTATTTTGCTAATTAGTTTTTTCCGAAGCCTATATGCATAATTTGTTATTTCCTCGAGCATAGAAGCAAAATTTGTCCTTTTTAGAATGGTTACTTCTCAATATTTAAACACTGCACAAGCCATAAGTCCGTCTGTTAAGTTTCATGCAAGTCCACTGTCTTGCAATAGCTGCCTTGGATTGCTAGTGGAGGCCAGCTTGTAAAGTTTTTACATTATTAGGTTGAAAATGTTGAATGATCTTTTAGTTCTGTACTTTTTTATGGGTTTGTATTCAGTGAACTGCATACGCTTATAAGCATATATCATACCAGTTACATATCATATGTATTCTTCGTGCTTTACTGCTCCAAAAAGTGTTGAATCTCACGCCTTGTATAGTACCATATTTATGTAAGCATCTAAATAGGTGACGAGTATCATTTATACTTTACTCAAAGTACATTCATGCCAATGGCTGGACTGCATCTATGAGTCTATGACCCATTTCATCTCTCTGTCATCTCGAAAAGGACTTAAAACTTTTACAACAGCCTTTAGTTATTAACAGGAAAGCGAGAAATGAAAGCAGATTTCAAAATTTCAAATCCATTCAAAAGACAAAGCTTGCAAAGAAGAAAAGAACAAGTGTATGCATTATTCCTTTTGTTTTATTCCCATGATCCTTACTTAGCACCAAACATGATGCAGTTTCTTCACATAAACTCTTGTTGGTTAAGATTGATTTGTTATCACTCCTGTAACCATTATTGGCCCCATACTGAACCTTTTGTTGAATGGTAGGTCCTCTTCTAGGAGATAAGCTTATCCAGAGTCGAAAGAACTAGTATCCAAAATTCTTCATTGGACGCTTTGTACACAATAAGTGATTAAGCAGATTTCATGGTTCATAAAATTATGGTTCATGTCCAACACCACTATCATTGTGACTAAACGCTCTGGCTTCTGTCCATTAGCCTGTTTGTTTAAAATGCCGAATTCTGAATTCTGATTGCTAAAGTCTGAATGCTGAATTCTGAATAATCAAGTACTTGTATGCATTTAACATTTAGAACAAAAAATAAACACTAAAAAAGTTTTGAATTATTTTGTCTGAGTAGATGACTTTATTCAGAACAATGATAAAAAAATATACAACGTAGAAAGTTCTGATTTTTAAATCAGAACTTGAATTCCAAACTTCTTATTAAAGCTAAACGGTCGCAGATTCGAATCCGGCGTAGTACGTAATTCGAGCCACTTATATATGTTGACTTGTAGTGCTGGAATTTTTATTGAATGGTAGGTCATCTTCTAGGGATAAGCTTATCAATGGGGGAAATTTTGGATTAACACTCCAAACACAACGGAAATAATAGAATCATGTTACAAACAGAAAATAAAAACAGGAAAATAGGCTCAAAGACAAACTTATAAAATAAATTTGGTTGAAAGGCAGAAATTTTTTTAGACTGAAGGACAATGCTGGTTATAATTAGCATTTTATATAGTGTAAAACTGAATATAATGTTTTGTATAGTGTAAAACTGAATATAATGTTAGTTATAACTTGCATTTGTTTTTCAGTCTACAAATGAAACTTGATGTCCTTCTGTCTAATTTTTTTCTTCAAATTTGTTATTTTTCCTAATTCTTCCAAATAAAAATTATACACAATATTATAATGGTTCCGCTATCGCGAGATAGCGTACATCAACTTGGGAATATTGTATTGTAATTTCATCTTAAATCAAATATCTTTCAAATCTTCTTTTAGTATGGAAATGTTATGTCATCGAAACTTAACAGAAACAACCGATAACCAAATTTCTTCATCAGATATTTTATACAAAATAAATGGTTAAACAGGTTTAATGGTTCATAAAACTGTGGTTCATGAACATCCTACATCTTGTCAGATTTAGTTTGGTTAGAAATTAAAGCAAATTCAGCGTATTGCGGTTGATATAGTAATCAAATCAACATCCTAATGTTTCAAATGGTCCCAAGAATATCAAAGCAATATCTTGTTTAATGATGGTGGTTGCTCTCATATCATTATCTTTCATATTGTGCAGAAACTATTATCAATAGCGACCCTTTTTTCTTATCTTCATGTTAATTGGTAAATTCTTTCATTACATAATTCTGAGCGGTATCTGTATTAATTTGTTTTTTCTTGTCAGTTTCAGGTCTTATATATAATTGAGACATGACAAACTATCTATGATGATTCCCCACAGTTTCTGCACATGATGCTGAATCCAACCAATTCAATGATTAATGCTACTAAAAGGAGGTGGTAAAATTGAAAAAATGTTGGTATTTACAAACTTGATGTTGGAAATGGTAAAAAGAGGGGGGGAAAGGGAAAACAGAACAAGAAAATTTTGTTTCTATACTTCAAGTTGCAATGCAAATGCAATGGAAAATCCAAAAGAGAGTATCTTGAGATTTCTTTGTTGAATGAGATTGAAGGAGATGGACTCTGCACTGAACTGATTCTTTTGTCTAAACTGCCTCTGTTCAACCGGAAAATTGATTATATCAATGGAGATATAAGATTCTTCTTGCATCAATTTGTTTGGTAAGTCCAAATTTGATCTTTAACTCCAAGGGAGAAGCGGGTCGGCATTTAAGCAGGATATTTGAGTGGAAAACTGATTGAAAGAGGAATATATTTGATGATATATTTGACGGAGTACATGAACGAAAACATTTGGTAAGAACGAGGGGTAAATGATATGAACGAGATTTTTTTTTTTTTACAGCCAATGGGGCATTTGACCCGTTACCATTCGTGGCACGTCCGACACGTGGGAAACGGTAATGGACCAATTTTTTTTGCGAATGATACCTAAATCTCTTGACAATAATTAATAACTGCAGAATTTTTCTTTTTTGAAATTAGGATCCGTCTTTTATTTTCAAACTCAATACATGAAAAATCATTTTCGAAAATAAGTTTTACAAAACACTTATATTTAAGTTTTTAGTAAAAATATGCATTTTAAACTGCATATGTTTGAAGCTTTAGCTGTGCATTTTTGTAGAATGAAAATTTACCGTGTGGACTGTAAATATCTGTAGTGTAGAATGTACATTACTTCAATGGAAAGTAAATTTTTTATGTTAAAAAAATATCTATGATTTAAACTGCATAAGAAAATTAGTGGGGGCCGCCTCTCATTAAATTTTTGTTAAGATGTGTTGGAAATGAATTGCTACACTTAATTAATTTTATGTATGGTCACTGTTGAGACCACAAAAGTAAAAACTAAAGTTATTGTTGTTGTTTCGTCTAAAATTAAATATTCCATGTAGCCCACAACAAGGTCCATGTCTTGGCCTTATCTCCTCTATTAATTAATTTCAGTTGTAAGATAGAGAGAGATGTGGGAGGACCTGCATGAAAGTTGGCCAGATAAAAAGGGGCGATGCATTATTAATTGACTCATGGAGACTAAAACTTCCACTATTCTTATCTGTTTATTTGTGTTTACATCGGTATTAAAGGCAAAATAACTGTATGTGGTGCAACAATCTGCCCATATCAATTCTTTATTGTCCTTAAATTTGTGTGAAAGCTAAGTTGGATGCTGTATGTATGTACATACGCACCCCATCTTCTTTTTTCAACATCCCCCGATACCTAGTATCTAGGATTATCAAAACTTGCCAATTCTTCGTTGGTGTGATTTAAGCTTCATCATAATCAATGTGATTTAAGCATCATCAAAATCAACTCTGCAAAAAATTTCCGTCTCAATATCATTTTAACCTTGTCTAGTTGATGGTTATAATTAATGTTTTTCATGTACAAGTTATTGTACCATGATATAATTAATTTTTGCAGGAATGATATTGGTGATAAGTAGAACAGCCTAAAAAGTTATCCAATTTCGATAGTTGTAGATATTTAAAATTGAGTTGGGCATAAATAGAAGATATGAAAAATCAGGAGCAGGATCTCTTCGTGTGTGCAATAGCATGTTATAATGTTGGGGTTATATATCATGAATACGTAATTTGAACATCAAATTTGCTTCCAAAGATGGATTTCATGTCATAGTATCACAATAATTTGATTGATTTGGTTACAAATGTGTAATCCACGTTGGATGCTTATTGAACAGACGTCAGGTTGGATGTAGGCATCTGCCAAATAAGCGCTCGAACTATATGCACTTATTGAAAAGGCGCTTGGATGTAGGCGTCAGTTCGACATGAACATGAGATTATGCGTCATGCGTTCGTTAAATAGAAGTCCACTAATGGTTCGTTTTTCAAATATCAAAGTCATAACAGTTTCTATTACCTATTTAAACATCTCAAACTCGAACAAACTTCACACCAAATCTATTCCTTCTATCCCTACCATTATTTTTCAAATTACAACAATGTTTGCATTAAAATTTGTTGCATATAATAACAATTTTGACTACGATAAAATCGAAGAAGCCTAGTCATGGTATGGGTACTTGGTGCTACAAATACGCAAAGAAGAAGTTGGATGTTCGTATGTATGATGATATAGTAATAGAAATATACTTGAACGACTAAGAGTTATGGTGACGATGAGAGTAACTTAGTAGGTTAGTATGACTTAAAGATCGTAAGTTGTGAAAGCAACGTCTAGCAACAATTATCCTGGATTGAGATTGACGTTATCATCGCCCGTAATATGCACCATTCGTTTGTTGATTGTACTTGATCGTGGTGACATTTTGTAAGTAAAAAAATATATAATACGATAAGTGACCAAAATGGTGTTTGGGTGCTTCTTTAGGCATCCCAAGTCGGATGTCTATTTAACAAGAACTTGATATATAAGCCTATTAATCATATGCCTAAATATAATCTCTTATAGGATGTTTTTAGATTATAGATATAATATTCCGTATTTGTAATATAGAATCCAACCACTGTTGTAGATGCTTTAAGATCCGTTCAACTCTTTTTTCAGTATACTCCTTTTTACACCTTTGTTAATCTAATTTGACCCAACAACTTAAATCAAATAAAATTTTGGGGATGGTAAATCTACATTATGAATGTTACGTCCAATTATTTTTTGATAACAAGAGTGGGACTTTCGATGTCTCGAGTGATTTAAAATACAATCTAAAGATCTTAGCACTTGAGCTAGTGGCACTATCAGTTTTATTTATTATTTTCAACATATTAGGATTAGCACAATCAGAATTTTGTGAAGATGATCTTGTGACATTTATAAACATATACAATTATTTCATTTGATTTCGAATTGTGCAGCTTTAATAGTCGTTATAGCATTGTGACGGCCGTTCTCCATCACTGGTACCTAAATAATCAATATCTATAACAGTACCCAACCAATGGAGGGAAGTAGTTGGGGGTAAATACGATAAATGAATGGAGAACCTACAGTATATCATACAGTGCATAGATAACATATAATAACAACATAGATTAAAAAAAAGCGAGATAGTGGCATAATCAAATGAATCAAAACAAAACAACATATCAGAGTGCATCTGGTTCATCAGATTATACAAAGCATGGTAGTAGAGTTTATAAATTCGAATCAAATAAACTACAAAGGTAACCATCTCTAAATACAATAAGTGCTAGATAGCTCCACATATCACCATACAGTGTAATATAGGCGATATTGGCTTCAAATATAGATATATAAGAAAGTGTTAGTCTTTTGTTTGCCCTTCATACATTTTCATGTGCTATCTCATATCTGTCTCATTGTATGCATTTAAGAGTATGCAAAATAAGAAACAGTGCAAATAACATTGGGTCAAACAAAAATCTAGCATGAGCAATTTATAATCTCAAATAGATACAAAAACCGATATATCGTAAATAGTAACATAAGGTATGAAGAATCATATCCACATGTTCCTACATTCAATAAGGTAGCACATAATAAACGATATGTTAAACTATCATTATATAGGTGTATCTGTACAATAAGTACAGTATACGGTGTCGGAGTATCTAACTCGGCAATACCTATACCGTAAGACATCCATAGCAAATATAGCAACCATCAAACAGATCTCGCATCTCTCACTCAATTTCTGTTGGATGTATGATAATCGGTATGACCCATACAGATGGTTAGCGACTAATCAATGTTTTAGCTGCACTACGCTTGAATCTTTGCCCACAATAATGGTCATGAACTGGGCACACACAAGCGTCTAGAAATATGACTACAAACATATTATGTCACAGCCCGCCCCGGCACTCTTGTCCATATCAAGGCTACTACCATCCTATAATGGTGCTATAGTAGTGTTGCAATTGCACATGAATATATTAAAATACAAAATCATTCAGCATGCATGATTTTATGTGGAAGTAACATTATACATTCATTTGTTCCGATATAACATACAACGTGCTTACATTGATCCCAAAAGTTTATCCACTACATAACTATACAAATATAAGTACACATAAAAGGATAATGCATAAGATACAAAGTCTTCACTTCAATGGGTTTGTATTTCTAACTAAGGTTAAGATATTAACCATTCATAAATGAAATGTTTAAGAGTAGCATCATGAGTAGCACAGACCTAGTGAGATAGCTATCTAATTTACGGTCTCATGTCATGTCATAACATATGATCTTATAAGATTATTTATCCATCTCGTCATTTAATACTTCAAGAAAGTATTGAAATGTTAAAACATCCTATCAAATTTCATGAATATAACATATAAATAAATCATCCAACGGTATTTTACCAAAACTACAGGGTATGAAATTTATTTATTTATATAGGCAAGGATCATATTCAAATTCGAAAATCCATGTCACTACTAAGTCGACTACACATGAGCCTAAATCGAACACCCGGTAAGGATTTTTTTTATCCTATAATGGACGGCGTCCGAACTCCAAGTAATGATGTATTCTACTTAACACCTAGTACTATAGAATAACAGTGTGCTACCCAATATCTATAAATACTGCATGCCTCAAAAGCATCCATCATTATTTTTGATCGAAACCTCAAATGAAATATAAGAAATTATTTTCCAAGATACTTTATATTATAAAATCATCCCACAAATATAGGTTATTATTTCTTTTAGAAAACCCAATGTCCTTAATTACTTCTAAGATATTTTCAAAGTAACTAAATATTACTTTTCCAAAAAATAGTTCATAATATTCATTAATGGAATGTGTCATTAATAAAAAAATACCTTTCTAGTGATTACAAATCATTGAAAATATTTAAATTAAAAAGCAGAAAAATTAAAATTCTAGTTTGAATTTAATTAACTTGACCTAAAAATATACTTCACATTTTGATCTGATTTTAGTCTGGTAAACGTTTGAATTATGGAAATGTTATAAGAAAAATGTTGTAGCCTTCTGAGTTATCTTTCCAAAGAACTAAATTTCATAAAATTTCGATGAGAAAATCAAAAGTTATGCCTAAAATACTTAAAGGGATTTTACATGAAATTTTTATCTCCTTGGTCAGAAAAATTTAACCGAGTTTGTAACTAGATTTTTCATCAATAAAATTACTATCATGGAAAGATGACGTCGATAAGTTGTAGGTCTTTTCATTATCTTTCAAACTAGCTAAATTTTATAACTATCCGTACAATATCTCAAAAGTTACGCTTAAAATACTAAGAGTGGTTTCGGTTTGAATCCATTTTAACATCAACCAGAAAACTTAACCAATTTTGTAACTAGTTTAATAAACTATTGAATTTGAGGAAAGTGATACATGTAGAAATTGTAGATAATTTATTAGCTTTCTAATCGAAAATAGTTCACCAAATTTCATTAGGTAATCAAGATGTGTAACGATCCAGGATTTTGGCCATTTGAATTTGAAATATTTAATTAATTTTAAATATTGAAAAGTTAATTTTATAAGTCAAACAACTTAAATTTCAAATATAAGGATTTAATGTGAATAAAAATGATTTCAAAAGCTGATTTAAATTCTTTTTAAACAAGAATGAAGATAACCAATTTTTAAATTTGAATTAAAAGTGATTAAACTAGTTTAATAATAATTTATTTTAATTAACATGTGAAATTATCATTCCGGGCAATGTTTCAGAATTTGAGGGAACCGGTGCCATTGGATCCATAATAGTAAATTATTGTACGTTAACGAATTTCGTGGCAATCTGACGTATCATTTAGTCGTGGAGCTCGAAACACATAGAATTAATTAAAGGAATTTAAAGTAATATAATTTGATTTTGAAAGTTAACTTTTCTAAATGATGGAATTGGGTTCCGATACTAGTTCCATCGACTTCGAAATATGGGTATTTAGAATGGAACGCTAGTCGACATGCCTCATTTGGAGTTCAAAAAAATTCAATGTGAATAGTGCATTGAAAATTTTCTATAAAAGGACCCTCGCATTCTTCCATCTGCAAAACACTAAAACTAAAACCTTAGCCGCCATTTTTAATCATCCAAATCCAACAGGTAGATTTATCCTCGACGATCAGAGCCGTTTCAAGCGGGGTGTCCAACTCCTAAGTGGTGCGATGGGTCATGGGGAGTGTGATGACCCGCCCTTTTCGACCCTCAAAAATCGGCATAAATACGCCTATTGTATAACATACCAAATGATTGAGTGCTGGAAAGACAGATTCTTGAGCAAAAGAAAGTAGGTAGAAGAAAGAAGAAACTAAAAATAAAATAGAACCTCACAGCGGACTGGATAACATATAATATAAATAGTTCTTTACTCAAATCAAAACTGCAATATACATATTTCACATCAGAGTACACAAATCAATAATTACCAGCCTGGATAGTTATAACAACATGCCCTCACAATTTCTAGTAATTTCAACAAAAACACTGCAGCAGAATAAAACAAGTACAAGAATACATCTCCGTCATCCAGCTCGTCTCCTGAGCTCCGTAGCATCCTAACCTGAACCTGTAATACTCGATCTGACACGAGCATTATAATAAAATAACACCCGTGTCAGTATAGAAAACCCATGTGAGAGAAACACACTCAATTCGAATTATTAAAATTTTCAAAATCCTTTGAAAATCAAAGGTATCTCGTAAGTCCAAGACACACATAAACACGATGGGTTTTTGTCTTACGATAACCAAAATATTTCATATCAAATTCTCTGATATTATAATAGTGTCTAAATACAAATGCTTATTCAAATAGTTAAAATTGTTACATTAATTAAATTCCAGCATACTAGGCTCTAAAATAAAAACGTAAAGACACGTATTTAAGAATGGATTTCATACAAATGACTAGGTATTGGGGTCACACCGGGATCCCCTGCAACACAAGACCAGTCTACCCCTAACCTAGATAGACCGAATATGCTATCACCCCGGGTGTTCTCACCCTTTTTCGAGCTCCTTCCATGAATCATAGTGATAATAACTGAGGGTATCTAGAAAGGTCATAAACATACCATAATTGGGTACTACCCACTTAGCCTTGCTGCATCTCCTCTGCTTTTCAGTCATTCCCAGTTGATGAGGGTGGTGGCTATGATTACCTTTCAAGGAAATTTCACTTAGAATGCTCATTGCCCTTCCATGATAATGTACTGATAGCATTCATTCATACAGTCCGTTTTGGGTCCGAACGAACCGAAGGCACTATTCCTGGTACATCCATTTTGGAATCACCCTCAGGATTAGTAGCGATTAGCCTTTGCTTTTCACTGCTCCATCTTCGACTCCTTGCTCTTGTCTTCATTTCGAAAATGTACTCGTTGGATGAAAGTGGTTTTTGGATAACTTACTTGATCCAGGTCTCTTCGAAACAACGTTCGCTATTTTCGGTAAACTCCACCCCAGTTCTTTAGGGAATAAATAGACGATAATAAGATCGGAGATCACCTCCTGACCGTTAGTGGACGGATTTTCTTATAAATGCCCTAGAAGAACGAAACGATTTTATACGTCACCTCAAACGGTAACTGTACTTCATAATTCTGCGTTTCTTCTAGATATTTTCAAAGTTATATTTTGGGTCCAGGTTTGATAGTCGGTTATTTAACTATCAAATAAACAAGCATTCAACCAAATATCCCATTTCCACTGAGAAACTCCAAGTCCTATTTAATTTGTATTTTAAATAAATTAAATCTCTTTAACCGAAGGTATGTACTTATCTTATCAAATTCAGTATATTCACAAATTATCCCTTTCAAAAAATATTTGAAAACCCTTTCAAAATAATATGGCAAGTACCACTGTGGTATCAAACCATGGATTCATAGTTCAATGGTTACGTCTCTATCCCAGTGAAATCCAAGACTTAACCGCAGGATTTCACTGCTTCCGATTACGCCATGCGAGTATATCATTACTTCTCAAAAATTTATTTAAAAATTATCTCAAAATAATACTTATAAGTTCTAAAATAAATTTTCAAGTTTAATCTAGGAAAATATACTTAAATAGAAGTTACTATACAAAGCTATATTAATATTTAATAAGTTGTCTTTTAAAAAATGCTAACTAGTTCTTAAATAGTAATAAATCTTTAACAATCATTATAAGGTAACTAATTAATAATTAAATATGCTTTAGACTATTTAAAATAATTAAATACTAGTTCCAGAATATTTTTAACACTTTTAAAATTATCTAGTTAATAAACAAAAACCCTCTTTTTGAAACAAGCCCAATTTCTCGATTCCAATTTCACTTCATAAATTTGGTAACCTTACTTGAACTCCAGTACAACCAGTTTTATACTTATTTCCAAATTCTCTTCTATTCTTCAAAAATATTTAAAATCTTGATTTTTAATCTTTTTATATTTAACAATATCCCACTTAAGAATTTATTACTTAAAAAATCCTTTTATAAACTTTTTTCCCAAAATCTCTATTTACAATATCCTGAATTTGTTATGTACAAATTCCAAAACCTTTTATTTTACCAAATTGATTTGTCCAAAACTCTATATAAATATTTTACTACAAAACTGTAACGACGCAGAATTTCTATTAATTAAAATTCGAATATTTAATTAATTTTAAATATTAATAAGTGAAATTTGTAAATCGAATAAATTTTATTTCGAATAATTGGATTTAATTGGATAATTAAATCGATAATTTAATATTGAAATTTTTAGAAATAATTGAAAATTGGGTTTAATATGATTGAAATTGATTTGTAAAATTTTATTTTATCATATTGGAGTTATAATAAGGTTATAGAACTTTTAAAATTGAATTTAAAGTTAAATTGTGAGAATTGAATATTCTAATATTTAATTGACAAGTTAAAATAACCATTTTTCAAACAGTCTCGGATTTCGACGAAACTAGTTTCATCGGATCCGTAATGTGATATTATTGTATGGTTTCAAATTTCAAGTCAATTAGATTTATCGTTTCTCCGGGCAAGCTAAAACGCCTATAAATTTGATTAACCGATTTAATTTTAAATTGATCGTTTATTGCCGTAACTCGCACATATGATCGAACTGGCTCCCGAAACCTATTCCATTGTGTTCGTAACGCGGGTTAAACCCTAGAAACGCCGGTCACTGTGCGAGATTTGAAGTTCGGAAATTCCCAGATGAATAGTGTTCGTTATATTTTCTATAAAAGCCCCTTTACTCTTCATTTTTGCAAAATAAACTAAACCCTAGGTTAAAAACCTTCAGCCGCCACTAACCCAATCAATGGCCGAAACTCTACCACCTTCCCCCTCGTTTATCTCTAAATCCATCGACCATTATCAAAAAAACTTTCTAAAGCAAACTTGTAGAGCACGTAGAGATCTTCGATCTCAACGGTTGTGATCGAATTTAATTGAGTGAATCGACGGCAAATAGCAAGCAAAGTGCTGCCGAACGTGCACGTTTTCCCAGGCATAGACGAGGCCGAGCTCGTCGTGGTGGTGGCCGTGCGTAGCTCTTGGCGAGAGCTTCGAAGTGGCGTATCCTGATCGTCATGAAGTCGAGTAGTTTGGATGCGTGATTTAGGGTTTTGGTGGAGGTTGGGTTTCGGTCGCGTGTTACTGCGTTGGGAGAGATGAAGACGCGCGCGCGTGCAATTGCCAGGATTCATCAAAAGAAAATCGAACGGCAGATGATGGCTAGGGTATTAAAAAAATAAAATAAACATTGTAAATTATATATAGTAAATCGTGTAAACTTTAGAATGTTGTATCTTTTTCATACGAGGTCAAAAAATTACGAAACAAGTTGTGTTGTCTTCGTATGGACGAGCACTACGCAATGGAGCTGGATTGGAGTCATTTGGAGCTAGTTTGAATTTCGGGTAAAATTAAACGCACGTTTAATTTTATTCGAAATAAAACGCTTGAACTGAATTGAAAACAAGTTGTGTTTCACGTATCTCTGAGGGAGTACGTGTAAGAGCTATCTTTGATTGTGGAGTCAACAGTTCAGAGAGTTTTGGTTGTTGAGTCAGACTTATCTGTAGTCTGATTTCCTGTTTTGTTTTGTAGATCCAGATGAGTAGAAACTCAGTAGCTTAGTAATATTGTTTTGTTTGGATTCTGTAGAGAGAGTATCCCAGTATTTATACTTGGGGAAACTCGAGAAAATTCTATTTAGAATTTTATCTGGACAATTAGATTTGTAGATTGGATGAATTGGTTGCTATGATTGATATATGCTTGTGTTTCAATATTAAATCTGTAATTAAATTATTAAATTACCTTTGTTGTAAATTTCGGGGACGAAATTCTTTTAAGGGGGAAGGAATGTGATATCCCAGAAATTTTGACAATAGCAATCTAATAATTTATGTCAAAATTTAATTGAATTGACCATATTGTTAATAATAAATTTGAATTTAATTAATAATCTTCTTTAAAATAAATATTTAAACTGATAATCTATTTTTAAAAGGCTAATGAATTGTTTTATATCTGAAATGTATACATATCTGTATATATTATAAATAGATAATCTTTGTTTTAAATTTAATATATATAGGCATGTTTTCTTATTTTAATATTTTTGATAAATTAAAAATTGGATTCAATTTGATATTAAGCTACTAAATAAATAATCATATGATTTTAATACCCAAACTAAAAACTTAATTATTTAAAATTGATTTTAGTTTAAGTTTAAATTTAAATAAAAAGGTTTGTTTTGTTTCTTATGTAGCTAATAAAATAAGTAATATATTAGGTAAGAAGACAAATTATTTTATGAATTACTTTAATTTAATCATGAGTTAAATTTAAACAATATTAATGATGTAATGTTTTACAAATGGATTTCTGATATAAATAAAAATTGTTATCATAAATTTTATAGGAAAGCTATGATTGTAAATTTGGAATAGCATCTTTCAAACATGTTTAAAATAAAACAAGTCTTAAATGTATTAAACACAAACATAAATCAAATGTATGATATTAACATAAATATGAAAATAACTTAATAATCATCAAATTAAGTGTTGATAGTTAAGTTTAAAAATAAAAGAAAAATTTATCAACATCAAAATTAATAAGTTAGACAAAGGAAAACATTTTGTACTTAAGTATAAAAGCATATACAGGTAAGAATATATGCAAGTACATGTTAAGAGATATAAAAACAGACTTTGTCATATTTGTTGCCTGCAAAATGATAATCTGCAAAACAAAGTATTTATGTACATAGGATATAAGGCAAGCTAGGCATGTAACAAATAATAATGTATAACCTGTAAGTGATTATGCAAAGCAAGTAAAAAAAAAAAACTAGGTAAGCAAGGTTAGAAAATAAGACAAAAGAGAAATATCTTAATACATACAAAACCAGATATGTTTGAAACATAAAGTACTTTGTGACATTTAATATTAGCACACCATTTGGTCTACTAGAGATATATACTTATCATTTCAGCCGAAATGTAAAAAAATATCTCTGACTTAAAAATAATAATATATATATAATATAATAACTACATCTTCCTGTATAAGCTTGTCTGGCTTATCTTTATATGTAATACTCTCTGTTCAAAACTTAGCAAACCAGAGAAAATAGTTAGCTTTTTCTTTTTTTCAAACTTAAACAACATCATACTACAACAAAGGCAAGAAGATTTACAGAAAAATCAAAGCAAGATAAAGTTTTCAAGTTAATCTGTAGCAAGCACTCATGTTTTCAAAATACAAGTTTCTGGAATCAAATCAAAAGCATGTTTTTCCAGTTTTAAAGAACAGTGTTCTGTTCATCCTCTCTAAAGCAGGTGAGTAACAATACGAATTTAAATAAATTAAGTTATAAATTGTGTTGCATACTCATTTCTGAAATAATATGTTTGTAAATATATAAGTCTGTTTCTGTGCATATATGTGTGGGTATGCTGTGCTTATGTTTTGAGCTCTGTCATGATTCCCAAGTTTCTGTTTTTATTCAAAATCCCTTCCACATGATCCAGATTCTTGTTAGAACCTGCTTGGCAAACTAATATTGTTTGATTAACTTAAATTTATGTTTAAAAATCTAAGTAAGATAAATAATGTCTGTTTGTCTTTGGAAACATTAAGAACATCTGAGTATACTAAATATAATTAAAACTCAGACTATATAAATTATAATTTCAGTATTACTAATCGAAGTCTTTATACAAAATATGATTTTTAACATAGGAATCAGGATTTATAGTTTAGAATTAAAGGTGGAGTTTGGGTTTTAACTGGAAGTTTATTTTTGAGTCCCCCTTGTGATCAAGTGGATTGGAGAGTTCGGGAACATGCATGGAGATGGAGGAATGATCAATGGTGTTGGAAATTTTTTTGGATGGTGATGAAATTCAATAGTGAGGTTGCGGTTGTGGGTTTTGTTTTAGAACCCTAGTTTTGTCTGTGTTTGACTAATTGATCGGCATGGTTTGTGAGATGGATCGAGTGATGGGGGATTTTTGGTGAGGGAAGCTTGAACGAAGATGAAGACATGGCCGAAGTGGCCGAACGTCAGGTGGCCAGATTTTTTTCAAACGAGGCGATGTCAGGTTTTCTTTGGCATTGCTCTGTGTTTTTTTCAAGTTTTGGGTCAAAGTCTCAATTTTTGATTTCAAGTTTTGATGTTTGATTTGGTGAGCGTGGGGTGTTGCTGTGTTGTACTCTGACATGTCTCGATCATCGTCGATGGTCGATGAAGGCCGAAGCCACCGTGCATATGCACGGTGTTCATGAATGGGTGCTGTGTTTTCAGGAGGAAGGAGGGGTACTCGAGTTTGTAAGGACTTGACTCGGGAAATACTTCACGCGACTCGAAGCATGTTCGTTGTTGACTCGGAGTAGTGTAGGGGAGGGGAAACTGGGTAAGTTGTAACAGGTTATTAAAAACCTGTAAAGTTAATATTCTTTAAACTGAGGTTTTTAAAATGAGATATAGATGTTTAAAACAGGTATTTAATCAAGGATA
The DNA here is from genome assembly GCA_030765085.1 of Allium cepa. Lineage (NCBI taxonomy): Eukaryota > Viridiplantae > Streptophyta > Magnoliopsida > Asparagales > Amaryllidaceae > Allium > Allium cepa. The sequence goes on from CM060943.1 coordinate 860,032,224, forward strand.
AGTTTGGATTAAAATGAAGTTTGAATCTCAAGTTTAAAATAAAATAAAGTTTTAAAATTTTAAATTATTTATAACCACTTTAATAAGGGGAATTGTTGCTCGAGTTTCACTCGAGTGATTCGAGAGTCGGATACGAAGAAATGTGGGGTTTTGCTCAAAGAAATGTTTGTTTATCTCGGGTATTTTGTTACAGGGTTTAAAACCTGTAAGTTTTATAAAAAATTTAAAACTGAGTTTTTAAATGAAAAGGTTAGGTATTTAAACAGAGTTTTAAACCAAGATAAGTTTGGATTCAAAACGTAGTTTGAATCTCAGTCTTTAAATAAATAAAGATTTTTAAATTTAAAATTTTTTTTAAACAAATTTGAATGATAAAGAGAATTTTTAAATTTGATTTGAATTCAAAATGAAATCGTGTTTTAAATTCTTTCAATCTTCTATTTCAAGATAAATAATTCTTTAAGTTGTAAAATAAAAGGAGTTTGGAATTGTTAAGATTAATTTGATTTCATCTTAAATTTAAAATGAATTTAAAAGTAAATTTAAATTAAATTGATTAAATAGCTTATTAATGATAAATTGATCATTAAATAGAAGAAGGGTTTCTAAAGACTTAAGGATTTGTAGTTATTAAATTAACTAAGTGGATAATTAATGACTAGAATTAATTAACTCAAAAATTAAGAATTAAATTTATTTAAATAAGATATAAGTTAAAGGTAAATTAATTGGTAATTAAGAAATCATTGGTTTAATTTTAAATTAATAATTAGTAATCAATTAACGAATTAATAAAGGATTAATTAATGAGTTATTAAGACTAACTTAAAATGTAATTGATAATAAATCGTAGTTAATTACTTTTGGAAGTAATTAAAGAATTATAATTAGTTAATCAGGGTCATTAACTAAAATTATGAAATAATCAATTAATGGGATTATTTTTAATAATTAATTAAATTATTTATTTAAGATAAGCAATTGTGAATTGTTAAGTATAATTACTTAACGGAAGTAATTAAGGAATTAATTACTCATTGTAATTAATTCTATGAATTGTTTAAGTTAATTAATTAAGTTTAATTAATTTAGACAACCATTTTGATGATGTGATAAGTATAATTACTTAGGGAAGTAATTGAAGATAATTACTGGATGTAATTAACTGAGGGTGATTTAATAATGGAACTAATTGGAATATAATTACTTGTATAATTAATCAGGGGATTAATTAGAGAAAATTAATTAAGGAGAAATTAATTTATTTGATGAGCAATTAAAGATAGTTAATTACTAATGGTATTAATCAGAGGTGATTAATAAATGTGGTTTAATTGAAGATTAACTACTTAAAGTAATTAATTTAAATAGGGAATTAATTAAAATGTAATTAGAAATCATTAATTGATATAATTAATGATGGGATGATAAATTTAGATTAATTACTCAATAATAAGAAATTAATTAATTAGAGTAATTTAGAAGTAATGTAATGTTTGTAATCTAAGGTTAATTTCTATATTTGGATAAGATAATTAATTTGTGAAAATAATTTAAGAATGATTATTTGTATATAATTAAATGTTAATTAATCAAGTATGATTAATTGAAACGAGTAATTAGTGAATTATTTATTAATTGATTGGAAATTTATTAATAATTGTGTAAGCAAGTTTTAAATGGTGAAGTAATTAATTTAATTTACTTTAAATTAATTAGAGATGCAAGTAATTAATTTAATTCATTTTAAATTAATTATAGCTGATATGATTGTTATGTATGGATGGATGATATCATTTACCTTGAACGATTTGAGATCTCGGATATGTGATATTTATGCTGTGTAATATGGATGCTTGATTTAAGTATGATTAAAGTATGGATTATCTGTTATGATGATAATATGTATTATCTGGTTGTAGTGATAATATTGATTATCTGTTTATGTTGATTATCTGTTTATGATATTGTGAATTATCTATCTGTGTGTGTATTGAATTATTTTGAATTAAACTGTTAAGACTAAATAGACAACTTGGCCTTAAAAGACACGTTTTGGATTTCGATGAGACCGGGATCGGGTTTTCCATATTTGGAACATCCGAAAACCACATCGATTCCAAAGTAACGATAGGTCGTGAATCTGAAGTGAAGATGAAGATTCAGAATGCAAGGGTTATCGTCGTTAACTCTGAGGGTGATTCCAAAATGAGTGTAAAGAGATAATGCCTTCGGTTTCGTTCGAACCCGGAACGAACTTGTATGGATTGAATGCTTACAAACCATCGTCAGGCGGACGATGAGCATTCTACGAAATGTGTTCTCTAAAGGTAATCGCAGCCTCAAGCCTCATCAACCGGGAATGGCTAAAACAGGGGAGGTGCAGCAAGGTTAGGTGGGTCATGCCCAAGCAGGACAAGATTTTTCCCTGTCTAGATGTCCCTTTTTATTCGGCTGTGTGGACAGTTGTGAGCTCCAACTGTCGGAGTTGTCTTGTTCGGGACTGTTCAGTAAGAAATGGTTCCGGCCTTGTGTTGCAGGGGGTCGGGAGTTATCCTCGGTACGTTGATCTAGGCCACGTACTGTGACGGGTGGTACCCCAGTAGCCCTGCCATTGTATGGAACCCAAAATCCAATAAGTGCCAACGGTTTTGATTGTATTACCCAATTTTGTGGCTAGTAGCTGGAATTTAATAGATGTAACAATTTCGGCTATTTTCTATTTACTTGAAAACCCTAGACCTATTATAATGTCACAGAATTCCCTATCAAATGTTTTGGTTAGCGTAAGGTAAAAACTTACCCATGTTTATTCGTGGGAAGTCTTACGTGATACCTTTTGTTTTCAAATGTTTTTCAAAGTTAAGCAACTTTAACATGTTACTCATACCAGACCCATGTCTGACCCGGAGTTTATTTTTGTTTTTCATAAACTCTTGGGTACCCAAATTTTTACGGGTAGCCAAGGGATTCAGGATTAGCTTTGACGAATTCTAGAGGAGCAATGGAGCAGGAGGCTTCTACGTCGTAGACTACATATAGTGTTCCGCTGTGTTGGTATCTTTGGGTTATTTGTTTGAGTTGTGTTGTATTAACTAGACAGGTGTTTATAACTGTCTAGTATGTGTTGTATGATCTGTATAGCTCTGATATATGTAAAATTATGTAATAGTTATGTGATCTATTATATTTTGTTCCATTCCGCTGTGAGATTCTGATGTTGTTGTTCTTTCTTCTCTATCTTTTCTATTTTCTCATCCCTTTCTTTCTTCAAGACGAAACGGTTTTCTGGGGTCAGAAGCCCGGGTCGTCACAGTTGCTATCAGAGCGCTAGGTTGAGTGAACACCTAGGCTCTTGAGTGATTTCTATCTTGAGGGAGCATATTTTTAATTTTGTAATATATAAATATATATATATATATATATATATATATATATATTCATTTCTACCTGTTTGTTGGGTTACCTGTCCGGGTTATCCAATATAAGTTATAGAGGTAGATAGGATAGTGGTGTGTGTAACACGACTACCAATGGTTGGAGTATAAATATTTGAGGTTGGAAGTGTATATGTCGAGACTGTAGACCTATTACCGTCTCGAGTGAGCTTTGAATGGAGTAAGGATTTCATTGATCTCTGAAAGGAAACCTGTTAAGGTTCGGAGTTCATTTTTGAAGCGTAAGTTTGGATGAGCTAGAGTTTGGACCTATCGGTTTGGTATGAGCAAGTCCTGATATCTTACCTCTGGATTTAGTAGCTGTGTGATGAGACACAGTGACTATGGAAGTCTTCGAAGATGTTACTTTGGAACAAGTTAAGGAAGCGTAGCTGTTTCGGTGTTGGGGCTGAGTTCAGTAAAATGTTTCTGTTGGTTTGAGGTCCGAGTTTCTCGAAGAGCACTGGATTAGGAATTATTTGGCAATTGGTGTGTTGGCAAGGAAGTTTTTAACTTCTGCATTAGCAGTGGAGTTCAGAAACAGCAGAGAGATTCCGTTTTTTAATGGATTGGCTAATTAAGTGTAGGCTGTTCTGTTTGGTAAAGAGAGAACAGTTTTTCTTTGGTAGTAGGCTAGATTGATCGCTAAAGTAACTTGCGATTGTTGAGTTTCTCTTGAGTTTAGGATTTTTCTGGATGTCTTTAGGAAGATAGAATTTTGTCCGTATCTGGAAATTGAGTTTGGTATCGACTGAATTCCAGGAGTGGTACCGATGGTTCAGTAAGATGATTTTCTGAGAATGAGTTTGGTGAAGCAGCTCGAGTTTTGGAGGAACTTTTGAGTTTCTTTAAAGGGTATGTTGAACCATAGTTCTAAGATATGTTGTCCAGTTTGTCCTCGAGATCATCATCAGCATTTTCACCTATTCTGGTCAGAGTTGCGCAGTGGAAGCATGGTGGCAGTTGTTGATGTAGAAATAACTAGAATTTGCAGTGTTTTGGATTAGAGAGTTTCTACTGGGAATTTTTCGGGATCTTAAGACCAGATTGGAATGCATCTGTATTATCTTTTCTTATGAGAAGAAGTAAGACCAGTCTCTTGATTTTGAAATTGAGTTTGTGTTCTGAGTTTTAGTCAATCTTGGAAAGATCATTTTGTTGGATTGTTTTTGGATCAATTTGTTTCTGGGGGTATCGGCAAGAGTTGAGCTGATCGGGAAGGATGTAAGCAGCCCAGGATCGTCCGAAGAGTTTTGTGGATAAGAGACGGAGGAATTTGGATTCCGAAATCGGAGATTTGATTTTGGATAAGTGTTTGGTTTCAGGAGTGGATTGCCAGTTTGGATAATTTGAATTCGTTGTGTTTCACGTATCTCTGAGGGAGTACGTGTAAGAGCTATCTTTGATTGTGGAGTCAGCAGTTCAGAGAGTTTTGGTTGTTGAGTCAGACTTATCTGTAGTCTGATATCCTATTTTGTTTTGTAGATCCAGATGAGTAGAAACTCAGTAGCTTAGTAATATTGTTTTGTTTGGATTCTGTAGAGAGAGTATCCCAGTATTTATACTTGGGGAAACTCGAGAAAATTCTATTTAGAATTTTATCTGGACAATTAGATTTGTAGATTGGATGAATTGGTTGCTATGATTGATATATGCTTGTGTTTCAATATTAAATCTGTAATTAAATTATTAAATTACCTTTGTTTTAAATTTCGGGGACGAAATTCTTTTAAGGGGGAAGGAATGTGATATCCCTAACAATTTGATAATTTATGTCAAAATTTAATTGAATTGACCATACTGTTAATAATAAATTTGAATTTAATTAATAATCTTCTTTAAAATAAATATTTAAACTGATAATCTATTTTTAAAAGGCTAATGAATTGTTTTATATCTGAAATGTATACATATCTGTATATATTATAAATAGATAATCTTTGTTTTAAATTTAATATATATATGCATGTTTTCTTATTTTAATATTTTTGATAAATTAAAAATTGGATTCAATTTGATATTAAGCTACTAAATAAATAATCATATGATTTTAATACCTAAACTAAAAACTTAATTATTTAAAATTGATTTTAGTTTAAGTTTAAATTTAAATTTAAATAAAAAGGTTTTTTTTTATGTAGCTAATAAAATAAGTAATATATTATGTAAGAAGACAAATTCTTTTATGAATTACTTTAATTTAATCATGAGTTAAATTTAAACAATAGTAATGATGTAATGTTTTACAAATGGATTTCTAATATAAATAAAAATTGTTATCTAATATTTTATAGGAAAGCTATGATTGTAAATTTGGAATAGCATCTTTCAAACATGTTTAAAATAAAACAAGTCTTAAATGTATTAAACACAAACATAAATCAAATGTATGATATTAACATAAATATGAAAATAACTTAATAATCATCAAATTAAGTGTTGATAGTTAAGTTTAAAAATAAAAGAAAAATTTATCAACATCAAAATTAATAAGTTAGACAAAGGAAAACATTTTGTACTTAAGTATAAAAGCATATACAGGTAGGAATATATGCAAGTACAAGTTAAGAGATATAAAAACAGACTTTGTCATATTTGTTGCCTGCAAAATGATAATCTGCAAAACAAAGTATTTATGTACATAGGATATAAGGCAAGCTAGGCGTGTAACAAATAATAATGTATAACCTGTAAGTGGTTATGCAAAGCAAGTAAAAAAAACCAGGTAAGCAAGGTTAGAAAATAACACAAAAGTGAAATATCTTAATACATACAAAACCAGACATGTTTGAAACATAAAGTACTTTGTGGCATTTAATATTAGCACACCATTTGGTCTACAAGAGATATATACTTATCATTTCAGCCGAAATGTAAAAAAATATCTCTGTCTTAAAAAATATATATAATATAATAACTACATCTTCCTGTATAAGCTTGTCTGGCTTATCTTTATATGTAGTACTCTCTGTTCAAAACTTAGCAAACCAGAGAAAATAGTTAGCTTTTTCTTTTTTTCAAACTTAAACAACATCATACTACAACAAAGGCAAGAAGATTTACAGAAAGATCAAAGCAAGATAAAGTTTTCAAGTTAATCTGTAGCAAGCACTCATGTTTTCAAAATACAAGTTTCTGGAATCAAATCAAAAGCATGTTTTTCCAGTTTTAAAGAACAGTGTTCTGTTCATCCTCTCTAAAGCAGGTGAGTAACAATACGAATTTAAATAAATTAAGTTATAAATTGTGTTGCATACTCATTTCTGAAATAATATGTTTGTAAATATATAAGTCTGTTTCTGTGCATATATGTGTGGGTATGCTGTGCTTATGTTTTGAGCTCTATCATGATTCCCAAGTTCATGTTTTTATTCAAAATCCCTTCCACATGATCCAGATTCTTGTTAGAACCTGCTTGGCAAACTAATATTGTTTGATTAACTTAAATTTATGTTTAAAAATCTAAGTAAGATAAATAATGTCTGTTTGTCTTTGGAAACATTAAGAACATCTGAGTATACTAAATATAATTAAAACTCAGACTATATAAATTATAATTCCAGTATTACTAATCGAAATCTTTATACAAAATATGATTTTTAACATAGGAATCAGGATTTATAGTTTAGAATTGAAGGTGGAGTTTGGGTTTTAACTGGAAGTTTATTTTTGAGTCCCCCTTGTGATTAAGTGGATTGGAGAGTTCGGGAACATGCATGGAGATGGAGGAATGATCAATGGTGTTGGAAAAAATTTTGGATGGTGATGAAATTCAATAGGGAGGTTGCGGTTGTGGGTTTTGTTTTAGAACCCTAGTTTTGTCTGTGTTTGACTAATTGATCGGCATGGTTCGTGAGATGGATCGAGTGATGGGGGATTTTTGGTGAGGGAAGCTTGAACGAAGATGAAGACATGGCCGAAGTGGCCGAACGTCAGGTGGCCAGATTTTTTTCAAACGAGGCGATGTCAGGTTTTCTTTGGCATTGCTCTGTGTTTTTTTTTCAAGTTTTGGGTCGAAGTCTCAATTTTTGATTTCAAGTTTTGATGTTTGATTTGGTGAGCGTGGGGTGTTGCTGTGTTGTACTCTGACATGTCTCGATCATCGTCGATGGTCGATGAAGGCCGGAGCCACCGTGCAGATGCACGGTGTTCATGCATAGGTGCTGTGTTTTCAGGAGGAAGGAGGGGTACTCGAGTTTGTAAGGACTCGACTCGGGAAATACTTCACGCGACTCGAAGCATGTTCGTTGTTGACTCGGAGTAGTGTAGGGGAGGGGAAACTGGGTAAGTTGTAACAGGTTATTAATACCTGTAAAGTTAATATTCTTTAAACTGAGGTTTTTAAAAATGAGATATAGATGTTTAAAATAGGTATTTAATCAAGGATAAGTTTTGATTAAAATGAAGTTTGAATCTCAATTTAAAATAAAATAAAGTTTTAAAATTTTAAATTATTTATAACCACTTTAATAAGGGGAATTGTTGCTCGAGTTTCACTCGAGTGATTCGAGTGTTGGATTTGAAGAAATATGGGGTTTTGCTCGAAGAAATGTTTGTTTATCTCGGGTATTTTGGTTACAGGGTTTAAAACCTGTAAGTTTTATAAAATTTTTAAAACTGAGTTTTTAAATGGAAAGGTTAGGTATTTAAACAGAGTTTTAAACCAAGATAAGTTTGGATTCAAAACGTAGTTCGAATCTCAGTCTTTAAATAAATAAAGATTTTTAAATTTAAAATTTGTTTTAAACAAATTTGAATGATAAAGAGAATTTTTTAATTTGATTTGAATTCAAAATGAAATCGTGTTTTAAATTCTTTCAATCTTCTATTTTAAGATAAATAATTCTTACGTTGCAAAATAAAAGGAGTTTGGAATTGTTTAGATTAATTTGATTTCATCTTAAATTTAAAAGTAAATTTAAATTAAATTGATTAAATAGCTTATTAATGATAAATTGATCATTAGATAGTAGAAGGGTTTCTAAAGACTTATGGATTTGTAGTTATTAAATTAACTAAGTGGATAATTAATGACTAGAATTAATTAACTCAGAAATTAAGAGTTAAATTTATTTAAATAAGATATAAGTTAAAGGTAAATTAATTGGTAATTAAGAAATCATTGGTTTAATTTTAAATTAATAATTAGTAATCAATTAATGAATTAATAAAGGATTAATTAATGAATTATTAAGACTAACTTAAAATGTAATTGATAATAAATCGTAGTTAATTACTTTAGGAAGTAATTAAAGAATTATAATTAGTTAATCAGGGTCATTAACTAAAATTATGAAATAATCAATTAATGGGATTATTTTTAATAATTAATTAAATTATTTATTTAAGATAAGCAATTGTGAATTGTTAAGTATAATTACTAAACGGAAGTAATAAAGGAATTAATTACTCATTGTAATTAATTCTATGAATTGTTTAAGTTAATTAATTAAGTTTAATTAGACAACCATTTTGATGATGTGATAAGTATAATTACTTAGGGAAATAATTGAAGATAATTACTGGATGTAATTAACTGAGGGTGATTTAATAATGGAAGTAATTGGAATATAATTACTTGTATAATTAATCAGGGGATTAATTAGAGAAAATTAATTAAGGAGAAATTAATTTATTTGATGAGCAATTAAAGATAGTTAATTACTAATGGTATTAATCAGAGGTGATTAATAAATGTGGTTTAATTGAAGATTAACTACTTAAAGTAATTAATTTAAATAGGGAATTAATTAAAATGTAATTAGAAATCATTAGTTGATACAATTAATGATGGGATGATAAATTTAGATTAATTAATCAATAATAAGAAATTAAAGAGTAATTAATAGAGTAATTTAGAAGTAATGTAATGTTTGTAATCTAAGGTTAATTTCTATATTTGGATAAGATAATTAATTTGTGAAAATAATTTAAGAATGATTATTTGTATATAATTAAATGTTAGTTAATCAAGTATGATTAATTGAAACGAGTAATTAGTGAATTATTTATTAATTGATTGGAAATTTATTAATAATTGTGTAAGCAAGTTTTAAATGGTGAAGTAATTAATTTAATTTACTTTAAATTAATTAGAGATGCAAGTAATTAATTTAATTCATTTTAAATCAATTATAGCTGATATGATTGTTATGTATGGATGGATGATATCATTTACCTTGAATGATTTGAGTCTCAGATATGTGATATTTATGCTGTGTAATATGGATGCTTGATTTAAGTATGATGAAAGTATGGATTATCTGTTATGATGATAATATGCATTATCTGGTTATAGTGATAATATTGATTATCTGTTTATGTTGATTATCTATTATGATATTGTGAATTATCTATCTGTGTGTGTATTGAATTATTTTGAATTAAACTGTTAAGACTAAATAGACAACTTGGCCTTAAAAGACACGTTTTGGATTTCGATGAGACCGAGATCGGGTTTTCCACATTTGAAACATCCGAAAACCACATCGATTCCAAAGTAACGATAGGTCGTGAATCTGAAGTGAAGATGAAGATTCAGAATGCAAGGGTTATCGTCGTTAACTCTGAGGGTGATTCCAAAATGAGTGTAACGAGATAATGCCTTCGGTTTCGTTCGAACCCGGAACGAACTTGTATGGATTGAATGCTTACAAACCATCGTCAGGTGGACGATGAGCATTCTAAGAAATGTGTTCTCTAAATGTAATCGCAGCTTCAAGCCTCATCAACCGGGAATGGCTAAAACAGGGGAGGTGCAGCAAGGTTAGGTGGGTCATGCCCAAGCAGGACAAGATTTTCCCCTGTCTAGATGTCCCTTTTTATTCGGCTGTGTGGACAGTTGTGAGCTCTAACTGTCGGGGTTGTCTTGTTCGGGACTATTCAGTAAGGAATGGTTCCGGCCTTGTTTTCAAATGTTTTTCAAAGTTAAGCAACTTTAACCTGTTACTCATACCAGACCCATGTCTGACCCGGAGTTTATTTTTGTTTTTCATAAACTCTCGGGTACCCAAATTTTTACGGGTAGCCAAGGGATTCAGGATTAGCTTTGACGAATTCTAGAGGAGCAATGGAGCAGGAGGCTTCTACGTCGTAGACTACATATAGTGTTCCGCTGTGTTGGTATCTTTGGGTTATTTGTTTGAGTTGTGTTGTATTAACTAGATAGGTGTTTAAAACTGTCTAGTATGTGTTGTATGATCTGTATAGCTCTGATATATGTAAAATTATGTAATAGTTATGTGATCTGTTATATTTTGTTCCATTCCGCTGTGAGATTCTGATGTTGTTATTCTTTCTTCTCTATCTTTTCTATTTTCTCATCCCTTTCTTTCTTCAAGACGAAACGGTTTTCTGGGGTCAGAAGCCTGGGTCGTCACATACTTGGAGTTGATTTTCCCGCATTATATAGCGGTTGAGACCCTATTGCGCCGCATAATAGCGGATAGTATTTTATAAATCACATATACCGCGATATTCCGTCTTGAAGCGGAATTGGTATTGTGCTAACATCTGTGGATGCAGGGAAACAGGTTGGAGGGATCCAACTGGATTCCTCAAATGATTGAATTGGTTTCAATGTTGTGTGTTGATCTATTTAAAATCTTTGTGATTATCTTTGTAATTGAGATCGTTAAAGGCTAAAATTTAGCCGAATATATTTTTGGTATCGTTAGATGCCGAAAACAAATAAAATTGGATTTTTGAAAATTTAAGTTGAGATTTCATAATAAAATTTAATTTTGGAATTGATTCATTTTAAATAAATAAACGTTATAATTTTAATGTTATAAAGATTATGATTTTTGTGAAATATAACCGAAATGTGATTTTTGAAATAAATAGTTGATAAATTTGTAAAATGGTTTAAATTGGGATTTTTGAATTATTATAAACGGTTTATATAAAAGGTTTATGAAATTGATATTTATAAATTCAAAATATTGGAATTATAAAACGAGTTTTTATAAGTCTTAAAATGAAGTATAAACGGATTTCATAAGTGAATGAAATTTATAGATTTATAAATTGTGAACTTATAAAATGAATAGATTTTGTAAAATAAAGGATTTATAAGTAATTCACTTATTAATTGGATTTTGTCATTTAATTGAGATATAAATAGAATTTGTCCATTAAGGGATTTTATAAGTGGAAGTTTTTATAAAATAAAAATAAGTGGAATATATAAACGTTGTTTTACAAATCCAAAATCAACTTATTTTGATAAGTTAATTATTATAGCTTATTAAAGGAAGTATATCCACGATTTTGGATAGTGGAAAATCCTTTAGATAAAATGTGTAGAAAATGTTGAATTTGGTTAATGAAGTATATTCACGATTTTGGACAGTGAATATATATTAAAGAAATGTTTTGGGGAAGTGACGTTTTAAATAGAATTTAAAACGATTTAAAGATGTTTTAAAATGTATTAAATATCGAACACATAGATTTCAACATTCATTGTTGAAATAGACGTTTTCGAGAAATAAGGAAATGGTGGACTATAACACTATTGTTATAGTAAATGATTTCCGAAAGGAAATATTTTATATAATATTGGGATTTATATATCTATCTTAATTTTGAATCCCTATACTAGTGATTTTGGGTTGTCGTAATGATATTTTACGCAACATTCGTTTTGACTCAAATAAAAGTGCTTAAGGGAAGTTTTCCTTAAAGAATAAAATATATACTTAATTTGAATTTAAGTATATTGAATATTTTCAAAATGTTGTAAATAAAAAGTTTTGTGAATTACTTATTATTTAATAAGTATGGAAATGTATTTCCAATATGAAGTGAATGTTTTGATATTTTATCTTTTAAAGATAAATTGAAAATGAATATTAGAAATCGATTTGGAAATCGTATATTCATAGATATTTTGGAAAGGTAAATTCACTATGGAATTTATAAAAGAAAGAGAAATTTGTTTAAAAATAAACATTGATTTATTTTTGAAGTGTGGAAATGAATTTACGAATTTGGGACGTAAATACAATAAATCGGTAAGGATTTATTTAATTGGTTTAAATGAACCATTTTGAAATGAAAGTTGTAAAGTTGAAAATTGATTTGAAATTGGTTTTCAAATGGTTAAAGTGTGGAATATATATCTTGTAAAGATAATTTGAAAAATAAATAATTTGGGAAGATTATTTATAATCGGGTGATGTTGTGAATATTGATTGAAAGTTAAATAACAGACTATCAATATTGACCTTTAAATAGGTATTTGTTGTAAATTGGTTGAAATTGAATGCTACACTTATTTTTAAATTATTGCGCTCGTTATTCAGATTACCCATTCCGAATAGTGATACGACGTAATGGATAGCATTGAAGACCGGTGTTGAAGATCGGATTTTTTTGAAAACGGAAGGATTACCGTCGAATGTCTCTGCCTCGGCTGATCTTCGATATAGAGATTTATTACCCTTTGTGATGGGAATCAGGACGTGATTAGTGAATATCCGGATTGCAAGGGCTTCTTTGGAAGTGCCTTCGGTTCCGTTCGATCCCGGAACGGACTTGTATGGTTACGTGTCTGACATTACATTTTGAGATATAAAGCAGATTTCTTTCAAATACATCTCTGTTGGTGGCGGAGAATTTATTCTCTTAGCTTAACACTCTTCTCTGAGACGTACGAGCTCAGAGGTTTTGTAGTTGAAGGTTATCAGCGATATACTCCCAATTTGGTAATGTGGCATGCTGAGTGTTGCTGTGTGATGATTATTTATTGATCATTTGTTGATCAAAGCGTGGCTTTGTGAAAAAGCGTAGCTTTGTGGACGAGACTTCGTCGAGCCTCACAACCCGGAAATGGTCGAAACAGGAATGTTGCGGCAAGGATTTTTTAGGGGTCGCGCCCCTAAGGTATGTCCATTTTCTTATGGATAGAGGTGGTATGTTGCTATGGAGCCCAAATATTTAACCTATGTGGTTGTTGCAAATTTATTACTTTGTGGCTGTTGGTATCGAGGATCCTCGGATAAAGGTCGGTAACGACCGGGGGATGGCATACTTTTTGTGGAAGTTATCAAGTTACAACTTCATTGCATCCAGAAGCGTGTGGTAACTCGGCCTTGTATCAGCAGAGATCCGGTTAGGTTCTCGGGGCGTCTTTCCAGAGGCGTACCCATTTCGGTGTAGGAAGTTTCTTTGCCTGACCATTTTTGGAAATCAAAAGAAACAATACGAACCCTGTACGGTTCTAGTTGTATAACCTGCCATGGAATGTGGCGGTAACCTGCTATTGAACATGGTAGCTATAGTAGGCATACGATAATGGTCGTATGTTGGCTAAGATTTATATTATACTTTCGAAATGTTTTCTACACTATGCACTAAAATTAAAAAAATCAAATGATTCTGCGTAGTAAGCATATTTGACTATCATAAGGAGAAATCTCCTCCAATTCTGCGTTTGCATTGTGTGTGTGGCGGGAGGCCTTATGGTAGTTTCATTTTTCCAAAAGCATAGCGAAATTCTTTTGATTTTCTTTGTGAAAATAACTGTTTTTAGTTCTCACACCAGTCTCATGACTGACCTGGAGTTTATTGTTCCCTTCCTAAACTCTGGGTGCCCACCAATTTCCACACTGGCAGTCTAGAGTTAGGTTATCAGGTTATTCTGGATTCGGGAGTTGCTATAGAGATTTGGAAGCAAGCTGGACGACATGGCGTATTAACTAGCATAGTTAGTATTTCTTTTCCGCTGTTTGTTGTTGTACACTCTGATGATGTACTGTAATGTAATATGATGTAATGTAATAACTGATATAGTTCTTTGTTTAAAGATTATTCATTTATCTATTATATGTTGTTCCGCTGCGATTGTGAGATTCTGATATTGTTCTGTAGTTTCTTTCTGTTCTGTTTTGTTCTATCTTTTTCTTCTTCTTAAACCATAAGAATTCGGTTTTCCGGCATTCGATTGCTCGACAGTTGATACAGTAGACGTATTGATGTCGGTTTTCGGAAGTCGAAGAGTCGGGTCTTCACATTTGGTATCAGAGCATATGGTTAAGCGACAACCCTGCTCTGTTGGGTGTTAATCATTAAAGATAGAGTCAGTAGTACTCTAGAATGAGTTGAGTGTAATAGTAGATATGAGCGCATATTTGTTAGTGAATATGAAATTGTTTTATATTGTGATGATTGGTTTGTTGAGTGGTATATGGATTCTAGTCGGTATCGTCAGAATAACTTTATCGATAGGGATCTCTAAATACTTGTTCAGAACAATTTGGCACGATATTGTTTTAAAATTTGGGTAAATGAAATAATTTTACCTTGATTATATTTTATATGTAAAGGAATAATTTTTCATAATTATTAGTGTATATCAATTGATTGTTGATTGTTGAAAATGTAAGAATGTATGCAAGTAAACAAAAGTTGTTTGAATAAGTTAAATTAAAACAACAACTGTAAAAGGATGAATTGTATAAGCGAAGAATTATAAACTATGGAATTATAATTAATATGATTTACAATTGTGAAATAATCTTACATATAAGAAGTGAAACTGTATGAATATATTTATAAATATGGGTTGTAATTAAAACTGAATTTGAAAATTTTGGAGATTTGGAAAGTTTAAATTCCTTTTGATTTTGAAAATGAATTTCAAAGGATATGGAAAAGTACCTTCCATTGAAAATTTGTGAAGGTGTTGGAACTCGGTACGAGTGTCCATTTGAATTGGAATCCCGCATGATGGGATCCTGTTGATTGATCATGATGTATACTAGCGTAATTCGAGGGGTGTGATGCCTACAGTTACTAGCGATTCCACTGGGATAGTGGCGCAACCGACGTGTAAACTGCGATCTAGATGCCATAGCGAAATTCGAGGGGCGAGATGCCTAAGGTTACAAGCGATTCCACTGGGATAGTGGCGTAACCGCCGTGTGAAGTACGATCTATGACAACAACCATGGCGAAATTCAAGAGATGTGAAATCTACAGATTACAAGCGATTCTATTGGGATAGTAGCATAATCGCCGAGTAACTGTGATCCATGGAGGAACGTGCTTTCCATATCCATTTTTAAAATGGAATATAACTTAAGAAATGTTGAATGAAGTTTATTTTGGTATCAAAGTAAATTAATAAAGTTAAGTGATAAATGTGAACTTGAGTTATATAAATGAAATTCAACTTTTGTGGTTAAATGAATTAACAATTGAATTGAACGAATGGATTGATTGTTAATCAATTAAATGTAAATTAAGTTGATATGAAATAATGAATGTAAGTGTTAATTCATTAAAATCTAATGTTATTGGAAAGTTGAATAATTGAATGAAAATCAATTTAATTAAACCAATTGAAAGTAAAAGTGTTAAACCAAATTGAATGAAGATAAGCAAAGGAATTTGGTTGTAATTAATATACATTGGTTGTTATATGATAGTTAGTTGATTGTATATAATTCATTAAGTATTAATGACATCGAGTTAATGAAATTGAAAGCTAAAGTAATTGAAATCCAATTGGAAGTTAAGTGAATCTTAAATAGAATTGAATTTGATTTGGAAGTGAACCAACTTGAATATGAATTAGTGTGTATAAACTAATTGAAAATAAATGTTAGTAAAAATATCCACTGTTAATGAATCAAATGTGATTAAATTGAAAACCCATTTCATTGAATATTAATGAGAATATGCTAGTTGGATGATAGTTGGTTGATGGTTGAATATATTGCTTTTACTGCATTTGCTATGTTGGCATATATAGTTATTATGTTGCTATATGTCGTATATCGATACTATTGTCTATATACAAGTTTCTCATCTATTTGTTGAGTGTTTAGTAGGTGCGGATCGCGTTTGCTTCGCATTTGGAGCTCGCTTTCGCGCTATATTAGCCGTATATGCTCGCTAATAAAATATAAGGTACATATCTCGGATTAAATATCGTACTTTTACACTTTTTTCCCTACCGGATGCCTCATCACTTGATGAGATGTATATTTGTGATATATATACTGTCATTTTTTTTAGATCGAGCCGCGCAAAGGAGACTCTGGCGAATTTTTCTGAAAATTTAAGGCGTTAGAAATTTTTTGAGAAAATTGGAAATTTTTTTGAAAACTAAGTTTGGATTTGGAAACTTAGTAAAGATGTTGTAAGAAGTTTAACTATGAATTTTGGGAAAGTTAAACACTTAAGAGATTTGAAAAATCTAAATTGAATGGTTTGTTTTGGAAAGTTAATGGATTATGTAACTTTTTCTTACTTGGTAATTTCGAGGACGAAATTCTTTTAAGGGGGAAAGTTTGTAACGACCCAGAATTTCTATTAATTAAAATTCGAATATTTAATTAGTTTTAAATATTAATAAGTGAAATTTGTAAGTCGAATAAATTTTATTTCGAATAATTGGATTTAGTTGGATAATTAAATCGATAATTTAATATTGAAAATTTTAGATATAATTGAAAATTGGGTTTAATATGATTGAAATTGATTTGTAAAATTTTATTTTATCATATTGGAGTTATAATAAGGTTATAGAACTTTTAAAATTGAATTTAAAGTTAAATTGTGAAAATTGAATATTTTAATATTTAATTAACAAGTTAAAATAGCCATTTTTCAAACAGTCTCGGATTTCGACGAAACTAGTTTAATCGGATCTGCAATGTGATATTATTGTATGGTTTCAAATTTCAAGTCAATCGGATTTATCGTTTGTCCGGGGCAATCTAAAACGCCTAGAAATTTGATTGACCGATTTAATTTTAAATTGATCGTTTATTGCCGTAACTCGCACATATGATCGAATTGGCTCCCGAAACCTATTCCATTGTGTCCGGAACACGGGTTAAACCCTAGAGACGCCTGTCACCGCGCGAGATTTGGAGTTCGGAAATTCCGGGATGAATAGTGTTCCTTATATTATCTATAAAAGCCCCTTTACTCTTCATTTTTGCAAAATAAACTAAACCCTAGGTTAAAAACCTTCAGCCGCCACTAACCCAATCAATGGTCGAAACTCTACCACCTTCCCCCTCGTTTATCTCTAAATCCATCGACCATTATCAAAAAAACTTTCTAAAGCAAACTTGTAGAGCACGTAGAGATCTTCGATCTCAACGGTTGTGATCGAATTTATTTGAGTGAATCGACGGCAAATAGCAAGCAAAGTGCTGCCGAACGCGCACGTTTTCCCAGGCATAGACGAGGCCGATCTCGTCGTGGCAGTGGCCGTGCGTAGCTCTTGGCGAGAGCTTCGAAGTGGCGTATCCTGATCGTCATGAAGTCGAGTAGTTTGGATGCGTGATTTAGGGTTTTGGTGGAGGTTGGGTTTCGGTCGCGTGTTACTGGGTTGGGAGAGATGAAGACGCACACACGTGCAATGGCCAGGATTGATCAAAAGAAAATCGAACGGCAGATGATGGCTAGGGTATTAAAAAAATAAAATAAATGTTGCAAATTATATATAGTAAATCGTGTAAACTTTAGAATGCTGTATCTTTTTCATACGAGGTCGAAAAATTACGAAACAAGCTGCGTTGTCTTCGTATGGATGAGCACTAAGCAATGGAGCTATATTGGAATCGTTTGGAGCTAGTTTGAATTTCGGGTAAAATTAAACGCACGTTTAATTTTATTCGAAATAAAACGCTGGAACTGAATTGAAATCAAGGTGAGAACTTCTCACTCAATCGAATTAGTTTCGATTTAAATTTTAAATAGTTAGATTTAAAATTGCTCGATTGTGTTGATTATATACTTAGATGATAAATTGCTATTTATTGTTTTGAAATAGACATTATGCGCCGTTAGTAAGCGGAGGTTATTTATTAAAAACATATACCGCGATATTTCACCTTGAAGTGGAATTGGTATTATATATGTACTTGGAGTTGATTTTCCCGCATTATATAGCGGATGAAACCCTATTGCGTCGCATAATAGCGGATAGTATTTTATAAATCCCATATACCACGATATTCCGTCTTGAAGCGAAATTGGTATTGTGCTAACATCTGTGGACGCAGGGAAACAGGTTGGAGGGATCCAACTGGATTCCTCAAATGATTGAATTGGTTTCAATGTTGTGTGTTGATCTATTTATAATCTTTTTGATTATCTTTGTGATTGAGATCGTTAAAGGCTAAAATTTAGCCGAATATATTTTTGGTATCGTTAAATGCCGAAAATAAATAAAATTAGATTTTTGAAAATTTAAGTTGAGATTTCATAATAAAATTTAATTTTGGAATTGATTCATTTTAAATAAATAATAATTTTAATGTTATAAAGATTATGATTTTTGTGAAATATAACCGAAATGTGATTTTTGAAATAAATCGTTGATAAATTTGTAAAATGGTTTAAATTGGGATTTTTGAATTATTATAAACGGTTTATATAAAAGGTTTATGAAATTGATATTTATAAATTAAAAATATTGGAATTATAAAACGAGTTTTTATAAGTTTTAAAATGAAGTATAAACGGATTTCATAAGTGAATGAAATTTATAGATTTATAAATTGTGAACTTATAAAATGAATAGATTTTGTAAAATAAAGGATTTATAAGCAATTTACTTATTAATTGGATTTTGGCATTTAAATGAGATATAAATAGAATTTGTCCATTGAGGGATTTTATAAGTGGAAGTTTTTATAAAATAAATATAAGTGGAATATATAAACGTTGTTTTATAAATCCGAAATCAACTTATTTTGATAAGTTAATTATTATAGCTTATTAAAGGAAGTATATCCTGGATAGTGGAAAATCCTTTAGATAAAATTTGTAGAAAATGTTGAATTTGGTTAATGAAGTATATTCACGATTTTGGACAGTGAATATATATTAAAGAAATGTTTTGGGGAAGTGACGTTTTAAATAGAATTTAAAACGATTTAAAGATGTTTTAAAATGCATTAAATATCGAACACATAGATTTCAACATTCATTGTTGAAATAGACGTTTTCGAGAAATAAGGAAATGGTGGACTATAACACTGTTGTTATAGTAAATGATTTCCGAAAGGAAATATTTTATATAATATTGGGATTTATATATCTATCTTAATTTTGAATCCCTATACTAGTGATTTTGGGTTGTCGTAACGATGTTTTACGCAACATTCGTTTTGACCCAAATAAAAGTGCTTAAGGGAAGTTTTCCTTAAAGAATAAAATATATACTTAATTTGAATTTAAGTATATTGAATATTTTCAAAATGTTGAAAATAAAAAGTTTTGTGAATTACTTATTATTTAATAAGTATGGAAATGTATTTCCAATATGAAGTGAATGTTTTGAGATTTTATCTTTTAAAGATAAATTGAAAATGAATATCAGAAATCAATTTGGAAATCGTATATTCATAGATATTTTGGAAAGGTAAATTCACTATGGAATTTATAAAAGAAAGAGAAATTTGTCTAAAAATAAACATTGATTTATTTTTAAAGTGTGGAAATGAATTTACGAATTCGGGATGTAAATTTAATAAATCGGTAAGGATTTATTTAATTGGTTTAAATGAACCATTTTGAAATGAAAGTTGTAAAGTTGAAAATTGATTTGAAACTGGTTTTCAAATGGTTAAAGTGTGGAATATATATCTTGTAAAGATAATTTGAAAAATATATAATTTGGGAAGATTATTTATAATCGGGTGATGTTGTGAATATTGATTGATAGTTAAATAACCGACTATCAATATTGACCTTTAAATAGATATTTGTTGTAAATTGGTTGAAATTGAATGCTATACTTATTTTTAAATTATTGCGCTCGTTATTTGGATTACCTATTCCGAATAGTGATACGACGTAATGGATAGCATTGAAGACCGGTGTTGAAGACCGGTGTTGAAGACCGGATATTTTTGAAAACGGAAGGATTACCTTCGAATGTCTCTGCATCGGCTGATCTCCGATATAGAGATTTATTACCCTTTGTGATGGGAATCCGGACGTGATTAGTGAATATCCGGATTGCAAGGGCTTCTTTGGAAGTGCCTTCGGTTCCGTTCGATCCCGGAACGGACTTGTATGGTTACGTGTCTGACATTACATTTTGAGATATAAAGCAGATTTCTTTCAAATACATCTCTGTTGGTGGCGGAGAATTTATTCTCTTAGCTTAACACCCTTCTTTGAGACGTACGAGCTCAGAGGTTTTGTAGTTGAAGGTTATCAGCGATATACTCTCAATTTGGTAATGTGTCATGCTGAGTGTTTCTGTGTGATGATTATTTATTGATCATTTGTTGAACAAAGCGTGGCTTTGTGAAAAAGCATAGTTTTGTGGACGAGACTTCGTCGAGCCTCACAACGCGGAAATGGTCGAAACAGGAATGTTGCGGCAAAGTGTTTTTAGGGGTCGCGCCTAAGGTATGTCCATTTTCTTCTGGATAGAGGTTGTATCATGTTATGGAGCCCAGATATTTAACCTATGTGGTTGCTGCAAATTTATTACTTTGTGGTTGTTGGTATTGAGGATCCTCGGATAAAGGTCGGTAATGACCGGGGGATGGCATACTTTTTGTGGAAGTTATCAAGTTACAACTTCATTGCACCCAGAAGCGTGTGGTAACTCGGCCTTGTGTCAGCAGAGATCCGGTTAGGTTCTCGGAGCGTCTTTCCAGAGGCGTACCCATTTCAGTGTAGGAAGTTCCTTTGCCTGATCATTTGTTGGAAATCAAAAGAAACAATACAAACCCTGTACGGTTTTAGTTGTATAACCTGCCATGGAATGTGGCGGTAACCTGCTATTGAACATGGTAGCTATAGTAGGCATACGATAATGGTCGTATGTTGGCTAAGATTTATATTATACTTTCGAAATGTTTTCTACACTATGCACTAAAAGTAACAAAAATCAAATGATTCTTCGTAGTAAGCATATTTGACTATCATAAGGAGAAATCTCCTTCAATTCTGCGTTTGCATTGTGTGTGTGGCGGGAGGCCTTATGGTAGTTTCATTTTCCAAAAGCATAGCGAAATTCTTTTGATTTTCTTTGTGAAAATAACTATTTTTAGTTCTCACACCAGTCTCATGACTGATCTGGAGTTTATTGTTCCCTTCCTAAACTCCACATGCCCACCAATTTCCACACGGGCAGTCTAGAGTTAGGTTATTAGGTTATTCTGGATTTCGGAGTTGATATAGAGATTTGGAAGCAAGCTGGACGGCATGGCGTATTAACTAGCATATGTAGTATTTCTTTTCCTTTGTTTGTTGTTGTACGCTCTGATGATGTAATGTAATGTAATATGATGTAATGTAATAACTGATATAGTTCTTTGTTTAAAGATTATTTATTTATCTATTATATGTTGTTCCGCTGCGATTGTGAGATTCTGATATTGTTCTGTAGTTTCTTTCTGTTCTGTTCTATTTTTTTTCTTTCTTCTTCTATCTTTTTCTTCTTCTTAAACCATAAGAATTCGGTTTTCCGGCATTCGATTGCTCGGCAGTTGATACAGTAGACGTATTGTGTCGGTTTTCGGAACGAAGAATCGGGTCTTCACAAAAACCCTTATTTACAAATTCTTTACTAATTCAAAACCATATTTAATTGGTATTTAAAGATACCAAAATCCAGGCTAAAACTGCCATAGTATTCAATCAATTTAAATCATAGAATAACCTATCACGGATTATTCCAAACAAATCATATATCATTATGTATGAAATGAAATTCAATATTTTTGAGGAATCTAGTTGGATCGCTCCAACCTATCTTCCTGCATCCACAGATGTTAACACAACATAAAAATACTAATTCCGCTTCGTGGCAGAATATCGCGGTATATAGGGTAATCCGCTATTATACGAGGCACATGGGGTCTCATCCGTTATATATACGTAGGAATGTCGATCACTCCAATGTATGTGTGTGTGTGTGTGTGTGTGTGTGTGTGTGTATATATTACTATATATAATATCACAACCAACTGATTAAAATGTGTCAATTTAATCAATCAATCATTAATTAATTTTACCTATTTATTATTAAAGCCAGCGGTTCAAAATTGAGTGAGATTAACTCACCTTGAGTTTAAATTCGCCAAACATTCAAATTTTAAATTAAATCGAACACGTTCGATTTAATCCAAAATTTTAACTCATTCAAATCACCTTAAGATCTATTCTAAAGCGTAGTGCTCGTCGCCACGATTCCGTCATCGCTTGTTTCATCCGATTCCGACCTCGCATGACAAAGATACGGATTTTTAAAGTTTTGACTATAAATTTTATAAATAAATTTCCTTTTTAAAAAAAAATACCCAGATCTGGCCGTTGATTACAAGGTAAAAGATCGAGGCCGCACTCTACTCTTTTCTTCATCTTCTCATTGCCGACGAACAGTTTGCGACCCATCACCGTCTTCTTTCCCTTGATCGCCGCTACCTCCAGGATGCTCTAGCGGACGATCAACGATTGCCATTCAAACTGCCTACGCGAGCTCCACCTTCAGATCTGACCTCGACGAACTCGAGCTCCCCATCGCCTCAAATTTCATGCTTGAACGTCAGAACTTCGTGGTGAAAATTCTGGCGATCTACCGTATGGTTTTCGATCACGAACGTTCACATCGTAGATCGTGATGAGCTCTTCGATATTGAAGTTGAAAGTTTTGGACGATACTGCTTGGATCGAGTGAAATCGAGGGAGAAAGCACGAAAATTTTCAGCCATTGAAGAATATAACGACGGCTATGAACAGTGACCTAGGGTTCTATTGTTTACGAGCATATATATACACATGCACAACTATATTTTTATATCATTTCCAAAATTTACATGATTTTTCGAACGAACTCCAAACTAGACGTGCCGTCTGACGTTTATAATATTTTAGCCTTATTCTGAACACAATGGAACATGTTTCAAGGTCTAATTCAATCGTATGTGGAAGATAGCTTTTCGAATTGAATTAACATATTAAAATTTCGATATTTATTTCAACACGTCTTCATCTCATACGACCAAAAGGTAACTTGAAATGTTATGAAATTTAAAATCCAATAATAATAAACTACTACAGATCCAATGTAACTAGTTTCGTTGGTTCCGAGACTATGCCCAGGAAGGCTATTTTAACTCATTGAATAAATCGTGCGATTTTCAAAATTGATGGAATTTCTTAAAATTCAAATTTTAAAAACTTACCAATTCAATTATAAATCAAATAGAATTTATATCCATATTTGAAATCATCCTGATTTATTTTAAATCAAAGTTCGATTATTTACACTATATATATATATATTAATCCCACCATTAAATTAACATATAAAATTTCAACTTTCAATTTATCGACTTTTAATTCCTTTCAAAGTCTATTCCACCACTCTAATTCAAACAGAGCTCAAAAGAAACTTATAAATCATTTCCATTTCCATTTGACTCCAGACTCCCATATTATCTCAATTTTCAATTATTAAATTACTATTCATCAAATCCAATTAATCGCTATATTGAAGTGCTAAACTGTTTCACTGATTCTTCCATACTTAAAATCAATTAATATTTCAAATTCAACATTTAAAATAAATTAAATGTTCAAAACTAAACTACCAAAGTTCTACGTCGTTACATTCTTTCCCCTTATAAAAATTTGGTCCTCGAAATTGCTAAGGTAGGAAAAATTCTCCCAAACCCATTTATTTACCCCAAACTCACTTACTTCAAATTCTACATTCACTTCTCTAAACCTTTTTAGTTTCATCTAAACAATTAGCTTCATTTCTATTTCCAAAAGCCTTGATTTCTAATACAATTCAAACATCAATTTTCAATTTTTTCTCTAACTTAACAAAAAAATTTCAAAAAATTTCTAACATCCTAAGTTTTTGAAATTTTTGACAGTCTCCTTTATACAAAGAGCCTTTTCCAATATCACAAATATAATAAAAATATATACATCGAACCACACGGTCGGAAAACAAAATATATATCAATATATTATCATTTCTTTATTTTATTGCGTAGGCGTACCTTTGTTTATCGTTATTAAACAAGCAGCTTATTTTATATGCATTTACGCAATCATAATCTATCCAACAGCTCCATGTACATGTACTTACTCAAAATAAGCACATAAGTTTTCGTAAACATGAAATTTTATACATTTCATTCATTTAACTAGGCTAAACATATAAACTTCATAACCCAAGCATGTCAATCACATATTACAAGCAATCATAAGACTCCAACACTAATTTTAATTTTTCTTCCATGGATCTATATATATATATATATCATTTCGTTTAATTCGAAATGATTTACAACCAAATTAATTGCATTCAATTCATATTTACAACAACCATCCTCATATTCATTCCAATTTGTTTTATATGTGCTTTACTTGCATAAAATCTATTTTAAATTGATTCACAATCAATTTATTTGCATTCCATTCATTATTGGCTTCCATTATATGCAAATCCATTTTATCAACTTCAATTTATTCCTTTTTAAATTGACTCTACATCAATGTTTCTATTTTCCATTTGATGCCTATTCAAGTTATCTACCAAACTTTGTTCGCTTTATTTTTATATCAAACATATTCCAATCCATGTTAATTTATTTATGAATCATTTCATAAATAATCACTTAAGTTCCCATACAATCAAATTCTAATTCATTTTAAACTGAATCTCATTCAATTTATTTGTTTTCATTTACTTGGTATATCTAATTTATATTATACCACTTGGGAACCATTTCATGTAAATCAATTCTCGAAAAATTTAGTTCTGGTTCATGCACTTGCATTTCTATTAACTTTACTTTCAACTTATATTACATCTTTCCCATTCACTTTCATTTAATTCACATAGTGCTATTCACTTCATTTTATAGTGAACGCCATTTTATTTCATGCCAGTTTATTTATAAACTCTTTTCACAAAATTATTTCTAAGGTTTATTGTAAACTTTCCATATCGCTACTCAAGTTCATATTCAGCTTATAACTTAAGTTCATACTCATATTATCCAATCTATATTCCAAAATCATATTCAATTCATTTACTTTTAAATGGAATTCATATCTTGTTATCAATTACATAACCATTTGTTATCAATTACTTAACCATTTTAGCTTGGTCATACTCCTCCACTTTTCCAGTTTAATAAGTTATACACACTTATTTATTCACAACTCCTTGAATTTCCACTTAAGTTTACTCACATTCAATATTCATAACCTATAGTTATATCGTCACTTCACCATTCATATTTATATTCAATTTACTCCACCTTAATTCATTCTCCATTAAAAATTCAAATTTTTGAATTTCCATTCTTTTACTATAATACCAAACCATTTTCATTTTGGTTTTACCATTTCATTTTCAATTCATAAGCCCAAGAACTTATCGACTTAACATCTCCTATTACATACCTGAGTTCAGTTACAACTTATAATCATAACCCGAGATTATATATCACTTTATAACTCAAGTATATCCATCTCATTTAATAATTTTAACTTATAATTACATAATCATTTTACATTTCAGCTTTATATTCTATTCAATTCAACTTTATTTCACTTATCTTAAGTTAAATTTCAACTCATAATATTCATTTTAACTTACTCAAGTTATATTTTAAATTTCTAGGATTTAAAATTTATATTTTCCCTTCTTATCCATAACAACTCCAAATTACAAGTTTCATAACTGATTCATCTAACTTTACAAGTCATTTTAATAGAAATTCCAGAATTTAGTCATCCAATTTTATTTTAAATCACTTTGAAATCATAAACATACATATATTCCCTTGGTATATCAAATCATACTTTTGAAATCTCAAAATCACTTGGTATTTCCCAAAACAGTTCCCCTTTGGAAATTTCTAAAACGAACTCGTTTATCAGCAAGTCCAAACAAATAATCACAACCAATCAATGTGGTAGCATTCCGTCACTTAGAAACTTGGAAATGAAAACTGATGGTGCGGCCGTCACCATCAGGATTATTTTCCTGCGACTAAAGTGAGTCCAGTGCTTCCTTACTTTCTAAATTCATTTTAAAACAATTTTTATTCCAACAACATTTACCAAAATACTATCACCTTCTTTCCTTTCAAACACGTTGGAAAACATTTCCAAAATTTCTAAGAATTATAAATTCCTAAACATTTAGTCCAAACCTAAATTAAAACATTTTCCAAAATTTCCAGATTTAAGTTCTGATTTGAATCAAATTTTGGTTATAATTCCTTTGGCACAAATCATACTTATACAATTTCTATTTGGTTATATATAAAACCATTTCTTTTTTTATAATTTATTTGAATATAATATTTACAACCAAACATTCCAAGCATATACAATATAATATTTTCGAATTTTTTTTCTTTTATATAAAAATATAATTTTGGGTAAAATTATTTCATTTACCCACTTTAAAATAATACTAGTTGGTTTACCTTGTTCAGGAGTTTAAAAACCCCTGTCGATACGGTTGTATTTCGTGAAACGACCAGATTTCATAAACACTCAACCGATAAGTTCACATAATATAAAAAAAAATTATATTCACTAACAATTATGCGCTCATATCTATGAATACACTCAACTCATTCTAGAGTACTACCGACTCTATCTCTAATGAGTAATCCTCGCCAAAGCCTAGGTATATCGCCAACCTATGTTCTGATGCCAACTGTGACGACCCACCCTTTTCAACCCTCGAAAATCGACTTAAATACGCCTATTATATAACATGTTGAATGATCAAGTGCCAGAAAGACAGACTGTTGAGGGAAAGAAAGTAGGTAGAAGAAAGAAGAAACTAAAAACAGAACAGAACCTCATAGAAAACTGAATAACATATAATATAAATAGTTCTTGACTCAAATCGAAACTGTAATATACATATCTTACATCAGAGTACACAAATCAATAATTACCAGCCTCTAGGAGGTACTCTGTCCTGGCCAGCTCGGCGTGGACATGGGCTTTCTACCATCTTAGGTAGTATCCAAATGCAAGGAGTATTTCACTCCCAACCATGTAGATCTTTCTTAGAAAAGTAATTCTTTATTGATTCATTCATGATCTTTTTACAAACTCGCTGATCTTTCCTTGTCGGAAGAAATTAATTATCATCCCTTCAAGGGCTCTGCAATGGTTTGTTTGATATCCGTTCATCATGTGATAGTGACAGTAGGATCCCCCTAGTTTCCATTCATATTTGTGCTTCTTTTACTGTGATGGCCAATAATTGAGCTCAACCTTGGTTAACAAGTAGACATTCTCTATGGATTTTGTTAAGTTACATTCTTTAGGAAGTTTTGACTTGAAACTTGTCTCTGGAGGATGGCCTTCCGATTTCTTATTTCTTGGCCTTGTAGTTTCACATTCCTCGGTTACTTTCCTTTTCGACACCCTTTGGACTTCTTGAGTTGGAAGTGTTTCTGTTGCAACTCGTTGCCATTTATGTGCAAAGGCATTATAATCACCCATTATCTCTTCTTTAAAGATTGCGCCTTTGGAATAATGTTGAATATTTTTCCTCATTTGGTTGAACAAATTATCGCTTCCACCTTTTCTTTTTCCTGAGGCAGAAATAGGGGTGGGCCAATATGGAAGGGGTTCAAGCTCCATTTCTCTAGATCATATGATTTCGGTATCTTCTTGTTTATAGTTCTTAGAGCTTCTAATCTTATCCTTTACTCTTTATATTGGTTGTAATTTGATGGTTCTTGGGGAGAATCCTATCAAATGTAGTTCGGAAGATCCTTGCTCGAATCTTTTGATTCTTCTAGCCATGACAGTGTTAGACCAAAATAGATAAGCTCGAATTTGAGTTGGGCTAGTTTGGGGATAAGTGGTGTTGGATTTTTAGCCAAGTTGAAGGTTTGAGCCTTCCTTCCAGCGCCAAAATGTTAATAAGAAAACTTGTCTACACCCAAAAGTAGAGATAAAGTACAAGGTCAATTCCTTTTTGGTTTCCTCTAAATGAATTAAGGGGAATAGAATGTGTATTTTCACTTTGATATCCTTTCGATCAGGTTGATGTAGTAAACACTTATTCGAATTGACCTTTCGATCCGGTCGAAACGGCTAGCTCCTTTACTTAACAGCCTTTTGAGCTTGTTGAGATGATTTGGTTGTCCCTTCGAAAGACTTCCTTTTGAAGGGGTTGAGACACTCGAATGGATGACTTTAGAAACCTCTAGATAAGGTTTGTCTTAATGGGCTTTGACCCAGTCGAAGGCTTAAGTTGTTGAGCGATTTGGGACCAAGAATCTGAGATTGAGGTTTTGTCCTTATCGAAAGCTAAATCCTTAGGCACCATGTGTTAGGAATGGGTTTCTAAGGTTTAAGTGAATTGAGGTTAGGTTTCAGCCTTGTCGAAAGCAGAAGCCCAAAGGAAGTTATCCTGGAGTGTATAACTGATGTTACTTGAATATGTTAGGTTTCGATCGAGTCAGGAGAGACCTTTTGATACAGTCGACACCTGTAACACAAAAGACCTGATAATAGCTTTAGAAACAATTATTGTAACGACCCGAAATTTCCTATCCCGAAAATTCCAGATAGTTATGAAAAAGAAGAAAGAGATAGAAGATGAAGAAAAAGATCAGAAACACCAACATCTCACATTCGCAGCGGATAAAATATAATAATAAATAATAACAGTATACAAAAGCATTCTGTATCTGTCAATTGCATTTATAATACATTAGAGTTACACATTTATACAGACACTGGATATACACAATTACCATGCCTTAGATTTACAATAATATAATACAGCGGAAATACTTTATACGTTCCCGCCATCCAGCCCGTCTCCCAAGCTCCAGAACGTCCTTACCTGGAAATCTGTAATACTCGGTCTGACCCGAGCATTACATCAAAGTAACACCCGGGTCAGGCTGAAAACCAGCGTGAGTAAACCCATCCAACATGGAATACAAAGCATACAACTTATATAAACCCGGGGTAACTCGCATAAATTTACAAATTCATAATTTGTTATAATCTTCTCTAATTTCACACATCAATATCCAAGTACCAAAAAATTAGATTAAATAGTCCAATTCACTTAAATCATTTCATTTCAGCCTATTGATTTCCCATATCAATCTATAAAAATTTGAACTGGCTTCGGGTGTTTCCTAATACCCGACCCCGGTCTCTTCGAGTCTCATTCAAGGCATCCAATATCATTCAATCATTCACAAGCATAGCTTAATCACATACAAATTTAATTAAATTAAATCCTGATTGAATTACTAACCTCAATCACTTAGATTTCTTCATTTAACACTAATTAATTTCAAATCAATTAATCAGTCATCCCTTCATTATTCATCTTAATTAATCACCCTGGATTAATTATCCTTCAATTACATTCAAGTAATTAACTTTAATTAATTTCACAACGTTAATTATTCTTAACCAAAATCAATAAGTAATCTTAATTACTTCATAAATTAATCAACTATATTAATTACATTAATCCTTAATTACCTATATTAACTAATTTTTCATAAGTCACTTATCATTGATTACTTAATCTAAATTAATCAATATTTAATTACATCATTAATTATATAATTAATGATTTCTCATTTACATTTCAATTTATCCTAATCTAATTTAACTACGTTTAATAATTAATCATTAATTAAACTACAAATATTAATCACTCTTGATTTATCTCATCCTGTAATTATATACCTTTTTATTTACTTCATTAAATAAATCAATTTCCCCTTAATTAATCATCTTAATTAATCTCTTGATTTATTTCACAAAGTAATTATATTTTATTAATTACATTAAGTAATTACTTATTAAACCACCCAATGATCATTCTAAATTAATTAAACTTAATTAGTTAACCCAAATCATTAATTAATTTAATTAATTAATTATCCATTTAAATTACCCTACCTATTTAATGAATCACCAATCATTAAAACCTTATTAACTTTAAAATGAACCATTTTCTTATTTATGATTTAAGTTTAAAACAAATTAAAACCCAAATACTTCGAGTCAAGCAACAATTAACTCAAGAACCAACCGAAACCAAAGTCATCAGATCATCAGTACCCATCAAATCAATTCAATCATTCAACCAATTATTTAAATTTAATCACTTAAATTTAAATAAAAATCCAAAGGAGAGAGATTAACTCACCTTTGAATTTTTATATTTGCAATCCGATTCAATCTTGATTTAATTTCACGATTTCAGACCTTGTAAAAGCATTGTATGGCTTATTAACATTTTAAATAAACAAACAGTCAATTATCCTTTTAAATAAGTTTAATTAATTAATAATTAAATTTAAAACAGTAACTTAAATTTTAAATAAATTTCCCTATGGTAACTAAATTCCTAGTAACCAAAATAATTAAATGAGTTAATTAAACCATTAATCACTAATGCATTATTAAAAACGTAACAGTAAGTTTTAAACATGTATATTTATTTTCTTACTCCAGTAAGGAACACTAAGATTTTCTAATCATATACGTATTCCCTGTTTGAATAGTTTATAACCGAAAATTATTTCCAAAGTTGAACATTTTAAATTTCAAATCCAAGAAAAAGAAAGCAAGAAGATGCTCACCCTACAACGCTGTCGATTTTTCCACGACACTCCTTACCCACCAACGAACTTGCCCAAACGCGACATGCCTAACCGCCCTTTCAGGTCGCAACAGCATGTCGCCATTTCCCTCAAAGAAGTCAGCAACATCACGCCCCTACCATGCTAACCCAGATCGAACCCCTTCATCTTCTCCTGAGCCGAGCTTCCTTCATCTCGATGCCACCTTGTGAGCACCGCAGGTCAATTCCCCAACCCTAATTCCAAAGCTTGACCGCGACGAGTTGCCATATCCCCTGAATCTTCGCGCGTGGCCATTCTTCATTCGAGTGACGCGATTGGGATCTGATTGAGGTCGAAATCAACTTCGGCTATTGATGAGGAAGAACGAGCACTGACTTGGATTTCAATTTCCTTTTCGAACAAGGCTGTAAATTTCAGAAAGAAAGGAAAAAGAAACGAGATAACTATTCCGCCATATTTTTTTATTTGAGTTCGATTTCTGCTTTTAGATTAGAGAGGGGGACGGGGGTAAGATATAGGTTTGGGGATGGCTTCTTGAGTACGAGTGTTTATTTTAATTTTATTATACTATAAAACTTCCAAAATGCCTCGTTAATTGCTACTAAAATTTCGAACTCCTCTTAAGGAATGCCGCTAGGCGATTATAAAGTTTTACCCGCGTTCCGAACACGATGGAACGTGTTTCGGAGGCTAATTCGATCATATGCGCGAGTTACGGAAGTAAACGACCAATTTTAAATTAAAACGATTAAAATAGTTTCTATCCGTTTTGAGCTCCAGGGTCAAACGAAAATTCCGATTGCTACGAAATTTGAAATCTGTTAACAATACAATATTACGGATCTAATAGAACTGGTTTCGTCGAATTCCAAGACTATGCCTCGGAAGGCTATTTTTAAATATCGATTTAAACGATATATTTCAGAACTGAACAAATCACCTTTAAATTAAATTTCAACCATTCTATTATCTTCACTATCATCGTTATAAATTTTATAAGCCTTTAAATTATTTTTAACAGGCTTAAAACTGAAGATTCAATAATTTACCCAAATTCAAATTATATAGCTCAATAATTTAATTATCAAGTAAATATTGATATTTGAAATTCAAGTTAAAATTAACTTTTCAAATATTTAAAATCAATTAAATATTCCAATTTAAATTGTTAAAAATTCCGGGTCGTCACATTCCTCCCCCCTTAAAAGAATTTCGTCCCCGAAATTACTAGTTATGAAGAATGGTCCAACACCTGTTACAATTTTCCCAAAACCAAACGGTTTTATCAACTTGTCACAATATATCTTTTTATAAAAGACCATTATCATTCTTACTAACTTCCCAAACTCTCCCACAGTTTTCAAACAATACCTTTTTGCTCAATCATTCGCATTTCAATTTAAAACCAAATTTTGAATTATCAAAAAATTTCTAACTCTCTAAATTTCCGAAATTTTTTGCCAACGTCTCCTTTGCGTGGCTAGCTCGGTACAACTACAAAATGCCTCTACGGGCTCGCAAATTCGAAAAGAAAACAAAAGCCAAACGGCTGGATCAAAAACCCAATCCAATTTCATACAGAAATTTAAATACATACCTTTTAGTCGGACAATTCCAATTTATGTTCTGAAATCAAAACAATTTTCTTTCCCTTTATAATACCTGCATATCTTACTTAGCAATAATATCCAACGTAACTTTTTAAATCATTTTATACATTTCCTTACATAGGTTTTCATATTTACTTCTATTCAAATTAGGTTTAAACCCATTTCCATATGAATTCAATTTATCTTCAATTCTGAATATTGAATTTTATCTTCCATTTATAACTGATTCATATCGTTATTTTAAATTAGTTTCATCCATTAATTTATTTCAATTTCCAATATGAAATCGTTTTGTTGCTAACGGAAAAATTTTCAAAAATTTCCTAACTCCCAAAATTTTGAATTTTTTTGGCAGAGTCTCCTTTGCACGGAGGAGATTTTGCAATTTGACAAGAGATAAATATATATACATCGACCCATCCGGTCGGAAAAACAAAAACAGTTCATATTTCTTATTTTTATTGCATAGGCGTACCTTTATTTAGCATTTTAAGCAAGCAGCTTATTTATTTTAGCAATCAGCGCAACCAAATCGAGCCAAACGGCCTTCAGGTACCTGTACTTACTCAATTTAAATATGTAAGTTCCATATATAGAAAATTTATTAGCATTTCATTTACTTTCAATAGCTAAACACATGCATTTCATAAGCAACAAGCACCAAACGCTTTCCATAAGCGATTTATATGATTTAAAGCTAATTCAATTGCTTTCAACCAATTCATATGCCATTTCATTCAATTTTAATGGTTTACAACTCAATTGCTTACATTCAATTTATTTTTAAGCAAAACAAAGTCATATTCATTTCAATTGATCTTAAAATCAATTTATTTAATCTTTATCAACTCATAAAATTTTAATTACCTTTGTTTACGTCAAACGACAACTATTTTTGTGTAAATTCGGCGATATACGCTTAATAGAGTATCCATTTTAGTTTATAACTACTTCAAATTAATTTCAACTCATTCTGTATTTAATGCTATTTCATTTCTAATTTATTTACCAACCATACATTTGCATTTCATTTCATCTCCGCATTGGTTTCATTTTAAAACTATTTCATTGAGTTTGACAACATTCGATGCGTATATTAATATTCATTTTCCAAATAAATTTAATCCAAATTTTTATTTAACGGTCTTCCATTCTTACTCGAAACCCAGCTTTTATAGATTTAAGTAATTTTACTTCAAATTAATACCCTCATAACTTAAGTTCATTCTGATAACCCAATTCCAATTACAACTTTGATTTAGTTTTTATTCAATCAGACTTCATCCTTTTATTATTCAATTAACCCATTTATTCACACCATTTTAAATTTTTAATTCACCTGCTTAATTCATTTTTCAAATTTATTTTATTAATACAAAGTCATTCTCAATTTGTTTCTACTCACCTGGGTTTTGTTTGCCACTCCAACCATTCCTATTATAATTCACTTTCATTACATTCGACAACATTTTCATTATATCTAATTTACTTGCAAATTACATTAAATATTACTTATAACACTTGAATTTTATTTGTAATTCAAACCATAACTATTTCGATCCAACTCTATTCTATTTAATTCAAGTTCATTTCCAAACTCCATTATTAATTTACAATCCATTTATTTAACCAGGTTAAATTTTATTAATATACTCTATAAAATAATTTATTTAGCTAATTAGCTTACTTCAAACTTTTAAATCAATATTCGATTTTATTACAAAATTCACTTCATTAAATTTTCCTGAATTCAATTTTTTTTCATAATTCCAGTTTGGATTTTCTTTCATTTTCCAAAATTCCAACACTTTTATTTTAAAATTTTAGAAATGTTATTAAATTCACATAATACTATTAAAATAGCTTTTTATAAAAATACTTCTGATAACTCGATGTCTCAACTAGTCCATCCTTGTTCTCATAGAAATTCGATCATACGTTGATAAGACGTAGGACTGAAAACCTATAAGTACTTGGTGAACCCATTTTCAACACCCTGTGAAAATACTTGGAAAATAATTTTATTGAAAATATAGAAAAAAGTTTTTGAAAATAGAGGAAATATCTTGGTGAGAATGCTTTGGAAATCATCACTTCCATCTATGGTCACAGTTACATCCGGGGTTACGTTGCCATCGCAACAAAAGTCCGTGTAGCTGTAGGCACTCCAAGCTCCTCGATTACGCCATGGAACCCATAACAGATCGCAATTACATTCCAGAGTTACGTTGCCATCGCAGCAAAAGTCCATGTAACTGTAGGCATCAGCGCCCTCGATTTTCGCTGTCGAAATGAAACTTCTCCACTCCTACATAGGTCGCAGTCTACCGATGTAAAATCAAACATAGACTGTTGGTTCTCAGCGGCACATACGACTTTCGCTATGTTACCATAGGTCACAGTCTACCGATATAAAATCAAACGTAGACCGTTGGCTCTCAACGGTACACACGACTTTCGCTATGGTACACACTACTCATAATCCTCAGGAACTAGTTTGTCCGGACTCCTCACATGATCAACTTTAGAACCCCCCTTAGGGTTCTAGGCAGCACCACCCGGTGGCACTCCTGAGATGTTCGTTTCAAGGGAGCGTTTTTTTCCCAGAGCCATCATCAAAACACTTTATACAATATACATGTATAGTATCTTCCAAATCATACATCTAGTATGAATTTCATATAAATCTCCTTTACACAAAATCAATTATCCCAAAATCGATAATTCTCAAACTAGGCTTTTCAAATTCAAATATTGATTTTACCCAAAAATCAAAAGCCTTTCCAAATCCAAAGGTTTCCAAAACCTTTTTCCAAAATCCTCATAAGATCCTTTATATATATATATATATATATAATTTTTAAAAACTTTGGACCATTTCAAACTTGTATAAGACTCCTTTTATACTTTAAACACTTTCAAAAGTCCTTTTCTTCCGGCAATAGATCCAACAAGGGGAGATTTATCTTATATAACAAAGATATATAACTTTGTTTATTCAAAATCAAATATTCAAATTTGATTACTCTTTTTTTTATAAAGTTGTTTCCGCTTATCATCATAAACATATCCAATTTTCACGTTTATCTATTGCATATTTCATTCCATTTCAAAAGAAATCATTTCACATTTCTAATTCATAAATTTTCAATATCAATTTCTTTTAAATCTGTACGATGTACACTTATCATCCATACGCTATACCAATCTGATCGCTCACTCGATCACACAATTTCACTTCCGAACTAGTATCATCCACCCGACTTCTTAGTGCGGACTCAGATCTGGTTTCTTGATCAGAAACCGTCATTCTCCTTGCATAGCTATAGCTATGATAGAGAATATCCAGAATCAATCAACAATCCATATCCAGCTTCGCCGTCGAAAATCGAGTGAAAAATCCCAACTCGGATCGATATAACCATCTCGAAATTCTATGCTCGAATCTGGATCAAATCACTATGCGAATAGAATAATATACTACATCCTACGTATTTATTTTCATTGATTATTAGCCAAATCAATTTCCTTTCTATTCATATTCACTTAAATTTTCATTCACTTATTTACAATTGCCTCAATTCCATTGGATTATCATTTCAATCCTTATCTCAGTTGGGTATTTAATCAATAACAGTTTGAACTCCGACCAGTTTATATTTAGAAAATAGCTTGAAAATTTTAAAATAGACAAGCAGTTGAAAAATAATTATTAGTTTGCAAAATAGCTGTAAAATAGTTAACTAATTGTAAAATAGTTGGAAAATTGTTAAATAGTTTCAGAAATTTTAGATAATTGCAAAATAGCTGTAAAATAGTAATTAATTTGTAAAACAGTTGAAAAATAGTTGAAAAATTGTTAAATAGTTCCCAAAATAATTGTAAAACAAGTATAAAATATTTTGGCTTTAAGAAGAAAGGTTGTATATATTAAATAGCTTGGAAAAATTAGTTTATATTAAAACAATTTATATTGAAAATAGTCCAGAGTCAAAACTGTTCACTTCCCTATCCATTCAATTTAAATTTCCACTTCCATTTAAATTGACTCAATTCCAATTTGAATAATCTTCAATTTCCATCGAAATTGATTTAACCCTAATTCAAGTTGAACCAATCTTGATTTCTTAAACTTATACATCTTCAATCACAAATCCAATTAATTTAAATCAAATTCAATTTGAAATAATTCAATTTCAATCTCAATTTTAAACCATCTCGAATTATATAAATTCAAGTTAAATTCTCAAGGGTTGGTTTAACTTTTTAAACCAAATTAACCTTTATTTAAAGTTTTAAACAATTTAATTTCTGAGCTCAAATTCTAGAATTTCAATTTCAATCAATTTAATTTTAATTTGGTTGTATTTCCGTTACCACTTAATTTAATTCACATTTCAAGATTTCAATTTGGTTGTATGATATTACTTCTTAATTTAATTCCATTAATTTAACATCAAATCACCTTGATATTTATTAGAAGGAAATATTGCTTTATATATCAAAATATATTTTTATATAAAATCATTTAAAAGCTTTATATAAGAAAATAACAAGTACGTGCTCATATATATATACTCAACTTAGAGTACTACGAATTCTATTTAAGAAGTAATCCCCACCAGAGCCAAGGTTCTCGCTTAACCTTCTGCTCTGATACCAACTGTAACGACCCAAAATTTCCGATCCTGAAATTTCCAGATAGTTATGAAAAAGAAGAAAGAGATAGAAGAAGAAGAAAAAGATCATAAACATCAACATCCCACATTCGCAGCGGATAAAATATAATAATAAATAATAACAGTTTACAAAAGCATTCTGTATCTGTCAATTGCGTTTATAATACATCAGAGTTACACATTATACAGACACTGGATATACACAATTACCATGCCTCGGATTTACAATAATATAATACAGCGGAAATACTTTATACGTTCCTGCCATCCAGCCCCTCTTCCAAGCTCCAGAATATCCTTACTTGGAAATCTGCAATACTCGGTCTGACCCAAGCATTACATCAAAGTAACACCTGGGTCAGGCTGGAAACCAGCGTGAGTAAACCCATCCAACATGGAATACAAAGCATACAACTTATATAAACCCGGGGTAACTCGCATAAATTTAGAAATTCACAATTTGTTATAGTCCTCTCTAATTTCACACATCAATATACAAGCACCAAAAACTTAGATTAAATAGTCAATTCACTTAAATCATTTCATTTCTACCTATTGATTTCCCATATCAATCTATAAAATTTCGAAGTGGTTTCGGGTATTTCCTATTACCCGACCCCGGTCTCTTCGAGTCTCATTCAAGGCATCCAATACCATTCAATCATTCACAAGCATAGCTTAATCACATACAAATTAAATTAAATTAAATCCTGATTGAATTACTAACCTCAATCACTTAGATTTCTTCATTTAACACTAATTAATTTCAAATCAATTAATCAGTCATCCCTTCATTATTCATCTTAATTAATCACTCTGGATTAATTATCCTTCAATTACATTCAAGTAATTAACTTTAATTAATTTCACAATATTAATTATTCTTAACCAAAATCAATAAGTAATCTTAATTACTTCATAAATTAATCAACTATACTAATTACATTAATCCTTCATTACCTATATTAATTAATTTCTCATAAGTCACTTATCATTGATTACTTAATCTAAATTAATCAATGTTTAATTACATCATTAATTATATAATTTAATGATTTCTCATTTACATTTCAATTTATCCTAATCTAATTTAACTACGTTTAATAATTAATCATTAATTAAACTACAAATATTAATCACTCTTGATTTATCTCATCCTGTAATTATCTACCTTTTTATTTACTTCATTAAATAAATCAATTTCGCCTTAATTAATCATCTTAATTAATCTCTTGATTTATTTCACAAAGTAATTATATTTTATTAATTACATTAAGTAATTACTTATTAAACTACCCAATGATCATTCTAAATTAATTAAACTTAATTAATTAACCCAAATCATTAATTAATTTAATTAATTAATTATCCATTTAAATTACTCTACCTATTCAATGAATCACCAATCATTAAAACCTTA
The DNA here is from genome assembly GCA_030765085.1 of Allium cepa. Classification (NCBI taxonomy): domain Eukaryota; kingdom Viridiplantae; phylum Streptophyta; class Magnoliopsida; order Asparagales; family Amaryllidaceae; genus Allium; species Allium cepa. The sequence continues at coordinate 860,070,993 of CM060943.1, forward strand.
TTAACTTTAAAATGAACCATTTTCTTATTTATAATTTAAGTTTAAAAAAACTTAAAATCCAAATACTTCGAGTCAAGCAACAATTAACTCAAGAACCAACCAAAACCAAAGTCACCAGGTCATCAGTGCACATCAAATAAATTCAATCATTCAACCAATTATTTAAATTTAACCATTTAAATTTAAATAAAAATCCGAAGGAGAGAGATTAACTCATCTTTGAATTTTTATATTTGCAATCCGATTCAATCTTGATTTAATTTCACGATTTCAGACCTTGTAAAAGCATTGTATGGCTTATTAACATTTTAAATAAACAAACAGTCAATTATCCTTTTAAATAAGTTTAATTAATTAATAATTAAATTTAAAACAGTAACTTAAATTTTAAATAAATTTTCCTATGGTAACTAAATTCCTAGTAACCAAAATAATTAAATGAGTTAATTAAACCATTAATCACTAATACATTATTAAAAATGTAACAGTAAGTTTTAAACATGTATATTTATTTTCTTACTCCAGTAAGGAACACTAAGATTTTCTAATCATATACGTATTCCCTGTTTGAATAGTTTATAACCGAAAATTATTTCCAAGGCTGAACATTTTAAATTTGAAATCCAAGAAGAAGAAAGCAAGAAGATGCTCACCCCACAATGCCGTCGACTCTTCCACGACACTCCTTACCCACCAACGAACTTGCCCAAACGCGAAATGCCTAACCGCCCCTTCAGATAGCAACATCATGTCGCCATTTCCCTCAAAGAAGTCAGCAACATCGCTGCCCTACCATGCTAACCCATATCGAACCCCTTTATCTGCTCGTGAGTCGAGCTTCCTTCATCTCGACGCCACCTTGCAAGCACTGCAGGTCAATTCCCCAACCCTAATTCCAAAGCTTGACCGCGACGAGTTGCCGTTTCCCCTGAATCTTCGTGCGCGGCCATTCTTCATTCGAGTGACGCGATTCGGTTCTGATTGAGATCGAAATCGACTTCGGCTATTGATGAGGAAGAACGAGCACTGACTTGGATTTCAATTTCCTTTTTGAACGAGGCTGTAAATTTGAAAAAGAAAGGAAAGAGAAACAAGATAACTATTCCGCCATTTTTTTTATTTGAGTTCGGTTTCTGCTTTTAGATTAGAGAGGGAGACGAGGATAAGATATAGGTTTGGGGATGGCTTCTTGAGTATGAGTGTTTATTTTAATTTTATTATATTATAAAACTTCCAAAATGCCTCGTTAATTGCTACTAAATTTCGAACTCCTCTTAAGGAATGTCGCTAGGCGATTATAAGGTTTTACCCGCATTATGAACACGATGGAATGTGTTTCGGAGGCTAATTCGATCATATGCGCGAGTTACAGAAGTAAACGATCAATTTTAAATTAAAACGATTAAAATAGTTTCTATGCGTTTTGAGCTGCCAAAGTCAAACGACAACTCCGATTGCTAGGAAATTTGAAATCCGATAATAATATAATATTATGGATCCAATGGAACTGGTTTCGTCGAATTCCGAGACTATGCTTCGGAAGGCTATTTTTTAATATCGATTTAAACGATATATTTCAAAACTGAACAAATCACCTTTAAATTAAATTTCAACCATTCTATTATCTTCAATATCATCATTATAAATTTTATAAACCTTCAAATTATTGTTAACGGGCTTAAAACTGAAGATTCAATAATTTACCCAAATTCAAATTATGTAGCTCAATAATTTAATTATCAAGTAAATATTGATATTTGAAATTCAAGTTAAAATTAACTTTTCAAATATTTAAAATCAATTAAATATTCCAATTTAAATTGTTAAAAATGCTGGGTCGTCACAATTATGTAATTTGAAATATTGATGTCTTCCCTTTCTCAGCTCAAAAAAGAATTTACTACTCAAAATCCCTAATTCAATTTACAAATAAGGGTTTTAATGCTTTTGGAATTAAATAAATACAAGTTTAGAATAACTTAATTCAGATTCCCAAAACCTGACCACTTGGGTCTTATTTATAGATGCGGGTTAGCATCTTTCGACCCCAATGCTTTCGTCCTGGTCGAAAGGTGGCTACCGTATTGTCTTTCGTATGCTTCTGCCTTTGTTGAAAGGAAAGCTTGCGCTTCTCTTCTCTATGTTGCTTTGTAAGAGCTTTCGACTCTATCGATATGCTTTATTCAACGGTTTCGAAGATGTTGACATGTTGATGGTTTCGATGCTGTTGGCTGCTTCTGAACTCTTGTCCGTAACTTTATATGAAACCGCCTTGGACAATAATGGCTTCGACCTGTTCAAAAGGCTTGGTTTAGCTTTCGAAATGGTTGCTCAGGCCAATACGTGCTTTCGAGTAGTTTGAGTGAAGGCAATACCTATGGTTTTGAAAGGTTTGGCGCGTATTTGAAGAGTTGTCCTTCATTATCTTCAAAAGGTGTTGCTTTGACTCATTCGAAAGGTCTTCATGCATATGAATTCACCTGCTTCGAAAGGTGGTCACTGAGGGTAGAAGGGTGCTTTCGATTCCTTCGAAAGGTAAAGAATCTTCTGGACCTTGACTGTAGCATTCTTTCGACCCCTTCGAAGCGTTCTGAAGTTTTTGGACTTTGGCTGTAGCATCCCTTCGGCTTTTTCAAAAGGTCTACCTGGAGCCTTTTCTTCTTGTTCTTTATCTTCTACTTAAACTGGTTTCGACTAAGTCGAAAGGAATTTTAGGTGGTAACAGGTTCTATAACATTGGAGGTGCAAAAAGTGATAGCGAAAAATATTCAAGGTGAAAAAAGCTTCATTATATATAAAACCAAATATTTAAAGTTAATTTATTCTCATTCTCGCATCATTTTTGTAGGAAAACAAAATATTCTTTAATTTTATATAACAAAATAAAGAATATCATGGTCTATGCAATTCAGATTTGGCGACTATAATAGATTTTTAACTTATATTGATGACTTATGCCTTAAAATAAGGTCTTTATCCAAACATTTTTGATTTGTTTAAAAGATAACTAGTCAAATCAACTTTTTTATATTAATGTTGCAAAAGTAGGTGCTAAAAAGCCTTGATTTAGCGGGTGTAGCGGAAAATAGCAGGATTTAAAATGGATATGCTGTTTAATAGCGCTAAATTGAAATAACATAGCAGTTGAAAAGGGTTATGCGCTGTAGCGGGAAACTTGTGGGACTTAGCGGGGCTTTAGTGCCTAGGTGGCTAAGCTGTACACAGCTTACGCTCATTGCCGAAGAGTCAATTTTGAAAGTTGATCAATCAACCAATCACTCACAAAAACCGAATCCAACGATGGATGAATAAAACTCACATTAAGCTTACATATTCAAAGAAAATCATACAACGTACAATATGTATCTTACCATATAGGTGAGACGTCTAACTGATTAATACATAATAAACATACATTCCGTAATACATTTTAAAGAAAACCCAATTCATCATCTTAATCGTTTGTTGTTGAACTGAACCACTCCGTAATTAAATCTTAAACCAACAATTTATGACATCATTTCTATGTAACTTATGGACGTGGATTAATCGCCGTGTATTTGTGTAAAGATAACTTCTTTATTTCCCGGAACGTATGATAAAATTAAAACACTTTTAGCATCGCCCCTTGTAGCCAACTAGTTATGCTGCATACAAAAATAAAAAATGTAAAATGTTCGAACACTCAATTTTTATCATACAAGCAATAATATTTTATTTTATTTTGATATAAACCGTTGATGGAAGAAATCTCAATCGTTTGATCTTATTTTGTTTTTTTAAAACGACGTAGATTCACTATTTGAAATTCAAATTCAAGCTAGCACGATTTCATCACCTATATTTTACATTTATCTTATTCAAGCTAGCTTCAAGTTTATCACATCCGCTTTGAAAACGGTTCTAGCATCACTCCTTTAAGGGAGAGTGTTGTTGTACTAGCACTTTTATTGACGGAAATCATCGAGGTCCACATATTAATCATTTAATAATCAATGGTGGGAATCATCAATTTCATACAAGGGCATCATTCCTCTGTCACGTGTGTCCACCACATCTCCACCATTGGTTTCTCCACCAGCACCATCTATTTTATGTAGTGGATCGTGTATATAAATTAAATAATCGACAATTCTTCTTCAACCGACGATTTAGGTACGATAGAAGGCGGCTTCAATCAGCACCGTACGGTTTTGCAACCTCCTATTTTCCTCCCCATCCATTTGAAGATGCGTATTTCCCTTATGTTATTTAACCGATCCTAGCAAATCTCTTAAATAATTATAATTAAATAATTATAATGTGTGGCTGGAGACACATTTACCATTTTCATCATTCAGAACATATTGTTCTTGCACCCAAGTCACTTGTAACTTTTGTGCTGTGCTCAAACGTTCGAAGCACGTGCTTACTGAGTAGCAGCCCCGTGCCAAAATCCGTAACAGAATCCCATCACGCGCCCTTAATTCCTCGTACTTTGACCATAAAATCCCGTTCCAGCCGACACCTCGTAATCCCAACCCTCTGTCACATCGTACGTTGTACAATTTTCCACGTGTCATATTCTTTTAAATTTCCCTGGCTTATAGGAAACCAACACGTGTATTTCTTTTTTTTCCAGTTCAACATTCAACCATAGTGGCTTGGTTTTGCTTGAAAGGCATGGCGGCCGCTGAAAATTGATGTGTTGTCCATCATCTTGATCTAAACCACTCCTCTAATATTCTTTTGACACTACCACGTGTCAGCCTTGTCACTGGACCCAAGTTATGGATTTATTTTAAAATAAATATCAAAGTATAAATTAATTGCAAATGCTAAATTGTACAAAATTTAGATCTACAGTCCATTAGAAGGTCACCTGTTCAATTCATCACATTGACTAGTTATGTACTCCTACTAGTTTTTTTTATCGTGGTTTGTTAAGGTCAACACGCGTCGATCTATCAAAATCGTGACTTTTAATCTCTAATTCTAAAGTAAGCAATCCAAACATGTTGGTTTTTCATAAATATTATATTAAACTAAATTTAGATTGCCTTCGACGATGGTGTTTTCTTTAAAATAAAAAATCATGCTGGAGCTACTAGTGAAACTCACGTTTGTAATCGACGTGTTGCTCTTTGATATCTACACCAGTCTCCGGACCAGATACTGTGGATAATAAATGAAAATAACAGAAAATGGGCAAATTGGTAAAAGGATGGGTTGTGAAAGAAGAAAGAAGGGGTGTGAGATTTTCGAATTTTATCTGGAATGTGGAAGAAAAATCTTAAAGTGCGAATGGTCCGGACCTTTTCTAAATGGTTAGTCGATAGTGCTGAATAAATAAATAGTGTTGAAAGATAGTGTCGTTGTTCAACATTGTTCCACTGTTAAGACGTTTCGACTTTAATTTGAAATGTCATTGTATATTGTCATTAGTACCGTCTTGTATACAATGATATGTAGTATGCTATATAATCTACAGTACTACAATGTATTATCAGCTAAAAAGGTGAAATTTAGAATTCGTACCTTATTTTCAAATTAAATACCAAAAAATCAACTTTAAAACAGGTTTTACATACCACTGTTTGACAGAGCAAAATTAAAATACTAATTGCAGGGATATTTTGTGAAATCTATTTTTTGAGAAAGGCCGGAAATGGTGTGCGCGGGAAGAAGGAAGAAGGAAGGAAAAAAAAAACCTGTTCTACGTAAATATTTTGCTGTACTAACCAAAAACTACTGCACAATCAAACTAATTAACAACCTCCATATTAAATCCTTTTCTTTTCCTTTTTCTTTTTCTAATGATATCTAATATTGTAGTCCCATCACTTATCCAATCTACTCCTCATCTATCTATATATATACACACACAAACCATGCTACCCAAATAACTGCAACCCAAAAACAAACATACAAATATTAGTATCATAAGATATTCCACAATACAAGAAGATATGATGCATTGCCTTAGCCCTTCAATTCTTGAGAGACAAAGCACACACATTCAATGGCAACAACAAAATCAACAGGAGTTCATGAATTCTAATTTCTCCATAGACAAGTTGCTTTCACTCAATGGTGAAACCATATGTGATGGGTGTCCAAATTTTCCAACGATATCTCATCATCAAGTAGCTATGAGAAATGAAGAAGAAATGAATACAAGTAACATCACTACAAACTCTAATTCAAACTCATCGTCTCAAGCTAAAGGAAAAGGAAACAGTTCGAAGAAAAGAAAGGCTGATAAGCTGTCAATGGATCATGACGAAGGATGTAAGAAGATGAAGGAAGATTCTGACAACAGTTTGAAATCGAAAATTGAAGATAAAAAGCAGGATTATATTCATGTAAGAGCAAGAAGAGGGGAGGCAACCGATAGTCATAGCTTGGCTGAAAGAGTGAGTTGCATGACCCAATAACATTGCATATTTTATTTAATTTGGTACAGTTTTTATTAAGTGAAAATTAGAAAGACATATTTATTTCCACTGTTTACTTGTTTACACCTCTCTTTGAAACTATTTTATGCATTCCTATCTTTTATAATTTTTTCTCTTCTGGATCCCTGCTTTCTAAATTTAAAAGTAGCTGCCAAAGCCTATACTGTATGCTGCTCTCTTTTCGAAACTATTTTATACATCTCTATTCTTTGCAATTTCTTGTCTTTTAGATCTCTGCTTTCCAAATTTAAGAGTACATCTCAAGATGTGCATTGTATGTTGTTATGAGTTATGTAAAATGATAACATGGACGCATGCCATGTTAAGCATAGTAAAATTAAGAAAATAATCTATGAATCATACAATTTTTTTTTGAAAATAGGGATAGATTTTATAAAAGAAATTGGGAGGTACCTAAAACTTAGATTTTATAATTATAACGATAAAAAAATACTTTTTTTATTAATGTTGCAATGTGTATTTTTTTTAGGTGAGGAGAGAAAAAATAAGTGAGAGAATGAAATATCTACAAGACCTGGTGCCAGGATGCAACAAAGTTACAGGAAAAGCTGGAATGCTTGAAGAAATCATTAATTATGTACAGTCTTTACAAAGACAGGTGGAGGTAATTAAAACCAAATAAACTGTTAGACTGGCATGTATACTGAAAGTGTATCATTGATTCATTTATAGGTTAGTATTAATAATGTTGTGTTTTTTTCTTTAAACAGTTTTTGTCCATGAAGCTGGCAACTGTGAATCCAAGGCTGGATTTCAACATGGAAGCCTTGCTGAGCAAAGAGGTGAATATTTTTGCATCTCACCTTTAAAAAGAAGCAATAAAATAAGTTAACTGTAGAGGATATATGAATGCTATATAATTGAAATTACCAGATAAGATAAAGTTAGAAATGAGGACGAGAGCCATGCATATATAATTGAGAAACTTAGGGAAAGCATGTTTAGATTGACAGACACAAGCAAGATAATATTTACATAAAAACAGTAAGATATTAATTAACATGACAAAACAGTATTAAAAATGATCTTAACTAAAAAGTAATAATACAATTCAAGATAGAAAATTGTGTAAATTAAGAATTTATGCGGTCTATTCTGATTATTTGTGAGAACAATGGTTTTATACCATGGTTCAATAGTTGCCTAGGATCATCTTTTTTGATTAAAAACTAGAAAAATGGTTTAAAGATCCAAAGGCTTATATTAGTTTGTTTTAAAATCATTATAAAAAAACAAAAAAGTAGTCTGTCTTAAATTGCATCGATGACTATGGACCGCTCGATCCAACTATCCAGGTCTATTGGTGAAACTCTACTTTACATTAAATAATATAATTTGTAATGTGATTAGAAAACCTTTGTGTAATGATGCATATAGATATGGCTCTTAAATTTTCCATTAGGAAGCAATTATAGCACATATCTCCTTTAGGAAGAGTGCTGTTGTACATGCTCTTTTATTGGTGGAAATCATTGTGATCCACGTATTAATTATTTTGCAATTAATGATGTCAAAGTACGATCTGTTGTTTTCGACCAATAAGAGAGCTAATACAGCTATACTCCCTAAAGAGAGAGCAGTAATAACATTTCTTACATAAAATGCAATAACTACTAATGATATAATTTTTTTTCCTTGATAAATTGTAGATGAATATGCAATGCATCTCAAACGTTCAAATGCCTGCCGAGCTAGTCGATTCGAACCTCCTCCATTTCAATTCGTTGCTTGACTTGGCAATGATCAACCAGAATGAATCATTCATAGATTCATGCTTCAATGTAATTACCTGCCAAACTCTGTATATTTATTTATAATTATATGTTGTTTCTTGAAATTGCATACTAAATGATGCTTTTTTTTAAGGTTCAGAAAACAAATGCCTGGGACAATGATTTGCATAGCCACTTCGCTGAACCATTTCTTTCACTACAAGGTTTATTTTATTTTATCATATTTCTTCATCAAAATTGCAGTTGATTATGTTGCCGAATACTTTTAGTTTCAAAATAAATAATAGTCTAAATAGTTGTTTGTTTGTGCATGCAGGAAATTTCTTGCCCAACAATCTTAAAAGGGAAATGTGAACTTCATTTAAATTATTGAACAGGAAATAATCCAAATTGAGCGAGGACTGATGATTTTTTTAAAGATTTGATGAGAACATAAGATGTATTGTCACCTTTGATTGGTGAAAAAATCAACATTGTAATTATCTATTTGTTTTTATTTTAGTTGAAAGAAATAGATTAATTAGGATTATTTTCCGTGATTATGTGTAATAATAAGACAATTGTAAAATATATAACTACATGAGAATTGCTTCTACTCCAGAATTCACTTAGTTATTAATCATATATAATTGTGATTAGGGTTGTGAGCATTTGGTTGGTTTGGTTTATCCGATGGTAAAAATTGTTAAAGAACTGAAACCAATAAAAATGGAAACCAAACCATTGGTTGGCCGATTTAATCGAACCTAAAATAGTTCACATTTTATGTAAATCATATTCATTGTAATTTGAAATAAATCATAAACGTATGATTAAAGTATTCTTATTTCGTATAATTATAATTTCTAACAGTAATTTTGACACATATAACGATAAATAAAATCAATTTTGATCACTGAAATAATCTAAAAAAATTATTAAAACATTAATAATTTTGAAAATATAATAAAATTCAGTTAATTTGGTTAAACCGGTAACTAAACTAAAATTTTCTTATGGACCGATTATAAATCAATCTAGTTTTGAAAATCTAACCAAACAGATTTAGATGTATTAGTTTGGTTGGTTTATTTGGTTTAACCAAACATTGCTCACTCCTAATTGTGATCATTTTTTGTGAGTTGAGCACTCAAAGCTGACTTATAATACCATATTTTTTCAAGAAATATGGATAGTTCAACATTTTCCTATTATTTAATTACTGCCAACAAAAACAAACCGAGAAACACAATGAAACAGTAGAATTTCTTCAAAATCCACTCAACAGAGCATTGAACTAATGAAAACAACAAGACCCTTAAAAATTGAAGACAACAAAAACCCAAGAAATGTCTTCATCAAGAAATCAAAATTTGGTCTTCTAAGTGATGGACATTGGCAGTGGGGTGCTACCAGTATAGCCAAGTCCAATTTGTTGATGTGGCAACTGTTAGAAGTCATGTCATGTTTTAATTAGTCAATAAGGTATGTTCCTATTAATGTGTTAAGTGGTGATTAAGATCCACATCTGTAGGTTAGTGGATAATTGTTTTTGGTCTATTTAAAGTTTTGAAATCTATCTTTCTATCAAGAGAGCAACAATGTAGTTCTTTTTGTTTAACGTTGTATCTCTCACTCCTTCCTCCGTTTTGAATTCTAACATGTTATCAGAGCTTGTTAGATAAGAGAGGGGCAGAGAGATCTAGAGTGCCAAATAAAACTGCCAAAAAGATATCCTCCTCCAAAACTACCAAAAAGAATCCCCATCGTGAAATGACAAATCGAGGTTCTTAGAACTAGATGCTTTCGTCGAAGTCTTGAGGAGTAGTTGTCGCGCTGATTTCGTCACCTACCTTAGTTACTGGTTGATTCCTGAAGCTTTTGCGGTGGTTCGCTGAAATTTGTTGTCGAAGTTGAACTGTCACCTGCAGGTTCGAAGATGAAATCTTGCCTGGCTTCTCATTGCCTGAACCGATGAACGAGATGCGATATTTCAAAACTCCGAGCCGCTATTTCAATTTTTTTGGATATGGGCTGAGGTGTTGCTGCGAGTGGGTGCCCAAGATCTAAATCGAGATGCTTATCTTTGACTGCGTTGCTTTGAGATGCTGTCAATTTGAAGTCACGATCTGCTGCTGATGGAATGCTGATTGGTGTGAAGCCGAGGCTATGCAGTCGTGGTTGACAATAAGAGTCGCCGCCATGATGAATGTAGTCGTCGATGAAGTTGCTGTCGCACGGCCTAGAACTCCCCATTGTCGCCTACTGTTCAAATGATGCCGAAGTTCTGACATAGAGAGAAAATTTCAACATGTGAAACCTTTGTCCGATTACAAGGGTATGGATTGAATAAACTGTGTGTTGGCTGAAGCCTTGACAGTCGTTGTATGGTTGAACATTGGTGATCTTTGGTATTAGCTAGTATGAATTATGTTGTGCAGTTTGGATTGTCATGAGATGCTGGTCGATAAACGTGAGTGGCTGGAATGTGATTATAAGCCATCAGAGATTGATGTATTTGTTTGGCTGCAGTGTAGTATATGTTGCAGAGTTGTGATTTTGCTAATGAAGACTGAGTTTGTCGCAATGATGATTGTTGAGATGAGGTTGCGTTTGTGAGGTTTTAGTTGTTCGGTGATTGTTGGCTTTGGAGGTGAAGTGTTTGCAGGTAGTGAAGTTTTGAAGTTGTGATAAGCTTTGATATTTGTAGCGGTTTGCAGATAGGCGCAGGCGTAAGAGGTTGGTTGCTGGAAGGTATATAGGAAAGTGATGCAGAAGTTGAAAGTGTTTAGGGATGTTTGAAACAAAAAGCTTGTAACAGAAAATAAACAAATTGTGTAGATGAAAATGGAGGTAGTGCAAATTGTTTGAAACAAATTGTGCAAGGATGGTTGAAACCTATTGTGCAGGAGGTGCTAGAAGAAATAGTTGAAGCCGACAATGTGTAGAACATCATTTAAAGGGTTGGATATTTGTGGAGTTCTCAAGAAAACTGTTTGATGTAGAAGCCTACAAGTGTAGTAGAAAAAACCTGTATGTGAAGCAGGTGTGGTTTCATGTCATCCAACAAGCAAATGAGGAAGAGCCGCAGCTCTAGCTTGTTGGGAAGATGATAGATACAACAGTATCAAGGGACGATCTGAGTGGAGAGGTCCATGAATTCCTAAGAGGAAACTAAGCGTATTTGTTGATGGTTAATGAGTAAAGAATCAATCAACGCAAAACTGTTGAGCAAGTCTAACCAAAAAAAGATGAAAAAGTAGTGTTTGTGATCTTAATGGAAGACAACACGACAATCAAGAACTGCACTTCGTTAAAGATTGTTTATTTGGTACTTCGTAAACTGGATGTTAGCACATTCAGTTTAAGGGAGGGTGTTAGAAGTTATGTCATGTTTTAATTAGTCAATAAGATATGTTCCTATTAATGTGTTAAGTGGTGCTTAAGATCCACATATGTAGGTTAGTGGATAATTTCTTTTAGTCTATTTAAAGCTGTGAAATTTTTGTCTTTCTATCAAGAGAACAACAATGTAGTTCTTTTTGTTTATGAAGAATTGGTAAAACTCAGCTTGAATTGTTATTAATCACCAGAATCTCTATTTATAATACATACCCAAGACTCTATCTTATGTTAACTCTAAAATTGCGGAAACAACAGGAAATCTTCCGAAGATATACCCCTTATCACATACCACTCATAACATCTAATCATACATTGTGGAAACAACAGGAAATCTTCCAAAGATATATCCTTTATCACATACCACTCATAACTTCTAATCATATATTCTAAATATATCATAATATCTTAGTCATATATTCTAAATATATCTCAATACCCCCCTCAAGTTGGAGCATGAGATTCAAAAATGCCCAACTTGGAGAGAAGAAAACCAAATTGAGCCTTGCCGTTGTCTTCTAGACCCCATATCTCATCCTTCATGGAAAGGGCCACTCATCGGATTTCTTTGCTTCTTTAAATGATTTAGGGTCCTTATCCTTAATTATGGCTGAGGAGTGATTGGAAGGAGGAGAACGATAATTTATAGAAAAATTGTCACAATTTATGTACTGTGTTAGAGGATAAGGATTATCTGAGGAGTGATTGGAAGGAGGAGAATCAGAAGATGGACCATTAGCAAAAACCGTATGTGTCACAAAATCTCGATACAAAACGTCCGGGCTTTTCTTGAAGACCACAACCCATTTCCTGTGGACCAGTAGACTGATCCGAAGCAGAACCATGCATAGACTCAGCAGACCCATTATCATTAATCAAAAGATCAACATCCTCATCTTCATAAATTATTTCAGCAAAATCTTGATAAATATCATGATCAATATTCTCACTAGATATTATATTGACATCTTCCGAACACCCAAACGGGAATACCTCCTCTACAAATTTCACATCTCTAGACACGAAAAATTCCTTTGTATCAAGATCAAATAATTTTCACCCCTTCTTACTGTGACGACCCGGAATTTTTAACAACTTAAATTGGAATTGTTAATTGATTTTAAATATTTAAAAAAAGTTAATTTTAATTTGAATTTCAAAATATCAATATTTACTTGTTAATTAAATTATTGAATTATATAGTTTAACTATTGAATCATATAATTTGAAATTGGGTAAAATGCTAAATTTGGAGTTTTAAGCCTGTTAAAAATAATTTGAAGGCTTATAAAATCTATAATGATTAAATAATATATCATTTAAATTGAATTTAAAAATAGCCTCCCGGGGTACAGTCTCGGAATTCAACGAAACCAGTCCCATTGGATCCTTAATAGTTAGTTATTATCAGATTTCAATATTCGTAGCGTTCGGAGTTGCCGTTTGTCCGTACGAGTGAGAAACGTGTTGAAATTTAAAATCAATAATTGAATATTTATATCAGTCAACTGCAGTCGAAATTATATCACATCGGCTCTTTTCAATCCCCTCCAAAAAAAACACTGTAGCTATTTCCCTCTCCCTTACGCTACCTATCGTCCTTAAATCTTGCTGTTCCCTTTCATAACCAGAGAGAACAGAATTAACTTCAACAAGAGAAAATAATGGCCGAGAAAAATCAATCGAACGAAATTATTTTCGTTCGAAATTAAGGAATATAATGGCTGCCCCTCTGTTACCACAAATCAAACTAAATAAAAGAACGAATGAATTTCGCTCAAATCAGTCGAAATCGAGCAAGGCTCTCATTCGAATCATCTTCGATCGAAATCAGGCCTGTCGAACTCGCCAAAGGCTGAGTACTCGAAGTCGCTCGAGATAGACACGCTTATGAATCAAGGGAGTGTGTTAGGGTTGGGCTCGAGCTCGCGTTCACGGTGGCGCCTGCGACTCCACAAACTGGTGAAGGATTGGCCGCGATATGGAAAGCGACTTCGATTTGTAGCCGCGACTGTTCGTATGTCGTCTGGAATCAAGTCGAGGGTATTGTTCGAATCGGCGATAGTGGTTTTCGCGTGTGAGGTCAGAGTCTAGATCGAGGCCGTGATGGCTCCGATTAGCGAGCACATTGGATTGAGGGCAGCAAGGTATTCAATTTTATTTATTTACTAATCATTTCTTTCTCAATTTAATCTATGTGACATTGATTTGCAGCTAGGTTTTAAAAAGAGGTTGTTTAAGAATTTAACAGTATAAGTAAGTTTTGTTTTTACAGGCACAAAATAAAGTAATATAAACAGATTTGGTTACGGTAATTAAAATAATTTTTGTGTGTATATATATATATATTGCAGTAGGATTTTTATAAAATAATAATAAAGTCTGTGTTTTTATAAATATATATATATATAGGCTTTTTTCTAAACAGTAAGACAACATTTTTGCTATTTTTCAATTTAAAGGATGAAATGGTATTTGTCTGTACAGTAAACATAATTACTATTTTGATTTACAGAAAAGAAATTTATAAATATATCTAGAAAATGTATTATGGCAATTAGTTTGTTAATTAACTTATTTAATGAATTCAGTCACTAAAATGTTTTATCAAATTATTAGTTGAATTAAATCAATAGTTGATTAAATTATTTTGAACATTTTAATCTAATGGTAAAAAAGTTTGAAACTATTCATTTAGTTTGCTGATCAGGGATTTGAAAAGAAAATTTAAGATTTCATTTACCCAATAGATTTAAGTTTAAATGAATATTAAGGGTAATCGATTTGTTCGATTGGTTCGAAAATTCATAAATTATATAAATGTCTATTCAAGGTCTAAAACGTAAAGGAGTCAAGCTGGATTGGAAATAGATTGCATTCAAGGGCAAAGGTGAGTTAATCTCACTCTGTTGGATTCTATTTAAATTTAAATGGTTAAATTTAAATATTTGGTTGAATGATTGAATTTATTTGTTATGCACTGTGAATAGATGATCTGGTGATTTTGGTATTGGATGGTTCTCGAGTTAATGGATTGCTTAACTCGAAGTATTGGGAACTTTAAGTTGTTTTAAATTTAAAGTAATAAATAAGAAAATATTTACGTTTAAAAGTTACTAACGACTTAATGATGTGTGATACATTAAACTAGTAGGATAATTGAAATGGATAATTAATTAATTTAATTAATTAATGATTTGGGGTATTTAATTCAGTAATTAAAGGTTTGAATAAATAATAAATTAAGTTGTAGGTTAATTAACTAAGTATAAATAATTCAGAATAATCATTTGATGGTGTGATAAATAATTACTTAATGTAATTAATAAAATATAGATACTTTGTGAAATTTATCAAGAGATTAATTGAGATAATTAATTAAGGAGTAACTGATTTATTAATGAAGTAAATAAAAGAATAGTTAATTACATATTGAGATTAATCGAGAATGATAAATATTAGGGTTGAATTAAAGTAAAATATAATTGGAAATCATTAATTTATATAATTAATGAAGTAATTAAAGATTTGATTAATTGAGATTAATTAATTCATAATAAGTGACTTATGAGAAGTCAATTAATATGGTAATTAAGAATTAACGTAATTGATTATAGTTAATTAATTTGTGAAGAAATTAAAGATTACTTACTGATTTGGTAAGAGTAATTAATATCGTGAAATGAATTAAAGATAATTACTTGAATGAAATTGGAAGATAATTAATCCAGGGTGATTAATTGAAATGAATGAATTTGGAAGAGTTGATTAATTAATTGGTTTGGAAATTCATTAATGAAGAAATCTAAGTAATTGAGGTTTGAAACTCAATTGAAATAATCGAATTGGCTTGTATGAGATTAAGTTTTGTGTACAGGTGATTGAATGGTATTAGATGTTTTAAATGAGTAGATAACTCTGATATGAAATGTTTTGTATTGCATTTGAATAACTTGGAATAGGATGATATGAGATTCGAAGAGACCGGGGGTCGGGTATTGGGTAAATACCCGAAAACCACTTCGAATGTTTATAGATTGATATGTAAAATCTATATGCTGGAGTGAAGTGATTGGAGGAATTGGACTATTTTAAATCTAAATCTTTAGTATTTAGAAACTTATATGTGAAATAAGTGATATCTATAATAAATGGCAGCTCTGTGAATTGATATGAGTTACCCGGGTTATAAAAATTGTTTGTTTGGTATTCCATGTTGTTTGGGTTTACTCACGCTGGTTTCCAGCCTGACCCGGGTGTTACTTTGGTGTAATGCTCGGGTCAGACCGAGTATTACAGATTTTTCAGGTTAGGACGTTCGGATGCTCAGGAGGCGAGCTGGATGGCAATATCGTATAGAGTATTTCCGCTGTATTTATATTATTGTTAATCTGAGACATGATAATTGTAAATATTCAGTGAATGTATATAATGTGAAACTCTGATGTATATTAAATGTAATCGACAAATATAGTATCCTTTTGTAGACTGTTATTTTTATTATTATTATATTTTATCCGCTGCGAATGTGAGATGTTGTTTCTGTCCTTCTTCTTTTCTATCTCTTTCTTCTTTTTCATAACTATCTGGAATTTTCGGCTTCGAAAATTGCGGGTCGTTACAGTTGGTATCACAGCTGAAGGTTAAGCAAGAACCTTGGCTCTGGTGGGGATTACTCA
This sequence comes from Allium cepa, assembly GCA_030765085.1. Taxonomy (NCBI): domain Eukaryota; kingdom Viridiplantae; phylum Streptophyta; class Magnoliopsida; order Asparagales; family Amaryllidaceae; genus Allium; species Allium cepa. The sequence goes on from CM060943.1 coordinate 860,087,244, forward strand.
TTGAATAGAGTCCGTGGTAGTCTAGAATGAGTTGAGTACACACACACACACACACACATATGAGAGCGTACTTGTTATTTGCTTATAAAGATTTTTAATGATTTTATATAAAAATATATTTTGATATATATAGCAACATTTCCTTCTAATGAATATTTAAGTGATTAGTTGTTAAATTATTGGAATTAAGTTAAGAAGTAATATAAAATACGACCAAATTGAAACTTATAACCAAAGTTGAAGAATAAACTTATATCACAAAATGGAATTTGAAATATAGATTGTGAATGTAATTTATAAATTGAAATAAACTTCATAAATAAATGAGTTTATAATTTGAAATAGAATTCCTGAGAATACTTGAAAATAAAGTAAGATGAAAATGTCAGAGTAACGTTTAACTAAGAATTGGATGGATTGGGAATTTGGAATTTTTGGGAAAATAATAGTATTATTTCGAGAAAAAAATATATTTTGTGTTGAATTTGAAATCTGGGAGATTTGAAATTAAAAATATTTGGAAATTTTTTTAAAGAGATAAAAGCATTGAACTCTTTCGGTCACTGGAAAATAACGTCGATGATGACTGCAGCATTATCGATGTATATTTTCGAGTTTCTAGAAGAGAAATTGCTACCAAATTGTTTTACATTGGAATTGTTTGTGGACTGGGTTTGGTTTTGAAATTCAAAAGGGGTAATCGAATTTGCCAAAGAATTTTGGATATAGTTGAATTCTAAGGTGATATTGAAATTTTGGAAATTTGTTTAAACTCTGGAATCTTGATTAAAATGTTTATGGAATAAAAAAATATATTGGCTGAATGAAATGTATAATTTCGAGTTGAAAGCAAAATGTGAATGTAATTGATTATAAATAGAAATTGTAAAATTGAAATTGTAATTAAACTTGTACAAGTTTAAAGATCAAATGGAATTGATTTGAAGTTGAAAGGAAATTGAGAATCAATCCAACTTGAATTGGGGTTAAATCAATTTCAATGGAAATTGAAGATTATTCAATTTGGAATTGGGTCAATTTAGATGGGAGTGGAAATTTAAATTGAAATGTTGGGGAAGTGAACAGTTTTGACTCTAGACTGTTTTCAATATAAATTGTCTTAATATAAACTTATTTTTCTAAGCTATTAAATATATACAACTTTTCTTTCTTAAAGCCAAATTATTTTATACTTGTTTTATAATTATTTTGGAGCTATTTAACCATTTTTCAGTTGTTTTCTAAACTCATTACTATATTTTAACTATGTTACAAATTAATTGCTAATTTACAACTATTTTGCAATTATCTAAAAAAATTTGAAACTATTTAACTATTTACAGCTATTTTGCAAACTAATCATTATTTTTCAACTACTTATCTATTTTTAAATTTTCGAGCTATTTCCTAAATATAAACTGATTGGAGTTCAAACTGTTATTGATTAAATACCCAATTGGGATAAGAATTGAGGTAATAATCCAAATGGGGATTAAGGCAAATGTGAATAAGTGAATGAAAATTTAAGTGAATGTGAATAGAAAGGAAATTGATATTGGAAGAGTAATCAAATTTGAATATTTGATTTTGGGTAAACAAAGTTATACCTTTGTTATATATTCTCCCCTTATTGAATCTATTGCTGGAAGAAAAAGGATTTTGGAAGTGTTTGAAGTATAAAAGGGATTTTATACAAGTTTGAAATGATCCAAAGTTTTAAAAATTATATTTTTTTTTGAATATATATATAATGGATCTTATGAGGATTTTGGAAAAGGTTTTGAGAACCTTTGGATTTGGAAAAACTTTTGATTTTTGGGTAAAATCAATATATGGAATTTGGAAAGCCTATTTTGAGAATTATCGATTTTGGGATAATCGATTTTGTGTAAAGGAGCTTTGATAAAATTCATACTAGGTGTATGATTTGAAAGATACTATATATGTGTATTGTATAAAATGTTTTGATGATGGCTCTGGGGAAAAAGGCGCTCCCGTGAAATGAACTTCTCAAGAGTGCCACCGGGTGGTACTGCCTTGAGCCCCAAGGGGGGGGTTCTAAAGTTGATCCTATGAGGAGTTCGGACAAAGCTAGTTCCTGGGGATTATGAGTAGTGTATACCATAGCGGAAGTCGTATGTGCCGCTGAGAGCCAACAGTCTGTGTTTGATTTTATATCGGTAGACTGCGACCTATGTAGGAGTGGAGAAGTTTCATTTCGACAGCGAAATCAGAGGCCGCAGAGAGCCTGCAGTTACATGGACTTTTGCTGCGACGGCAACGTAACTCTGGATGTAACTGTGATCTGTTGTGTGGGTTTCATGGCGTAATCGAGAGGCCGCGGAGAGCCGGCAGTTACATGGACTTTTGCTGCGACGGCAACGTAACCCTGGGATGTAACTGTGACCATGGATGGGGGTGATGATTTTCAGAGCATTGTCACCAAAGATATTTCCTCTATTTTCAAAAACCGTTTTCTATATTTTTAGTAAAATTATTTTTCAAGTATTTTCACTGAATGTTGAAAACGAGTTTACCAAGTACGTATAGATTTTCAGTTCCACGCCTGATCAACGTATGACTGAATTTCTATGAGAATAAGGATGGACTGTTTAAGACATCGAGTTATAAAAAATATTTTTATAAAAAACTATTTTAATCGTATTATCTGAATTTAAAGGCATTTCTAAATTTTAACAATTAAAAGGGAAATCCAAACAGGAATTATAAAATAAAATTTGAACTCGGGAAAATTTAATGAAGTAATTTTCTTTGTAATAAAGGTTGGAAGTAAGCTAATAAATAATTATTTGATAGAGTATGTTAATAAAAATTTAATTCGGTTAAATAAATGGATTGTAAGTTAATAAGGGAGTTTGGATATGAACTTGAGTTAAATAAAATAGAGTTGGATCAAGTAGTGATGGTTTAAATTACAAATGAACATTTAGGTGTGTTATAAGTAATATTTAACGCAATGTGCAGGTAACTTAAGTAAAATGGAAGTGTTGTTGAATGAAATAAAAGTGATTATAATAGTAATGGTTTGAGTTGCAAACAAAACCCAAGTGAATAGAAATCAATTGAGAACGGCCTTGTATTAATAAAATAAATTTGTAAATAAATTAAGTTAGTAAATTTAAAATTTTAAATGGGTTAATTGAGTTAAATAATATATGGATGAAGTCTGCTTGAATAGAAATTAAATTAAAGTTTTATTTGAACTTGGGTTATCGGAATGAACTTAAGTTATGAAGTTGAAATAATTTGAAGAAGTAAATTAACTTAAGTTCAAAATTTATAAGAGTTTGGCTTCGAGCAAAAGTGAAATATTATAAAAAGTTTGGGTTAGATTTATTTTTGGGAAATGAGTATTAGTGTAAGCATTGAATGTTGTCAAGCCCTTGAAATAGTTTTTAAAATGAAACTAATGCAGAGATGAGCTGAAATGCAATGTATGGTTGGTGAATAACTTGGAAATGAATGAAATTAAGTATAGAATGAGTTGAAATTAATTTGAAAGTAGTTATAGACTGAAATGAATACTTTACCAAGCGAATATTGTCAAATTTGCATGGAATGAATTGTCGTTTGCCATAAATGAATGTAATTAAAATCCTATGGGTTGAGAGAAGTAAAATAACTTGATTTGGAATCAATTGAATGGAATATGAGCTTGTTTGGATTAAAAATGAATTGAATGTAAGCACTTGAGTTGTAAACTATTAAAATGGAATGAAATGGCATATGAATTGGATGAAAGCATTTGAATTAGCTTTAAAAGTTAAATAAATCGCTTATGGGAAGCATTTGATACTTGTTGCTTATGTAATACTTGTGTTTAGCTATTGAAAGTGAGTAAATGCTAATAAATTCTCTATGTGTGGCACTTACATATTTAAATTGAGTAAGTACAGGTACCTGAAGGCCGTTTGGCTGGATTTGGATTGCACTAATTGCTAAAATTAATAAGCTGCTTGCTTAAAATGCTAAATAAGGTACGCCTACGCAATAAAAATAGGAAATATGAACTGTTTTTGCTTTTTCCGACCGTGTGGGTCGATGTATATATATGTATATCTTTTGTTAAATTGCAAAAGCTCCTCCGTACAAAGGAGACTCTGCCAAATTTTTTCGAAAATTTTGGGAGTTTGAAAATTTTTGAAATTTTTTTGAGAAAAATATGGTTATCGACAAAACGATTTCAAATTTGGAAACTAATATAAATTAGTAAATGAAGCTAATATGAATTAGATATCTTTGAAAGATAAAATTCAACATTCAAAATTTAAGGTAAATTGAATTCATATGAAAACGGGAAAAACAAATTTGAATAGGAAGGGATATGAAAACTTTTGTAAGGAAAAGTATGTAAAGATGTGAAAGGGCTATGATTGGATACTATTGCTCAGTAGGTTATGCAGGTATTAAAGGGAAAAGGAATTAGATTTGATTCCAAAAGATTAATTTGTATTGCCCGACAAAAAGGTATGTATTTTAATTTCTGTATGAATTGGATCGGGTTTTTGATGTAGCCACTTGGCTTTTGTTTTCTTTTGGAATTTGGGAGCCCGTAGAGGCCTTTTGTAATTGTACCGAGCTAGCCGCACAAAGGAGACGCTGGCGAAAAATTTCGGAAATTTAGAGAGTTAGAAAATTTTTGAGAAAATTTTGATAATTCGAAAGTTGGTTAAATTTAAATGATTGAACAAACGGGTAGTGTTTGAACTATAAAAGATTTCGGGATGTTAGTTAAGATGATAGTGGGTCATTAATAAAAGATAGGTTGTAGGATGTTGATTGTGAGTTTTGGGAAAAGGTAAACGGGTATGGTCCATTCTTCCTGACTAGTAATTTCGGAGATGAAATTCTTTTAAGGGGGAGGAATGTGACGACCCGGAATTTTTAACAACTTAAATTGGAATTGTTAATTAATTTTAAATATTTAAAAAAGTTAATTTTAATTTGAATTTCAAATTTTCAATATTTACTTGTTAATTAAATTATTGAATTATATAGTTTAACTATTGAATCATATAACTTGAAATTGGGTAAAATGCTAAATTTGGCGTTTTAAGCCTGTTAAAAATAATTTGAAGGCTTATAAAATCTATAATGATTAAATAATATATCATTTAAATTGAATTTAAAAATAGCCTCCCGGGGTACAGTCTCGGAATCCAACGAAACCAGTCCCATTGGATCCGTAATAGTTAGTTATTATCGGATTTCAATATTCGTAGCGTTCGGAGTTGTCGTTTGTCCGCACGAGTGAGAAACGTGTTGAAATTTAAAATCGATAATTGAATATTTATATCAGTCAACTGCAGTCAAAATTATATCACATCAGCTCTTTTCAATCCCCTTAAAAAAACACTGTAGCTATTTCCCTCTCCCTTACGCTACATATCGTCCTTAAATCTTGCTGTTCCCTTTCATAATCAGAGAGAGCAGATAACTTCGACAAGAGAAAATAATGGCTGAGCAAAATCAATCGAACGAAATTATTTTCGTTCGAAATTAAGGAATATAATGGCTGCCCCTCTGTTACCACAAATCAAACTAAATAAAAGAACGAATGAATTTCGCTCAAATCAGTCGAAATAGAGCAAGGCTCTCATTCGAATCATCTTCGATCGAAATCAGGCCTGTCGAACTCGCCAAAGGATGAGTATTCGAAGTCGCTCGAGATAGACACGCTCGTGAATCAAGAGAGTGTGTTAGGGTTGGGCTCGAGCTCGCGTTCACGGTGGCGCCTGCGACTCCACGAACTGGTGAAGGATTGGCCGCGATATGGAAAGCGACTTCGATTTGTAGCCGCGACTGTTCGTATGTCGTCTGGAATCAAGTCGAGGGTATTGTTCGAATCGGCGATAGTGGTTTTCGCGTGTGAGGTCAGAGTCTAGATCGAGGCCGTGATGGCTCCGATTAGCGAGCACATTGGATTGAGGGCAGCAAGGTATTCAATTTTATTTATTTACTAATCATTTCTTTCTCAATTTAATCTATGTGACATTGATTTGCAGCTAGGTTTTAAAAAGAGGTTGTTTAAGAATTTAACAGTATAAGTAAGTTTTGTTTTTACAGGCACAAAATAAAGTAATATAAACAGATTTGGTTACGGTAATTAAAATAATTTTTGTGTGTGTATATATATATATATATATTGCAGTAGGATTTTTATAAAATAATAATAAAGTCTGTGTTTTTATAAATATCTATATATATAGGCTTTTTTTTAAACAGTAAGACAACATTTTTGCTATTTTTCAATTTAAAGGATGAAATGGTATTTGTCTGTACAGTAAACATAATTACTATTTTGATTTACAGAAAAGAAATTTATAAATATAACTAGAAAATGTATTATGGCAATTAGTTTGTTAATTAACTTATTTAATGAATTCAGTCACTAAAATGTTTTATCAAAGTATTAGTTGAATTAAATCAATAGTTGATTAAATTATTTTGAACATTTTAATCCAATGGTAAATAAGTTTGAAACTATTCATTTAGTTTGCTGATCAGGGATTTGAAAATAAAATTTAAGATTTCATTTACCCAATAGATTTAAGTTTAAATGAATATTAAGGGTAATCGATTTGTTCGATTGGTTCGAAAATTCATAAATTGTATAAGTGTCTATTCAAGGTCTAAAACGTAAAGGAATCAAGCTGGATTGGAAATAGATTGCATTCAAGGGCAAATGTGAGTAAATCTCACTCTGTTGGATTCTATTTAAATTTAAATGGTTAAATTTAAATATTTGGTTGAATGATTGAATTTATTTGTTATGCACTGTGAATAGATGATCTGGTGAATTTGGTATTGGATGGTTCTCGAGTTAATGGATTGCTTAACTCGAAGTATTGGGAACTTTAAGTTGTTTTAAATTTAAAGTAATAAATAAGAAAATATTTACGTTTAAAAGTTACTAACGACTTAATGACGTGTGATACATTAAACTAGTAGGATAATTGAAATGGATAATTAATTTAATTAATTAATGATTTGGGGTATTTAATTCAGTAATTAAAGGTTTGAATAAATAATAAGTTAAGTTGTAGGTTAATTAACTAAGTATAAATAATTCAGATTAATCATTTGATGGTGTGATAAATAATTACTTAATGTAATTAATAAAATATAGATACTTTGTGAAATTTATCAAGAGATTAATTGAGATAATTAATTAAGGAGTAACTGATTTATTAATGAAGTAAATAAAAGAATAAGTTAATTACATATTGAGATTAATCGAGAATGATAAATATTGGGGTTGAATTAAAGTAAAATATAATTGGAAATCATTAATTTATATAATTAATGAAGTAATTAAAGATTTGATTTATTGAGATTAATTAATTCATAATAAGTGACTTATGAGAAGTCAATTAATATAGGTAATTAAGAATTAACGTAACTGATTATAGTTAATTAATTTGTGAAGAAATTAAAGATTACTTACTGATTTGGTAAGAGTAATTAATATCGTGAAATGAATTAAAGATAATTACTTGAATGATATTGGAAGATAATTAATCAGGGCGATTAATTGAATGGATGAATATGGAAGAGTTGATTAATTAATTGGTCTGGAAATTCATTAATGAAGAAATTTAAGTAATTGAGGTTTGAAACTCAATTGAAATAATCGAATTGGCTTGTATTCGATTAAGTTTTGTGTATGGGTGATTGAATGGTATTGGATGTTTTGAATGAGTAGATAACTCTGATATGAAATGTTGTGTATTGCATTTGAATAACTTGGAATAGGATGATATGAGACTCGAAGAGACCGGGAGTCGGGTATTGGGTAAATACCCGAAAACCACTTCGAATGTTTATAGATTGATATGTAAAATCTATATGTTGGAGTGAAGTGATTGGAGGAATTGGACTATTTTAAATCTAAATCTTTAGTATTTAGAAACTTATATGTGAAATAAGTGATATCTATAATAAATGGTAGCTTTGTGAATTGATATGAGTTACCCGGGTTATAAAAATTGTTTGTTTGGTATTCCATGTTGTTTGGGTTTACTCACGCTGGTTTCCAGCCTGACCCGGGTGTTACTTTGGTGTAATGCTCGGGTCAGACCGAGTATTACGGATTTTTCAGGTTAGGACGTTCAGGAGCTCAGGAGGCGAGCTGGATGGCAATATCGTATAGAGTATTTCCGCTGTATTTATATTATTGTTAATCTGAGACATGATAATTGTAAATATTCAGTGACTGTATATAATGTGAAACTCTGATGTATATTAAATGTAATCGACAAATATAGTATCCTTTTGTAGACTGTTATTTTTTTATTATTATATTTTATCCGCTGCGAATGTGAGATGTTGTTTCTGTCCTTCTTCTTTTCTATCTCTTTCTTCTTTTTCATAACTATCTGGAATTTTCGGCTTCGAAAATTGCGGGTCGTTACAGTTGGTATCAGAGCTGAAGGTTAAGCGAGAACCTTGGCTCTGGTGGGGATTACTCATTGAATAGAGTCCGTAGTACTCTAGAATGAGTTGAGTATACATACATACATACACACACACACACACACACATATATATATATATATATATATATATGTATATAAATGAGAGCGTACTTACTCATATAAAACACCTCTAATTTTTCAACCAACAAATAAATTCAAACTGCTCTCGAAAAATCATCAACTATTATCAAAATATAACGGGCCCCACACGACGAAACGTGTCGATACGGACCCCACAAATCACAATGTATTTTCTCAAAAATTCTAGAAGCTTTATTGTCACTTAAATAAAACTTGTCTCTAGGATGCTTAGTACGCATACATACTTTACACCCTTTATGTAAACTATATTTATTATTTTTGACGTGAGGAATTAACTTAACTACTTTTTCGGAAGGATGCTCGAGCTGACAATGCCACAACTCCAAATTTGATGTTGCTTCAACTGTTGACACAAATTCCGATTTGCTAAAGTAGTACAATCCATCTTTCCTAACTCCCGTTCCAATCAGCTCCTTCGTTTGGTCATGTATAGCACAAGTATGAGAATCAAATTGGACAATAGTTCGTAAATCATCATTAAGTTGAGAAACAGAAATTAAATTGCAACTCAAGTTTGGAACATAAAGTACTCCGGTGAGAGTAATTTTGTCCATCACAAATACGGATCCCACCAAAGTAGCAATCACTTTTTACCGTTGGGCGAACCAACAGAACACTCAAGATTTTGTGTGTCAAATAACCATGAACGTTGCCCTGTAACATGATGGGTTGCTCCGGTATCAATAATCCATGAAGTATTATCAAACTTATCATTCAATCGATTTTCGAGAATTTTACTATTACCAATCACGCCCGAAATAGCTTTCCACTGCTCATTCGTGAACAATTGACCCAAGGCCGACACTATCGACGAATTGCATGCGATAGAGGGCTACTACCAACAGCCGCATTAGCGCGTACTTGCCCCCTATCTTGCCCAGCGGAGCTGCCTCGTCTGCCATTGAACCAACCAACGGGGTATCCATGAAGCTCGTAACATCGGCTAACCTCATGATCTTTTTTCTTGCAGTGGTTGCAAACGGATTTCGTCCAGCAACTTGAGGCCTAATGACCCTGCTTCTTGCACTGAGAACACGTCGGTCTATCAGAGGTTCCTCGGCCCCGACTAGCCCCTGTATGTACAGCGAAACCGACTGCTTCAGAGGGCTTTTGCTCGACTTCCTGCTTCGATTGACTAGCACGTTCTTTTTGTGACACTAATTGATAAGCTCGATCAAGATTAGAAGAGGATCTTGAGAGAGAATATGTATGCGCAAAGGACCATAAAATTAAGAACAAAGCCCATTAAAAAAATCGTGCAATTTGGCCTATGCTCGTCATTCCTCATGTAATCTGACAGCCGAGCACGAGGAACAATAAGAACAAGAGATTAAAGGTTCATGATGATCCAATTCTTTCCAAAAAGCGTGCAATTTACCATAGTAAACCGAAACATGCATTGTCTTTGTCTGCTCACATCGCGCAATTGAAAATCGTAATTATTGAACCCTGGGTCCGTTTGTTTGGGAAAAACGTTGCTTGAAATGATCCCAAAGGGTTTAGCTTCCTTGAATTTTGACAAAGAGGACCTAACCTCGAGGTCGATAGCTCGGGGTTGATAGTATTTGAAATCCAAGAAATAAGCATAGCATTAATCGCGGTCCAATCGGACTTTGTACAGGGAGGCGCTGCCATCAAGAAATTCAAAGTTGCGTCGGGGCTTCTAATTCCGTCTGAATACCAGCCGCCCAGTCGTCATTATATCGGCTTTGAGTCGAGTGGGTGTGATGAAGTCTCTTGGTCTATCTTGTGAGACGAGTTAATAAGGGGAATTTGGTTCAATTTTAGGCGGTGGAGGAGTCGGTGGATCTTCAACGCTAGGCATGGCAAATTATTCTTGAAGAAAAAAAAATTGTTTTTTGGCTCTGATACCATGAAGAATTGGTAAAACTCAGCTTGGATTATTATTAATCACTAGCATCCCTATTTATAATACATACCCAAGACTTTATCATATGGTAACTCTAAAATTGCGGAAATAGCAGGAAATCTTCCGAAGATATATCCCTTATCACATACCACTCATAACATCTAATCATATATTCTAAATATATCATAATATCTTAGTCATATATTCTAAATATATCTCAATAGTTTAACATTGTATCTCTCTCCTTTCTCTATTTCAAATTCTAACAGCAACTATGAATCCTAGTCTAGATTTCAACATGGAAGCCTCGTTGAGCAAAGAGGTGAACCTTTTTGCATTTAACCTTTAAAAAGAAACAGTTAAATAAGTTAAATGCAGAGGTTATATGAATGCTATATAATCGAAATTACCAGAAAAGATAAAGTTAAAAACGAGGACAAGAGCTATACATATATAAATGAGAAACCTAGGGGAAGCACTTTCAGATTGATAGACACAAACAAGATAATATTTACATATAAAAAAGTAAGATATTAATTAATATGAGAAAAACGTATTAAAAGTGATCTTAAAAGTTAGATTTAACTAATAGTACAATTCAAGATAGAAAATCGTGTAAAGTGATAATTTATGTGATCTACTCTAATTAATCGCGAGAACAATGATTTCATACCATGGTTCAATAGTCGTCTAGGATCATTTGTTTTGATTAAAACTAGAAAAATGGTATAAAGATCCAAAGGCTTATATTAGTTTGCCTTAAAATCCTTAAAAAAAGGGTATTTTGTTTTAAAATGCATCATGACTATGGACCACTTGTTTTAAAATGCATCATGACTATGGACCACATTTTCTTTTTACATTATATGACTTATTTAAGAGCATATAAATATAGCTCTTAAAATTTCCAATTCGAAGCAATTGTAGCATATATCTCCTTCAGGGAGAGTATTGTTGTGTCTTCTCTTTTATTTATGGAAATCATTGTGATCCACATATTAATTATTTTGCAATTAATGATTTCAAAGTACAACCTGATGATTTCCATCAATACAGAGCAAGTGCAGCTATACTCTCTTAAAGAGAGAGGGGTGATAACATTTCTTACATAAAATGCAATAACTATTAATGATATCATTTTTTTTCCTTGATAAATTGTAGATGAATATGCAATGCGTCTCAAATGTTCAATTGCCAACCGAGCCAGTTGATCCGAACTTTCTTCTTTTCGATTGATTGCTTGACTTGGCTATGATCAACCAAAATGAATCATTCATAGATACATGCTTCAATGTAATTACCATGGTTCGAGATTTCGGTCGACATGCCAGAACTTCGACCATTTCGATTTGATTCCGTCAGCGACCAGATCGGAAGTTGACAAAAATCTCATTCGTGACATTGCCATATAAAATTTAAAGAAAAAAATGATTTACATCTACAAATACCTATGAGAAGAGAGAGGGGAAGAAAGGAAAACAAAATTGACCTGGGAAGAGAAAGAGATGCAACTTCTGGTTGAGCATCCTTCTCACTTTTCCTTGCCGGCTAGGGTTTCTAACTAAGCAAATACGATCCATTTAGGCTAGCAGCAGGATACGGTTAATTTAGGGTTTGGATTTGTATATTCGTGGACTGGGCTTTTAAAGCTTTTGACTGCTATTAATCCATTAAGAAATTTTTAGGCTATTATTAAGGAAGTTAAGAATTATGGGCTAATAATGAAAATTGTCGTAGATTATTTATTGTAAAGTATTTTGTATTAAGTTATTATATCAATAAATTATCATAAAAAGAATTGTATAAAGTGTATATATTTGTTTATTTTGTACAAAGTTTGAATTATTTATATGAAAAAATTATATTAATTACCGTATTTATAAAAATAGTATCGGATTTCCATTGCTAGAAATGCTTTGTTTAGCGACGGCTAGCGACGGCTAAAAAATGCGGCCGTCGCCAGCCGTCGCTAAACGCAATATACAAATCTCCTTCCCGCAAACAGAATTTCATTACTTTCCCACCACAATCAAGCCCTCCTTCCCCCAATCCGTCGCCCCCCATCACTGCAGTCGACGCCCCACCTTCCGCCGCCTCCAAATCACCCAAATTCACCTAGGTATGCTTCTAATCTCTATTTTGAATGTAAATTTAATATTTTTAAGGTTTAGTTTAAATCCTAATTAAATTAGGATTTGTTGTTAAATTAGGATTTGTTGTTAAATTAGGTATTAGTAGTGTTGTTAAATTAGGTATTAGTAGTGTTGTATGTTGATTGGCAGATTAATTAGTTTATTATCATGAAGTTAAATTAGGTATTAGATTAATTAGTTTATCATGAAGTTGAATAAATGGTTGATGTAGATAATTAGTGTTGGCGATCAATATGGTTAGTTGTGTTAGGTGAAAAATTAGTGTATATTAATGATTAACTTGGTTATTGATAAATTTACATGAAAGTATTTCATAGTTTATGAAATTGATAAATCACAAATTTAATTTGTTAATTGAATTTAAATTGACAAATTTTTATTTAATAATTAGATTTTTATTGTTTTCTAATTATCTATTTGATAATTAGATTTTGTTGTTTTCTAATTATCTTCGTTGATAATTCTTCTATTTATCTTGTTGATTGAGCGACAGCCATTTTAATAATTTTAGCGACGGCTAGCGACGGCCAAAATGCAAAAGGTTATATATATTGTACAAAAATAAATTTTATACAAAAAATTAAAAAATAAATATGAGAACATTAAAAATTCGGCAAATATGTAATTTTTTAAAAAAAAAATTAGGAAATGACTTTAAAAACAGCTGATATTGTATTAAAATCGATTTTGTAAAGAAATTAAGGAATGAATATAACAACAAAAAATATTCCGCTAAAATCTATGTCGTAAAAAAATAAAGAAATGAATATTGAACTAAAATTGTTAATTGAATATTGAACTAAAATTTAAATACACAAATTTGAAAAGAACAACAATATCTGATAAAATTTAAATAGTTGAAACATTGTCAAAATTTGAAAAGAACAACAATATTTGATAAAATTTAAAGAAATTTTTTTATCCCTTAGATTGGCTTTGGCCCTGTCTGGCAAGTGTTGTATATGATCGTTATATGGATGTTCGTTTTGTAACGGAACAAACATTTATATTCATCTGATACAATATTTGTCGGATTTGTCTCTGTATTGGACAAGTTACAAACATAATAAAGTAATTACATATTATAAATCATTTCATTTTAAACGGTTACAAAATTTCGACAGCACTTCCTTTACGTTCCCTGTGTACATGCATTTGTGTACGATACAGGGAACAGAAGGGAAATGCTGCCGAAATTTTGTTGAACCGTTTAATCTGAAATGATTTATAAAATGTAATTACATTATTGTGTTTGTAATGGGAAGTAGGATGACTGACCACCGAAGTGAAAACCAAAATACCAAAAAATAAAAAAATAAAGTGAAGTTTTTATTTTGAATTTTCTGCAACGATGAACTGTTTATAATGGAGAATGGTTGAAAATTAATGATTTAAATTGTCTAACATACATTTTCAAATCAGGAAAAATGTTCAATTATTTTCTCGACCGTACTCGGATGTATGAAGTCAGAACTGGAAAGAAGGGATCAATAAAGCAACATTTCTACAATGGTGTACACGAATTTATTAGATTCGCTAAATTTAATAACCGAAACAACACAGAAATTCGTTGCCTGTGTAGTAAGTGCCAACATTTGAAGCATTGGAAACCAGATATAGTTGAAGTACATTTGTATCAATATGGTTTCGTGCCTGATTATTATTTCTGGGATTGTCATGGAGAACTTGTTGAACCTACACCTAATACTAAAGTGTTAGAGGACGGTAATATGATGACGAATCTGATAGAAAATATGGTGGATGATGCAGCACGATCAATGTTTCCTATAACTGAAGCTGTTGATGAAGACGAAAATGTCGAAGAAGAACCGACTGCGGGAGCTAAAAAAATATACGATTTGTTGGATTCTGCTAAGAGGCCGTTGTGGGACGGATGTAAAAGCGGAACCGAACTTTCAGTAACCGCCGAATACATAACTATGAAATCAAAATTCAACCTTACGGAAGCTGCATTTACAGCAGTTGTACAAGCTGTAAAACGACACATGCCACCCAATAATCTGATATGCGACAGTCATTATAAAGTAAAAAAATTGACGTCCGCTTTCGGTCTACCGCACGAGAAGATAGATGCATGTGTGAAAGGTTGCATGTTGTATTGGAAAGACGACGTTGACCTCAGAAAATGCAAAATATGTAACGAAGAAAGATACAAACCAAGAAAGAAGAAAGGGAAAGAAGTCCCGTACAAGAGAATGCATTATTTACCCATCACTCCCAGACTTCAAAGATTATATGCATTTTCTGCTACGGTCTGTCATATGCGATGGTATAGTGTGAGAACAGCGGAAGAAGGAACTTTGATACATCCATCCGATGGAGAAGCATGGAAACATTTCGATAAGACTTATCCTGCATTTGCTGCGGAAAGCCGTAATGTCAGACTTGGTTTATGTACGGATGGATTTTCACTATTTTCACAGTTTGGTAGTAAATATTCATCCTGGCTAATTATCGTTACTCCGTATAATTTACCTCCATGGATGTGTATGAAGACACCATATATGTTTCTCACCACTTGTAACGCCCCGAAAATTTTCGACTTTCGAAAATTCGACATCGACACTCACTTTATCGACTGCCGAGAAATCGAAGGTCAAAAACCGGAATGTTATGGGTTTTTTAAAAAATTTAAGAAAAGAAAAAGAGAGAAGAAGAGATAAGAGATAGAAAAATGGAGTGGGAAGAAAACAGAAAATTTTAAAATAGAGAATGGACAGAAAGGAAACAACTGAACAATAACAGAATCTCACAATTCGCAGCGGAACAATATATAATAATAAATGAATAATCTTTAAACAAAGAACTATATCAGTTATTACATTTTATTACATTTCATTACATCATATCATCAGAGTATACAACAACAACAACATATAGTGCAGCGGAAAAAGAAATACTGTATAACTTAGTAATACGCCATGCCATCCAGCTTGCCTCCAGCAACTCCAGAATATCCTGATAAACCTTACTCTTAACTGCCCGTGTGAAATTGGTGGGCACCCAGAGTTTAGGAAGGAAAACAATAAACTCCGAGTCAGTCATGTGACTGGTGTGAGAACTCAAAACAGTTTATTTAATTTAAAATCAAAATAGAAGAATATTTTTATTTTTAATTCGCAATGCTTTTAAAAATGAGACTACCATAAGGCCTCCCGCACACACACACATGCAAACGCAGAATCAGAGGAGATTTCTCCTTATGATAGTCAAAGATGCTTGATACGCATTTAAAATAACATTTGATATTATTACTAGTGCATAGTGTAGGAAATTATTTCGAAAGTAGAATATAAATCTTAGCCAACATACGACCATTATCGTATGCCTACTATAGCTAACTATGTTCAATAGCAGGTTACCGCCACATTCCATAGCAGGTTATACAACTAAAACCGTACAAGGCTCGTATTTGAAGAATGGATCTTCCAACAAATGGTCAGGCCAAGGAACTTCCCATTGCCACATGGAAACGCCTCTGGCTGGACGCCCCGAGAACCACCGTCCTCTGCTAAACAAAGCCGGGAATTCCTTTTCCCAAGGAATATTACAAACCCTCAGATATGCCACCCCCGGTCCTTTGGGACCTTTAAACGAGAGCTCTCTAACCAACATCACACCATAAAAATAAGTGTTTCAACATGAGTAAGTATCTGGGCTCCATTCCATGATACTACCCTTTTCCAGAAGAAATGGTCATACCCTAGGGAAGTTATCCCTGAAAACCTTGCCGCACAATTCCTGTTTCGACCATTACCGGTTTGTGAGGCTCGACGAAGTCACGTCCACAAAAACATACTTTATAAAAAAGCCATGCTTTGGGTCAACAAATGATCAACACAATGATCACAAGGATAGACGATCAAATAAACGATCCTATCACAAATAATCAACACAATGATCATTTCAGCATCACTCAGCATATCACATTACCAAATTGGGAATATATCGCTGATAACTTCAACTATATAACCTCTGAGCTCGTACGTCTCAGAGAAGGGTGTTAAGCTAAAAGAATAAATTCTCCGCCACCAACAGAAATATATTTGAATGAAATCGGCTTTATATCTCAATTTGTAATGTCAGACATACAATCCATACAAGTCTGTTCCGGGCTCGAACAAAACCGAAGGCACTTCTCACGAAGCCCTTGCAATCCGGATATTCACAATCCTGATCGGATTCACCATCACATATGGAGAACTCTATACCGTAGCTACTCGGTGCAGAGTCAATCGACAGGTCATCCTATCGCTTTCGCAAATACCGGGTCTTCAACACCGATCTTCAATGCAATTCATAACGACGTATCACATATTCGGAGTGGGTTATACGACCCCATGGTCCTTTCCCGGTTAACCCGAATAGTGAGCGCTTATTCAAAAATAAGTGTGGCATTCAAATTCAAACAAATCACATCAAATACCCATTCAAAGGGAAATATTGTTAGTCGGTTATTGAACTATCAATGGATATGCACACATCACCAGTTTCCAAATAATTTTTCAAATTATTTATTTTCCAAAATATCTTTACAAGATATAAAATTCAATATCTCAAAAATAAATCAATATTTATTTTTAATTAAATTCCACTTTCTTTTATAAATCCCATAGTGAATTTATATTTCACAATATCCATGCATATACGATTTCAACTATCCATTTTCAATTTATCTTCAAAAAGATAAATTCTCAAAATATTCACTTTATATTGGAAAACATTTCCGTACTTATTAAATAAGTAATTCACGAATTTTATTTATTTTCAACACTTAGAAAATATTCAATATACTCAAATCGAGATTAAGTATATATTTCATTCTTTAAGGAAATCATTCTCTTAAATATATTTATTTGGGCCAAAACGAATGTTACGTAAAACATCGTTACGACAACCCAAAATCACTAGTATAGGGATTCGAAATTAAAATAGATATATAAATCCCAATACTATACAAAACATTTCCTTTCGGAAATCATTTACTATAACAACAGTGTTACAGTCCACTATTTCCTTTTCATTTCTCGAAAACGTCTATTTCAACAATGAATGTTGAAATCTATGGTTTCGAATCTCAACACATTTTTAAAACATCGTTAGATCGTTTTAATTCTATTTAAAACATCAAATCTAAACATTTTCTTTAACATATTATTCACTATTCAAAAACGTGAGTATACTACGTTAACACATTTCATCATTTCTATACATTTTATTTCAAAGGATTATTCACAGTCAAAAACGTGAATATAACTCCATTAATAGGTCACAACAATTTACTTCCTAAAATAAGTCGTTTGCGAATTTATAAAACAACGTTTATAAATTCTATTTCTATTTGTTTTATAACAACTTCCCTTTATAAATCTCCTTTATTAACTTATTCGATTTATAACCCAATTATGAACTAAAGGTCCATATTATAAGTTAAAGGCTTATAAAACGATTATTTTACAAAATCGTTCTTTTAAACTTCATAATTATAAATCTTATAACTTATAAGATTCATTGATTTATTCAAAACTATTCTTTTAATAACTTCGCAAATCTATAAATCTTACTATTTATAAATCTCATTTATGACTTCTCCATTTATAATCCTATAAATTTCATTCATTTATGAAATTCATTTACACTTTATTCAAACACTTATAAAAACTCGTTTTATAATGTCTATATTTCAATTTATAAATATCCATTTATAAATCTCTTAATATAAATCAATTTATATTATTCTTTTAAAACGTCTTTAATATCCTTTATAATTTCATCCTTCTGATTTATAAAATAATTAAATTTTTATAAATCCTATATTTAGACCTTTCACAATAAATTCTAAAATATCTCGATTAAACTATTTTATAAAATCAATAGCATCATATTCTCAAAAATCAGTTTTTAACTATTTTTCTCAAAAATCATAATTTTTATAACTTTAAAAATTATAACGTTTATTTATTTAAAATAGAACAAATTCCAAACATATAGTATATTTTCAAAAATCACTTTATAAATCATTTTAAAATTCCAAAACTTGGTCCAATGATGCTACACACCAAATAGTCAATCACGACAACAACGATTTCATATATCGATATGAAAATCCATCAAATATCAAAATATCTGAAATCAAATAAATACTGTTGAGGAATCCAGTTGGATCCCTCCAACCTGTTTTCCTGCATCCACAAACATTAGCACAATACCAATTTCGCTCCAGTACGAAATTATCGCGGTATATGGGATTTAAAATATTATCCGCTTAATAACGGCGCAATAGGGTCTCATCCGCTAAACAAAAAATGCGGAAAATCAATAACTCCAATATATACATATGCCAATATATATATATATATATATATATTGCTATTATATATAATACCAATTTCACTGTTTATGAAATATTCGCGGTATATGTTTTTAATAAATAACATCCGCTTACTAACGGCGTATAATGTCTATTTTAACAATCAATAGATATTAATCATCATTCAAACATGCATTCAAATATTTTAAATCTAACTATTTAAAATAAAATCGAAACTGATTCGTTTGAGTGAGAAGTTCTCACCTTGATTTTAATTTCCGTTTTAGCGATTTATTTTGAATAAAATTAAACGCGCGTTTAATTTTACCCAAAATTCTCACTAACTCCAAACGACTCCAATCCAACTTCATCGCGTAGTGCTCGTCCATACGATTCCAACGCAACTGGTTTCGCGCGTTTTCGACCTCGTATGAAAAAGTTATCAATTTATGAAGTTACACGAGTTTTAAACTAAAATTACAACATTAATTTAATTAATTTTAAACCTAAGTAATCCTGGCCGTGCATAGCAGATCCAACGCACCTCCAACCTCCTTCCCAAACTCGCACAAGTTTCTCCAGGTAACTCACGTTTAGCCGAACCCATAATGATAATTAGGGTTAAATTTACAAGCCTCCTCGCTCGATGATTATTCGATCAGGCAACACCATCACGCTCGCGCCCCCCGGCACCACCCACGCCCAGAGACCGGCCCCGCGCGCACCCCCCCAGCGCCTCGAAATGCGTGCGCAGCATCAGGGAACGCGGCCCCATTCTGCCTCCAAACGGCGACGATAGCACGAATCCACCGTTGGATCTGTAGTTCATACCGTGCTCTACAACTTTCGTGTTGGAACTTTTGCGAATCGATGTATGGATTTGGAGTTTTGAGAGGAAGATGGAAGATCATTTCTGGCCGTGGGTTTCACTTCTGGCGGCTAGGGTTTTGATTCATATTTTTTTTTTTTTTTTTAGAGAGAGGTAGGGGCTATTTATAGAAGAAAAATCGAACACTATTCATCCGGAAATTCCGAACTCCGATTTAGACGCCGAAACTGACGTACCTAGGGTTTATCCCGCGTTCCGGACACAATGGAACAGGTTACGGAAGCTAATTCGGAAGTATGTGCGAGTTATGGCTGTAAACGCTCAATTTAAATTAAACCGACTTAAGTCGATTTCTAGGCGTTTTAATTTGTACAGGACAAACAGTAAATCCAATTGACTTGAAATTTGAAACCTTACAATAATATCACATTATGGATCCGATGAAACTGATTTCGTCGAAATCCGAGACTTTTTGAAAAATGGCTATTTTGGCTCGCCAAATTTAAATTAAAAACGATTCGATGCGTTTCGAACTGCCACGATCAAACGATAACTCCGATTGACACGAAATTTGAAATCCGATAATAACTAACTATTACGGATCCAATGAAACTAGTTTCGTTCAATTCTGAGACTGTTCAAAAATTGACTATTTTCACTAGTCGATTAAATTATTAAAATATTCAATTTTCACAATTTAACTTTTAATTCGATTTTAAAAGTTCTAAAATATCATTCTAACTCCCATATGATAAAATAAAATTTTACAAATCATTTTCAATCATTTTTAACCCAATTTTCAATTATTTCCATAATTTAACGTATTAAATTATCGATTTAATTATTCAATTAAATCCAATAATTCAAATTAAAATTTATTTGACTTATAATTTTACTTATTAATATTTAAAATTAATTAAATATTCATATTTTAATTATTAAAAATTCTGGGTCGTTACAATCTTCCCCACTTAAAAGAATTTCGTCCTCGAAATTATTAAGTAAGAAAAGTTACAGAATTTATTAACTTTCCAAAATTCATAGTTAAACTTCTTACAAATCTTTACTAAGTTTTCAAATCATACTTAGTTATCTTTTCAAAAACAATTACTATTGTTTAACTTTCAATTCCCAAAATCAAAGTTAAAGTTTTCAAAATTTTCCAAATTTTCTCAAATTTTTTCTAACGCCTTAAATTTCCGGAAAAATTCGCCATAGTCTCCTTTGCGCGGCTCGATCCGAAAAAAAAATGACAGTATATATATCACAAATATACATCTCATCAAGTAATGAGGCATTCCGAAGGGAAAAAAATATAAAAGTGCGATATTTAATCCGAGATATGTACCTTATATTTTATTAGCAAGCATATACGGCTAATATAGCGCGAAAGCGAGCTCCAAATGCGAAGCAAACGCGATCCGCACCTACTAAACACTCAACAAACAACATGAGAATCATGCACATATGGAAATAGTATCAATATACAACATATAGCAACATAACTATATATGTCACATAGCAAATGAAACAAACAACACATTCAACCATTAACCAACTAACATTCATAACCAATAAATATTCATTCATATTCTCATTAATATTTAATGAAATGGTTTTCACTCTAAATCATATTTGATTCATTAACAGTGAATGTTCTTACTAACATTCATTCTTATTCGATTTTAATTAGTTTGCATTTACTAGTTAAATCCAATTCACATTCAATTCTATTCAAATTTATTTACTTTCAATTTGAATTCTATTTCATAGCTTCCAATTTCACTAATTTACTTTCATTTACACTTAATGAACTATATACAATCAACTAACAATCATATAACAATCAATGTATATTAATTACAACCAAATTCCTTTGCTTACAATTGGTTTAATTAAATGATTTTCATTCAATTATTCAACTTTCAATAACATTAGATTTTAATGAATTAACACTTTCATTCATTATTCCATATCCAATTTAATTCACATTTAATTGATTAATCATTCAATCCATTAATTCAATTCAATTACTAGGTTGAATTTCATTTACATAACTCAAGTTCGTATTCATTTAACTCACTTGATTATTTACTTCGATACCAAAATCAATTCCCTTCAACAACACTTAAGTTATATTCCATTTACAAACATCACTTTGTTTTACATAACTCAAATTCCAACTTATAAATCAATTCAGATTTCAATTGTAAAGTAAATTTCCATTTAACTTTAAATTCATTTTTATTTATAACTCATATTCATAGATATATTCATATGGTTTCACTTCTTATATATATAAGTTTATTTCATAATTGTAAATCACATTACTTATAATTCAATCTTATAATTCTTTTGCTTATACAATTATTCTTTTATTTAGCTTATTCAAACAACTAAACAATCAACTTATATATACTTTAATAATTTTGAAAAATTATTTCTTTATATATAAAAATATAATAAAGGTAAAATTATTTTATTTACCCAATTTAAAATCAATATTGTGCCGAATTGTTCTATTCAAGTGTTTAGAAACCCCTTCGGCATAGTCTTGCGGACCACGCTGACGAAAGTTCATATGCCACTCAATCAACCAATCATCACAATATAAAACAATTTTTATATTCACTAACAAATACGCTCTCATAGCTATTATTACACTCAAACTCATCCTAGAGCACTGCTGACTCTATCTCTAATGAGAAATACCCAACAGAACCATGGTTGTCGCTTAACCATAAGCTCTGATACCAACTGTAACGCCCCGAAAATTTTCGACTTTCGAAAATTCGACATCGACACTCACTTTATCGACTGCCGAGAAATCGAAGGTCAAAAACCGGAATGTTATGGGTTTTTAAAAAAATTTAAGAAAAGAAAAAGAGAGAAGAAGAGATAAGAGATAGAAAAATGGAGTGGGAAGAAAACAGAAAATTTTAAAATAGAGAATGGACAGAAAGGAAACAACTGAACAATAACAGAATCTCACAATTCGCAGCGGAACAACATATAATAATAAATGAATAATCTTTAAACAAAGAACTATATCAGTTATTACATTTTATTACATTTCATTACATCATATCATCAGAGTATACAACAACAACAACATATAGTGCAGCGGAAAAAGAAATACCGTATAACTTAGTAATACGCCATGCCATCCAGCTTGCCTCCAGCAACTCCAGAATATCCTGATAAACCTTACTCTTAACTGCCCGTGTGAAATTGGTGGGCACCCAGAGTTTAGGAAGGAAAACAATAAACTCCGAGTCAGTCATGTGACTGGTGTGAGAACTCAAAACAGTTTATTTAATTTAAAATCAAAATAGAAGAATATTTTTATTTTTAATTCGCAATGCTTTTAAAAATGAGACTACCATAAGGCCTCCCGCACACACACACATGCAAACGCAGAATCGGAGGAGATTTCTCCTTATGATAGTCAAAGATGCTTGATACGCATTTAAAATAACATTTGATATTATTACTAGTGCATAGTGTAGGAAATTATTTCGAAAGTAGAATATAAATCTTAGCCAACATACGACCATTATCGTATGCCTACTATAGCTAACTATGTTCAATAGCAGGTTACCGCCACATTCCATAGCAGGTTATACAACTAAAACCGTACAAGGCTCGTATTTGAAGAATGGATCTTCCAACAAATGGTCAGGCCAAGGAACTTCCTATTGCCACATGGAAACGCCTCTGGCTGGACGCCCCGAGAACCACCGTCCTCTGCTAAACAAAGCCGGGAATTCCTTTTCCCAAGGAATATTACAAACCCTCAGATATGCCACCCCTGGTCCTTTGGGACCTTTAAACGAGAGCTCTCTAACCAACATCACACCATAAAAATAAGTGTTTCAACATGAGTAAGTATCTGGGCTCCATTCCATGATACTACCCTTTTCCAGAAGAAATGGTCATACCCTAGGGAAGTTATCCCTGAAAACCTTGCCGCACAATTCCTGTTTCGACCATTACCGGTTTGTGAGGCTCGACGAAGTCACGTCCACAAAAACATACTTTATAAAAAAGCCATGCTTTGGGTCAACAAATGATCAACACAATGATCACAAGGATAGACGATCAAATAAACGATCCTATCACAAATAATCAACACAATGATCATTTCAGCATCACTCAGCATATCACATTACCAAATTGGGAATATATCGCTGATAACTTCAACTATATAACCTCTGAGCTCGTACGTCTCAGAGAAGGGTGTTAAGCTAAAAGAATAAATTCTCCGCCACCAACAGAAATATATTTGAATGAAATCGGCTTTATATCTCAATTTGTAATGTCAGACATACAATCCATACAAGTCTGTTCCGGGCTCGAACAAAACCGAAGGCACTTCTCACGAAGCCCTTGCAATCCGGATATTCACAATCCTGATCGGATTCACCATCACATATGGAGAACTCTATACCGTAGCTACTCGGTGCAGAGTCAATCGACAGGTCATCCTATCGCTTTCGCAAATACCGGGTCTTCAACACCGATCTTCAATGCAATTCATAACGACGTATCACATATTCGGAGTGGGTTATACGACCCCATGGTCCTTTCCCGGTTAACCCGAATAGTGAGCGCTTATTCAAAAATAAGTGTGGCATTCAAATTCAAACAAATCACATCAAATACTCATTCAAAGGGAAATATTGATAGTCGGTTATTGAACTATCAATGGATATGCACACATCACCAGTTTCCAAATAATTTTTCAAATTATTTATTTTCCAAAATATCTTTACAAGATATAAAATTCAATATCTCAAAAATAAATCAATATTTATTTTTAATTAAATTCCACTTTCTTTTATAAATCCCATAGTGAATTTATATTTCACAATATCCATGCATATACGATTTCAACTATCCATTTTCAATTTATCTTCAAAAAGATAAATTCTCAAAATATTCACTTTATATTGGAAAACATTTCCGTACTTATTAAATAAGTAATTCACGAATTTTATTTATTTTCAACACTTAGAAAATATTCAATATACTCAAATCGAGATTAAGTATATATTTCATTCTTTAAGGAAATCATTCTCTTAAACATATTTATTTGGGCCAAAACGAATGTTACGTAAAACATCGTTACGACAACCCAAAATCACTAGTATAGGGATTCGAAATTAAAATAGATATATAAATCCCAATACTATACAAAACATTTCCTTTCGGAAATCATTTACTATAACAACAGTGTTACAGTCCACTATTTCCTTTTCATTTCTCGAAAACGTCTATTTCAACAATGAATGTTGAAATCTATGGTTTCGAATCTCAACACATTTTTAAAACATCGTTAGATCGTTTTAATTCTATTTAAAACATCAAATCTAAACATTTTCTTTAACATATTATTCACTATTCAAAAACGTGAGTATACTACGTTAACACATTTCATCATTTCTATACATTTTATTTCAAAGGATTATTCACAGTCAAAAACGTGAATATAACTCCATTAATAGGTCACAACAATTTACTTCCTAAAATAAGTCGTTTGCGAATTTATAAAACAACGTTTATAAATTCTATTTCTATTTGTTTTATAACAACTTCCCTTTATAAATCTCCTTTATTAACTTATTCGATTTATAACCCAATTATGAACTAAAGGTCCATATTATAAGTTAAAGGCTTATAAAACGATTATTTTACAAAATCGTTCTTTTAAACTTCATAATTATAAATCTTATAACTTATAAGATTCATTGATTTATTCAAAACTATTCTTTTAATAACTTCGCAAATCTATAAATCTTACTATTTATAAATCTCATTTATGACTTCTCCATTTATAATCCTATAAATTTCATTCATTTATGAAATTCATTTACACTTCATTCAAACACTTATAAAAACTCGTTTTATAATGTCTATATTTCAATTTATAAATATCCATTTATAAATCTCTTAATATAAATCAATTTATATTATTCTTTTAAAACGTCTTTAATATCCTTTATAATTTCATCCTTTTGATTTATAAAATAATTAAATTTTTATAAATCCTATATTTAGACCTTTCACAATAAATTCTAAAATATCTCGATTAAACTATTTTATAAAATCAATAGCATCATATTCTCAAAAATCAGTTTTTAACTATTTTTCTCAAAAATCATAATTTTTATAACTTTAAAAATTATAACGTTTATTTATTTAAAATAGAACAAATTCCAAACATATAGTATATTTTCAAAAATCACTTTATAAATCATTTTAAAATTCCAAAACTTGGTCCAATGATGCTACACACCAAATAGTCAACCACGACAACAACGATTTCATATATCGATATGAAAATCCATCAAATATCAAAATATCTGAAATCAAATAAATACTGTTGAGGAATCCAGTTGGATCCCTCCAACCTGTTTTCCTGCATCCACAAACATTAGCACAATACCAATTTCGCTCCAGTACGAAATTATCGCGGTATATGGGATTTAAAATATTATCCGCTTAATAACGGCACAATAGGGTCTCATCCGCTAAACAAAAAATGCGGGAAATCAATAACTCCAATATATACATATGCCAATATATATATATATATATATATATATATATATATATATATTGCTATTATATATAATACCAATTTCACTGTTTATGAAATATTCGCGGTATATGTTTTTAATAAATAACATCCGCTTACTAACGGCGTATAATGTCTATTTTAACAATCAATAGATATTAATCATCATTCAAACATGCATTCAAATATTTTAAATCTAACTATTTAAAATAAAATCGAAACTGATTCGATTGAGTGAGAAGTTCTCACCTTGATTTTAATTTCCGTTTTAGCGATTTATTTTGAATAAAATTAAACGCGCGTTTAATTTTACCCAAAATTCTCACTAACTCCAAACGACTCCAATCCAACTTCATCGCGTAGTGCTCGTCCATACGATTCCAACGCAACTGGTTTCGCGCGTTTTCGACCTCGTATGAAAAAGTTATCAATTTATGAAGTTACACGAGTTTTAAACTAAAATTACAACATTAATTTAATTAATTTTAAACCTAAGTAATCCTGGCCGTGCATAGCAGATCCAACGCACCTCCAACCTCCTTCCCAAACTCGCGCAAGTTTCTCCTGGTAACTCACGTTTAGCCGAACCCATAATGATAATTAGGGTTAAATTTACAAGCCTCCTCGCTCGATGATTATTCGATCAGGCAACACCATCACGCTCGCGCCCCCCGGCACCACCCACGCCCAGAGACCGGCCCCGCGCGCACCCCCCCAGCGCCTCGAAATGCGTGCGCAGCATCAGGGAACGCGGCCCCATTCTGCCTCCAAACGGCGACGATAGCACGAATCCACCGTTGGATCTGTAGTTCATACCGTGCTCTACAACTTTCGTGTTGGAACTTTTGCGAATCGATGTATGGATTTGGAGTTTTGAGAGGAAGATGGAAGATCATTTCTGGCCGTGGGTTTCACTTCTGGCGGCTAGGGTTTTGATTCATATTTTTTTTTTTTTTTTTTTTTAGAGAGAGGTAGGGGCTATTTATAGAAGAAAAATCGAACACTATTCATCCGGAAATTCCGAACTCCGATTTAGGCGCCGAAACTGACGTACCTAGGGTTTATCCCGCGTTCCGGACACAATGGAATAGGTTTCGGAAGCTAATTCGGAAGTATGTGCGAGTTATGGCTGTAAACGCTCAATTTAAATTAAACCGACTTAAGTCGATTTCTAGGCGTTTTAATTTGTACAGGACAAACGGTAAATCCAATTGACTTGAAATTTGAAACCTTAAAATAATATCACATTACGGATCCGATGAAACTGGTTTCGTCGAAATTCGAGACTTTTTGAAAAATGGCTATTTTGGCTCGCCAAATTTAAATTAAAAACGATTCGATGCGTTTCGAACTGCCACGATCAAACGATAACTCCGATTGACACGAAATTTGAAATCCGATAATAACTAGCTATTACGGATCCAACGAAACTGGTTTCGTTCAATTCTGAGACTGTTCAAAAATTGACTATTTTCACTAGTCGATTAAATTATTAAAATATTCAATTTTCACAATTTAACTTTTAATTCGATTTTAAAAGTTCTAAAATATCATTCTAACTCCCATATGATAAAATAAAATTTTACAAATCATTTTCAATCATTTTTAACCCAATTTTCAATTATTTCCATAATTTAACGTATTAAATTATCGATTTAATTATTCAATTAAATCCAATAATTCAAATTAAAATTTATTTGACTTATAATTTTACTTATTAATATTTAAAATTGATTAAATATTCATATTTTAATTATTAAAAATTCTGGGTCGTTACACCACTGTCGTTCCCGGCCCTCATGATCCAACCCAAGGAATTGATGTTTATTTACAACCATTGATCGAAGAGTTGAAGAAACTATGGAATGAAGGAGTCGAAACTTACGATGTATCAACGAATTTTTTTTCTTCAGTTATTCGCTTCTTTGTTATGGACTATTAATGATTTTCCTGCATACAGGATGCTTTCTGGTTGGGGTACGGCCGGTCGTCTAGCATGCCCTTATTGTATGGAAGAAACACGAGCATTTTCGTTACGATATGGGAAGAAAGTTTCGTGGTTTGATTGTCATCGGTGTTTTCATCATCCCTATCATACTTTTAGAAGAGATAAGAAAATTTTCATAGCTAACAGAGAAGAGAATCTGAAACCACCCAAGGTTTGGTCAGGCGAGGAAATATACGAAATTGTAAGGGACTATCTAAAGATACATGAAACTAGAGTCCAGATTGAAATCCCAGGAAAGTCAGACATTCATAATTGGTGCAAGCAAAGTATATTTTGGGAGTTACCATATTGGAAAGATCTCTTACTCCGACATAATATTGACGTGATGCACAACGAAAAGAACGTGTTTGATAATCTGTTTAATACAATTTTAAATGTAAAGGGAAAAATCAAGGACGGTTTGAATTCAAAGCTTGATATAGAAAACTATTGTAAGCGCCCGGAACTTCATATGAAGCCTAATGACAATAAAAACCGAAAGCATGCTATGAGCTAGACAATAAGCAAGTAAAACTCGTGCTAAAGTCGGTGGAAGAATTAAGATTTTCCGATGGGATTTTTTCCAATCTTCGTAGATGTGTTGACTTCAAAAATAGTAAACCGAGTGGGATGAAAAGTCACGATTGTCATATCATGATGGAATATTTACTACCCGTGGCTTTCAAAGAATTGTTGCCCGTAAAAGTATGGAACGTTATAACAGAGTTATGTTTGCTTTATAAACAGCTTTGTTCGACAACATTAAAGGTGGATCGTATACATAAACTTGAAGTAGAAATACCCATATTGCTATGCAAACTGGAGAAAATACTTCCGTCTGGTTTCTGTAACGTAATGGAGCATTTACCTATTCATCTTCCATCCGAAGCACTTCTTCGAGGTCCTGTGCAATATGGATGGATGTATCCGTTTGAGAGGTAAATTAACATGTGCAATGTTCATGTCAATTTCAAATTCAAATTTTTGTATCTAAATATGTAATAAATATCTTAATAGGTACTTGAATCATCTGAAGAAGAAGATTCGATGTCAATGAAGACTGATCGTTATTGATATAATTGTTACGTGATAGTGATTGAAACATGCTATGTAATAGTAAATTTCTGTAATTGTTCTGTGATGATCATTTAGTTAATTTTTACCATGTTTTGTACTAGTAAATTTTTATAATTGTTCTGTGAAAGTGATTGAAACATGCTATGTAGTAGTCAATTTCTGTTATTGTTCTGTGATGATCGTTTATTTAATTTTTATCCATGTTTTGTACTAGTAAATTTTTATAATTGTTTCTGTGAAAGTAATTGAAACATGCTATATAGTAGTGAATTTCTATAATTGTTCTGTGATGACATTGTTTTTCTATAGTAAATATGTCTGGCAGGAGACGAAGTATGACAGACACGCCATCCCCATCTCTCGGTGCAAGTGGTAGTGGCACTGCACCGGACTTACGTCCCATGGCAGAAGTTGTTCCTAAAAGTGCCGGGTAAGTATCAATTTTATTTAAAGTATAAGTTTTAAAATCCACTAAACATGTATATCATAACTTTTGTAGGGGCTTCGAGGTGGAGCCATCAGATTATATTCTACAGGTTTCGAGGAAGGATTTTTAGAGCTGGATGGATGGCTGTTGGCCTCGCTGGGACGACATCCCCTTTCATTTCATGTCAAGAACGCAATACAGGTCGATTACTTGTAAGTAGTAGTTTGAATTTCGGTTGTAAATTAATATAATCTATATAACTTAAAATAATTTTAATTTACAGGCTGCAGTCCGCGTTGACCCTGATGACATGGACGTTTTCTTAAATCACTGCAACAAACGAATGAGGAAAAATTACAGGGATACATTGTCCAAGGCTAAGAATTCAGGCAAAAAGCCAAACTGGATGGGTGACGGTGTATGAGCTGAGTTTCTTCGGCTTTGGGACAGTCCGGCAGCAAAAGTAAGTAATATATGTTTGCTTTGTTATTTAAATCTAATATAAATCTCGCAAGATATATACGTGATAATTTATCTTAATTTGAAGGAATTATCTGCACGGAACCGGGCTAACAGGAATAAAAATCCTGCATTGCACCGTGGTGGCTCCAAATCCTTCCAGGAGCATAAGAGAGAGTTGGTACTTAAATTTATAAACTGTGTTTACATTTTATTAAAATATTTTATAATCAGATTAGTAATAATATTTATATATTTTCAGGCCGCGAGATACAACCGCGAGCCCACTATGGCCGAGTTGTTCAAGGTGACACATGTTGTGGAGATGACTGATGAAGAAGGCAATGTTTCGTACGAGTGGACGGATGACAAATCACAATCCGTAATGGTAAACTAATTTATTGTTAATAACAATATTTTGTCTTATTTTGTTTTCAAAAACTTGAAATTCGGTTTTTATCGTGTAAAACAATTGTTTGTAATCGCAGGAGATGTACAAAACTGAGTGGGCTCGGGTAGCACAGTCCACTAGTCGGGAAGAGCTTACGCTAGAGGAGGAGAATACTATTTGAGATGCTATTATTGACCCGCCTTCTCGGACCAATCGACGGCATAGCTATGGAAATATGGAGGTAATTTTTGACATGTACTAATATATAAATTTACACATGCATATGAATAGTTAAATAATTTTAATAATATTATATATATATACTAATATATAAATGATTATGAACTATTTTACACGCGATGTGAATGCAGAGTGCATATAGAAGGTCCCAACAAGAAGAGAAGATTGCTCAATTGAAGAAAACAATGGATGAAGTAAATGATTGGAGGAAGAGTTTCTTCGAGCAACAGCTGGATGAGCAGATTGCAGCTTATTTCCAACAGCCTGGAGAGGATGACAGCGATGGTGAGGAGTAGGTATGCTTGTTTGCTCATGTTACAGTTTGGTATATACACATTTTGGTTGGTTTGGTGTATATATATTTCGGGATATTATGTACATATTTTGATGACTTCTAGTTGTGTTAACGGTTTGTTTGGGTTAACGGTTTGTAGTTGTGGTTGGAAAACTATGTACACATTTTGGTTGGGAAACTATGTACATATTCTGATGACTTGTATTGGTTCGTAAACTATGTTTGGTTTTGTTGGATTTTATATATTGTTTGAATGTATAGTGATGGATATATGATGGTTATAGTTGATGAATATAGTGTATAGTGACTGTGATGATGGTATTTGGTAGTTGTTGTTTGAAGTGTATATGGGCTGTGCAAGTGCACAGAATTTTCTTCAGTATAGCGACGGCTGGCCACGGCCATTTTGCACAGGTTAGCGACGGCCATGTTGCACAGATTAGCGACGGCTTGCGACGTCCAATTAAACGTTGAAAAATTTCGACGTGTCACATTTGCAGTCGCGAGCCGTCGCTATTTATGTGACGGAGCCGTCGCTAAAGCCGTCGCGATTCTATTGGACGACGAGGTAAATAGCGACGGCTTTTAGCGTCGGCCGGCGACGGCTAAAAGCCATCGCTATCTGATGCCGTTCTTGTAGTGTTCGCATATCGGAATTTCCGGATTGTCCGAAACGGAACAGAAATTCTAAAAATTTATGACGACGGAACAGAAACGGAAAGCGAGGTTTTTAACCTTGGTAATTACCTGCCAAAAGCTCTGTGTATTTATTTATAATTATATGTTGCCTCTTGTTAATTGCAAACCAAGCGATGCTTCCCTTCTTCTTTTTTTTTTCCTCAAGGGTTTAGTATATCAAATGCTTAGGACAACGATTTGCTTAACCACTGCGCTGAACCACTTCTTTCACTACATGGTTATTTTTTTCTTTCATCAAAATTGCAGTTAATTGTGTAGCTGAATTCTTTCAGTTTCGAAGTAAATAATAATCTAAATAGTTCTTTTTTTGAACATGCAGGAAATTTCTTGCCCAACAATCTTAAAAGGGAATTGTGAACTTTATTTAAATTATTGGAGAGGAAATAATCTAAATTGAGAGAGAACCGATGATTTTTTTAAAGATTTGATGAGAACATAAGATGATATTGTTACAGTTGATTGGTCAAAAAAGAAAAAATTGACACTGTAACTATCTATTTATTTTTATTTTAGTTGAAAGAAATAGATTAATTAGGATTATTTTCCTTGATTATGTGCAATGGTAAGACAATCATAAAATATATAACTTGATGCATCATCATCTTTTGTGAGTTGAGCACTCAAACCTGACTTATCATACCATATTTTTTTCAAGAAATTTGGATAGTTAAATATTTTCCTACCATTTAATTTCTACCAACTAAAACAAACTAAAAAACACCATTAAACACTAGAATTTCTTCAAAATCCACTCAACAGAGCATTGAACTAATGAAAAAGAACAAGATCCTTAGCTAAAAAATTGAAGACAACCAAAAACCAAGAAAAAACTTCATCAAGAAATCAAAATTCGGTCTTCTGAGTGATGGACATTGGCAATGGTGTGTTACCAGTATAGCTAAGTCCAATTTGTTGATGTGGCAATGTGTATTGAATTGATAGCTCCTCAAATATTTTCTTCAGCTCAAGTATGAGTTCAGTTTTTCTGCTCCCCTTCTCAACTACGTTCTGAAAATTCATCGTATGGTAAACATATAAAGCCATGTTCATCTTATTCATGTTCTCGATTTCAAGAACCACCACACTATGATTTGGATGCCAGTGATTTGCCTTGTTTTCCAAATACCTGAAAGTTATCATCAGGTATATATGTCATAAGAATAACGACTAAATAAGTTTGCGACAACCTTGCTTCAAAGAGTAACTAAAAGTAAGTATGCATGATGCTTGCTTTATTATTGGATAGCAACAATACTGGGTTGCACATGCAACTTTAAAAATCGTAAAATGATTAAATTGATAGAGTTTGAGCCGATCAAAGAGTAAAGAGTAGGCATAAGTTGCACTTGCTTTAAAGATAATGTGCATAGCAAACCTCTTTTTTCGAAAGAATATGAACTAGAATATTCGATATGTAAGATAAACTTACATCTTGATCCTAGACTTTAGAGCTCCAATGCTTTCAATCGAAGTCGACATACTCACAGAAAAAAGCACAGTGTCCCACATATCAGGACTTCTGTAGAAATTACTAATCGGTTTGGTTGCCAAAACCGAATTTGGATAGTATATCTTCTCCATATCAAATCTTAGAAACACTGTAGTCAATATATTCATTTCCTCCACAATCATCTGTATGATATAACCACCGAAGCATGTAAAAATCTAATCTCTATACGTTTAAAGTCATAAGTAATCGAAACGAACCTGAGTTCCGTCTATAACACAGCGATCGCCTACATCATAAGGGTGCATTACAAACACGAAAATAATGGCTTCAAAGGCCATTTTACAGGAATTTCCAAACATGAATGCAACTAAAAGAAGCTGAGAGGAAATGAAAACAAGTACACTCGTAGTCGCGATGCCTGTTAGAATAAGAGATATGATGAGGGCTGCTGTTATGACTATGCAGGTTGCCACTTTGTGCAGTTGCTTTACTGCTGTATTGGTGTCATTTAACGAATGGGCAAGTGATTTGCGGTCCAGGTACGATTTCACCTAAATGATTTGATCGATGTAAGCTTACATTAATAAAATTTATAAGTAAAAATAAATAAATGTAAGTAAATTCTTTTGAAAATATACCACCCAATTTCTCAATGCTGATTTTCTAATTCTTCCGGTTTCTGCTGCTCCTTCGAACAATGGAAGCACGTACTCAGCTTCCTCTCTTGTCAAAAACCTCATCAGATCTTCTCCATCAATGTATCTGTAGTGCCATTGCCAAAATGTTTCATATGAAGTCAAAAAATAAACAAGACTTAGATGTCATAACACAAGATTTTTAATCTCATTGAACAGATTCATATACTCACTTGTAACCAGGTTTTGCAACATTCTTAAAAATTCTATAGGCAGCACCCTTGGCTTCACATTCACTAGTTATCTCCCTTTGAGTCTCGTCGTAACTCTCATCGATAGCATTTGAAAGTGTGGAGAGCCCTGATGTACTAATAACATTAACCAACCCTTTCATAGTCCAAGCAGACACTTTTTCTTGCCTCATCTTGTAAAGTTTCCACACATCAATCACCTCCTCTTTCTTCTTCCCTTTCCCTTTCAGTTTAGTCCTAAAACTTAACCTCCCAGTACTGGCAGCTGTCCCTAAATCCTCAGCCATCTCCATCACCGGTGGTCCTGAAAGCGTCTGAAGAATATACTGATGAAAAATTGACTCTTGAATCCGATCAAAAAACCTGTTCATATATAGAAGTCAGTACTGGTAATAGTGGTAAGACATCTGATTGTATGTGTTAGATAAAAATTAACAACCTGTTCATATGAAAAGTAGCAGCCGATATCTTAACCAACAACGTCTTCAAAAGCCAAAGAAGCGATCCAATCAACAGAGATATCAACAACCGAGTGACCAAAAACAGAACTCTATTGGTCATTTTCGACCTACGAAGGTCTCGGTTGAAAACAAACAACCAACTTACAAGAACAAGAAGAAACCATAGAAAAACCTCGACGCTTTGCTTCAATCCATACACGAAGTACAGCACTTTCTTCTTAAGCAAGAAGTTCCTCTCTATGAAGAAAACAACCAAAGCGATGAGCCAATGGCAAACCAGACGACCGCAACATACTACCGCGACCATCAAGCACCATCTCCATATCTCCAAACCCCACACAACGTGCCCTTTCAATCTAGCAACCGATAAACTTGCTATGCAAAATGCTATTGATAGAACTAGCACCGACAATTCGATGAAGTCTATGACTCTAAACTTCTTATGTTTAGTTGGGGTTTCCATAGATAGTTCTCTTTTGTATATTTCTTCCTCCTCCTCTTCTTCTTCATCTTCATCCTGGTTTTCATGATCATTACGTATTTTAGAATCCAAGGTTCTATTGCTAAAGGACCGGAGCGAAGAGTCTTGGATTGAGTTTGAGATGGGAGCGGGTTCTTCAAATCTTGATTTTGGTTTAGAGATCGAAATGCGACGAGTGAGGGTGGTGGCACGAGGTGGTCGAGGTGGTTTTTGGGTACTTGGGCTTGATGTTAGTGCAATTTCAGGACTTGGAATTTGATTATTGTTACTAGTATCTAACCTTCTTGAATTTGTAGCGGAGTTTATTTCTTCTTCTCCTAATATTGGCACCACTAGTTGATGATTTTGCTTATTTTCCATTTGATTGAATACTAGTTCTTGAATCAAAAGATTACAAACAACGCACAGAGTTGTAGCCAAATAAAGTTTGTATTATATAAAGCATAACATGACCTCAACCCAAGTTTCTTCAAGCTCACTAAACCCTAAACCCTGGCTAGATTTATCAATCTACTGTTAACCATGTTTATATAAGTGATGAACATATAGTATTTGATCTCTTGTTATGTGTGATTAATGATTATATTCAAATTTAATTCTAAATGACACATTTACTTTATAGAAAATAAGAAGCCGTTTGGGATTGGGTGATTATTTGAAATTTTGACATGAGAACAGGTAACAGTAACTCATGGCCCCTGGGATAAATTATAACTTCAAGAGATTCCTAAAGTTAAAGTATTAGATTTGCTTAGATTTCCCACAAATTTAAAATAAGTTCAGATTATAAAAATTAGAACAACAGAATCAATGCAAAATATCAATATTTATAGTGATCTTAGCACTTTGGGATTCCGAGTTTTGTCAACTAATTGCAGTGCACTTGCAGTCTTTTCTTTGTTTCACAGTTTCCAAGGAGCAGATGGAGCTCAAGTTGATGTGAATCACGTTGCTACAAAACATAAAACAAAATTAGCTACTGGACCAACTCTATTAATCCTCATGTTTTTGCCTTATCCACGCAGTCGGGGGGAAAAAAACAATGATTAATATATCCTTATGAAAACTTAACATGAAATCTAATGCTATAATTTGATATTCCATTTTCTAATTTAACTTTTTATCTCACCTTTTAATGTAAAGACTAGCCCTAGAGTGAGCAATCTTTGGTTATACCAAATAAACCAACCAAACTAGTTTACTTTTGTTGATTTGGTTTTGTTTTAAAACTAAAATAATTTATAATCGGCTCGTGAAAAAAAATTAGTTTAATTATCAATTTTGATCAAGTTAACTGAACTTTTATTATATTTTCAAAATTACTAACGTTATAATAATTTTTTAAGATTAGTTTAGTAGTACTATAAATATATTTTATTTATCATTTATGTATCAAAATTACTATAAAAGATATGTATAAAAACACTAAATAAGAATACTTCAATGACGTATTTATGTTTTATTTCGAAGTATAATGAATATTTCAAACGTAAAATGTGAATCATTTTTAATTCGATCAAATAAGATTACCAACCGAACCAATCAAACTTAACTCGGCTGGTTTAGTTTGGCGTTTATTTTTATTGATTTTAGTTCGATTGATAATTTTTATAATCTATCAACCGAACCAGGCAAATGCTCACCTCTAAACCGCACAATGTTTTTGAGGCACATTTAAAAGTGCTGTTAATATGTACTAAGGGAGAGTTAATTTTATACCGTATTGAATTATTTGTTAATGAGTGAAAAGATAAAAACTAAAAACATATGGTTGTAACATCATTTTTTGTTGCAAATTTTATATGATTGCACCGCTAACAGAGATATGAAGATGCATTTATTATATTGACAGAGAAGAAATGGATAAAAGAAATTTTATTGCCTTTAGATTATTTATCCATTTTTCTGAACATGCAGTAACAACACTTATTACATCTCTACAGATAACATGTGGTTCATGTTCATGGTCGTACGTGGATAGGGCATAAGTTAATGAGTGTCCATCACAAAAACATACAGCTGAAATGAGTACATGGAAATATGATGGGTTGTGAACAGCTTTCTTCAAGCTTTCTTGTGCCATTTGTCCCAGATTTTTTATGGTGGTACGGACAGAGTTGTTTGTTATTTCTTTTAACACCATTTCACGGGTAAAATAATTTTCAGTCACTGAAATAGCAGTTTTGTTGGATGTGAAATGATTAATGTTACTCGATATTGGTTCACCTTCAATGATTTTAAAAAGGAGTTTAAAGTTGCATTGGCATATGCCCTACTGAATCTGTGTAGATTTGGTCCTTTTAACAATCCCGGCGTCCTGATCATCATTACTTGTTAGAATTCCTAAAGGTAGAATGAATGAAATATCCTTTAGTCCCACATTGTCAAAAATCGAAATAGAAATGAAGTATATCAATAGCCTTCCCATGAAGAGGTTGGGGCCTAGGGGCATCCAAATATATACTTCGTTGTGAGGAGGGAGGCCAATTTAAGCAGATGCGGGTTTTGGCCCGAAGAGGTGCGACCGTTTAGACAAATGCGGCCCGTTATAGCATTTTTCTGAACGGGTGCGACCCGTTAGCATTTAATTTTGGCAAACAGATACGGTTTTTGGCGAACGGATGCGGCCAACAGAAAGGGGCGCGACCATTTGAAAAAACGGGTGCAGACGCGACTGTTCGAAAGGATACGAATCAACTATAAATAAAGAGGAAAACTGATCACTTTCCTTACTAATTTTTTCCGATTCGAATCTTCTCTCTTCTAACTGCTGTTCTTATACATTCAAATCACAGAGTGATGTACTCATTACATTCTCGAGCAGAATACGTTTGTTGTATCTTGGGAGAATTTTGAAATAAAATTCTTAAGGACATCGTTACGACGAGCCTCAGACATAATCCGGTTAGAATTCTAGTCTGATTGTATATTTATATACATTATTCTATATTCTATCTGTTATTCTGGTTATACTATTTATTCAAAATAGTATAACGCTGTTGTTGTAATTTATTTACAACATTCATATTGTTATAATAATTACTACAGAATTCCAGTGTAGTGGAAATCTGAGTTATAAACTTGTGCGACGAGTTTATAATTGATTATTCTCTATTTTGGTATACTAGACATATAACATCTTAAGAATTTTACTGTTTTCTTACTAAAACAGAGATGTCAATAGTAGAATTTTCAAAGAATGTTACTCACAACAGACCTGAACCGTTCAAGGGAGATGATGATGATTTCTTGACATGGCAGAACCAGATGTTGTTTTATCTCACCACACTCGGTTTGCAAAAGTACCTCGAGGAGGAGGAATCGATTCCTGCACCAGGCAAGGAAGCAGAGGTGAATACGTGGAAGCATTCCGATTTTTTATGCAGAAACTATATTCTGAATTGTCCCGACAAGGTGCTATACAAAGTATATCAGCCTTCAAAGACATCAAAAGAACTCTGGAATGCACTTACCACAAAGTACAAGATGCAGAATATCAGTCTTAAGAAATTCATTGTAGACAAATTCATGGACTACAAGATGGTTGACTCCAAACCGGTGACTGCTCAACTACATGAATTGCAAATCATCATTCATGAACTCGAAGCGGAAGGTCATATGGTTGGAGAATCATTTTTGGTTGAAGCCATCATGGGAAAACTGCCGCCGTCATGGAGAGATTACCGCAACTATCTAAAGCATAAGAAGAAGGAAAATCTCTTTACAGGATCTCATTGTCCGATTAAAAATTGAGGCAAACAACCGTGCAGTTACAGAATTCCAGTCTGATTGTATATTTATATACATTATTCTATATTCTATCTGTTATTCTGGTTATACTATTTATTCAAAATAGTATAACGCTGTTGTTGTAATTTATTTACAACATTCATATTGTTATAATAATTACTACAGAATTCCAGTGTAGTGGAAATCTGAGTTATAAACTTGTGCGACGAGTTTATAATTGATTATTCTTTATTTTGGCATACTAGACATATAACATCTTAAGAATTTTACTGTTTTCTTACTAAAACAGAGATGTCAATAGTAGAATTTTCAAAGAATGCTACTCACAACAGACCTGAAACGTTCAAGGGAGATGGTGATGATTTCTTGACATGGCAGAACCAGATGTTGTTTTATCTCACCACACTCGGTCTGCAAAAGTACCTCGAGGAGGAGGAACCGATTCCTGCACCAAGCAAGGAAGCAGAGGTGAATACGTGGAAGCATTTCGATTTTTTATGCAGAAACTATATTCTGAATTGTCCCGACAAGGTGCTATACAAAGTATATCAGCCTTCAAAGACATCAAAAGAACTCTGGAATGCACTTACCATAAAGTACAAGACGCATAATATCAGTCTTAAGAAATTCATTATAGACAAATTCATGGACTACAAGATGGTTGACTCCAAACCGGTGACTACTCAACTACATGAATTGCAAATCATCATTCATGAACTCGAAGCGGAAGGTCATATGGTTGGAGAATCATTTTTGGTTGAAGCCATCATGGGAAAACTGCCGCCGTCATGGAGAGATTACCGCAACTATCTAAAGCAT
This sequence comes from Allium cepa, assembly GCA_030765085.1. Classification (NCBI taxonomy): domain Eukaryota; kingdom Viridiplantae; phylum Streptophyta; class Magnoliopsida; order Asparagales; family Amaryllidaceae; genus Allium; species Allium cepa. Next base: position 860,127,029 of record CM060943.1, read on the forward strand.
AAGAAGAAGGAAAATCTCTTTACAGGATCTCATTGTCCGATTAAAAATTGAGGCAAACAACCGTGCAGTTACAAAACCAAGAGATGAGGCATTTGTGGCTGAAGGGTCAAAGACCAAAAACAAAAAGAAGAATTTCCAGAAGAAAAGGAAAGCTCTAGACAACAAACCGAAAAAAAAACAAACGAACCAAGAAGTTTAATGGCGAATGTTGGGTTTGTGGAAAAGTTGGACATGCCGCTAGAGATTGCAGACTCAAGAAGGAACGCAATAAAGAGGAAAATATAGTGGATAACATGGAAGTAGACGAGTCCAACTTCTCGACAGTGGTATCTGAATGCAATTTGGTTCAGAATCCTAACCAATGATGGGTAGATACAGGCGCTACTCGTCATGTTTGTTCTGACAAATCCATGTTTTCTACATATCAGAAATTCGATCACGAAGAAAAACTCTACATGGGTAATTCTGTAGTTTCCATGATCGAAGGCAGTGGCACAGTAATCCTCAAGTTTACTTCTGGAAAAACTTTTAAGTTGAATAACGTGCCCCACGTTCCAGACATACGCAAGAATCTCATCTCTGGTGCAGTCATATCAAAGAAGCGATTCAGGATGGTGTTCCAGTCAGACAAGATGGTTCTGTCCAAAGCTGGAATGTGTATAGAAAGGGGATATTTATGTGATGGCCTATTTAAGGCAAATGTAGCCGTTGTCGGCAACAAAAATATGTATTCTGATTGTGCTATTAATAAAATTAAAGTTTCTTATTTGCTTGAGCACGAAATTTTACTATGGCATGATAGATTGGGACACATAAATTTTCGCAAAATGAAAACATTATCAAACTTGAGATTAATTCCAAAATTCCAAATAGATAAGAACTACAAATGTGAGACATGTGTAGAAGCAAAAATGATCAAACAACCATTTAAATCTTTTGACAGAAGCACCGAACCATTAGGTTTGGTACATAAAGATTTATGTGATTTTAAATCATTACCTACAAGAGGTGGGAAAAAGTATTTCATTACTTTTATTGACGATTATACGCGATATTGCTATGTATATCTTTTAAAAGTAAAGATGAAGCAATAACAGCGTTTATAAAATACAAGGCTGAGGTAGAAAATCAGTTAAATAAAAAGATCAAGATACTAAGATCTGATCGAGGTGGAGAATATGAATCACCATTTGAACAGTTCTGTACCGAAAATGGATAATTCATCAAACAACAGCTCCATATTCACCACAACAAAATGATGCAGCCGAGAGGAAGAACAGAACGTTAAAAGACATGATTACTGCCATGCTTTTAACTTCTGGTCTACCGACAAACTTGTGGGGGGAAGCCTTAAATATGTCTATTCACATTTTAAACAAAGTTCCTCACAAGAAAAAGGGAACAATTCCATATGAGATATGGAAAGAACACAAACCAAGCTTTAAATACCTCAAAGTGTGGGGGTGCTTGGCAAAAGTTCCAGTTCCGCCTCCCAAGAGAGTCAAACTTGGACCAAAAACAGTAGATTGTTATTATCTTGGGCCATCCCAAAATAGTAGTGCATACAGATTTTTGGTATTCAAGTCTGATATAACTGATATTCATGTAAATACAATCATGGAATCAAGAGATGCCTCATTCTTTGAAGATGTGTTTCCATACAAAAGGAATGAAGGAAATAATGTCCCAAAAAGGACAAGAGAATAATCAAACGATTCACATGAAGATGAAACTCATCATCAAATTGAGGATGCTGGACCAAGAAGAAGCGTAAGGGCTAGAACTTCCAAAACATTTTGTTCGGACTTTTTTACATATGTATTAGAGCACGAACCTCAAACGTACAAGGAAACAATGTCATCTTCTGAATCCTCATGTTGGAAAGAAGCAAGAAAGTGAGATTGATTCAATTCTAAGTAATAAAACTTGGGAAATTGTTAATATTCCACCAGGAATAAAACCAATTGGCTGCAAATGGATTTTCAAGAAGAAAATGAAAGCAGATGGCTCTATCGACTAATATTAAGCCAGATTAGTAGCCAAATGATATCGTCAAAAAGAAGGAGTAGACTTTTTTGATACATATTCGCCGGTAACACGAATAACCTCTATAAGAATGTTAATAGCAATTGCATCCATCTATAATCTAGAGATTCATCAGATGGATGTGAAAACAGCATTCTTAAATGGAAATATCGATGAGGAGATTTACATGGAGCAACCTGAGGGATTTATTTCCAAAGGAAATGAAAACAAAGTCTGTAGATTAGTCAAATCATTATATGGACTAAAACAAACTCCAAAGCAATGGCACGCAAAATTTGATAGTGTCACGATGAGAAATGGTTTTCGTATAAATGAATGTGACAAATGTGTTTATTATAAACAACTTGGACAATCATATGTGATGATCTGTCTATATGTGGACGATATGCTAATATTCGGTCCAAATAGTCAGGTAATTTACACCATAAAGAAAATGTTGATCAACAATTTCGACATAAAAGACTTGGGTGTTGCAGATGTTATTTTGGAAATAAAAATAATGAGAACACCTAATGGAATTGAGTTATCTCAATCACATTATGTAGAAAAAGTGATTGAAAGATTTCAAAATTTTGGAATTAAAGGAGTAAATACACCTTTTAATCCATCAGAAGTACTGCATAAAAACACTAATAATAGTGTAATGCAACTGGAATATTCTCGTGTAATAGGATGTCTCATGTATCTCATGAATTGCACAAGACCAGATATAGCTTATGTAGTAAGTCGATTGAGCAGGTATACAAGCAATCCAGGGAAGGAACACTGGAAAGCACTAATGAGAGTGCTTGGATATTTAAAAAATACCACTAAGTATTCCTCACACTATGGAAAATATCCTGCCGTCTTAGAAGGATATAGTGATGCAAACTGGATTGCAGATTCAGAGGAATCAAAATCAACAAGTGGTTATGTCTTTACCCTAGCAGGGGCAACAATGTCATGGAAATCTACTAAACAAACATGCATAGCTTGATCCACTATGGAATCAGAGTTCATTGCATTAGATAAAGCAGGCGAAGAAGCAGAATGGCTTCGTCGCTTTTTAGATGATATTTCATTTTGGCCTAAACCTGTACCGGCCATATGTATACACTGTGATAACCAAGCTGCGCTAAGTAGAGCGCACAAATTTGTGTATAATGGAAAGTCACGACATATTCGTCGACGCCATAACACAGTTAGGCAGTTACTCTCAAATGGAACAATTTCCATAGACTATGTGAGAACAAATGATAACATAGCGGATCCATTTACTAAAGGTTTATCAATAGAGAAAATTGACTGCGCATCGAGGGGAATGTGTTTAAAAGCCTAAACCACAAAGAGTTATCTTATACGGAAACCTATCCTAGCGACTGGAGATCCCACGGACTAGGATCAATAGGCAAACTAGTTCTGAATAACTCAAGACGTAATGCATTTGCATGGACATAGTCCAACTCCATTCCTATGGTGCACAACATAAATGCATGCCTACAGAAGTATTTAAAGGTTAAAACTATGTTTTTTAATGATGACCATATCTTGAACATAACAAGTGGGGTATATGTAGATACTCTTAATGGTTGCGATCACCTACGTTAGTGTGAGCTGGGTCGGCTCTATGAGAATATTAAAAGGCTTTTATTCTCTAAAACACTCGCAGAACCAAAAATTGTTCAGGACCAAAATGAACACAACCAAGAGATTGGATGAGAAGGGAATCAATTCTTCGTAAAGCTTATTGTCTGGATATACAATAAAGGCCGATGGTTCAAGATGAAATAATTCACCAATTAGCTAAGTAGATCCGATAAGTTTTAACTAGCGAAAGTTCAAATTGAAATATCTACTTATCCACGATAAAGCATTATTCCATATGTACTCTGTGATATTTCGCTTCGTGTGGGGGATATGTATATTATCATTCATGTGGGGGATTGATAGAATTCCTAAAGGTAGAATGAATGAAATATCCTTTAGTCCCACATTGCCAAAAATCAAAATAGAAATGAAGTATATCAATAGCCTTCTCATGAGGAGGTTGGGGCCTAGGGGCACCCAAATGTATACTTCATTGTGAGGAGGGAGGCCATGCTACACCATTACACGCGTGCGCCGCCGCCGCCGTCCGTCTGACTGACCGATCCGAACCGGGCCGGGCTCGGGTACGGGTCTAAAATGACCATTCTTTTTGCTAGGCCATTGTTTAACGGTTTTGGGCTTCGGATGAAACTGGGCTGGGCCTGGAATTTGAAAAGAAGCGGGCGGGTTGAATACAGGCGGGTGCGAACCGACTGAAGCAGACGTGGGTTTTGGCCTCAAGAGGTGCGACCGTTCGGACAAATGCGGCCCGTTATGGCATTTTCCTGAACGGATGCGACCCGTTAGCAGGCGCAGCTTAATTTTGGCAAACAGATACGGTTTTTGGCGAACGGATGAGGCCAGCAGAAACGGGCGTGACCATTTGAACAAACGGATGCAGACGAGACCGTTCGAAGGGATACGAATCAACTATAAATAAAGAGGAAAACTGATCACTTTCCTTACAAATTTTTTCCGATTCGAATCTTCTCTCTTCTAACTTCAAATCACAGAGTGATATACTCATTACATTCTCGAGCAGAATACGTCTGTTGTACCTTGGGAGAATTTTGAAATAAAATTCTTAAGGAAATCGTTACGACGAGCCTCGGACATAATCCGGTTAGAATTCTAGTCTGATTGTATATTTATATACATTATTCTGTATTCTATCTGTTATCCTGGTTATACTATTTATTCAAAATAGTATAACGCCGTTGTTGTAATTTATTTACAACATTCATATTGTTATAATAATTACTACAGAATTCCAGTGTAGTGGAAATCTGAGTTATAAACTTGTGCGACGAGTTTATAATTGATTATTCTCTGTTTTTGTATACTAGACATATAACATCTTAAGAATTTCACTGTTTTCTTACTAAAACAGAGATGGCAACAGTAGAATTTTCAAAGAATGCTACTCACAACAGACCTGAACCGTTCAAGGGAGATGGTGATGATTTCTTGACATGGCAGAACCAGATGTTTTTTATCTCACCACACTCGGTCTGCAAAATTACCTCGAGGAGGAGAAACCGATTCCTGCACCAGGCAAGGAAGCAGAGGTGAATACGTGGAAGCATTCCGATTTTTTATGCAGAAACTTATTCTGAATTGTCTCGACAAGGTGCTATACAAAGTATATCAGCCTTCAAAGACATTAAAAGAACTCTGAAATGCACTTACCACAAAGTACAAGACGCAGAATATCAGTCTTAAGAAATTCATTGTAGACAAATTCATGGACTACAAGATGGTTGACTCCAAACTGGTGACTGCTCAACTGCATGAATTGCAAATCATCATTCATGAACTCGAAGCGGAAGGTCATATGGTTGGAGAATCATTTTTGGTTGAAGCCATCACGGGAAAACTGCCGCCGTCATGGAGAGATTACGCAACTATCTAAAGCATAAGAATAAGGAAATCTCTTTACAGGATCTCATTGTCCGATTAAAAATTGAGGCAGGCAACCGTGCAGTTACAAAACCAAGAGATGAGGCATTTGTGGCTGAAGGGTCAAAGACCAAAAACTAAAAGAATAATTTTCAGACGAAAAGGAAAGCTCTAGACAACAAACCGAAAGACAACAAACGAACCAAGAAGTTTAATGGCGAATGTTGGGTTTGTGGAAAAGTTGGACATGCCTCTAGAGATTGCAGACTCAAGAAGGAACGCAATAAAGAGGCAAATATAGTGGATAACATGGAAGTAGACGAGTCAAACTTCTCGGCGGTGGTATCTGAATGCAATCTGGTTCAGAATCCTAGCCGATGGTGGGTTGATACAGACGCTACTCGTCATGTTTGTTCAGACAAATCCATGTTTTCTACATATCAGAAATTCGATCACGAAGAAAAACTCTACATGGGTAATTCCGCAGTTTCCATGATCGAAGGCAGTGGCACAGTAATCCTCAAGTTTACTTCTGGAAAAACTGTTAAGTTGAATAACGTGCTCCACGTTCCAGACATACGCAAGAATCTCATCTCTGGTGCAGTCCTATCAAAGAAGGGATTCAAGATGGTGTTCCAGTTAGATAAGATGGTTCTGTCCAAAGCTGGAACGTATATAGGAGGGGGATATTTGTGTGATGGCCTATTTAAGGCAAATGTAGCCGTTGTCGGCAACAAAAATATGTATTCTGATTGTGCTATTAATAAAATTGAAGTTTCTTATTTGCTTGAGCACGAAATTTTACTATGGCATGATAGATTGGGACACATAAATTTCCGCAAAATGAAATCAAACTTGGGATTAATTCCAAAATTCCAAGTAGATAAGAACTACAAATGTGAGACATGTGTAGAAGCAAAAATGATCAAACAACCATTTAAATCTGTTGACAGAAGCACCGAACCATTAGGTTTGGTACATACAGATTTATGTGATTTTAAATAATTACCTACAAGTGGTGGGAAAAAGTATTTCATTACTTTTATTAACGATTATACGCGATATTTCTATGTATATCTTTTAAATAGCAAAGATAAAGCAATAACAATGTTTATAAAATACAAGGCTGAGGTAGAAAATCAGTTAAATAAAAAGATCAAGATACTAAGATCTGATCGAGATGGAGAATATGAATCACCATTTGAACAGTTCTGTGCCGAAAATGGTATAATTCATCAAAAAACAGCTCCATATTCACCACAACAAAATGGTGTAGCCGAGAGGAAGAACCAAACGTAAAAATACATGATTACTGCCATGCTTTTAACTTCTGGTCTACCGACAAACTTTTGGAGGGAAGCCTTAAATATGTCTAATCACATTTTAAACAAAGTTCCTCACAATAAAACGGGATCAATTTCATATGAGATATGGAAAGGACACAAACCAAGCTTTAAATACCTCAAAGTGTGGGGGTGCTTGGCAAAAGTTCCAGTTCCGCCTCCCAAGAGAGTCAAACTTGGACCAAAAACAGTAGATTGTTATTATCTTGGGCCAGCCCAAAATAGTAGTGCCTACAGATTTTGGGTATTCAAGTCTGATATAACTGATATTCATGTAAATACAATCATGGAATCAAGAGATGTCTCATTCTTTGAAGATGTGTTTCCACAAAAAAGAAAGGAAGGAAATAATGTCCCAAAAAGGACAAGAGAAGAATCAAACGATTCACATGAAGATGAAACTCATCATCAAATTAAGGATGCTGGACCAAGAAGAAGCGTAAGGGCTAGAACTTCCAAAACATTTGGTTCGGACTTTTTTACATATGTATTAGAGCATGAACCTCAAACATACAAGGAAGCAATGTCATCTTCTGAATCCTCATGTTGGAAAGAAGCAATCCAAAGTGAGATTGATTCAATTCTAAGTAATAAAACTTGGAAAATTGTTGATATTCCACCAGGAATAAAACCAATTGGCTGCAAATGGATTTTCAAGAAGAAAATGAAAGCAGATGGCTCTATCAACAAGTATAAAGCCAGATTAGTAGCCAAAGGATATCGTCAAAAAGAAAGAGTAGACTTTTTTGATACATATTCGCCGGTAACACGAATAACCTCTATAAGAATGCTAATAGAAATTGCATCCATCTATAATCTAGAGATTCATCAGATGGATGTAAAAACATCATTCTTAAATGGAAATCTCGATGAGGAGATTTACATGGAGTAACCTGAGGGATTTATTTCCAAAGGAAATGAAAACAAAGTCAGTAGATTAGTCAAATCATTATACGGACTAAAACAAGCTCCAAAGCAATGGCACACAAAATTTGATAGTGTCATGATGAGAAATGATTTTCGTATAAATGAATGTGACAAATGTGTTTATTATAAACAACTTGGACAATCATATGTGATGATCTGTCTATATGTGGACGATATGCTAATATTCGATCCAAATACTCAGGTAATTGAGACCATAAAGAAAATGTTGATCAACAATTTCGACATGAAAGACTTGGGTGTTGCAGATGTTATTTTGGGAATAAAAATAATTAGAACACCTAATGGAATTGAGTTATCTCAATCACATTATGTAGAAAAAGTGATTGAAAGATTTCAAAATTTTGGAATTAAAGGAGTAAATACACCTTTTAATCCATCAGAAGTACTGCATAAAAACACTAATAAGAATGTAATGCAACTGGAATATTCTCGTGTAATAGGATGTCTCATGTATCTCATGAATTGCACAAGACCAGATATAGCTTATGCAGTAAGTCGATTGAGCAAGTATACAAGCAATCCAGGGAAGGAACACTGGAAAGCACTAATGAGAGTGCTTGGATATTTAAAAAATACCACTAAGTATTCCTCACACTATGGAAAATATCCTACCGTCTTAGAAGGATATAGTGATGCAAAATGGATTGCAGATTCAGAGGAATCAAAATCAACAAGTGGTTATGTCTTTACCCTAGCAGGGGCAGCAATGTCATGGAAATCTACTAAACAAACATGCATAGCTCGATCCACTATGGAATCAGAGTTCATTGCATTAGATAAAGCAGGCGAAGAAGCAGAATGGCTTCGTCACTTTTTAGAAGATATTCCATTTTGGCCTAAACCTGTACCGGCCATATGTATACACTGTGATAACCAAGCTGCACTAAGTAGAGCGCACAACTTTTTGTATAATGGAAAGTCACGACATATTCGTCGACGCCATAACACAGTTAGGCAGTTACTCTCAAATGGAACAATTTCCATAGACTATGTGAGAACAAATGACAACCTAGCGGATCCATTTACTAAAGGTTTATCAAGAGAGAAAATTGACTGCGCATCGAGGGGAATGAGTTTAAAAGCCTAAACCACAAAGAGTTATCTTATACGGAAACCTATCCTAGCGACTGGAGATCCCACGGACTAGGATAAATAGGCAAACCAGTTCTGAATAACTCAAGACGTAATGCATTTGCATGGACATAGTCCAACTCCATTGCTATGGTGCACAACATAAATGCATGCCTATAGAAGTATTTAAAGGTTAAAACTATGTTTTTTAATGATGACCATATCTTGAAAATAACAAGTGGGGTATATGTAGATACTCTTAATGGTTGCGATCACCTATGTTAGTGTGAGCTGGGTCGGCTCTATGAGAATATTAAAAGGCTTTTATTATCCAGAACACTCGCAGAACCCAAAATTTTTCAGGACCAAAATGAACACAACCAAGAGATTGGATGAGAAGGGAATCAATGCTTCGTAAAGCTTGTTGTCTGGATATACAATAAAGACCGACGGTTCAAGATGAAATAATTCACCGATTGGCCAAGTAGATTCGATAAGTTTTAACTAGGGAAAGTTCAGAGTGAAATATCTACTTATCCACGATAAAGCATTATTCCATATGTACTCTGTGATATTTCGCTTCGTGTGGGGGATATGTATATTATCATTCATATGGGGGATTGCTAGAATTCCTAAAGGTAGAATGAATGAAATATCCTTTAGTCCCACATTGCCAAAAATCAAAAAAGAAGTATATCAATAGCCTTCTCATGAGGAGGTTGCGGCTTAGGGGCACCCAAATGTACACTTCGTTGTGAGGAGGGAGGCCATGCTTCACCATCACACGCGCGTGCCGCCGCCGCCGTCCGTCCGACCGACCGAACCGAACGGGGCCGGGCTCGGGTACGGGTCTAAAATGACCATTGTTTTTGCTAGGCCATTGTTTAACGGTTTTGGGCTTCGGCTGAAACTGGGCTGGGCCTGGAATTTGAAAAGAAGCGGGCGGGTTGAATACAGGCGGGTGCGACCCGACTGAAACAGACGCGGGTTTTGGCCTGAAGAGGTGCGACCGTTTGGACAAATGCGGCCCGTTATGGCATTTTTCTGAACGGATGCGACCCGTTAGCAGGCGCAGTTTAATTTTGGCAAACAGATACGGTTTTTGACGAATGGATGCGGCCAGCAGAAACGGGCGCAACCATTTAAACAAACGGGTGCAGACGCGACCGTTCGAAGGGATACTAATCAACTATAAATATGGAGGAAAACTGATCACTTTCCTTACTAATTTTTTCCGATTCGAATCTTCTCTCTTCTAACTGCTGTTCTTATACATTCAAATCATAGAGTGATATACTCATTATATTCTCGAGCAGAATACGTCTGTTGTATCTTGGAAGAATTTTGAAATAAAATTCTTAAGGAAATCGTTACGATGAGCCTCAGACATAATCCAGTTAGAATTCTAGTCTGATTGTATATTTATATACATTATTCTATATTCTATCTGTTATTCTGGTTATACTATTTATTCTAAATAGTATAACGCTGTTGTTGTAATTTATTTACTACATTCATATTGTTATAATAATTACTACAGAATTCCAGTGTAGTGAAAATCTGAGTTATAAACTTGTGCGACGAGTTTATAATCGATTATTCTCTGTTTTGGAATACTAGACATATAACATCTTAAGAATTTTACTGTTTTCTTACTAAAACAGAGATGGCAACAGTAGAATTTTCAAAGAATGCTATTCACAACAGACATGAACTGTTCAAGGGAGATGGTGATGATTTCTTGACATGGCAGAACCAGATGTTGTTTTATCTCACCACACTCGGTCTGCAAAAGTACCTCGAGGAGGAGGAACCAATTCATGCACCAGGCAAGGAAGCAGAGGTGAATACGTGGAAGCACTCCGATTTTTTATGCAGAAACTATATTCTGAATTGTCTCGACAAGGTGCTTTACAAAGTATATCAGACTTCAAAGACATCAAAAGAACTCTGAAATGCACTTACCACAAAGTACAAGACGCAGAATATCAGTCTTAAGAAATTCATTGTAGACAAATTCATGGACTACAAGATGGTTGATTCCAAACTGGTGATTGCTCAACTGCATGAATTGCAAATCATCATTCATGAACTCGAAGCAGAACGTCATATGGTTGGAGAATCATTTTTGGTGGAATCCATCACGGGAAAACTGCCGCCGTCATGGAGAGATTACTGCAACTATCTAAAGCATAAGAAGAAGGAAATCTCTTTACAGGATCTCATTGTTCGATTAAAAATTGAGGCAGACAACCATGCAGTTACAAAACCAAGAGATGAGGCATTTGTGGCTGAAGGGTCAAAGACCAAAAACAAAAAGAAGAATTTCCGGAAGAAAAGGAAAGCTCTAGACAAAAAACTGAAAGACAACAAACGAACCAAGAAGTTTAATGGCGAATGTTGGGTTTGTGGAAAAGTTGGACATGCCGCTAGAGATTGCAGACTCAAGAAGGAACGCAATAAAGAGGCAAATATAGTGGATATCATGGAAGTAGACGAGCCCAATTTCTCGGCGGTGGTATTTGAATGCTATCTGGTTCAGAATCCTAACCAATGGTGGGTAGATACAGGCGCTACTCGTCATGTTTGTTCTGACAAATCCATGTTTTCTACATATCAAAAATTCGATCACGAAGAAAAACACTACATGGGTAATTCTGCAGTTTCCTTGATCAAAGGCAGTGGCATAGTAATCCTCAAGTTTACTTCTGAGAAAAACTGTTAAGTTGAATAACGTGCTCCACGTTCCAGACATACGCAAGAATCTCATCTCTGGTGCAGTCTTATGAAAGAAGGGATTCAAGACGGTGTTCTAGTCAGACAAGGTGGCTCTGTCCAAAGCTGGAATGTATATAGGAAGGGGATATTTATGTGATGGCCTATTTAAGGCAAATGTATCCGTTGTTGGCAACAAAACTATGTATTCTGATTGTGCTATTAATAAAATTGAAGTTTCTTATTTGCTTGAGCACGAAATTTTACTATGGCATGATAGATTTGGACACATAAATTTACGCAAAATGAAAACATTATCAAATTTGGGATTAATTCCAAAATTCCAAGTAGATAAGAACTACAAATGTGAGACATGTGTAGAAGCAAAAATGATCAAACAACCAATTAAATCTGTTGACAGAAGCACCAAACCATTAGGTTTGGTACATACAGATTTATGTGATTTTAAATCATTACCTACAAGAGGTGGGAAAAAGTATTTCATTACTTTTATTGACGATTATACGCGATATTGCTGTGTATATCTTTTAAATAGTAAAGATGAAGCAATAACAGCGTTTATAAAATACAAGGCTGAGGTAGAAAATCAGTTAAATAAAAAGATCAAGATACTAAGATTTGATCGAGGTGGAGAATGTGAATCACCATTTGAACAGTTCTGTGCGAATATGGTATAATTCGTCAAACAACAGCTCCATATTCACCACAACAAAATGGTGTAGCCGAGAGGAAGAACAGAACGTTAAAAGACATGATTATCGCCATGCTTTTAACTTCTGGTCTACCGACAAACTTGTGGGGGGAAGCCTTAAATATGTCTAATCACATTTTAAAAAAAGTTCCTCACAATAAAACGGGAGCAATTCCATATGAGATATGGAAAGGACACAAACCAAGCTTTAAATACCTCAAAGTGTGGGGGTGCTTGGCAAAAGTTCCAGTTCCGCCTCCCAAGAGAGTCAAACTTGGACCAAAAACAGTAGATTGTTATTATCTTGGGCCAGCCCAAAATAGTAGTGCCTACAGATTTTTGGTATTCAAGTCTGATATAACTGATACTCATGTAAATACAATCATGGAATCAAGAGATGCCTCATTCTTTGAAGATGTGTTTCCACACAAAAGGAATGAAGGAAATAATGTCCCAAAAAGGACAAGAGAAGAATCAAACGATTCACATGAAGATGAAACTCATCATCAAATAGAGGATGCTGGACCAAGAAGAAGCGTAGGGGCTAGAACTTCCAAAACATTTGGTTTGGACTTTTTTACATATGTATTAGAGCACGAACCTCAAACGTACAAGGAAGCAATGTCATCTTCTGAATCCTCATGTTGGAAAGAAGCAATCCAAAGTGAGACTGATTCAATTCTAAGTAATAAAACATGGAAAATTGTTGATATTACACCAGTAATAAAACCAATTGGCTGCAAATGGATTTTCAAGAAGAAAATGAAAGCAGATGGCTCTATCAACAAGTATAAAGCCAGATTAGTAGCCAAAGGATATCGTCAAAAAGAAGGAGTAGACTTTTTTGATACATATTCACCGGTAACACGAATAACCTCTATAAGAATGCTAATTGCAATTGCATCCATCTATAATCTAGAGATTCATCAGATGGATGTAAAAACAGCATTCTTAAATGGAAATCTCGATGAGGAGATTTACATGGAGCAACCTGAGGGATTTATTTCCAAAGGAAATGAAAACAAAGTCTGTAGATTAGTCAAATCATTATACAGACTAAAACAAGCTCCAAATCAATGACACGCAAAATTTAATAGTATCATTATGAGAAATGGTTTTCGTATAAGTGAATGTGACAAATGTGTTTATTATAAACAACTTGGACAATCATATGTGATGATCTGTCCATATGTGGACGATATGCTAATATTCAGTCCAAATACTCAGGTAATTGAGACCATAAAGAAAATGTTGATCAACAATTTCGACATGAAAGACTTGGGTGTTGCAGATGTTATTTTGGGAATAAAAATAATAAGAACACCTAACGGAATTGAGTTATGTCAATCACATTATGTAGAAAAAGTGATTTAAAGATTTCAAAATTTTGGAATTAAAGGAGTAAATACACCTTTTAATCCATCAGAAGTACTGCATAAAAACACTAATAAGAGTGTAATGCAACTGGAATATTCTCGTGTAATAGGATGTCTCATGTATCTCATGAATTGTACAAGACCAGATATAGCTTATGCAGTAAGTCAATTGTGCAGGTATACAAGCAATCCAGGGAAGGAACACTGGAAAGCATTAATGAGAGTGCTTGGATATTTAAAAAATACCACTAAGTATTCCTCACACTATGGAAAATATCCTGCTGTCTTAGAAGGATATAGTGATGCAAACTGGATTGCAGATTCAGAGGAATCAAAATCAACAAGTGGTTATGTCTTTACCCTAGCAGGGGCAGCAATGTCATGGAAATCTACTAAACAAACATGCATAGCTCGATCCACTATGGAATCAGAGTTCATAGCATTAGATAAAGCAGGCGAAGAAGCAGAATGGCTTCGTCACTTTTTAGAAGATATTCCATTTTGGCCTAAACCTGTATCGGCCATATGTATACACTGTGATAACCAAGCTGCGCTAAGTAGAGCTCACCACTTTGTGTATAATGGAAAGTCACGACATATTCGTCGACGCCATAACAGAGTTAGGCAGTTACTCTCAAATGGAACAATTTCCATAGACTATGTGAGAACAAATGACAACCTAGCGGATCCATTTACTAAAGGTTTATCAAGAGAGAAAATTGACTGCGCATCGAGGGGAATGGGTTTAAAAGCCTAAACCACAAAGAGTTATCTTATACGGAAACCTATCCTAGCGACTGGAGATCCCACGGACTAGGATCAATAGGAAAACCAGTTCTGAATAACTCAAGGCGTAATGCATTTGCATGGACATAGTCCAACTCCATTGCTATGGTGCACAACATAAATGCATGCCTACAGAAGTATTTAAAGGTTAAAACTACGTTTTTTAATGATGACCATATCTTGAAAATAACAAGTGGGGTATATGTAGATACTCTTAATGGTTGCGATCACCTATGTTAGTGTGAGCTGGGTCGGCTCTATGAGAATATTAAAAGGCTTTTATTCTCTTAAACACTCGCAGAACCAAAAATTGTTCAGGACCAAAATGAACACAACCAAGAGATTGGATGAGAAGGGAATCAATGCTTCGTAAAGCTTATTGTCTGGATATACAATAAAGGCCGACGGTTCAAGATGAAATAATTCACCGATTAGCCAAGTAGATCCGATAAGTTTTAACCAGGGAAAGTTCAAAGTGAAATATCTACTTATCCACGATAAAACATTATTCCATATGTACTCTGTGATATTTCGCTTCGTGTGGGGGATATGTATATTATCATTCATGTGGGGGATTGTTAGAATTCCTAAAGGTAGAATGAATGAAATATCCTTTAGTCCCATATTGCCAAAAATCAAAATAAAAATGTAGTATATCAATAGCCTTCTCATGAGGAGGTTGGGTCCTAGGGGCACCCAAATGTATACTTCGTTGTGAGGAGGGAGGCCATGCTTCACCATCACACGCGCGCGCCGCCGCCGTCCGTCTGACCGACCGAACCGAACTGGGCCGGGCTCGGGTACAGGTCTAAAATGACTATTCTTTTTGCTAGGCTATTGTTTAACGGTTTTGGGCTTCGGCTGAAACTGGGCTGGGCCTGGAATTTGAAAAGAAGCGGGCGGGTTGAATACAGCTGAGTGCGACCCGACAGAAGCAGACGCGGGTTTTGGCCCGAAGAGGTGCGACCGTTTGGACAAATGCGGCCCGTTATGGCATTTTTCTGAACGGATGCGACCCGTTAGCAGGCGCAGTTTAATTTTGGCAAACAGATACGGTTTTTGGCGAACGGATGCGGCCAGCAGATACAGACGCGACCATTTGAACAAACGGGTGCAGACGCGACCGTTCGAAGGGATACGAATCAACTATAAATAAAGAGGAAAACTGATCACTTTCCTTACTAATTTTTTCCGATTCGAATCTTCTCTCTTCTAACTGCTGTTCTTATACATTCAAATCACAGAGTGATATACTCATTACATTCTCGAGCAGAATACGTCTGTTGTATCTTGGGAGAATTTTGAAATAAAATTCTTAAGGAAATCGTTACGACGAGCCTCAGACATAATCCGGTTAGAATTCTAGTCTGATTGTATATTTATATACATTATTCTATATTCTATCTGTTATTCTGGTTATACTATTTATTCAAAATAGTATAACGCTGTTGTTGTAATTTATTTACAACATTAATATTGTTATAATAATTACTACAGAATTCCAGTGTAGTGGAAATCTGAGTTATAAACTTGTGCGACGAGTTTATAGTTGAGTATTCTCTGTTTTGGTATACTAGACGCATAACATCTTAAGAATTTTACTGTTTTCTTACTAAAACAGAGATGGCAACAGTAGAATTTTCAAAGAATGCTACTCACAACAGACCTGAACCTTTCAAAGGAGATGGTGATGATTTCTTGACATGGCAGAACCAGATGTTGTTTTATCTCACCACACTCGGTCTGCAAAAATACCTCGAGGAGGAGGAGCCGATTCCTGCACCAGGCAAGGAAGCAGAGGTGAATACGTGGAAGCATTCCGATTTTTTATGCAGAAACTATATTCTGAATTGTCTCGACAAGATGCTATACAAAGTATATTAGCCTTCAAAGACATCAAAAGAACTCTGGAATGTACATACCACAAAGTACAAGACGCAGAATATCAGTCTTAAGAAATTCATTGTAGACAAATTTATGGACTATAAGGTGGTTGACTCCAAACCGGTGACTGCTCAACTGCATGAACTGCAAATCATCATTCATGAACTCGAAGCGGAAGGTCATATGGTTGGAGAATCGTTTTTGGTTGAAGCCATCACGGGAAAACTGCCGCCGTCATGGAAAGATTACCGCAACTATCTAAAGCATAAGAAGAAGGAAATCTCTTTACAGGATCTCATTGTCCGATTAAAAATTGAGGCAGACAACCGTGCAGTTACAAAACCAAGAGATGAGGCATTTGTGGCTGAATGGTCAAAGACCAAAAACAAAAAGAAGAATTTCCAGAAGAAAAGGAAAGCTCTAGACAACAAACTGAAAGACAACAAACGAATCAAGAGGTTTAATGGCGAATGTTGGGTTTGTGGAAAAGTAGGACATGTCGCTAGTGATTGCAGACTCACGAAGGAACGCAATAAAGTGGCAAATATAGTGGATAACATGGAAGTAGACGAGTCCAACTTCTCGGCGGTGGTATCTGAATGCAATCTGATTCAGAATCCCAACCAATGGTGGGTAGATACAGGCGCTACTCGTCATGTTTGTTCTGACAAATCCATGTTTTCTACATATCAGAAATTCGATCACGAAGAAAAACTCTACATGGGTAATTCTGCAGTTTCCATGATCGAAGGCAGTGGCACAGTAATCCTCAAGTTTACTTCTGGAAAAACTGTTAAGTTGAATAACGTGCTCCACGTTCCAGACATACGCAAGAATCTCATCTCTGGTGCAGTCCTATCATAGAAGGGATTGAAGATGGTGTTCCAGTCAGATAAGACGGTTCTGTCCAAAGCTCGAATGTATATAGAAAGGGGATATTTATGTGATGGCCTATTTAAGGCAAATGTAGCCGTTGTCGGCAACAAAAATATGTATTCTGATTGTGCTATTAATAAAATTGAAGTTTCTTATTTGCTTGAGCACGAAATTTTACTATGGCATGATAGATTGGGACACATAAATTTCCGCAAAATGAAATCAAACTTGGGATTAATTCCAAAATTCCAAGTAGATAAGAACTACAAATGTGAGACATGTGTAGAAGCAAAAATGATCAAACAACCATTTAAATCTGTTGATAGAAGCACCGAACCATTAGGTTTGGTACATACAGATTTATGTGATTTTAAATCATTACCTACAAGAGGTGGGAAAAAGTATTTCATTACTTTTATTGACGATTATACGCGATATTGCTATGCATATCTATTAAATAGTAAAGATGAAGCAATAACGGCGTTTATAAAATGCAAGGCTGAGCTAGAAAATCAGTTAAATAAAAAGATCAAGATACTAAGATCTGATCGAGGTGGAGAATATGAATCACCATTTGAACAGTTCTGTGCCGAAAATGGTATAATTCATCAAACAACAGCTCCATATTCACCACAACAAAATGGTGTAGCCGAGAGGAAGAACAGAACGTTAAAAGACATGATTACTGCCATGCTTTTAACTTCTGGTCTACTGACAAACTTGTGGGGGGAAGCCTTAAATATGTCAAATCACATTTTAAACAAAGTTCCTCACAATAAAACGGGAACAATTCCATATGAGATATGGAAAGGACACAAACCTAGCTTTAAATACCTCAAAATGTGGGGATGCTTGGCAAAAGTTCCAGTTCCGCCTCCCAGGAGAGTCAAACTTGGACCAAAAACAGTACATTGTTATTATCTTGGGCCTGCCCAAAATAGTAGTGCCTACATATTTTTGGTATTCAAGTTTATATAACTGATATTCATGTAAATACAATCATGGAATCAAGAGATGCCTCATTCTTTGAAGATGTGTTTCCACACAAAAGGAATGAAGGAAATAATGTCCCAAAAAGGACAAGAGAAGAATCAAACGATTCACATAAAGATGAAACTCATTATCAAATTGAGGATGCTGGACCAAGAAGAAGCGTAAGGGCTAGAACTTCCAAAACATTTGGTTCGGACTTTTTTACATATGTATTAGAGCACGAACCTCAAACGTATAAGGAAGCAATGTCATCTTCTGAATCCTCATGTTGGAAAGAAGCAATCCAAAGTGAGATTGATTTAATTCTAAGTAATAAAACTTGGAAAATTGTTGATATTCCACCAGGAATAAAATCAATTGGCTGCAAATGGATTTTCAAGAAGAAAATGAAAGCAGATGGCTCTATCGACAAGTATAAAGCCAGATTAGTAGCCAAAGGATATCGTCAAAAAGGAGTAGAATTTTTTGATACATATTTGCCGGTAACACGAATAACCTCTATAAGAATGCTAATAGCAATTGCATATATAATCTAGAGATTCATCAGATGAATGTAAAAACAGCATTCTTAAATGGAAATCTCGATGAGGAGATTTACATGGACAATCTGAGGGATTTACTTCCAAAGGAAATGAAAACAAAGTTTGTAGATTAGTCAAATCATTGTACGGACTAAAACAAGCTCCAATGCAATGGCACGAAAAATTTGATAGTGTCATGATGAGAAATGGTTTTCGTATAAATGAATGTGACAAATGTGTTATTATAAACAACTTGGACAATCATATGTGATGATCTGTCTATATGAGGACGATATGCTATTATTCGGTCCAAATACTCAGGTAATTGAGACCATACAGAAAATGTTGATCAACA
Organism: Allium cepa; assembly: GCA_030765085.1. NCBI lineage: Eukaryota > Viridiplantae > Streptophyta > Magnoliopsida > Asparagales > Amaryllidaceae > Allium > Allium cepa. Next base: position 860,146,120 of record CM060943.1, read on the forward strand.
ATTTCGACATGAAAGACTTGGGTGTTGCAGATGTTATTTTGGGAATAAAAATAATAAGAACACCTAATGGAATTGAGTTATCTCAATCACATTATGTAGAAAAAGTGCTTGAAAGATTTCAAAATTTTGGAATTAAAGGAGTAAATACACCTTTTAATCCATCAGAAGTACTGCATAAAAATACTAATAAGAGTGTAATGCAACTGGAATATTCTCGTGTAATAGGATGTCTCATGTATCTCATGAATTGCGTAAGACCAGATATAGCTTATGCAGTAAGTCGATTGAGCAGGTATACAAGCAATCCAGGGAAGGAACACTGGAAAGCACTAATGAGAGTGCTTGGATATTTAAAAAATACCACTAAGTATTCCTCACACTATGGAAAATATCCTGCCGTCTTAGAAGGATATAGTGACGCAAACTGGATTGCAGATTCAAAGGAATCAAAATCAACAAGTGGTTATGTCTTTGCCCTAGCAGGGGCAGCAATGTCATGGAAATCTACTAAACAAACTTGCATAGCTCGATCCACTATGGAATCAGAGTTCATTGCATTAGATAAAGCAGGCGAAGAAGCAGAATGGATTCGCCACTTTTTAGAAGATATTCCATTTTGGCCTAAACCTGTACCGGCCATATCTATACACTGTGATAACCAAGCTGCGCTAAGTAGAGCGCACAACTCTGTGTATGATTGAAAGTCACGACATATTCGTCGACGCCATAACACAGTTAGGCAGTTACTCTCAAATGGAACAATTTCCATATACTATGTGAGAAAAAATGATAACCTAGCGGATCCATTTACTAAAGGTTTATCAAGAGAGAAAATTGACTGCGCATCGAGGGGAATGGGTTTAAAAGCCTAAACCATAAAGAGTTATCTTATACGGAAACCTATCCTAGCGACTGGAGATCCCACGGACTAGGATCAATAGGCAAACCAGTTCTGAATAACTCAAGACGTAATGCATTTGCATGGACATAGTCCAACTCCATTGCTATGGTGCACACATAAATGCATGCCTACAGAAGTATTTAAAGGTTAAAACTATGTTTTTTAATGATGACCATATCTTGAAAATAACAAGTGGGGTATATGTAGATACTCTTAATGGTTGCGATCACCTATGTTAGTGTGAGCTGGGTCGGCTCTATGAGAATATTAAAAGGCTTTTATTCTCTAGAGCACTCGCAGAACCAAAATTTTTTTAGGACCAAAATGAACACAACCAAGAGATTGGATGAGAAGGGAATCAATGCTTCGTAAAGCTTATTGTTTGGATATACAATAAAGGCCGACGGTTCAAGATGAAATAATTCACCGATTAGCCAAGTAGACCTGATAAGTTTTAACTAGGGAAAGTTCAAAGTGAAATATCTATCCACGATAAAGCATTATTCCATATGTACACTGTGATATTTCGCTTCGTGTGGGGGATATGTATATTATCATTCATGTGGGGGATTGCTAGAATTCCTAAAGGTAGAATGAATGAAATATCCTTTAGTCCCACATTGCCAAAAATCAAAATAGAAATGAAGTATATCAATAGCCTTCTCATGAGGAGGTTGGGGCTTAGGGGCACCCAAATGTACACTTCGTTGTGAGGAGGGAGGCCATGCTTCACCATCACACGCGCGCGCCGCCGCCGCCGTCCGACCGAACCGAACCGGGCCGGGCTCGGGTACGGGTCTAAAATGACCATTCTTTTTGCTAGGCCATTGTTTAACGGTTTTGGGCTTCGGCTGAAACTGAGCTGGGCCTGGAATTTGAAAAGAAGCGGGTGGGTTGAATACAGGCTTGAGCGACCCGACTGAAACAGACGCGGGTTTTGGCCTGAAGAGGTGCGACCGTTTGGACAAATGCGGCCCGTTATGGCATTTTTCTGAACGGATGCGACCCGTTAGCAGGCGCAGCTTAATTTTGGCAAACAGATATGGTTTTTGATGAACGGATGCGCCCAGCAGAAACGGGCCCGACCATTTGAACAAACGGGTGCAAGCGCGACCATTCGAAGGGATACGAATCAACTATAAATAAAGAGGAAAACCGATCACTTTCCTTACTAATTTTTTCCGATTCGAATCTTCTCTCTTCTAACTGCTGTTCTTATACATTCAAATCACAGAGTGATATACTCATTGCATTCTCGAGCAGAATACGTCTGTTGTATCTTGGGAGAATTTTGAAATAAAATTCTTAAGGAAATCGTTACGATGAGCCTCAGACATAATCCGGTTAGAATTCTAGTCTGATTGTATATTTATATACATTATTCTGTATTCTATCTGTTATCCTGGTTATACTATTTATTCAAAATAGTATAACGCCGTTGTTGTAATTTATTTACAACATTCATATTGTTATAATAATTACTATAGGATGTCTCATGTATCTCATGAAATGCACAAGACCAGATATAGCTTATGCAGTAAGTTGATTGAGCAGGTATACAAGCAATCCAGGGAAGGAACACTGGAAAGCACTAATGAGAGTGCTTGGATATTTAAAAAATACCACTAAGTATTCTCACACTATGGAAAATATCCTGCCGTCTTAGAAGGATATAGTGATGCAAACTGGATTGCAGATTCAGAGGAATCAAAATCAACAAGTGGTTTTGTCTTTACCCTAGCAGGGGCAACAATGTCATGGAAATCTAGTAAACAAACATGAATAGCTCGATCCACTATGGAATCAGAGTTCATTGCATTAGATAAAGCAGGCGAAGAAGCAGAATGGCTTCGTCACTTTTTAGAAGATATTCCATTTTGGCCTAAACCTGTACCGGCCATATGTATACACTGTGATAACCAAGCTGCGCTAAGTAGAGCGCACCACTTTGTGTATAATGGAAAGTCACGACATATTCGTCGACGCCATAACACAGTTAGGCAGTTACTCTCAAATGGAACAATTTCCATAGACTATGTGAGAACAAATGATAACCTAGCGGATCCATTTACTAAAGGTTTATCAAGAGAGAAAATTGACTGCGCATCGAGGGGAATGTGTTTAAAAGCCTAAACCACAAAGAGTTATCTTATACGGAAACCTATCCTAGCGACTGGAGATCCCACGGACTAGGATCAATAGGCAAACCAGTTCTGAATAACTCAAGACGTAATGCATTTGCATGGACATAGTCCAACTCCATTCCTATGGTGCACAACATAAATTCATGCCTACAGAAGTATTTAAAGATTAAAACTATGTTTTTTAATGATGACCATATCTTGAAAATAACAAGTGGGGTATATGTAGATACTCTTAATGGTTGCGATCACGTATGTCAGTGTGAGCTGGGTCGGATCTATGAGAACATCAAAAGGCTTTTATTCTCTAAAACACTCGTAGAACCAATAATTGTTCAGGACCAAAATGAACACAACCAAGAGATTGGATGAGAAGGGAATCAATGCTTCGTAAAGCTTATTGTCTGGATATACAATAAAGGCCGACGGTTCAAGATGAAATAATTCACCGATTAGCCAAGTAGATCCGATAAGTTTTAACTAGGGAAAGTTCAAAGTGAAATATCTACTTATCCACGATAAAGCATTATTCGATATGTACTCTGCGATATTTCGCTTCGTGTGGGGGATATGTATATTATCATTCATGTGGGGGATTGTTAGAATTCCTAAAAGTAGAATGAATGAAATATCCTTTAGTCCCACATTGCCAAAAATCAAAATAGAAATAAATTATATCTATAGCCTTCTCATGAGGAGGTTGGGGCCTAGGGGCACCCAAATGTATACTTCGTTGTGAGGAGGGAGGCCATGCTTCACCATCACACGCGTGCGTCGCCGTCGCCGTCCGTCCGACCGACCGAACCGAACCGGGCCGAGCTCGGGTACGGGTCTAAAATGACCATTCTTTTTGCTAGGCCATTGTTTAACGGTTTTGAGCTTCGGCTGAAACTGGGCTGGGCCTGGAATTTGAAAAGAAGCGGGCGGGTTGAATACAGGCGGGTGCGACCCGACTGAAGCAGACGTGGGTTTTGGCCTGAAGAGGTGCGACCGTTTGGACAAAGGCGACCCGTTATGGCATTTTTCTGAACGGATGCGACCCGTTAGCAGGCGCAGTTTAATTTTGGCAAACAGATACGGTTTTTGGCGAACGGATGCGGCCAGCAGAAACGGGCGCGACCATTTGAACAAACGGGCGCAGACGCGACCGTTCGAAGGGATACGAATCAACTATAAATAAAGAGGAAAACTAATCACTTTCCTTACTAATTTTTTCCGATTCGAATCTTCTCTCTTCTAACTGCTGTTCTTATACATTCAAATCACAGAGTGATATACTCATTACATTCTCGAGCAGAATACGTCTGTTGTATCTTGGGAGAATTTTGAAATAAAATTCTTAAGGAAATCGTTACGACGAGCCTCAGACATAATCCGGTTAGAATTCTAGTCTGATTGTATATTTATATACATTATTCTATATTCTATCTGTTATTCTGGTTATACTGTTTATTCAAAATAGTATAACGCTGTTGTTGTAGTTTATTTACAACATTCATATTGTTATAGTAATTACTATAGAATTCCAGTGTAGTGGAAATCTGAGTTATAAACTTGTGCGACGAGTTTATAATTGATTATTCTCTGTTTTGGTATACTAGACATATAACATCTTAAGAATTTTACTGCTTTCTTACTAAAACAGAGATGGCAATAGTAGAATTTTCAGAGAATGCAACTCACAACAGACTTGAACCGATCAAGGGAGATGGTGATGATTTCTTGACATGGCATAACCAGATGTTGTTTTATCTCACCACACTCGGTCTGCAAAAGTACCTCGAGGAGCAGGAACCGATTCCTGCACCAGGCAAGGAAGCAGAGGTGAATACGTGGAAGAATTTCGATTTTTTATGCAGAAACTATATTCTAAATTGTCTCGACAAGGTGCTATACAAAGTATATCAGCCATCAAAGACATCAAAAGAACTCTGAAAGGCACTTACCACAAAGTACAAGACGCAGAATATCAGTCTTAAGAAATTCATTGTAGACAAATTCATGGACTACAAGATGGTTGACTCCAAACCGGTGACTGCTCAACTACATGAATTGCAAATCATCATTCATGAACTCGAAGCGGAAGGTCATATGGTTGGAGAATCGTTTTTGGTTGAGGCCATCACGGGAAAACTGCCGCCGTCATGGAGAGATTACCGCAACTATCTAAAGCATAAGAAGAAGGAAATCTCTTTACATGATCTCATTGTCCGATTAAAAATTGAGGCAGGCAACCGTGCAATTACAAAACCAAGAGATGAGGCATTTGTGGCTGAAGGGTCAAAGACCAAAAACAAAAAGAAGAATTTCTAGAAGAAAAGGAAAGATCTAGACAACAAACCGAAAGACAACAAACGAACCAAGAAGTTTAATGGCGAATGTTGGATTTGTGGAAAAGTTGGACATGCCGCTAGAGATTGCAGACTCAAGAAGGAACGCAATAAAGAGGCAAATATAGTGGATAACATGGAAGTAGACGAGTCCAACTTCTCGGCGGTGGTCTGAATGCAATCTAGTTCAGAATCCTAACCAATGGTGGGTAGATACAGGCGCTACTCGTCATGTTTGTTCTGACAAATCCATGTTTTCTACATATCAGAAATTCGATCACGAAAAAAACTCTACATGGGTAATTCTGTAGTTTCCATGATCGAAGGCAGTGGCACAGTAATCCTCAAGTTTACTTCTGATTGTATTCTGATTGTGCTATTAATGGATTTTCAAGAAGAAAATGGATTTTCAAGAAGAAAATGAAAGAAGATGGCTCTATCGACAAGTATAAAGCCAGATTAGTAGCCAAAGGATATCGTCAAAAAGAAGGAGTAGACTTTTTTGATACATATTCGCCGATAACACGAATAACCTCTATAAGAATGCTAATAGCAATTGCATCCATCTATAATCTAGAGATTCATCAAATGGATGTAAAAATAGCATTCTTAAATGGAAATCTCGATGAGGAGATTTACATGGAGCAACCTGAGGGATTTATTTCCAAAGGAAATGAAAACAAAGTCTGTAGATTAGTCAAATCATTATACGGACTAAAACAAGCTCCAAAGCAATGACACGCAAAATTTGATAGTGTAATGATGAGAAATGGTTTTCGTATAAATGAATGTGACAAATGTGTTTATTATAAACAACTTGGACAATCATATGTGATGATCTGTCTTTATGTGGATGATATGTTAATATTCGATCCAAATACTCAGGTAATTGAGACCATAAAGAAAATGTTGATCAACAATTTCGACATGAAAGACTTGGGTGTTGCAGATGTTATTTTGGGAATAAAAATAATAAGAACACCTAATGGAATTGAGTTATCTCAATCACATTATGTAGAAAAAGTGATTGAAATATTTCAAAATTTTGGAATTGAAGGAGTAAATACACCTTTTAATCCATCAGAAGTACTGCATAAAAACACTAATAAGAGTGTAATGCAACTGGAATATTCTCGTTAATAGGATGTCTCATGTATCTCATGAATTGCACAAGACCAGATATAGCTTATGCAGTAAGTCGATTGAGCAGGTATACAAGCAATCCAGGAAAGGAACGCTGGAAAGCACTAATGAGAGTGCTTGGATATTTAAAAAATACCACTAAGTGGATTTTCAACAAGAAAATGAAAGCAGATGGCTCTATCGACAAGTATAAAGCCAGGTTAGTAGCCAAAGGATATCGTTAAAAAGAAGAAGTAGACTTTTTTAATACATATTCGCCAGTAACATGAATAACCTCTATAAGAATGCTAATAGAAATTGCATCCATCTATAATCTAGAGATTCATTAGATGGATGTAAAAACAGCATTCTTAAATGAAAATCTCGATGAGAAGATTTACATGGAGCAACCTGAGGGATTTATTTCCAAAGGAAATAAAAACAAAGTCTGTAGATTAGTCAAATCATTATACGGACTAAAACTAGCTCCAAAGCAATGGCACGCAAAATTTGATAGTGTCATGATGAGAAATGGTTTTCGTATAAATGAATGTGACAAATGTGTTTATTATAAACAACTTGGACAATCATATGTGATGATCTGTCTATATGTGGACGATATGCTAATATTCGGTCCAAATACTCAGGTAATTGAGACCATAAAGAAAATGTTGACCAACAATTTCAACATGAAAGACTTGGGTGTTGCAGATGTTATTTTGGGAACAAAAATAATAAGAACACCTAATGGAATTGAGTTATCTCAATCACATTATGTAGAAAAAGTGATTGAAAGATTTCAAAATTTTGGAATTAAAGGAGTAAATACACCTTTTAATCCATCAGAAGTAATGCATAAAAACACTAATAAGAGTGTAATGCAACTGGAATATTCTCGTGTAATAGGATGTTTCATGTATCTCATGAATTGCAAAAGACCAGATATAGCTTATGCAGTAAGTCGATTGAGCAGGTATACAAGCAATCCAGGGAAATAACACTGGAAAGCACTAATGAGAGTGCTTGGATATTTAAAAAATACCACTAAGTATTCCTCACACTATGGAAAATATCCTGCCGTCTTAGAAGGATATAGTGATGCAAACTGGATTGCAGATTCAGAGGAATCAAAATCAATAAGTGGTTATGTCTTTACCCTAGCAGGGGCAGCAATGTCATGGAAATCTACTAAACAAACATGCATAGCTCGATCCACTATGTAATCAGAGTTCATTGCATTAGATAAAGCAGGCGAAGAAGCAGAATGGCTTCGTCACTTTTTAGAAGATATTCCATTTTGGCGTTAACCTGTACCGGCCATATGTATACACTGTGATAACCAAGCTGCGCTAAGTAGAGCGCACCACTTTGTGTATAATGGAAAGTCACGACATATTCGTCGACGCCATAACACAGTTAGGCAGTTACTCTCAAATGGAACAATTTCCATAGACTATGTGAGAACAAATGATAACCTAGCGGATCCATTTACTAAAGGTTTATCAAGAGAGAAAATTGACTGCGCATCGAGGGGAATGTGTTTAAAAGCCTAAACCACAAAGAGTTATCTTATACGGAAACCTATCCTAGCGACTGGAGATCCCACGGACTAGGATCAATAGGCAAACCAGTTCTGAATAACTCAAGACGTAATGCATTTGCATGGACATAGTCCAACTCCATTCCTATGGTGCACAACATAAATGCATGCCTACAGAAGTATTTAAAGATTAAAACTATGTTTTTTAATGATGACCATATCTTGAAAATAACAAGTGGGGTATATGTAGATACTCTTAATGGTTGCGATCACGTATGTCAGTGTGAGCTGGGTCGGCTCTATGAGAACATCAAAAAGGCTTTTATTCTCTAAAACACTCGTAGAACAAAAAATTGTTCAGGACCAAAATGAACACAACCAAGAGATTTGATGAGAAGGGAATCAATGCTTCGTAAAGCTTATTGTCTGGATATACAATAAAGGCCGACGGTTCAAGATGAAATAATTCACCGATTAGCCAAGTAGATCCGATAAGTTTTAACTAGGGAAATTCAAAGTGAAATATCTACTTATCCACTATAAAGCATTATTCCATATGTACTCTGTGATATTTCGCTTCGTGTGGGGGATATGTATATTATCATTCATGTGGGGGATTGTTAGAATTCCTAAAGGTAGAATGAATGAAATATCCTTTAGTCCCACATTTCCAAAAATCAAAATAGAAATGAAGCATATCAATAGCCTTCTCATGAGGAGGTTGGGGCCTAGGGGCACCCAAATGTATACTTCGTTGTGAGGAGGGAGGCCATGCTTCACCATCACACGCGCGCGCCGCCGCCGCCGTCCGTACGACCGACCGAACCGAACAGGGCCGGGCTCGGGTACGGGTCTAAAATGATCATTCTTTTTGCTAGGCCATTGTTGTACAGTTTTGGGCTTCGGCTGAAACTGGGCTGGGCTTGGAATTTGAAAAGAAGCGAACAGGTTGAATACAGGCGGGTGCGACCCGACTGAAGCAGACGCGGGTTTTGGCCTGAAGAGGTGCGACCGTTTGGACAAATGCGGCCCGTTATGGCATTTTTCTGAACGGATGCGACCCGTTAGCAGGCGCAGTTTAATTTTGGCAAACAGATACGGTTTTTGGCGAACGGACGCGGCCAACAGAAACGGGTGCGACCATTTGAACAAACAGGTGCAGACGCGACCGTTCGAAGGGATACGAATCAACTATAAATAAAGAGGAAGACCGATCACTTTCCTTACTAATTTTTTCCGATTCGAATCTTCTCTCTTCTAACTGTTGTTCTTATACATTCAAATCACAGAGTGATATACTCATTATATTCTCGAGCAGAATACGTCTGTTGTATCTTGGGAGAATTTTGAAATAAAATTCTTAAGGAAATCGTTACGACGAGCCTCAAACATAATCCGATTAGAATTCTAGTCTGATTGTATATTTATATACATTATTCTATATTCTATCTGTTATTCTGGTTATACTATTTGTTCAAAATAGTATAACGCTGTTGTTGTAATTTATTTACAACATTCATATTGTTATAATAATTACTACAGAATTCCAGTGTAGTGGAAATTTGAGTTATAAACTTGTGCGATGAGTTTATAATTGATTATTCTCTGTTTTGGTATACTAGACGAATAACATCTTAAGAATTTTACTGTTTTCTTACTAAAACAGAGATGGCAACAGTAGAATTTTCAAAGAATGCTACTCACAATAGACCTGAACCGTTCAAGGGCGATGGTGATGATTTCTTGACATGGCAGAACCAGATGCTGTTTTATCTCACCACACTCGGTCTGGAAAAGTACCTCGAGGAGGAGGAACCGATTCCTGCACCACGCAGGGAAGCAGAGGTGAATACGTGGAAGCATTCCCATTTTTTATGCAGAAACTATATTCTGAATTGTCTCGACAAGGTGCTATACAAAGTATATCAGCCTTCAAAGACATCAAAAGAACTCTGGAATGCACTTACCACAGAGTACAAGACGCAGAATATCAGTCTTAAGAAATTCATTGTAGACAAATTCATGGACTACAAGATGGTTGACTCCAAACCGGTGACTTCTCAACTGCATGAATTGCAAATCATCATTCATGAACTCGAAGCGGAAGGTCATATGGTTGGAGAATCGTTTTTGGTTGAAGCCATCACGGGAAAACTGCCGCCGTCATGGAGAGATTACCGCAACTATCTAAAGCATAAGAAGAAGGAAATCTCTTTACAGGATCTCATTGTCCGATTAAAAATTGAGACAGACAACCGTGCAGTTACAAAACCAAGAGATGAGGCATCTGTGGCTGAAGGGTCAAAGACCAAAAACAAAAAGAAGAATTTCCAGAAGAAAAGGAAAGCTCTAGACAAAAAACCGAAAGACAACAAACGAACCAAGAAGTTTAATGGCGAATGTTGGGTCTGTGGAAAAGTTGGACATGCCGCTAGAGATTGCAGACTCAAGAAGGAACGCAATAAAGAGGCAAATATAGTGGATAACATGGAAGTAGACGAGTCCAACTTCTCAGCGGTGGTATCTGAATGCTATCTGGTTCAGAATCCTAACCAATGGTGGGTAGATACAAGCGCTACTCGTCATGTTTGTTCTGACAAATCTATGTTTTCTACATATCAGAAATTCGATCACGAAGAAAAACTCTATATGGGTAATTCTGCAGTTTCCATGATCGAAGGCTGTGGCACAGAAATCCTCAAGTTTACTTCTGGAAAAACTGTTAAGTTGAATAACGTGCTCCACGTTCCAGACATACGCATGAATCTCATCTCTGGTGCAGTCCTATCAAAGAAGGGATTCAAGATGGTGTTCCAGTCGGACAAGAAGGTTCTGTCCAAAGCTGGAATGTATATAGGAAGGGGATATTTATGTGATGACCTATTTAAGGCAAATGTAGCCGTTGTCGGCAACAAAAATATGTATTCTGATTGTGCTATTAATAAAATTGAAGTTTCTTATTTGCTTGAGCATGAAATTTTACTATGGCATGATAGATTGGGACACATAAATTTCCAAAATAATGAAAATATTATCAAACTTGGGATTAATTCCAAAATTCCAAGTAGATAAGAACTACAAATGTGAGACATGTGTAGAAGCAAAAATGATCAAACAACCATTTAAATCTGTTGACAGAAGCACCGAACCATTAGGTTTGGTACATAAAGATTTATGTGATTTTAAATCATTACCTACAAGAGGTGGGAAAAAGTATTTCATTACTTTTATTGACGATTATACGCGATATTGCTATGTATATCTTTTAAATAGTAAAGATGAAGCAATAACAGCATTTATAAAATACAAGGCTGAGGTAGAAAATCAGTTAAATAAAAAGATCAAGATACTAAGATCTGATCGAGGTGGAGAATATGAATCACCATTTGAACAGTTCTGTGCCGAAAATGGTATAATTCATCAAACAACAGCTCCATATTCACCACAACAAAATGGTGTAGCCGAGAGGAAGAACAAAACGTAAAAAGACATGATTACTGCCATGCTTCTAACTTCTGGTCTACCGACAAACTTTTGGAGGGAAGCCTTAAATATGTCTAATCACATTTTAAACAAAGTTCCTCACAATAAAACGAGATCAATTCCATATGAGATATGGAAAGGACACAAACCAAGCTTTAAATACCTCAAAGTGTGGGGGTGCTTGGCAAAAGTTCCAGTTCCGCCTCCCAAGAGAGTCAAACTTGGACCAAAAACAGTAGATTGTTATTATCTTGGGCCAGCCCAAAATAGTAGTGCCTACAGATTTTTGGTATTCAAGTCTGATATAACTGATATTCATGTAAATACAATCATGGAATCAAGAGATGCCTCATTCTTTGAAGATGTGTTTCCACACAAAAGGAATGAAGGAAATAATGTCCCAAAAAGGACAAGAGAAGAATCAAACGATTCACATGAAGATGAAACTCATCATCAAATTGAGGATGCTGGACCAAGAAGAAGCGTAAGGGCTAGAACTTCCAAAACATTTGGTTCGGACTTTTTTACATATGTATTAGAGCATGAACCTCAAACGTACAAAGAAGCAATGTCATCTTCTGAATCCTCATGTTGGAAAGAAGCAATCCAAAGTGAGATTGATTCAATTCTAAGTAATAAAACTTGGAAAATTGTTGATATTCCACCAGGAATAAAACCAATTGGCTGCAAATGGATTTTCAAGAAGAAAATGAAAGCAGATGGCTCTATCGACAAGTATAAAGCCAGATTAGTAGCCAAAGGATGTCGTCAAAATGAAGGAGTAGACTTTTTTGATACATATTCGCCGGTAACACGAATAACCTCTATAAGAATGCTAATAGCAATTGCATCCATCTATAATCTAGAGATTCATCAGATGGATGTAAAAACAACATTCTTAAATGGAAATCTCGATGAGAAGATTTACATGGAGCAACCTAAGGGATTTATTTCCAAAGGAAATGAAAACAAAGTCTGTAGATTAGTCAAATCATTATACGGACTAAAACAAGCTCCAAAGCAATGACATGCAAAATTTGATAGTGTCATGATGAGAAATGGTTTTCATATAAATGAATGTGACAAATGTGTTTATTATAAACAACTTGGACAATCATATGTGATGATCTGTCTATATGTGGACGATATGCTAATATTCGGTCCAAATACTAAGGTTATTGAGACCATAAAGAAAATGTTGATCAACAATTTCGACATGAAAGACTTGGGTGTTGCAGATGTTATTTTGGGAATAAAAATAATAAGAACACCTAATGGAATTGAGTTATCTCAATCACATTATGTAGAAAAAGTGATTGAAAGATTTCAAAATTTTGGAATTAAAGGAGTAAATACACCTTTTAATCCATCAGAAGTACTGCATAAAAACACTAATAAGAGTGTAATGCAACTGGAACAATTTCCATAGACTATGTGAGAACAAATGATAACCTAGCGGATCCATTTACTAAAGGTTTATCAAGAGAGAAAATTAACTGCGCATCGAGGGGAATGGGTTTAAAAGCCTAAACCACAAAGAGTTATCTTATAAGGAAACCTATCCTAGCGAATGGAGATCCCACGGACTAGGATTAATAGGCAAACCAATTCTGAATAACTCAAGACGTAATGCATTTGCATGGACATTGTCCAACTCCATTCCTATGGTGCACAACATAAATGCATGCCTACAGAAGTATTTAAAGGTTAAAACTATGTTTTTTAATGATGACCATATCTTGAAAATAATAAGTGGGGTATATGTAGATGCTCTTAATGGTTGCGATCACCTATGTTAGTGTGAGCTGGGTCGGCTCTATGAGAATATTAAAAGGCTTTTATTCTCTAAAACACTCGCAGAACCAAAAATTGTTCAGGACCAAAATGAACACAACCAAGAGATTGGATGAGAAGGGAACCAATGCTTCGTAAAGCTTATTGTCTGGATATACAATAAAGGCCGACGGTTCAAGATGAAATAATTCACCGATTAGCCAAGTATATCCGATAAGTTTTAACTAGGGAAAGTTCAAAGTGAAATATCTACTTATCCACTATAAAGCATTATTCCATATGTACTTTGTGATATTTCGCTTTGTGTGGGGGATATGTATATTATTATTCATGTGGGGGATTGTTAGAATTCCTAAAGGTAGAATGAATGAAATATCCTTTAGTCCCACATTGCCAAAAATCAAAATAGAAATGAAGTATATCAATAGCCTTCTCATGAGGAGGTTGGGGCCTAGGGGCACCCAAATGTATACATCGTTGTGAGGAGGGAGGCCATGCTTCACCATCCCACGCGCGCGCCGCCGCCGCCGTCCATCCGACCGACCGATCGAACCGAACCGGGCCGGGCTCGGATTCGGGTCTAAAATGACCATTCTTTTTGCTAGGCCATTGTTTAACGGTTTTGGGCTTCGGATGAAACTGGGCTAGGCATGGAATTTGAAAAGAAGCGGGCGGGTTGAATACAGGCGGGTGCGACCCGACTGAAGCAGACGTGGGTTTTGGCCTGAAGAGGTGCGACCGTTTGGACAAATGCGGCCCGTTATGGCATTTTTCTGAACGGATGCGACCCGTTAGCAGGCACAGTTTAATTTTGGCAAACAGATACGGTTTTTGGCGAACGGATGCGGCCAGCAGAAACGGGCACGACCATTTGAACAAATGGGTGCAGACGCGACCGTTCGAAGGGATACGAATCAACTATATATAAAGAGGAAAACTGATCACTTTCCTTACTAATTTTTTCCGATTCGAATCTTCTCTCTTCTAACTGCTGTTCTTATACATTCAAATCACAGAGTGATATACTCATTACATTCTCGAGCAGAATACGTCTGTTGTATCTTGGGAGAATTTTGAAATAAAATTCTTAAGGAAATCGTTACGACGAGCCTCAGACATAATCCGGTTAGAATTCTAGTCTGATTGTATATTTATATACATTATTCTATATTCTATATGTTATTCTGGTTATACTATTTATTCAAAATAGTATAACGCTGTTGTAGTAATTTATTTACAACATTCATATTGTTATAATAATTACTACAAAATTTCAGTTTAGTGGAAATCTGAGTTATAAACTTGTGCGACGAGTTTATAATTGATTATTCTCTGTTTTGGTATACTAGACATATAACATTACTGTGCCAGTGGTTAGGCACTTCGATTTTGATGTGAGATGTCACATATTCAAAACTTGTGTAACGTGTTTCGTACATATATTGACATGTAGTATCGTTGTGATTCAAATATTTTTTGATTACCATCCGTCTTTTGTCAAACGCTTCCATGTCCGAAGTATAGATGCATCAAAAATATCTTTTTCATTGTCGTTATGCTAATATTACTAAAATGTATTTAGTTTAATGTTTTTTAGTTAATCTTAGATGATAAATATTGATATGTCGAGCTTTTAGAAATATAAAAATTAATAGCATGTTAGTTGAATATCATCTTTGTGGAAGAACATCTGCAAATGCAACACCAAACCCTCACTTAGAGGGGTTGCCACATGTAGACCCACCTTCCATACATATTACAATATTGAGAGAATGCTATATATATATAATTTACTTATTTTTACAATTTTAAAATTTATTTTAAACACAAAATAAAAGATATCAGGTAAAAAAAACTTAACTCATGCAGCCACGACTGCCATGACCATAAAAAAAATCCTATTTTTGTTGAAATTCCTGATCAGAATTATAAGGAATCTTCAATCCCTCCCCCTCCCCCCAAACCTTGATTCTCCAGCCTCTTCTCCTGTTCCTTCTTTCCAAAATCAAAAGAAAGGCCCCCGACCAAGAAAACGATGGTTTTCAAATGGTCAGATACCGCCGCAGGATTCCATCAACGAGATTCCAAAGGCAAACCCAAGGACCTGCCGTCTCTCTTCCTGTAACGACCCAGAATTTTTAGAAATTAAAATTTGAATATTTAATTTATTTTAAATATTAATAAGTGAATTTATAAGTCAAATAAATTTTTATTTGAATTATTGGATTTAATTGGATTATTAAATCGATAATTTAATACGTTAAATTATGGAAATAATTGAAAATATAGTTAAATACGATTGAAAATGATTTGTAAAATTTTATTTTATCATATGGGAGTTAGAATGATATTTTAGAACTTTTAAAATCAAATTAAAAGTTAATTTGTGAAAATTGAATATTTTAATATTTAAATCGACTAGTGAAAATAGTCAATTTTTGAACAGTCTCAGAATTGAACGAAACCAGTTCCATTGGATCCGTAATAGTTAGTTATTACCGGATTTCAATTTTCGTGTCAATCGGAGCTATCGTTTGAGCGTGGCAGCTCGAAACGCATCGAATTATTTTTAATTTAAATTTGGCGAGCTAAAATAGCCATTTTTCAAAAAGTCTCGGATTTCGACGAAACTAGTTTCATCGGATCCGTAATGTGATATCATTGTAAGGTTTAAAATTTCAAGTCAATTGGATTTACCGTTTGTCCGGTACAAATTAAAACGCCTAGAAATCGAGTTAAATCGGTTTAATTCAAATTGAGCGTTTACAGCCATAACTCGCACATACTTCCGAATTAGCTTCTGAAACCTATTCCATTGTGTCCGGAACGCGGGGTAAACCCTAGAAACGCTGGTTACGGCGCGTAAATCGGAGTTCGGAATTTCCGGGATGAATAGTGTCGCTCGTTCCTTATAAATAGCCCTACCCCTTAACAAAAATAAAAAAAATAAAATAAAAACAAACCCTAGCCGCCAGTTACAAACCCACGGCCAGAATTTACCAAACTTCTTCCCTCCAAATCTCCAAATCCGTCGACAATTAGCAAGAATGTTCAACTACAAAGTGGTAGAGCACGACGAGATCTACGTTTTCAACGGTGGAGATCGCATTTGGAGCTACGGATCTTCGTCAAAATGCTCGCGTTCATGGCCAGTTCGTGCACGCATTTCTATGAGGGGGGGAGGCCGAGCTTGCTGTCCTTCAGGCCGTGGGTGGAGTGGAGGGGGACGGAGATGATGGCACCACTTGATCGTCTTCGAAGTCGATGCTGTTGCCGTGATTTGTAAACCTAATTTTGATTTTGGGTTCGGCCATAACGTATATAACCTGGAGCTTGTTGCGTGAGGGAGAAAGGGGGGTTGGGGACGCACGGGCCTGATGGCTTGGGGTAGAAGTGGACGGCCTAGATTGAGTTGAGTTTGAAATTGGTTAAGTATATGTTGATTATGTTAATATAAATCGTGTACAAACTTCATAAATACATAACTTTTTCATACGAGGTCGAAAATGCGCGAAACCAGTTGCGTTGGAATCGTACGGACGAGCACTACGCGATGGAGTTGGTTTGGAGTCGTTTGGAGTTAGTGAGAATTTTGGGTAAAATTAAACGTCCGTTTAATTTTATTCGAAATAAATCGCTAAAACGGAAATAAAACCAAGGTGAGAACTTCTCACTCAATCGAATCAGTTTCGATTTTATTTTAAATAGTTAGATTTAAAATATTTGAATGCATGTATGAATGATGATTGTTATCTATTGATTGTTAAAATAGACATTATGCGCCGTTAGTAAGCGGATGTTATTTATTAAAAACATATACCGCGAATATTTCATAAACAGTGAAATTGGTATTATATATATATATAATAGCAATATATATATATATATATTGGCATATGTATATATTGGAGTTATTGATTTCCCGCATTTTTTGTTTAGCGGATGAGACCCTATTACGCCGTTATTAAGCGGATAATATTTAATAAGAACATATACCGCGATAATTTCGTACTGGAGCGAAATTGGTATTGTGCTAATGTTTTTGGATGCAGGAAAACAGGTTGGAGGGATCCAACTGGATTCCTCAACAGTATTTATTTGATTTCAGATATTTTGATATTTGATGGATTTTCATATTGATATATGATATCGTTGTAGTCGTGATTGACTATTTGGTGTGTAGCATCATTGAACCAAATTTTGGGATTTTAAAATGATTTTTAAAGTGATTTTTGAGAATATACTATATTTTGGAATTGATCCATTTTAAATAAATAAACGTTATAATTTTTAAAGTTATAAAAATTATGTTTTTTGAGAAATATAGTTAAAAACTGATTTTTGAGAATATGATGCTATTGAGTTTATAAAATAGTTTAATCGAGATATTTTAGAATTATTGTGAAAAGTTTAAATATAGGATTTATAAAATTTAATTATTTTATGAATCAAAATGGTGAAATAATAAAGGAGATTAAAGAAGTTTTAAAAGAATAATATAAATTGAATTATATTAAGAGATTTATAAATGGATATTTACAAATTGAAATATGGACATTATAAAACGAGTTTTTATAAGTGTTTGAATGAAGTGAAAATGAAATTCATTAATGAATGAAATTTATAGAATTATATAACGGTGAAGTAAGAAATGGAAATTTTATAAACAGTAGGTTTATAAAATTTGTAAAGTTCAAAGGAACGATTTTTCTAAATAAATAAATTATAAGTGTTTGACTTATAATTTGGACTTTTGGTTTATAATTAAAATTATAAATCGAATAAGTTAATAAAGAGATTTATAAAAAGGAAGTTTTTATAAATAAATAGAAATGGAATTTATAAACGTTGTTTTATAAATTCGCAAATGACTTATTTTAATAAGAAAATTGTTGAAACCTATTAAAGGAGTTATATTCACATTTTTGAATAGTGAATAACCCTTTGAATTAAAATGAATAAAAGGATGAAATTTGTTAACAAAGTATATTCACGTTTTTGAAAAGTGAATAATACGTCAAAGAAATTGTTTTGAATGAGATGTTTAAATTGAATTAAAACGATCTAACGAAGTTTTAATTGTGTTGAGATTCGAAACCATAGATTTCAACATTTATTGTTGAAATAGACGTTTTCGAGAAATGAAAAGGAAATAATGGACTATAACACTGTTGTTATAGTAAATGATTTTCGAAAGGAATTTTTTTTGTATAGTATTGGGATTTATATATATTTATTTTAATTTCGAATCCCTATACTAATGATTTTGGGTTGTTGTAACGATGTTTTACGCAACATTCGTTTTGGCCCAAATAAATATGTTTATGAGAATGATTTCCTTAAAGAATGAAATATATACTTAATCTCGATTTAAGTATATGGGATATTTTCCAAAGTTGAAAATAAAAAGATTAGTGAATTACTTATAATTAAATAAGTATGGAATTGTTTTTCCAATATGAAGTGAATAATTAGAATTTATCTTTTTGAAGATAAATTGAAATGAATAAATTGAAATCATATGCATGAATATTTTGAAATATAAATTCATTATGGAATTTATATGTGAAAGGGAATTTGTTTGAAAATAAATGTTGATTTATTTTTGAAGGGTTGAAATTTTATATCTTGTAAAGATATTTTGGAAAATAAATAATTTGGAAAATTATTTGGAATCTGGTAATGTGTGCATGTCCAGTGATAGTTCAATAACCGACTATCAATATTTCCCTTTGAATGGGTAATTGATGTGATTTGTTTGAATGTGAATGCTACACTTATTTTTGAATAAGCGCTCACTATTCGGGTTAACCGGGAAAGGACCATGGGGTCATATAACCCATTCCGAATATGTGATACGTCGTTATGAATTGCATTGAAGATCGGTGTTGAAGACCCGGTATTTGCGAGAGCGATAGGATGACCTGTCGATTTACTCTGCACCGAGTTGCTCCGGTATAGAGTTCTCCATATGTGATGGTGAATCCGATCAGGATTGTGAATATCCGGATTGCAAGGACTTCTTTGTAAGTGCCTTCGGTTCTGTTCGATCCCGGAACAGACTTGTATGGATTGTGTATCTGACATTACAAGTTGAGATATAAAGCCGATTTCATTCAAATATATTTCTGTTGGTGGCGGAGAATTTATTCTTTAGCTTAACACCCTTCTCTGAGACGTACGAGCTCAGAGGTTATATAGTTGAAGTTATCAGCGATATATTCCCAATTTGGTAATGTGATATGCTGAGTGATGCTGAAATGATCATTGTGTTGATTATTGTGATAGGATCGTTTATTTGATCGTCTATCTTAGTGATCATTGTGTTGATCATTTGTTGACCCAAAGCATGGCTTTTGTATAAAGTATGTTTTTGTGGACGTGACTTCGTCGAACCTCACACCCCGGAAATGGTCAAAACAGGAAAGATGCAGCAAGGTTATGAGGGGTAGCACCCTTTAGGGTATGTACATTTCCTTCTGGATAGAGGTGGTATCATGGTATGGAGCCCAGATATTTAACCTATGTGGTTACTACGAATTTATTACTTTGTGGTTGTTGGTTTTCGGGATCCCGTGAGAAAGGTCGTTTACGATCGGGGAATGGCGTGCTCGTGTCAGTAGTTACCCAGTTAGGGGTAACCCGGCCTTGTGTTGGCAGAGTTGCGGTTTGGTTCTCGGGGATGTCTTTCCAGAGGCATTCTCATGTGGCAATGGGAAGTTCCTTGGCCTGACCATTTGTTGGAAATCCAATTCCCAATACGAAACTTGTACGGTATTAGTTGTAGAACCTATCATTCACTTATGGTGGTCACCACTGTTTGGATGGTAGCTATAGTAGGCATAGTTCGAAATGTCTATGTTGGCTAAGATTTATATTCTACTTTCGAAATGAATTTCTCCTACACTATGCACTAGTAATAATATGAAATGTTATTTTAAATGCGTTTCAAGCATCTTTGACTATCATAAGGAGAAATCTCCTCCGATTCTGCGTTTGCATTGTGTGTGTGTGCGGGAGGCCTTATGGTAGTCTCATTTTTAAAAGCATTGCGAATTGATTAAAAATATTCCTCTATTTTGATTTAAAGTTAAATAAACTGTTTTGAGTTCTCACACCAGTCATATGACTGA
This sequence comes from Allium cepa, assembly GCA_030765085.1. Classification (NCBI taxonomy): domain Eukaryota; kingdom Viridiplantae; phylum Streptophyta; class Magnoliopsida; order Asparagales; family Amaryllidaceae; genus Allium; species Allium cepa. The sequence goes on from CM060943.1 coordinate 860,166,564, forward strand.
CTTGGAGTTTATTGTTTTCCTTCCTAAACTCTGGGTGCCCACCAATTTCCACACGGGCAGTCAAGAGTAAGGTTTATCAGGATATTCTGGAGTTGCTGGAGGCAAGATGGATGGCATGGCATATTACTTATATAGTATTTCTTTTTCCGCTGCACTATTTGTTGTTGTTGTACACTCTGATGATATGATGTAATGAAATGTAATGTAATAACTGATATAGTTCTTTGTTTAAAGATTATTCATTTATTATTATATGTTGTTCCGCTGCGAATTGTGAGATTCTGATGTTGTTCTGTTGTTTTCTGTCCCGTCTTCTTTTCTTCTGTTTTTCTATTTTCTATTCTCTTTTTCTTCTATTCTCTTTTCTTTCAATTTTAAAATATTCTATCTTCTTTTCCCTATCCAAATTTTCTATCTTATGTTTTCTCTTCTCTCTAATTTCTATTTTCTATTTCCTTCTTCTCTATCTTCTACCTTCTTCTCTCTTTTCTTTTCCTAAATTCTTTTTAAAAACCCTCAGTGTTCGGTTTTCCGTCGTTCGATTCCTCGGCAGTCGATAAAGTGAGTGTCGATGTCGAATTTTCGGAAGACGAAGAATCGTGTCCTGACAATGTGGTATCAGAGCTTATGGTTAAGCGACAACCATGGTTCTGTTGGGTATTACTCATTAGAGATAGAGTCAGCAGTACTCTAGATTGAGTTTGAGTGTAATAATAGCTATGAGAGCGTATTTGTTAGTGAATAAAAATTGTTTTATATTGTGATGGTTGGTTTATTGAGTGGCATATGAACTTTCGTCAGCGTGGTCCGCAAGACTATGCCGAAGGGGTTTCTAAACACTTGAATAGAACAATTCGGCACAATATTGATTTTTAAATTGGGTAAATGAAATAATTTTACCTTGAGTATATTTTATATATAAAGAAATAATTTTTCAGAATTATTAAAGTATATAAGTTGATTGTTTAGTTGTTTGAATAATCTAAATAAAAGAATAATTGTATAAGTAAAATGAATTATAAGAATTGAATTATAATTAAAGTGATTTACAATTGTGAAATAAACTTATATATATAAGAAGTGAAACTATATGAATATATTTATAAATATGAGTTGAAAGTAAAAGTGAATTTAAAGTTAAATGGAAATTTACTTTAGAATTGAATTGAGTTGAATAATTGAATTGAATGAATGGATTGAATATTAATCAATTAAATGTGAATTAAATTGATATGAAATAATGAATATAAGTGTTAATTCATTAAAATCTAGTGTTATTAGAAAGATGAATAATTGAATGAAAATCAATTAATTAAACCAATTGAAAGCAAAGTAATTGGAATTCAATTGGAAGTTAAGTGAATCTTGAATAGAATTGAATATGAATTAGTGAATATAAACTAATTGAGAATGAATGTTAGTAAAAACATCCAATGTAAATAAATCAAATGTGATTAAATTGAAAACCCAATTCATTGAATATTAATAAGAATATGAATGAATATTGATTTGGTTATGGATGTTAGTTGAATGATAGTTGGTTGATGGTTGAATATATTGCATTTGTTGTTTGTTTCATTTGCTATGTTGACATATATAGTTATTATGTTGATATATGTTGTATATTGATACTATTGTCTATTTGCATGTTCTCATGTTGTTTATTGAGTGATTAGTAGGTGCGGATCGCGTTTGCTTCGCATTTGGAGCTCGCTTTTGCGCTATATTAGCCGTATATGCTTGCTAATAAAATATAAGGTACATATCTCGGATTAAATACCGTACTTTTACACTTTTTTCCCTGCGGGATGCCTCATTACTTGATGAGATGTATATTTGTGATATATATACTGTCATTTTTTTCGGATCGAGTCGCGCAAAGGAGACTATGGCGAATTTTTCCGAAAATTTAAGGCGTTAGAAAATTTTTGAAAAATTGGAAAATTGTGAAAACTATAACTATGATTTGGAATTGAAAGTTAAACCATGGTAGTTGTTTTTGAAAAGATAACTAAGTATGATTTGAAAACTTAGTAAAGATTTGTAAGAAGTTTAACTATGAATTTTGGAAAATTAATAAATTCTTTAACTTTCCTTACTTGTTAATTTCGAGGACGAAATTCTTTTAAGTGGGGAAGATTGTAACGACCCAGAATTTTTAGAAATTAAAATTTGAATATTTAATTTATTTTAAATATTAATAAGTGAATTTATAAGTCAAATAAATTTTTATTTGAATTATTGGATTTAATTGGATTATTAAATCGATAATTTAATACGTTAAATTATGGAAATAATTGAAAATATAGTTAAATACGATTGAAAATGATTTGTAAAATTTTATTTTATCATATGGGAGTTAGAATGATATTTTAGAACTTTTAAAATCGAATTAAAAGTTAATTTGTGAAAATTGAATATTTTAATATTTAAATCGACTAGTGAAAATAGTCAATTTTTGAACAGTCTCAGAATTGAACGAAACTAGTTCCATTGGATCCGTAATAGTTAGTTATTACCGGATTTCAATTTTCGTGTCAATCGGAGCTATCGTTTGAGCGTGGCAGCTCGAAACGCATCGAATTATTTTTAATTTAAATTTGGCGAGCTAAAATAGCCATTTTTCAAAAAGTCTCGGATTTCGACGAAACCAGTTTCATCGGATCCGTAATGTGATATTATTGTAAGGTTTAAAATTTCAAGTCAATTGGATTTACCGTTTGTCCGGTACAAATTAAAACGCCTAGAAATCGAGTTAAATCGGTTTAATTCAAATTGAGCGTTTACAGCCATAACTCGCACATACTTCCGAATTAGCTTCTGAAACCTGTTCCATTGTGTCCGGAACGCGGGGTAAACCCTAGAAACGCTGGTTACGGCGCGTAAATCGGAGTTCGGAATTTCCGGGATGAATAGTGTCGCTCGTTCCTTATAAATAGCCCTACCCCTTCACAAAAATAAAAAAAATAAAATAAAAACAAACCCTAGCCGCCAGTTACAAACCCACGGCCAGAATTTACCAAACTTCTTCCCTCCAAATCTCCAAATCCGTCGACAATTAGCAAGAATGTTCAACTACAAAGTGGTAGAGCACGACGAGATCTACGTTTTCAACGGTGGAGATCGCATTTGGAGCTACGGATCTTCGTCAAAATGCTCGCGTTCATGGCCAGTTCGTGCACGCATTTCTATGAAGAGGGGAGGCCGAGCTTGCTGTCCTTCAGGCCGTGGGTGGAGTGGAGGGGGACGGAGATGATGGCACCACTTGATCGTCTTCGAAGTCAATGCTGTTGCCGTGATTTGTAAACCTAATTTTGATTTTGGGTTCGGCCATAACGTATATAACCTGGAGCTTGTTGCGTGAGGGAGAAAGGGGGGTTGGGGACGCACGGGCCTGATGGCTTGGGGTAGAAGTGGACGGCCTAGATTGAGTTGAGTTTGAAATTGGTTAAGTATATGTTGATTATGTTAATATAAATCGTGTACAAACTTCATAAATACATAACTTTTTCATACGAGGTCGAAAATGCGCGAAACCAGTTGCGTTGGAATCGTACGGACGAGCACTACGCGATGGAGTTGGTTTGGAGTCGTTTGGAGTTAGTGAGAATTTTGGGTAAAATTAAACGTCCGTTTAATTTTATTCGAAATAAATCGCTAAAACGGAAATAAAACCAAGGTGAGAACTTCTCACTCAATCGAATCAGTTTCGATTTTATTTTAAATAGTTAGATTTAAAATATTTGAATGCATGTATGAATGATGATTGTTATCTATTGATTGTTAAAATAGACATTATGCGCCGTTAGTAAGCGGATGTTATTTATTAAAAACATATACCGCGAATATTTCATAAACAGTGAAATTGGTATTATATATATATATAATAGCAATATATATATATTGGCATATGTATATATTGGAGTTATTGATTTCCCGCATTTTTTTTTTAGCGGATGAGACCCTATTACGCCGTTATTAAGCGGATAATATTTAATAAGAACATATACCGCGATAATTTCGTACTGGAGCGAAATTGGTATTGTGCTAATGTTTTTGGATGCAGGAAAACAGGTTGGAGGGATCCAACTGGATTCCTCAACAGTATTTATTTGATTTCAGATATTTTGATATTTGATGGATTTTCATATTGATATATGATATCGTTGTAGTCGTGATTGACTATTTGGTGTGTAGCATCATTGAACCAAATTTTGGGATTTTAAAATGATTTTTAAAGTGATTTTTGAGAATATACTATATTTTGGAATTGATCCATTTTAAAAACGGAAGGGTGTTTACCTTACGATAACCAAAACATTTCATATCAAATCATCCAATATTATACTAGTGTCTAGTATAAAAATAATATTTAAAATAGCCGAAATTATTACCATTATTAAATTCCAGCATACTAGGCTCTACAAACAAAATGGCAGGCACGTATTGGAGATTGGATTCTATACAAATGACAAGGTAAGGGACTGCCTTCTGTACAATACATTTTTAGAAGAAAGTACCATGGGTCTAGATACTGAACTCCAAAACCAACATAGAACCGGCCTAACCCTTTCATCGAGATAGTACCGAATATGACATCGCTTCGGTTGTTCCCAACCTATCCATGACCACAACATACAAAACTCGACATATAAAGAGTAATCTAGAAAGGTGATGACGAGATCCTTATGGGTGCGACCCACATAGCTCTACCGCTTCTACCCAGTTTTTGTAATTTATGGGTGATGAGGCATAAGATCACGATTACCTTTCACATGGCACATTCCACTTCGAATTCCACATTGCCATTCCTTCCATCACCAATTGACTTTTATGAACATGCAACCTCTGAGTTAGTATGCCTCTGAGAAGAGTGTTGAGCTAAGAGAAGTTGTCTTCTCCACCACCATAGAAGTGTGTTGGTAAAAGTCAATGTTTGTGATCTTATCAATGCAATGTCAGACATTAGTCCATATAAATTAATTCTAGGACCGAACAAAACTGAATGCACTCTCCTACCACATCCATTCGGGAATTACCCCTTGGATAAGTGGCGAACAGTCCTTGCATCAGATATTTCATAACGAAGAGACTACTACTACTACTACTACTATATGTATATTGGAAGTTTATCCCCGAACGATCAACAAGTAGTCCTTCACTATGAAAATCCCAAATATCAATTTCTTCCAAACCTGCACATTCAAATGCACATATGTTGGTTCGAAGTGGTTCTCGGATAGATCGACCGTGGTCTCTCCGAACTAACAATGATAAAAAGGGCAATTATTTGATAGTCGGTTATTTAATTATCAAAGCAAACAAACAAATTTAGCACTATAAGCAATCACTAGGCCATTTAATTAATCCTTTATTAATTAAATCAATTTTCAAATATTTGCTTCAAATTACCTTTAAAAAGATATATCCTCAAAAACCATTTCAAATCTTTCTATATTGGAAAACATTATCATATACGTATGTCAACAGTATAAGCATATTAACAAATCACTTCATTTTCAACACTTGGAAAATAACATTATGTACTTAAATCATAAATAAGTATATATACAATCATTTAAGGAAAACCGTTCTTCAAAACTCACTTTATTTGGATCAAAACGAATGCTGCGTAAAACATCGTTACGACAACCCAAAAACATTAGTATAGGGATTCGATTGAAACTATAAAAATCCCAAATATTATATAAAACATTTCCCTTTGGAAATCATTTACAATAACAATAATGTTATAGTCCATGCTTTTCATAGTTTCTCAAAAATGTCTATTACAACAATAAATGTTGAAATCTATGTTTCCTGTGCTTATCACATTTTTTAAAACATTTCCAAAACCATTCAACTCCATTTAAAACCATCACTCCGTAAAACCATTACTTCCAAAGGACAAATTTACCTTAAAACCATTAATTCAACAAAATATCACTTTCAAAACTCCTTTAGACAAAAATACATATTTACATCTCAATATAAAACATCTCCATATTTTATAAAACCATTTTTTAAATCTCCTTTAAATTTTATAAAACTTATATTTTATAAAATTCGTTTATTCACAAAATTCTATTTATAAATCCATTCTCTTATAAAACTATTTAGCTATCAAAATCCATTTCTAAATCCATTTACACAATAACTTCAAACCCATTTAATAAATATTTATAAATGCCAAATTTTTAAATCAACTTCTTATTTATAAAAATATCACCTTAGAAATCTTTTATATAAACTTATTCAAAAATCTATTTTCAAAGTAACTCTCAAAATCATATTTTTAAAACATCAAAAATCATAACTTTTATTTAAAAACAAATTCCTTTCTTTTTAAAATAAATTAGAAATCATTATAACATTTTTACTTCCAAAATCACTTCGAAAACCCTTTCAATTCAAAATCATCAATTTCAATATTTCAAAATATCGAAAATATGACCCGGTGCTACCATAGTGCTAAATAAGTCAAATCACATCAAAAACATCATCATGGCATCCATTAACATCATATATCATTATATACACATGTACGTATGAAAATAAATCAAATTTGGTGAGGAATCCATTTGGGTCCCTCCAACCTGTAACCTGCAAAAATACAACATATGAGAAAAATATACAATGTCTGCTTCATGGCAAACGCGCGTACAAAGGGTCATCCGCTCATACACAGAAACGTATAGGGTCTCTTCCGCTAAAATATGCGGGAATATATCCAACCAGCTAATATATATGTATATAGACACACACACACACACACATAATATACATTCAAGCAGTCATCAAAACAACATAATAAAAATATTCTCACTTATATAAAAAATATAATCGGGCCAGAGAGAGTGAGTTTTACTCACTTTGGTCATAGTTGTTGTTGTAGCATTTTATTTTGATTAAAATTGAGCGGGCATTTAATTTTTAGCAAAATTTTTAAAAGGTTCCAAATCCATCCAAACTAACTCTAAAATGTAGTGCTTGTCAATACGAAACCATTGTGACTTGTTTGGTTTGATTTGGACCTCGTATGAACACGTTATAGCTTTTAGTAGATTACACAAATTTAAATATAACTTAATCACAAAAATTATTACATTTTAATTATCCAACAAATAGAGCCATTGATTTCAAAAACTATCAGATCCGGCTGCTTCTTCCCTCTTTTTCCCCTTTTGTTCAAGCTTCAGCCGAAACCCATTACACCATCATTGACCCTGATCTGCTCCTCCCTTCGATTACCAACAACAACAATGATAATGGTCGAATATTATCATTCTCTAGCAACCAAACACACCATATACCAAAATTTTCTGAAAAATTATTTCTTTATACATGCATACATCCGTACATACATACATACATACATATAAAATCAAGGTAAAAAAATTTCATTTACCCAATTTCAAAACAATACCATGTCGAGTTGCTCTGTTCAAGTATTTAAAGACCCCTACCAATAACGTTAATTCCCCATATTAACTAGAATCCATAAGCCACTCAATAGATCAACCAACACGATATAAAAAATTCTGTATCACTAACAAATATGCACTCATGGATCCATACACTCAACTCATTCTAGGGTGCTACTGACCCTCTCAAATAAGTTACCCCACCAAAGCCAAGGTTATCGCTTAACCTTTAGCTCTGATGTCAAAATGTAACGACCGGGATTTTCGACCCTCGAAAATTGACACCGATACACTTAATGTATCATATGCCGAGCAATCGAATGCCGAAAAACCCGATTAATTGGAGGAAAAAGAAAGAAGGAAGAAAACTAAACAACATAGAATCTCACAGCGGAGCGAATAATCTATAATATACCATAAATCTTTACACAAAACAAAACTATAATATGTATATATACAAACATCAATCAGAGTATACAAATCTATTTTAGCCTGGACAGTTATAACAGTCTGCCTTCACAATGCTGATAATATACCAATGAATACATCGAAAAATATAACCATCTATGTGAATACATCACTGGGCCTCCAACTTATCTCTAGAAGCTCCAAGCATCCAAACTAATATATAATATACTCTCTGACCCTATCATTATAATAAAATACCACCCGAGTCAGTCTGGAAAACCAGCATGAGAAAACACACCAATTGGATTTAAAGTTATACGAAAATCTTTGAAATCAAAAGGTGTCTCATAAGACCACATCACGCATAAACACGATGGGTTTTACCTTACGATAACCAAAACACCTTTTATATAAAAATTCTATGATATTATAATAGTGTCTAAGTACAAATACTTGTTAAAATAGCTTAAATGCTTGCATCTCACATTTCAACATAGTTGGGCACAATCAAAACCGTACAGTACTTATTGGAGAATGGATTCCATACTATGACTAGGCAGTGGGGTACCACCTATCATGGTACACATCTAGAAAATGTAACAAGATCGAACCTATCGATCCCTTCTAAGACAAGATCGGCCTACCCCTTACTGGATAATACCGATTATATGATCACCCTGGTTGCTTTGCAACCCTTTTAAGATCTCATGCACAACCAATCCATAAATATGTAGATGTATGGTATTTAGAAAGGTGACAATATACCCTAATGGGAGCGACCCACTTAACCTTGCTGCATCTCCCCTGATTTTCAGCCATTCCCGGTTAATGAGGTTTGAGGCTACGTTTTACTTTAAGAATAGAATTCATACTTGGAATGCTAACACTGCCTTCCATGCAAGCAATGCAATGATAGCATTCATCCATACAAGTTATTCTGGGATTGAACAAACCGAATCTCCAAAATCATCATCTTCATTATCTTCACGATATAACAATTTTTAATGCTCAAATCGGATCGAAGTGGTTTTCGGATAATCAAATCTGATCCAGGTCTCTTCGAGACGATCAACGAAATTAGGCAGATTTGATTGTCAGTTATTTGACTATCAAATTTCACACATAAGCAATCACTAGGCCCATATAATAAATCTTTTAAAAACATTAGATTCAAAATATTATTACAAAAGTATATATTCAAATCTCTTCCAGTATTTCAATATTTGAACACGATTTCAAATACTTAGATCCATAACATGATATTTCAACCCATATCAACCCTTCAAAATATTTCCACATCCAACTTATAATTCCTTACTTAGAAAAATATTTCTAAATAAATCATTATGTCGCTAAAATGCCTTCAAAAACATTAATTCCAGTACTTAGGAAAATATTATAAGTCTTTTCCCAAAATCATTTCTGATATTCATACTTAGGATATATTCTGTACTTATCGTATAAATCTTCAGAATTTCTATAAATTCCCTTTACAATTTACAAAAATTATCGATTATACTTATTTATAATCCAACGAACAATTTATAACTCCTTTAGTGAATTCGAATTCATTTTCGAAGTTATAGTATTTGAACGATTTGGAAATTTTCTTTTCCCAAATTTCTTAAGTTCCCGAATTCCATTATAAGATTTTACTTATCAAATCGCATCCACTGAATAAAACCCAGTTCACAAATCTCGAGAGCATTTATAAATAAATTTCGATCACTAACTTTTAACCCATATATATATAATAATTAATTTCAAAAAAACATGGTCAAATAATTATTTAAAGTATCAAAAAACTTTTTAAAATAATGTCAATAACTAATTCCAATTCATTTATAAAATTTCTAATCGATTCACAAAACTTAAACTTAGAAATTTCAAAAAAATTAAATATTTAAATAACTAACTTTCTAAAATATTTTAATCCAGTTATTAGTTTTTAAAACTGCATAGTTTAATAAATAAAAATCCCTTTTTTTAAAAAAACCTTAAGTTCTTGTGAAAAACCATTTTTTTTTTAAATTCAACATACCCATTTTTATACTTATAAATCTCTCTCGATTTATCACAAATTGATTTACTTTCCAATTTCATAACTATTTCCAAATTCCAAAATAGAATTTAGTATTTCTTTCTAAACCGATCCTTATGTCATTATAAATCCTCACTGTGAATTTATATTTTCCATATATCAAATGATAATCATTTCACTTCATTGTTTATAAATTTTATAAACTCATATTTGGTTTACAACAGGTTCATATTACTAAAATCTATTTATAATCGATTTCTATTAAAATTCCATTTAGAAATCTATTTTATAAATAATCCAAAATATATTCTAAACTAATTCAAATCTCGATTTCGACTTCCATTTCATATTTAAGAATCTTATTTAAAACCCATTGTTTAAAAATCCTTAAATTTAAAATTCTCTAGTGAAATCATTGTAAGAAATAACGAAATAAATATCCAGAGTCAATTTATTTATTTATCCAAATCAATTCCTTTTTAATTAATCCCAAATTAATAGGAATATTTTCATTTCCAGTATCGCCTTTGAATTTCCTTTTTTAAAATTCAAAAATATTATTTATGGTATTTAGATAACAAAATTAAGGCCAGTGCTACTATAGCATCCAATAAATCAAAGCACATCATAATCTATCACAGTTTATTCAAACACATCATATATCGCTATATATGAAACTAAAATCAATAATTTTGAGGAATCCAATTGGATCCCTCCAACATGTTTCCCTACAACCACATATATTACATAACATAAAATAATAATCACATTTCGAGGCCAGATTCACAGTAATTTAGGGTCATCCCCTATTATGAGAGGTGCATAGTTTCTTATCAACTCTAGTCGATGGGAATATACCCAACTACTAATATATATACTAATATATATTATAACATTCAACTGATATAATAATTTAACAATTCATCCAATCAACCAATAAATGATTTTAACTATTATAAATAAAATCAAGTATCCAAGAAAAGTGAGATTTACTCACATTTATTTCTGTTGTCACCGAGGCGTTCCAGTTTGGAACTAAAATCGAACGACGTTCGATTTGAGCCCAAATTTTAACAGTCTCAAAAAGCATCCAAACTATTTCCTATGCGAAGCTCTCGTTATCACCATCACAACGCTAAAAGTTTCGTCCCAATCGTACCTTGTATGAGAGAGATGTACAATTTATAAGATATCGATAATTTAAATTTAAATCAAACAATTTATATTTAAATTACACATTTACCCTCCCTCTAAACTTCATCTCCCCTATTTCATCTCCATTGTCACGATACAGAGCAACCTAGGGTCATATGCATGCTCATCGATGATACTTAGCTCCGGTGCTCCATTTCACGAACTGACTTCGCCGATAGCCTCCACTCGACATTCTCTATTCGCTTGTACCCTAAAATCAATGTCCGGACCTCAAAATAAAAACACGTCCTGCTCCCTCATCTAGCTACAGTGCTCGCACGCGATCTCCCAACGGTGGCCAGACCTTCCTAAACTTCGGCTATAGCCGCACCTTGCTTCGTTGAATCCAAATCCATCCACCAATCCACCAATCAATCCCTAAATCATGCTCAACCCTAAACCCTAGCTAAAACTGCTCATGTCTCTCACTGCCGCATGCACCAAGTCAAGGTTGAACATTATCAAATTGCTATGGTTCAAAGCTCTTGCCAAAATGTAATTTTTAAAACTAATTTTGTGATTTTTAGTTTTGTATCGAGTTTGATTTTCATTTTTGAAAATGAATGCTCCATTCTTTTTTTCTCTGTTGCTTTATGTAAGGTCGCGTTTAAAAGGTAAGCGGGAAAGAAGCTGTGCAACTGTTAGAGTGGCTTGTACAGGGGATACTGTGGCTGATGGTAAGTATTTTGGGCTAAGGAGTTGACTTTTAAAAATTTATAATATTATTTAATTCTAAAACATCTCATTTTAGAAACTTAAAATCCCAAACTCCTATCGAGGTATGTCGCTTGGCATTTCTAATTTTATACCTCTATTCCAAACGCAGTGGAACAAGTTTCGAGACCTAATTTTATTGTATGTGTGATGCCCCATCCTGAGACCCACATTAACAAAGAGCATTACGGAGTAATACTGCCTGTTAATGCAGAGAATAGGGCTGGTTAGGAGCGACCATCCGTAAGATTTGTCTTAAACAAGTATTGAATACGTCGATTGAGTACTTTAATAATTTTTGTTTTACCTTTCTCAAGTGGACTGACATACTCAATAAATATTTAACACAAAACTACGGTGGCTAGCGGACCGATCAGAACAATATATAACAACAACAAATATAACAGATCATAGAACAACAGTCACACATATATATAGATACATCATAGTACACTACAAAGTGATACAACAGTGGTGGTACATGGACCACAATATACATATCGAGTCAAAAAGAATAAGTACGTATCAGAGATTACAAAACACTACAAAATTACACGAAAGATGACTAGCAGAAAATCCATAGCGGATGCAACATAGCAGTTATCTACAGTAGGTGACTAACCTGAAATGACTTGGTTTAACCCAAGTACATAAAATATATGGGTCAGTCTAGCTTAAATAAACTGATTAGCACAATATAAGTGAAGGATAGGGATAAACGATAATATTTCTTCTCGAAGAGAATAATAACTCTAAATATACATGTATCAACTATTTCATATGAGATGATATCACTAAAATACATCATATGGAAGTTTGTTGAAAGAGGCAAGTTCAACGACAATATCAATTAATCGCAAATAATCACCTTATATCATCGGCATATACAATAACAAATAGAATGGCTTTCATCAACCATAACTCCTAAATAGGAAATCACAAGTCTCGAAATCTGCCAAAAAATGGCAACCACAAATAACTCCTAAATAAGAAATCATAAATCTCAAAAATTTGCCAAAGGATGGCAACCACAAATCACAATATGTAGAACTTGGCTAAGAGTTTAAAACTCCAAAATGTAATCACCATATAATGAATCTTCAAATGGCTCAAAAGGGCCAATAATCGTGAAATGGCGAAAACATTCGGAAATCACAAATAAATCATGAAATATCACAAAAGATGCATGTGCTTATCAAAATGGCCGAAGCCCGCTAAGTACTGTATCACAAATAAGGAGCCAAATACGACCCCAAGACTAAACAACCCAAAGGTCAAACATCCCGAAGACAAACATCCCAAAAGACAAACATCCCCAAGGACAAATACCTAAAAAGCCCAAATGACCCAAAGGTCCAGTACGGGCAATCAACCCAAAGGTTCATAAAAATGTGTATAGCTTCAAACGAACACGTTCAAAATTAATCGAAAAAGTAAATGAATATCTCCTATACCACATATTTTGCTAAATCGTTTAAATAACTTTCTCATATGCTCGAAGAGTGTAAAAGCATGTATTTTATATAGAAATTACTTTGTTTCGAGAAAAATAGTTTTTAAAAATAATTTTTGGAATTATTGGGAAAACAAACCTTTGAAATTCTCTTTATTATAAAGAATATATTTTTAATAGCTTTGAAAATAATTAGGAATATTGTAAAATATTTATTTCTAAAGCTATTTTATCATAAAAATAGTTTCAAAATCGTTTTAGAAAACACTTGCTCGAAAACGGCAGAAATCACCAAAAAGCCATAAAATCGGCATATGAAATCGTCTCAAAAACACGTTACGGATCAACTATAATGTTGGATTACCAATTGATAGATTAAAGCCCTTCAAAACCTCTAAAATATAACATGAATTAGTTGCAAGAGTCACTAGAACAAGTATAGCAAGCAAAACAGTGCACAGGTAAGAAAAAATAATAATTCGAACATAAACAAAAGCATGTGTCAACCTAGAAAAGGCCAAGGTCGACCTTGGGGAGGCATGGGTCGACCTATACATGCCTTAGGTCGACGTTAGGGTCGACCCCTAATGCCTCTGGACTGACCTTTGCTCGCAAGAAGCTACAAGCAATTTTGCCTGTCTCGAACCTAACTTTATGCATCGATTTCTAGCACTTCCAGGATGATTTGGGCTATGGTATTTGAAATGCACAAACAACTACACAGAAGCAACAATCCGGAAAAACTCTGACATGAATTCATGTCAAGAACAGAGATATATGAGCATAAAAATAAGGACTCTTGAATATTTACTTACTGAAATTTTCAAGCAACAGATTTGGTTTTATAGTAAGCAAAAATCAACAATTTTCGGCACACAAACTTGTTTTAAGCTAGATTTGTGAGTTGTAAGCTCACCTTAACATAATTTTTGAGCAAACTTGAGGAAGATGGAAGCTTTTTCCTTTTATTTAGCTTTAGAAACCTGAAAGAAAGTGAATACACAGACGTGCAACAAAGAAAGAGATGTTACAGACAACCCATTTCTCAAAATCAGAAAATATGTAAGATATTTGTGATTTTGGTATTGATTACTTGCTACCCTCTTTAATTTGATAATTTTTCCTATGATTCCCCTTTTGCTTTTGCTTAATTTTGAAGCTAGATTTGAAAATTAAAAGGAAGCAGCCATTTTCTTTTTCTGGTTTGTTTTAGGAAGACAATAAAATGAGAAGAGGAAGTGTACGTATAATACAACCCCTTCCTCCTTTGATTTTCTTAGAGAATGGGTTTTGGGCTAACGTATTACCCAAAAGCCTATATGATGTTACTTAATTAAAATTTAACCAAGTTATTTCATGTTAATGCTTTATTTCACCATATTTTCACTATATTATGCATATTTTGACTAAATAAGTTCATACAACATATATCACGTTTAACAAAATGTTTTACAATATATAAAAACAATTTATACATTAAAAAATTACTTTCCATCATTAAATTCCTATTTTTATTAAATGCTTTAATTTACACTTTTATTTTCATAAAACAATATTTTTAACACTCAAAATTACATAAAATCGTTTCTTTTGTTTATTTTATCCTAACAAACCATGTCAAAAATACTTTTACATCCAAATATTGATTTTTAACCAATATTTACCATACTAAATTCTAAGTAAAACTAATAAAAATTAACATTTGGCAATAATTTCCAAAATTATTGCATTTTACCAAATTAAAACCATATAATGCTCATTTTTACCCCAAACTAATGTAATAAAGTTTTGAAGTATTATTTCAAAATTTTATATTTATTTTGACAAATTAAAGTTGAATTGAATTCTTTTATCTCACTTAATTAATCTATTAACTACTAAATCAACATAATTCCATTAATCTCAATTTATTACTAACCAAACCGACCCAATACCATTTTATTGTTCCTAAAATCAATTGTTTATTTAAAATAAACAATTTATCTAAATTTTCTCTCTAATTTATTTTATTTTCTCCATTATCAAATTATAACCACCGCTATAATTTAATTTCACAGGTAATCACCAAAACCAGAGTTGTTATAGTATGTAGAAGATAACGTTATGAACCCAATTGTAATATTAAATTTCCAATATAAATTTCAACACGTTTCTAACCCATACAAGTGTTATGTCTGATTGCCACAAAATTTGATGGCGTATTACAATTCATTATTACAGATCTAATGATACCGGCTTCATCAAAATTCAAGATGGTGCCTTGGAAGGCTATTTTTATATGTTAATTAAAATGAGTTATTTTAAACATCGAATAAATCACTTTTAAATTTCAACACGTTTCTATCCCATTCAAGCATTATGTATGATCGCCACAAAATTTGATGGCGTAATATAATTCATTATTACGGACCCAATGACACCGGTTTCGTCAAAATTCAAGATAGTTCCATGGAAGGCTATTTTATATGTTAATTAAAATGAGTTATTTTAAAAATCGAATAAACCACTTTTAAATTCAACTAATTTTTTTTATTATCTTCATTCTTATTAATATAAATTTAATAAGCCTTTAAATCATTTTTATCCAAGTAAAATCCAAGATTTTAAATTATTTAAACGATTTTCAATTGTTAAATTCAACAATTAAATCATCAATTAAATTGTTATATTTGATATTCAAGTTATTGCATCTATAAAATTAACTTTCAAATATTTAAAATCAATTAAATATTCCAATTTCAAATAACCAAAATTCTGGGTCGTTTCATTCTTTCCCCCTTAAAATAATTTCGTCCTCAAAATTGCCAAGGTAGAAAAAAAAGTCCAAACCCATTTCTTTTCTTAAACAAATTAGTTGAAATAACTTTCCAAAATCAATTCATTAAGACCTTGTTATTACTCTAACCAAGTTCCCAAATTCATTCATGGATTCCAAATAATATTATCCATATTCTCATTTCAAGTTATAACTCAAAACCCGGTTTTAGTTATAAAAAAAATTCTTCAAAATTCTAACTCTTTAAAACTTTAATTTTTTTGCCAGCGTCTCCTTTGCACGGCTAGATCAGAACAACTACCAACCGCCACTACAGGTCCATATCAGCAAAGGAAAACAAAGGCCAGGTGGCTCAATCATAAAACCATCAAATTACACAACGATCTAAATATGTACCTTTTTGTTGGTCAACCAAATTTTACTTATGAAACCTAAGGCATCAAATTAGCTCTTGCTTTTATATATCTACATCTTATTTACTAATGATATCCAATCATGTAGTTAATTATCATATTGTTCTACGTTTCCAATTTCCAATATTTTCTTTATTTAAGCCTGTACGGTGTACAAATATTATCCGTATGCAATGTCAAATCTGATCGCTCGCTCGATCACACAATTTCACTTCGTATCGTTCACTCGACCACTCTAGTGCAGACTCAGATCTGATTTCTTGATCAAAAATCATCACTCTCCTTACATAGCCATATACTATGATAGAGAATCCCAAAATCAATCAAAATCCATATCCAGTGTCCACCGTCGAGAATCGAGTGGAAAATCCTAACTCGGATTGATATAAGTTATCTCAAAATCCTATGCTCGAATCTGGATCAAACCGTTATATGAATAAAATAATACAGGTACAACTTACGTATTTATTACAATTGATTCTTTGCCATCCCAAACTTTTTTTATTCACGTTTATTTCATATACATTCAGTTATTTACAATCACTATACACACTGCTTAATTCACATTCCCTTATTTACTCACATTCACTTCTTTACATAGTATATTTCTTAATACTATTATCACATAGACATCATTCCATCGAATTTGTTTGCGAAACACCACACACCCCTTAGTATACCCAAGAAGGGCACATCAAAGGATATGGTGCATTATAGGTATAGCTAAAACATCACTGAGACTCATAAGACAAATAAGTAAAAACAGCGGAAACATTTAAATAATAACTTATCATTCCAAATTAAACTTCATCTCAAAATAAGTCATAAAAACATAACATGTCTCAAAAACTCAAAATATCTCATGTTTCATGAAAACAGATCTCAGTCTCATAAAATCAGAGTATAAAGCAACAATAATAATGGTAATCCCTCTCACAAGTGTAAGTCCATCATAAGCCAAATGAATAAGATGAAGGCAGAAGAATACATCTGAAATGAGAAAACTCCGGAATGAATCTCCAAGAAACCTGAATCAACTCAACTCAGCTGGCCTGTTATGGGAAAATGGGGAAATAAAGGAGTGGGTCGGACTATAAGTCGAGTGAGTGAAAGTAATTACTAGCATTTCTAAGAAAGATAAAGATAATAGACTAAGCAATAGTTCTAGCTTGAAAGGAAAATACAGAAAAGATAAAACTCAAATAAAACACTTTTTCTGATTCTGTTTGACAGTTTGCTTTGATTATTTGATTTGATTGATTTAATTGTTTTCACTTGTCTTAAACTGATGTGATTTGACGGAAACTTTAATCCTATCTCAACTGCTTACTTGATTAGGCTAAAATCATAATTTTACCCTTTGATCGGCCTATTCTATCTCTGGTGCACCACCGTGTGCTGATCCAATCCTGTTGGTCTTACAACAAAAAGACACCTCTTTAGCGCCTAGGACGCAGTAGCAAACTATTTATCCTAATCAATTCCGCACACTCGGTCATCGCCGGTACAGACTAACTATCGTCCCCTATTAGACCATTTATTTATCTTAATCAGCATAAGCGTGCCCAGCCTCATCCACGTGTGAGACCATCGGTCCTTGACCTAAAAGGGAATGTAACCGGTACTGGTCCTAACAAATAAATCTTCTAGCTGTGACCTCCTTGCCCAAATCCCTGGATTTGAGCCTTTATCTATTGCCCACTTATTTACCCTAATCAGCATAAGCATGTCCTAGCCTCATCTATGTATGAGACCATCAGTCCTAAACCTGAAAAAAAATGCTGCTGGTATGGGCCATACTTCTATGTTTGCTTATTAACTTAATTCAAGATCTAAGTTCTAAAAAATCCTCTTCTGTTACTTCTGCTGTATTTGATTGTTAACCTAATTCAAGATCTAAGTTTTAAAATAAGCCTCTTCTGTTAGTTTTTTTCTTTCTAATTATAACCTACTTATAATCGTTCTAGCAGCCGTTATTCTTCTATTTTCTCTTTTTGTTTATAACCACTAGTTATAATTATGCTTGAAAGTATCTTAAATTTGCCTATTTCAGTCAATCTCTACTTTTATTTCAGTTTTTTCTCATTTTACATCTGATTTCTATAAATTTAGTTTTATTCTTTTTTAATCCAAATTAGCGAATTCTTCCCTTTTAATTTATTTGTGTAAAAAAGCGATTAAATCTCTATAAAAAACTAACATTTACAGGCTAAATTTCAACTTAAAATAGATGTAAAGGACTGTAAATAACTGAATAAAATAATTGAATATAATAGCTGAATAAAATAGAATGTAAAGAACTTCTAAAGTTTTCTAAAAAACTGTCTGTAAATAAACTTATATAAAACTATCTCAAAATTGTAGAAAAACTACAACTATTGAGAACCCTATTATTTTAAATTTCTTACAAATCTAAAATAAATTACAAAACACTCACTTGTAGTCTTTGCTCTAATCCTTGGCCTTCCTAGATCCATTTATAGGGCTTAGAATATTTTTATCAAAAAGATCTTCTCCATAGAAATTTTTTCTATTTAGGATTCAGCCTCAGGCAATGAACCCAATTGGGAGATAATTTGAATGAGAAAAATAGCCATGCCTTGGGTTCTATTTATACTGTGAGTTAGGGATCTCAGACCGTTGAATTTGAAGATTAAATCTGGTTCAACCACGTCTTAGACTTTCTAGGGACCGTTGGATGGAAGCACGAACGCATAGGATTTGAGAAAAGTCAAGTTATGACATGTATGCTTCAATCTGGACGAATCTACGTTCATTAACTAAGGCGGGTCGACCAAGCTTCTATGTGGGTCGACCCTAAGGTTGACCTGGCCATTGGCATGGGTCCACCCATGCCTTGTAATTTATTTTTTATTTTTTATTTTTTTAGTTGATTTCTTGTTTCTCTCGTATCCTCTCCATACTGACTCGGATTTTGAAAGTTATATATGGAAATTGATCAAAAAATTGAAGCGGACCCAATGGTGCAACTCCTGTAGCTCGATTTTGATAATTTCACTAAATTATTTTATTATTTAATTAATTCTATAATTAATTATTATAGCTCAAATTTTAGGCTGTTACATTCTTCGCTCCTTAAATGATTTCGTCCCCAAAATCTCCAAGGACAAAAGAATGAAATAAATATTTTCATCCAAGTTCTACAACCAAATATTCAACCATCATCCATTACATCTATTGTCCTTAAGCTTTCTAATGCAATTTATGTTATATGCAATAGTGTAGTGTCAATGTCCCCAGTTAATGCAAAAGATCAGGCGATCTACTGATTCAGTCAACATCATTTTTATGCAATCATGTCAGTTCCATGTATCCAAATGAATGCAAATTTATTTATGATAACTGATAGTTCTACATGCGTGCTACAATCATCATCCAATTGCAACAATCATATGCTAATCACTCATTATAGCAACCGAGAAAATAAAAATAAAAATGCAAGTACACACACACATCCATATGCATATGCTTTAGTGACTAATTAGGCCGACCCCTAAGAGATAATAGTGCGTGGTGTATGTATATGCATTCATTAGCACCCACTAGCAACCACTTGCGACTACTAGCGTCCATCATACATAACATGTTCTAATAACATGTTTACATTCAGTCCTATCATCCATAGGCTAAATCCTAAGATCTACCCTCCCAAAGGATACTAAAGGAAAGACCTGTTCAAAACTAAAGAAGGAAATCGAAAATTCAAGACGTATCATCAAAAAAATGCGGATAAGAGGTATGTATTTTCTCCTCAGCCTCCCATACAGCGTCCTCAATACTATCTCCCCACTGCACTTTAACCAATAGGAGTCCTTATTCCTAATCTTCTTGATATTATGTCCAGTGATCTTGGTAAAATGCGATGAACTGATGCATCTCTCTCCACTTCAACTTCTTCAAGTTGGCTAGGTTCCACTACTTCTGCTGAATCTTGTAAGAACTTTCTTTAGTGCGAAACATGAAAAACATCATGAACCCCAGGACTCTCTCTGGTAGCTTTATTCGATACACCATCTTCCTTACACTCTCCACAATGGGGAATGGTCCTACAAATCTAGGGTCATGTTTACCACTTTATCCAAACATCATTACCTTTCTTAATGGAGACACCTTAATGAAAACCAAATCTCCTACCTCGAACTCAGTATCCCTTCTTCGGTTATCTACATATTATTTCTGTCTATCTTAGACTGTCTTCATTCTCCTTCTAATCAAATCAATCTTGCTTGAAATCTCTCTAATCATGTCGGGACCAAGTGGCAATCTCTCTATAGACTCCAACCTACACAAAGGCGACTTGCAAGGTCTTCCATATAGGGCTTAAAAAGGAGCCATTCCAATGCTAACCTGAAAACTATTACCAGAAGCGAACTCCTCTAAAGGAAGGTGCTCCTCCCAAATTCCTCCAAAATCAAGAATGCACATGCTCAACAAATCCTCAAGAACTCTATTAATTCTCTCCGTTTGTCCATCTATTTGAGGGTAATAGGCGGTACTCAATCTAAATTGTATACCAAAATCCTCTTGCAAGCTTCTCCAAAACTCGCTAGTAAAGATAGGTCTCTGTCGCTCACTATGCTAGATGGAACTCCATGAAGTCCGACTATCACACAAACATATAAGGATGCCAAATATGGTGTTGTCCTCTTACTATTGAAAGGAATGAAGTGGGCACTCTTAATCAAACGATATAAAATCACCCAAATACCGGTATTCCCCTTCTTAGATCGGGGTAAACCATCTATGAAGTCCGTTGAAACATTATCCCGCTTCCATTCCAGTACATCCAGTGATTGAAGTAATCCGTCGGGCCTCTACTGCTCCTCCTTGATCCTTTAGCATACAAGACACTAAGCCACAAACTCTGCTATATCCTTCATCATGCCACTCTAATAAAATACTCACTTCATGTCTCTATACATCTTATCACCGCCCGGATGAATAGTATCCCGAGAATGGTGTGCTTCTACTGGAACTACTCTCGTCAAATCACTGGTGCGGGGAACACGAAGTCTTCCATCTCTCCTTAGCCACCCTTTACTATCTATGGAATAACGTTGGAGATGTCTAGAGACCTCCACAAGCTCTGAATCCTCTTGCTGCATTGATCAATTATGATCTATGAGGGTCGGCTTAACCTTGAGTGCTTAAATCTTAGCAAAATATCTGATAAACTTCATATACTAACTATCCAAACCTAGGAAGCTTCTAACTTTGGTAACGTTCTTAGGGGCCTTCTAATCCTTTGGTAACATTGTTTTTTTTTCAACTTTTTTTAACCTTTAGGTCTTTTTCTTCTCTAAAAAAATCATTTGTCAAAAAATGCTTTGCTTTCAAGTTGTTTTGAGTTTTTGAATAATTTTATTCATTGATATATAGAAAAAAAAGTTTCTTTCCTTCGTTGTTTTTTATTTGATTTTAATTGTTTTGATTTTCCACTTGTTTTAGTCTTCTTACTCTTTAATTAAAAAAACTGTATATATCTTTTTTTTTCGGTTGCCAAAGCAGAATTTTAGAAAGAGAACAATCGCTTGCTTAGCTCTGCTTGCCAAAAAAAGACTACTTGCTTGCAATATTTATTGTTTTTTATTTGCCTTGCATTACTGTTTGCTTGCATATATATTTATAAAAAAAATCAAAAACTCAAAAAAAACAAAAATTTCAACATAGTTGCATGTTAGTACACGTTTAATTTTTGCTTTGCATTTCATCTTAGAATTTTGATTAATAATAATGGTTAGACATCGATAACAATTAATTGTATATTGACAATTTGTCTTCTTTGAATAATTTAATTTATTGGTGTCTAGGCTACGGTAGAGAAACAATCAGTTATAAATATTACAGCGATTCATAAATATTATACTGAATTGTTTCTCCGAAGGTACTTAAATCTTCGGCTGCATTGCTACAGTGATTCGTGGTGCACCGATAAATCCTGCCCATTACCCGGTTGAGAACTATCTTGTTGAATTAAGACAATGTGTGTTTATACAATTTTGGGTTAACTTAGGATGAATCATTTGTAATTAACCATTGCATTCATTTAGTTGCATTAGTTTATGCATATTTAAAAAAAACAAAAAAAAATTCAAAATCCAAAACTATAAAAATTGTAAATATTTATTAACTAAGTTTTTTTCCTTTTCCTTTGAAAATTTTCTAATCAAAATTCCCAAAAAAATATTCAGTTTTTTTATGAAATCAAAAATCCAAAAAAAATATAAAATCTTTTCAAAAAACAAAAAAAATTCCCTTTTGAAAAATAAATAAATTTGTAAATATTTTTCCTTTATAGAAAAACCAAAAAAAAATCTTGACAATGTCCGAGTTTCCTTTTCCTTACTCACATGAATTTAGTTGTGAAATATAATCCATATAATTTCACTTCAAATTCTTATGGATATTTCAACAACAACTATTGTTTAAATGATTCGAGTTTTGAACCTCAAAATTTTCAAAATTACAAAAAACCCTCAAAAATAGCTTTTCATCTTTGCATGAACTCTCTACACAATAAAATCAAAGTATAAACGATTTGCGTAACTCATATTTGTGCAAAAGTTCAAGTCAAAATAATCAAAATTTGAATTGACTTCAAAATTCAAATGATTACGAGTACAACCCATGCCAATTAAATTTCGAGCTTCAAAATGAATTTCAAAATCAAGATGTAAATGTGAACCAATTTTCAAATAATTTTGGCAATGGGAATAGTTTCAATAGCGATACAATTGAAAACTTTGGTTATCAACTGATTCAAAATGAAGATTTTCAAATTAATAATCAAGAATTTGATTTTGTTGACCAAATGAAAAAAGATAACGAGGATTTATTACTTGAAAAATATAAAACTTTTCATGAAAATCATAATCAAATATCAACTTGCCAAGAATCAATTAATAGTCTACCATTTATCGAAATTGACAATTCTTGTTCTCAACAAGTCCAGATCGAAAAAATTTAAGTTAATAATTACAAATTTGACTTTGCTGAGCTAATGCATGAAATTTACAATGATTACACGAATTTGTTGATTAAAACATTGGAAAGTTTTCATGAGAAATAAAATCAAATCCCATTGTGTGATGAGTCGAGTGATAATCCACCTTTTACCCAAATCGATGATTTTCAAATAACAACTTTCAGAATTGAAAACGACAATCTTAACGAAATTTTTGAAAGGACGGAAATTGAAATGGATTTCAATTCTTTTGAGGTTGAAAAAATCGATTTAAAACTCGATCTTTCTTTTCTCAATTTTGAAAATTTGAATACAACAACTTCGGATTTGGAACTTAAGATACACAATGAAGTTGTTGATAATCCTACAAAGGAAGACGAATTTAATGAACATGAATTTTCTAGACTTTTGAATGACGAGTTGTTAAATACTGACGGCGAAGATTTAAATCACGACTTTGATTTTAAAATCGACAATTTTAAAGAAGTTTTCAATGACAAGTTTGAACTTCAACATGGTGAAAATAAACTTAAACTTCAATCAATTGTTTTATCTACCCCCAAAATCATCGAAAATAAAATAACAAGTACGATTTTCAATAAATCAATATTCGTTTTTCCAAATCAACACTTAACTTTGAAATCTTTTACGATTTGGTTTTCTGCACTTAAACTGTGTTTCGCTTACTTGACGAGACAAATGAATCGATCTTTGGAAGACCGTTTCACTTGCTCTTTAACGATATACTTTCTGTCTTGTGTAATTACCGTTCGTTTTCATGTAAATAATAATAAACCTTCCTTTTACTTGGGTTGACTGTCGGGACACAGTCAAAATAAAGTATGGGGGGAGACTCATCATCATTGTCAACTTTTCATGGTTTATTTTTAATTTTTCTTTCAAAATTGTTAAAAAAAATCTCAAAAACAAAAAAAAAAAAAAATTATTTTTAATTTATTTAAGCGTTTTTGATTTGTTTTTAAAGGCACATTATAGAATAAATATATGGTTTTGGTTTATTAAATTGAAATTATTGAAAATTTATTTGTCTTAACAAAAATAAAAATGAAGTTTGATTACAAATAACAGTGGTTTAACTAGTATATAGGAAGATTCATACGTGTTAATTATAAAATTTATCCTAACTGAAAGTCTTTGTTTTAAAAATGGTGAATTTAAAGTAAAGGATATAATATTTTTTTGTCTTCTAATTTAAATGGTGCTAAGATGATTTTACAAAACTCTCTCTCTCTCTTAAAAAAATAATAATAATAAATTAATTACATCCAAAGTGTTCACTCTCATTTAAAAGTCCTCACGGTTATGCATGAGTGAATTACTTGAAATCTTTGATTATATGCTTTCATACTCATTTAAAAATCCTCACGGTTATGCATGTATGGAATACATGTAAAAAAGAAGAGAGAAAACATAATAAAAAACACCTATGGTCGATTGGTTTGTGCACGAAAGTGTGTGCATTCGTCATGCTCTGTACTTCCGTCACATAAGCTCGAAAGACAGTGCATGTGTGGTATATCTGGCCTCAATTTACCTGAGCTAGGTGTGTAATTTTTCTTGCAAATAATGAGAGAGCAAGTAATTAAAATACCAGCACCATTTTTACTTATTTGATTTGATTTGTTATTGAAAAGAAATGAGAATACCACTTTGATAAACTTTAATAATCAACTAAGGATCCTTTTCATAGTTACACTGTATTATTAACCAAAATAACGAGTTAAACTATAGTCTTTTTGTTATGATAACTTGATTTTTGTTGCTAATTTTGACGATTAAAATTTTCAAGATAATAACCAAAACCTATATTTAACTTGTTCGTGTCAATTTAAAAATAAATCCTTCATTTGCAAATATTTTCAAACGCTCGCATTCAACTATTTGTAAACAAATCTTGCATTTTGTAAATATTTTCATCCTGCATTTGGATTTTGTGGGTAGTATCCGTTGAAAACCCTCAAGAGACAACACTCGTCATACTGGGGACACCCAGAGATTTAACGACTTGTTGCATACGCTTAATGCAATCATGCTCCTTACAAAAACGGATTTATCTTAGTTTTTCTTTATTCGAGGACGAATAAAAAGATAAGTGTAGGGCTATTTAATGTGCACATAAATGTGCATATTTTACCACCATATTTAATCTATTTAAGTTAAATAAATTATCATATTAGGTATTGTAACATGTTTTAACCAAAATCCATATTAATTCCAAATTGTCACATATCCACCTTCGTATAGGGGCAAAACGGTCAATTGTGTGCATATATTTCTTTGAGAAAAATTAATTATATATATATATATATATTTGTGTAGGAATTTGATCTCAAATATGAGTGGTTTCATGAAGACACATGCATGCACAATATGAATATAAAGGAATGAAGATGGAAATAATTCAAAGTGAAGATCATGGAGGACCCCACCTACCCACCACCTTAATGTACTAATTGGAGGCTAATGCACATGCTTATGAAATTAATGGCTTCATGTACACTTAAATGATGATTAGTAAAAGCTAATGATTACTTGGCCTCTATACTTTCTCAAGGGTAGTTTGGTCATTCCCCGAATTATGTATTAGGGTTTCATGCTTATATAAATAACCCGTTATGTTTCATGTAACCCTCCTCTTACTTAGTCTCTCTTAGTTTAGTTTAGGCTAAAAATAAAATTCAAAGCTCTCTTTCTCTTTTCATGGCTACTTAGTCATTTCTTTTATGTAATTTTTATGCAACTTTAATATATTTATCTTTTCTTTTCTTGTTTATTTCCTTTCATGTTGTAGTGTAGATTTACATTCATGCACTGTACTACTACTATTTTAGCGGGATCCACAACTGAACCCTCTCTTGAGACTACATGTCCCAAGAAACGCACCTCCTCACGCCAAAAGTGACACTTCGAGAAATTTTCTTTCAATTAATGAACACGAAGTGTACAAAGAACCTCCTCAAGGTAAATAACATGCTCTTCCATACTCTTGGAAAACACCAGAATATCATCTACAAACACTACAACGTACTTATTTAGGACATCTCGAAAAACAAGGCTCATCAAATCTACAAAATAGGTTGGAGCATTAGTCAGCCCGAACGACATAACCAACCACTCAAAGAGTCCATTGAGTGTCCTAAATGCTGTCTTGTCGATGCTATCGTCAGCGACCCTAAGCTGTTGAAATCAAATGGCTAAGTCAAGCTGAGAAAACTGAAGAGCCAACCAACTGATCGAAAAGATTGCCTATCCTAAAAAGTAGGTAATGATTTTTCTTCATTATTCAACTCTCTATAGTCTATGCAAAGTAGAAGTGAACCTCCGCCTTTGTAGTGAAGACGAATGGCTCCCCCACTTAGATATGCTCCGTCTGATGAATCCTTTATCCAATAGCTCACCAATCTGCTTACTTAACTCCTTCCTCTCCTAGGAGCAATATGTCTCACGGGCAATGCCACTAGCTTACATTTTCATTTAGATAGATACTAAAGCCGATCTCTATCTTAGGGGTTAGTCCCCTAATCTCCTCAAAAAGTCTGGGAAATCTCTATCGATTGGAACTGAAGCAAACTCTCCTAGTGATGAATCAAGAGAATGAAGGAAGCTTAATATGACCGACCCCTGTTGTGATACCCCAGAATTTTTGACAATATCTATTTAATAATCTGTATTAAAATTGAAGTTGATTTGATAATTTTTGTTAACAATAATTTGAATTGATTTAAAAATCTTCTTTAATAAATATTTAATCGGTTGATTTTATCTTTTAAAACTAATAAATTGTTTTCTATTTATAATATAAATATGTAGTTTATATTTTAAATGGATTAGTTTGTTTTAAATTTAATAAATAAAGCATATTTTCTAATTCCAATATTTTTAGTAATTTGAAAATTTGTTTTTATTTGATACAAAACTTTTCAAAGTTATTAAATAAATAATCTTGGTTCAAATTTAATAAATGAATCTTGATTTAAAATTCTAATATATATATTAATAATTTGGAAATTTTGATTTAATTTAATATTACGTTTTTCAAAGCTATTTAATAATTAACTATATGGTTTTAAATTGTTAAGATAGAGGTTTAAATGTTTAAATTGATTTTGGCGTAAGTTTTAAATTTAAATTAATTAACAAAAAAATGTTTGTTTTATTTTCTTTTTAAAATATAGCTTAATAAAATAAATAATTTATTAATAAAGACATAATTTATTTTATAATTATTTTAATTTGATAATGAGTTATTTCTAAAAACAATATTAATAATGTATTGTTTTACAATTGGATTTTGAATAAAAATAGCATTTGTTATTTCAAATTTAATTTGTATATATAACTTGATTTTTAAATATTAGATTTTAGAATTTGATTTGAATTTGAATATAAAGTTTTAAATTCCAAAGTATAGATTTTTAATTGTTTTGATTTTTATATGCATAAGCCTTTATTTATAGGTATAATTTGTTTTTATTTCTTTTAAAAATTTTCTATACATATTAAACACTAATTAACCAATTAATTAGGCATAACCTATATATTAACATTTAAATTAAATACTAACTACTTTATTAAGACATATGTTGTTTTCCTAAGGCTTTTAATAACATGTGTAATTTAATCAAGCAAGGAACGTGACAAATGTTGGAATGATTTATAAGTGGTCTCTTTAAATTTTAATCTTCTTTTATTTTATAAAATCTGAAAATATGCCTATATAAACATACATTTTTCACTTCTTTTTCTCTTCCTAATCTCATTTCTAAACCATAAAACAAGATCTGTAAACAACCCTTCAAAACCAAAATTAGTTTACAGACCCAAATCAATTCCCTGAAAATCACTTCCTCTAAAATTTGTAGCTCACTTTTCAAATCATAATGCAAAAAAAAACCTGTAGTTCATGATCAAAAGAAAACAAACCTGCATTTTCAAAGCAACACAAATTCCAGTAAACATCTTCAAATCATTTACCTGAAACTAAAGCAAGACTGGAAATCATTTTCAAAAAGAAAAGGAAGTCTGGATTTTCTTAAATCTGGAAATTGGCTCTGCATGCAAATCTTTCCAGCAACTCAAAATCTTAAAAGTTCAAGGATCAAAGCCTTTTCAAGTTCAAAAAAAAAAAAAAAACTGTTTTCAAAGATCAGAGGGCATTTCAACCTTCAGGTTTAAAGCAAAGACATTTAGTCTTCAGCAAATTCAAAAGTTTTTCAAATGGAGGCTCGGTCTTTTTCAGAAATAGGTAGGTAACTTTTAAAATTTAAAATAAAATTAGGTTGCATGCTAGTATGGTTGAATATAAATAAGTATTGCTTGTGTATAGGCAAAAATCTGATGTGAATATTATTTGTATGCATACTGTATATATGTATTGTGCTCTGTCTTGTTTTTCAGGCTAAATTTTTATTTAAAAATCCTTATCACATGATCCAGTGTTTGATAGGATCTGATAATTAAACAAATGTTGTTTGATTTAACCTCGCTAAGTGTTAAAAATTTAAATTAGACAAAATAAGGCGTATTGTCTCTGGAAATATTGAAACATCGGTGTATGTTGATTTAAATCAAAAATTCAAACTGTGTAAATTATCAATTCAGTATTATAAATCAGAAACATCAATTAAATAGTGATTTTTAACATTAAATCAGGATTTTTAGAAATAAGTTGAAGGTGCAGTTTGGGTTTGAACTAAAATGGGAATATTTGGTCTTTCTGGTGATCTATGTATCTCGAGGGCTCGGGGTTCTTCCTGATGATGGAGGAGTGTTAGGAGTTGATGGGAAAAATTCTGGATGATGTTGAATTTCATGGTGGAAGTTGCGACCATGAAATTTCTTCTGGAACCCTAGTTTTAGTTAGGCTTAGGAAATCGAACACCACGTCTTCTACAATGGATCGAGTGCTTCAAGTTTTTGTAAGAAGAAAGCTTGGTCGAATACGAGTTCATGGCCGGAGTTGTAGTACTTCTGGTGGTCGAGAATTTGCCGGCGAGGCGATTTCCAGGTTGAAGCATTGTCTTTGGTGATGGGTTCCAGGTTTTGTTTGAAACTCGAATTCAATATCGAGTTGGGTTAGAGGTTTCTGATGATCGAGTTGGGGTGATTGAGTGATTTTGGACGTGGGATGATCTTTACTGATGATCGGAGATGACCGGAGGCATCGTGCATGTGCACGGTGCACTGGGGTCTGGTGATGTTGGGCTGGCCAGAGTTTTGTACTCGAGTAAATCTATGTTTGACTCGAAGTTGTGGGATAGTTTGCTCGGGGAGGTTGGGTTGTGTACTCGAAGCAAAATGGGGTTTGGCTCGGGTTTAAAGATGTTACAGGTTTTTACAGTAACCTGTAATGTTTTGTTTAAGATCTTTGAAGACTGAGGTTTATAAATGTAAAGCTAGAGTTTAAACTAAGTTTTAAATTCAAGTTTGAAATCTAGAATTCAAGTTTAAGATTTAATCTTAGTTTAAAAAAAAGTTTTAAACTTGAAATTGTTAAACTACTTTAAAATGGTAAGTAATTTGAATTCTAAAAAAAAAATTGAAGTTTTAAAATGTGAGTAAGTTTTAAAGTGAAGTTTAATTCAGGAAATCAAAGATTTAAATTTATATTTCAGTTTGAAATAAAAGAAGTTTTAAAATTTGAAAAATTTAAACAACTTTGTATGTTAAAGGGTAAATTTAAATTATTAAATTTAAAAATGAATTTGGATTAAACCCTTATAAATTTTCTTGCATAAGACAAGCATTTCTTTACCATGTAATTTAAAAAGGTTTAAATTGTTTAAACTTTGTTTAAGTTACATTATTTTCATTTTAAATTTCATATTTGAAATGAAACTTTAAAAGTAAATTCAAAAGTAAATTGTTTTCCAATGTCTTTGTTAATGACAATTTAGTCATAATTAAGGATGTTTTTATCTTAAAATTAGATTAAGGTTTAATGATTTAAAATTACTTAAATTAATAAAGTACAAATAATTAGTTAATTTAAATTAATTAATCGATTAGGGATTAATAAATAATTGATTAAGGGTTAATCAATTGGTAATAAGGATCATTAATTAGATAATTAAAGATTATTAATTAATGATTAAAAATTTCTTAATTAAACAATTAAGTTATAATCAAAGTTAATTAATCAAGTAATTAAGGATTAATTAAGTTACAGTAACACTTAATTAATTAAATAATTAGAGATTAATTAATGAATAATTAGAGATAAATTAATTGGTAATTAATAATGGTTAATCTAAGTTAATTACTTAATGGAAGTAATTAAGGAATGGTTAATGTAGGTCATTAACTAGGATTATTTAATAATTAATTAATGTGGTTACTTTTTAATAATTAATTAGATTAATTAATTTAAAGATAATCAGTTGTGAATTGTTTAAGTGTAATTACTTAATGAAAGTAATTAAGGAATCAATCACTTAATGTAATTAATTTAGTTTAATATGATTGTTTAAATTGATTAATTAAGTTTAATTTAATTTAAACATTAGATGATTTGATAATAATTACTTAATGTAACTAATTGAGTTTAATGGGATTAGTTCGAATTAATTAATTAAGTTTAATTAATTTTAAACATTGAATGATTTTATGAAAATTTCTTAATATAATTAATGGATTGAAATTACTTAGTGAAGTAAATTGATTGGTAATTACATGATGTAATTAATTGAAGGTTTTTTAAGAATGGAAGTAATTTGAGTATATTTACTTTGTAATTAATCAAGGGATTAATTAAGGATAATTAATTAAGGAATTAATTTATTTAATGAAGTAATTAAGGTTAGTTAATTATTGAATGTGATTAATCAGGAGTTATTAATAATTGTGGTTTAATTTAAATAAAGTAACTAATTAAAATGTAATTAGGGATCATTAATTTATATAATTAATGATGTAATTAAGGATTAATTAATTAAGATTAATTAATCAATGATAAGTGATTTAGAGTAATTAATTAATGTACTTAATTAAGGATTAATGTAATTGATTATAGTTAATTAATTTATGAAGTAATTAAAGGTTAATTACTGTTTTTGGTTAAGGATAATTAATTTGTGAAGTTAATTATGGACAATTACTTGAATGTAATTAAGGATAATTAATTAAGGGTGATTAAATAAGTTGATTAATTTGAATGGTTAATTAATTGATTGCAATCGATTAAATGGTTATGTAAGCAAGATTTAAAATGATGAAGTAATTAATTTAATTTATTTTAAATTAACTAAAGATGAAGTAATTAATTTAATTCACTTTAAATTAATTAGAGATGGAAATAATTAATTTAAATCATTTTAAATTAATTATATTGTTATTAAATAAATCTTTGCTTATGTATGAATGGATGATATTGATTGCCTTGAATGCTTTGTAATCTCAGAAATGAGATAAGTAATGCTGTGTAGTATGAATGCTTTGGTTGCATTGTGATGATAATATGTATTACATATTTTGATGATAGTATGGATTATCTGTTTATAATGATAATGTGGATCACCTGTTTATTATGATAATGTTGATTATCTATTGTGATTTATGAGTTATCTATCTGTGTGTATATAGATAATTGAATTGAATTGTTTTAAAACTTTAGAACAACTTGGCCTTAAAAGACACGTTCTGGATTTCGATGAGACCGAGATCGGGTTTCCATATTTGGATATCCGAAAACCACATCGATCCAAATTAACGATAAGTCGTGAGTCTCAAGTAAAGACAAAGATTCAAAGTGCAAGGGCTATCATCGTTAACTCTGAGGGTGATTCCAAAATGAGTGTAACGAGATATTGCCTTCGGTTTCGTTCGAACCCGGAATGAACTTGTATGGATTGAATGCTTTCAACACATTGTCAGGTGGACGATGAGCATACTAAGTGATGTGTTCTATAAAGGTAATCGTAGCCTCAAGCCTCATCAACCGGGAATAGCTAAAACAGGGGGGGTGCAGCAAGGCTAAGTGGGTCATGTCCAAGTAGGACGAGATTTTCCCATGTCTAGGGGTCCCTTTTATTTCGGCTGTGTGGACAGTTGTGAGCTACAACTGTCGGGGTTGTCTTGTTCGGGACTATCCAGTAAGGGATGGTTCCGGCCTTGTGTTGCAGGGGATTGGGTGTAATCCTCGATACATTGATCTAGGCCACGTACTGTGACGGACGGTACCCCGGTAGCCCTGCCATTGTATGGAATTCAATCTCCAATAAGTGCTGCACGTATTAGTTGTGCCCAACTATGTTGGAACATGAGATGTGAGCATTCCAGTTATTTCTGTATTTTACTTGAAAACCTAGACCTATTATAATATCACTGGATTTCCTATCAAATGTTTTGGTTAGCGTAAGGTAAAAACTTTTCCATGTTTATATGTGGGAAGTCTTACGTCATACCTTTCTTTCCAAAAGGTTTTTGAAAGTTAAGCAACCTTAACCTGTTACACACGCCAGACCCATGTCTGACCCGGAGTTTATTTTCTGTTTTCTTAAACACTTGGGTACTCAAATTTTTACAAGTAGCCAAGGGATTCAGGTTAGCTTTGACGAATTATGGAGGAGCAATGGAGTAGAAGGCTTTTACGTTATAGTTATATATAGTGTTCCGCTGTGTTGGCTTCTTTGAGTAGTTTCCTTGTATTGTATTGAGTTGTATAACTAGACAGATGTTTATAACTATCTAGTATGTGATGTGTAATCTATGTAACTCTGATAATGGTTGTAAACTATGTAATATTTATGTTATTAATATAATTTATTCCTTCCGATGTTGAGATTTTGATGTTGTTTCTTCTTTCTTCTCTTTCTTTTCTCTTTTCTATCCCTTTCTTTCTTCAAGATGATGCGATTTTCTATGGTGAGAAAGTCGGGTCGTCTCATTTGGTATCTGTGACGCCCCACCTCTATACCCACGCTAGCCAAGAACACTACGGTGTAGTGCTGTCAAATAGCACGGAGAATAAGGCTGTTGAGGAGAGACCATCCATGTGATTGCTTATCACACGGTGGCTATAAATAATCTTCGGAAACAAACATAGAAATAAGCATAACACAAATCGGTCACAGACATCCATATCACAAAGGCGGAAGAAGATATGAATATATAACTAACACATGAAAGTGTACATCAGAATAGTGGTAAAAAAGATCCACAATAATACAAAAGAATAGCAACACGTGATATACAAAAGAATACAACTATGAGTCTATGTCTCAAGTGTATACAACAAAAACTGCTAATCTAAATAGTTAGCCAAAAGTCAGAGTAGAAAATCCCGGAAAGAAGTCAAGCAGAAGCACCTGTAACATCTCGGTCTGACCCGAGTATTATTTAAGAAAATAATAAACGGATCAGTCTAGCTATAAATATAAGATGACATGGTATAAAATAAAAGATATGACATAAACATAAAATATACATACGACATACTACTATAAGTATGCAAATGATGATCAACAGAAGATCAATATATAAGAGATAAATCGATATCACAAGAATCTTCTCAAAGATCCAAAGAGGGCATCATACCCTAAACTTGTACTCATAACAAGTCAATGACATAAATTCCAGAAATCAACACAAGAAATCCAGAATTCACAGAAAAAGGGAAAGAGGCCTATCACATGACGGTCCGAAGACCATGGGGAGCTACCCCATATGGGTGAGTCGGAATCACCCAGATGAGGTCTAGGCTAACCAAAAAGCAAAAAGGTATGTGTGAGTGGAATCACACAAATGGTGTCTAGCCTAACCTCACAACAAAAAGGTATGTGTGAGTGGAATCACACAAATGGTGTCTAGACTAACCTTGCGGACAAAGAGATATGTGTGAGCCGGAATCACACCAATGAGGTCTAGTCTAACCTTGCAAAGAAAGAGACATCGCACAATTGCTAGTCTAAATCATAAAATGATCATCATGATCAATGAGAAGTGTCAATTGCACTAAGTTAGTAAATATAAAAGTTTAGTTTCATGTCCCATAACCACTAGCTTAACTTAAATATTTACGAACAAATTGTAGATCTCCACTAGAAAATTGTCACAAGAGATTCAATCGAACAAGTCCAAGAATTAACCGACAAAGTAAACGCAAGCGTTTCATACCACTTGTTTTACTAAGCCATTTAATTCAATTTCTCATACGAGTGAGGAAAAGGTTTGTATATACTAGTAGATTGGAAAACGGTTTAAGAAAAGAGCTTTGTTATTGAAAATAGGGTTGAAATCATTTTGTTGAAAGAGTTTTGATATTTACTACTAGTATTGAAACCTTTGTATATTTTAAAGTGACAAATCACAAAGATGATTGTAGAACAATCGATCATCAAAATTCACATACGAAGACGTGAATAAATTCCAAAGAAATCGATAAAGAATCCATCGAAATAGATATTCAAAAATCCATACAATCGACCGAGAAGCCCAAGATAGCTTGTCTCGAAGAACGGTCAACTCAGCATCTCAACAAAACAAGTTATGTTGAACGTTTTTCATATAAGATCCCCTACGGAGGGGGGGTCCAGGGGGGTGGCAACCCCCCAAGGTAGGGGTGTGGGGGCAACGCCCCTGCTACGGTGTTCGACCTAGTGAAGACCTAATGGAACAAAGGCCGAGCGACTTAAGGGGGTATGCGACCTAATGGAACAAAGGCCGAGCGACTTAACGGGGTACGCGACCTAATGGAACAAAGGCCGAGCGACTTAAGGGGTTACGCGACCTAATGGAACAAAGGCCGAGCGACTTAACGGGGTACGCGACCTAATGGAACAAAGGCCGAGCGACTTAAGGGGTTACGCGACCTAATGGAACAAAGGCCGAGCGACTTAACGGGGTACACGACCTAATGGAACAAAGGTCGAGCGACTTAACGGGGTACGCGACCTAATGGAACAAAGGCCGAGCCACTTAACGGGGTACGCGACCTAATGGAACAAAGGCCGATCGACCTATGTGGGTTGAAGCCATGCGACTTATAGTGCCACGCGACCTAAAATGGGGACAACCCAACGTGATAAAGGCCGAACGAGATGACACAAGGGGCGACCTAGAAAGACTCGCGACCTAAAAATGACAAGGCCGAACGAGTTAAAGGGATTGCGCGACCTACTGCCTGGCGACCTACGACCTAACGACTTAAAGGCTTAAACCATGTGAACGACTCAAGGTCATACGACCTAAAGGGGAACGACCTAAGGTCACGCGACCTAACGTACCGATGCGACCTACTACCTAACGAGTTAACGGTTTATAAGGTCGAGCGACTTAAGAGGTTTAACATGCGAGCAACCTATCGTCCAACGACCTAACCACTATAACAAGGCCGAGCGACCTACGACTTAAAACCCAAAGACCTAATTCCGAGGCGAATGACCTAACACGTGCGAACGGTTTTAAGGCCAGAAACGAGCTATTCTCTGAGTGACTTTTCAACGCGAACGACCTAACATAGGCAGAACGACCTAAGTGCAGTTTTTCACCAAAAACACTAAAAATTGGAGTTTTTTGCCAATCCAATCGAAACCAAATGCAAATGTACATGCTAAAGTGATGGGGAATCATTCCCAACAGTCCAATATAGTTATAGACTAGAATTGTGAGACAAAAATCTCACCTTTGTACCAAATTTATGAAGAAAAGCTTGAAAGCAATGGAGAAGTAATCACAAGCTTGAATCCAATATCTTCTTCTTGAATTTGGAATTGAATGTTGGATTTGCAAGAGAATTTGAGCTTGGAATATTAATTTCCCCTTCCACTCACCATTAATGCTAAAGCTTCGTTGTTAGGGAATTTATGAAGAGTGAGGAGAAGGAGAGAAGTGGGTTTGAGTTATAATGGCTAATCTAACCCAAAGTCCAAAGCGGGAAAAGTAAGTGAAATTCCCCTAACTCCAAACCTATCAATGTTTATATATACTTAAAAAAGTTGTAAACGACATTTCGAACTCAATGGAAGTGGTCTCGGGTCCTAATTTGACCATTTGCAAAAAATAGCTTTTCGGACCAATATCCCATTAACGAAAAAATATTTATATAAAATATTTAAATATAAAATCGATAAATATGCGGGTTGTTACAGTATCAAAGGGCTAGGTTGAGCGAATACCTAGGCTCTGTAGTGGTGTCTATCATGAGAGATCATATTTGTAATTTTAAATATATATAAATACATATTAATTCTACCTATCTATTGGGTTACCTGTTCAGGTTTTCCAATATAAGTTATAAAGGTAGATAGAGTAGTGCTGTGTGTAACACGACTACCATTGGTTAGAGTTTGAATGTTTTGAGGTTGGAAGTGTATCTGTCGAGACTGTAGATCTAATACCGCCTCGAGTGAATTTTTCCGTGGTGTACGGATTTCATCAATCTCTGAAGGAAGCCTGTTAAGGTTCGGAGTCTATTTTTGAAGTTTGGATGAGTATAGTATGGATCTTTCGGTTAGGCAGAAGCGAGTGACTGTATCTTGATACCCAGGAAGTAGGAGCTGCGTGATGAGATGTAGTGACTCTGGATGTTCCCGAAGATGTTTTCTTTGGAACAAGTTTAAGGAAATGAGTCTGGTTTGGTGTTGAGGCTGAGTTCAGCTGGATGTTTCTGTTTGATTTGATGTCCAAGTTTCTCGAAGAGCTTTGATTAGGAAATCTTTGGCATTTGTGTCAGTAGTGCAGCTTGGAGTATTTAGTGTGCCGGCATGAGATCTTCTGGCTTAGTAGTTTTCTGAAGGAGGAGTTCAAAATCAGCTGACTAGATCCGTTTCTTCGATGGATTGGCTAGATAAGTGTAAGCTGTTCTGTTTGGTAAAGGGAGAACATTTTTCCTTGGATTTAGTCAGAGTTGATCGCAAAAGTGACTTGCGATAGTTGAATGTTCTCTTGGGTTATCAGAGTTTTTTCGGATGTCTTCAGGGAAGTTAGAAGTTTGTCCGCATCTGGAGATTGAGTTTTCTTATCGTCTAGGATTCCAGGAGTGCTACCGGTGGTTTAGCTTAGTAGAAGGATGGTTCTTAGAGATAGAGTTGGATGGGCAGCTCAGGTTTTGATGGAGTTTCTGAGTTTTCTTTATGGATCTGTTGAACCATATTTTTAGGATGTGTTGTCTAGTTGGTGCTCGTGTTCTTCATCAGCATTTTCATCTACTTCGGATCAGAGTTGTGCAGCGGAAGCAGTTTGAAAGTGCATCTGTTTTTCTTTTCTGGACATGAGAAGTGAGTTTAGTCTTCTGTTATTTGAGAAGTTGAGTTGGTGTTCTGGATCTTGGTTGATCTTGAGGAGATCATTTTGTTGAATTGATTGGTTTTGTTTGTTTCTAGGGGAATCTGCAAGGGTTGAGCTGATCAGGAAGGATGTAGGCAAGCCAGGATCGTCCGAATTTTTTTGTGGATAAGAGACGGAGGAATTTGGATTCCGGAGTCGGAGAATTGGTTTTGGATAAAAATTTTCCGATTAAGGGAGCTATAAGATTGGGTAAGTCTGAGAAGCTAGCTCCGAAGTGTTTTAGATCTTTTCTTTGTACTTGTGAGGATAAGTGTTTGATCTTCAAGATTGAATTGCTAGTTTGGATAAATGGGATTCGATGTGTTTCACGTATCTCTGAGGGAGTACGTGTATGATCTATCTATGATTCTGGAACTAGAAGTACGGGAGTTTTGGGTGTTGATTCAGACTCGTCTGTAGTCTGATATCCCGTCTAGTGTTGTAAATCTAGAAGTATGTGCTCTGTAGCTTTATAGTGTTAATTGGTTGGATTCTGTAAAGCGAGTATCTCAGTATTTATACTTAATGAAACTCGAGGAAATTCTATCTAGAATTTTGTCTGGATAGTTAGATTTGTTTGATTAGATGAATTGGTTGCTATGGTTGTTAGCATTTGATTGATATATGCTTGTGTTTAAAAATTAAATCTTTAATGAGATTATTAAATTACCTTTGTTTAAAATTTTGGGGAAGAAATTCTTTTAAGGAGGAAGGATTGTGATATCCCAGAATTTTTGACAATATCTATTTAATAATCTGTATTAAAATTGAAATTGATTTGATATTTTTGTTAATAATAATTTGAATTGGTTTAAAAATCTTCTTTAATAAATATTTAATTGGTAGATTTAATCTTTTAAAACTAATAAATTGATTTCTATTTATAATATAAATATATAGTTTATATTATAAATGGATTAGCTTTGCTTTAAATTTAATAAATAAACCATATTTTCTAATTCTAATATTTTTAGTAATTTGAAAATTTGTTTTATTTAATATAAAACTTTTCAAAGTTATTAAATAAATAATCTTGGTTCAAATTTAATAAACGAATCTTGATTTAAAATTTTAATATATATATATATTAATAATTTGGAAATTTTGGTCTAATTTAATATTATTTTTTTCAAAGTTATTTAATAATTAACTATAAGGTTTTAAATTGTTAAGATAGAGGTTTAAATGTCTAAAATGATTTTGGTTTAAGTTTTAAATATAAATTAATTAACAAAAAAAAGTTTGTTTTGTTTTCTTTTTAAAATATAGCGTGATAAAATAAGTAATTTATTAATAAAGACATAATTTCTTTTATAATTATTTTAATTTGATAATGAGTTATTTCTAAAACAATATTAATAATGTATTGTTTTACATTTGGATTTTGAATAAAAATAGCATTTGTTGTTTCAAATTTAATTTGTATATATAAATTGATTTTCAAATATTAGATTTTAGAATCTGATTTGAATTTGAATATAAAGTTTCAAAATCCAAAGTATAGATCTTTAATTGTTTTGATTTTTATATGCATAAGCTTTTATTTATAGGTATAATTTGTTTTTATTTCTTTTAAAAAATTTCTATACATATTAAATACTAATTAACCAATTAATTAGGCATAACCTGTATATTAACATTTAAATTAAATACTAACTACTTTATTAAGACATGTGTTGTTTTCCTAAGGCTTCTAATAACATGTGTAATTTAATCAAGAAAGGAATGTGACAAACGTTGGAATGATTTACAAGTGGTCTCTTTAAATTTTAATTTTCTTTTATTTTATAAAATCTTAAAATATGCCTATATAAACATACATTTTTCACTTCTTTTTCTCTTCCTAATCTCATTTCTAAAATAAACAACCCTTCAAAACAAAAATTAGTTTACAAACCCAAATCAATTCCCTGAAAATTACTTCCTCTAAAATCTGTAGTTCACTTTTCAAATCATAACACAAAAGAATAAACTGCTGTTCATGATCAAAAGAAAACAAACCTGCATTTTCAAAGCAATACAAATTCCAGTAAACATCTTCAAATCATTTACCTGAAACTAAAGCAAGACTGAAAATCATTTTCAAAAAGAAAAGGAAGTCTGCATTTTCTTAAATCTAGAAGTTGGCTATGCATGCAAATCTTTCCAGCAACTCAAGATCTTAAAAGTTCAAGGATCAAAGCTTTTTCAAGCTAAAAAAACCGTTTTCAAAGATCAGAGGGCATTTTAGCCTTCAGGTTTAAAGCAAAGACATTTAGTCTTCAGAAATTCAAAAGTTTTTCAAATGGAGGCTCTGTCTTTTTCAGAAATAGGTGAGTAGGTTTTAAAATTTAAATAAAATTATGTTGCATGCTAGTATGGTTGAATATAAATAAGTATTGCATGTGTATAGGTAAAAATCCGATGTGAATATTATTTGTATGCATACTGTATATATGTATTGTGCTCTGTCTTGTTTTTCAGGCTAAATTTTTATTTAAAAATCCTTATCACATGATCTAGCGTTCGATAGGATCTGATAATTAAACAAATATTGTTTGATTTAACCTAGCTAAGTGTTAAAAATTTAAATTAGATAAAATAAGGCATAATGTCTCTGGAAATATTGAAACATCAATGTATGTTGATTTAAATCAAAAATTCAAACTGTGTAAATTATTAATTCAGTATTATAAATCAAAAACATCAACTAAATCATGATTTTTAACATTAAAATTAGGATTTTTAGAAATAAGTTGAAGGTGCAGTTTGGGTTTGAACTAAAATGGGAATATTTGGTTTTTCTGGTGATCTATGTATCTTGAGGGCTCGGGGTTCTTCCAGATGATGGAGGAGTGTTAGGAGTTGATGGGAAAAATTCTGGATGATGTTGAATTTCGTGGTGGAAGTTGCGGTAGTGAAATTTCTTCTAGAACCCTAGTTTTAGTTAGGCTTAGGCAATCGAACACCACGTCTTCTACAATGGATCGAGTGCTTCAGGTTTTTGTAAGAAGGAAGC
Source organism: Allium cepa (assembly GCA_030765085.1). Classification (NCBI taxonomy): domain Eukaryota; kingdom Viridiplantae; phylum Streptophyta; class Magnoliopsida; order Asparagales; family Amaryllidaceae; genus Allium; species Allium cepa. The sequence goes on from CM060943.1 coordinate 860,207,253, forward strand.
TTGGTTGTATACAAGTTCATGGCCGGGGTTGTAGTACTTCTGGTGGTCGGGAATATGCCGGCGAGGTGATTTCCAGGTTGAAGCATTGTCTCTGGTGATGGGTTCCAGGTTTAGTTTGAAACTGGAATTCAATATCGAGTTGGGTTGGAGGTTTCTGATGATCGCGTTGGAGTGATTGAGTGATTTTGGACGTGGGATGATCATCACTGATGATCGCAGATGACCGGAGGCATCGTGCATGTGCACGGCACACTGGGGTCTAGTGATGTTGGGCCGGCCAGAGTTTTGTACTCGAGTAAATCTATGTTTGGATCGAAGTTGTGGGATAGTTTGCTCGGGGAGGTTGGGTTGTGTACTCGAAGCAAAATGGGGTTTGGCTCGGGTTTAAAGATGTTACAGGTTTTTACAGTAACCTGTAATTTTTTGTTTAAAATCTTTAAAAACTGAAGTTTATAAATGTAAAGCTAGAGTTTAAACTAAGTTTTAAATTCAAGTTTGAAATCTAGAATTCAAGTTTACGATTTAATCTTAGTTTTAAAAAAAAATAAAGTTTTAAACTTGAAATTGTTAAACTACTTTAAAATGGCAAGTAATTTGAATTCTAAAAAAAATGAAGTTTTAAAATGTGAGTAAGTTTTAAAGTGAAGTTTAATTCAGGAAATCAAAGATTTAAATTTATATTTCGGTTTGAAATAAAAGAAGTTTTAAATTTTGAAAAATTTAAACAACTTTGTATGTTAAAGGGTAAATTTAAATTATTAAATTTAAAAATAAATTTGGATTAAACTCTTATAAATTTTCTTTTATAAGACAAGCATTTCTTTACCATGTAATTTAAAAAGGTTTAAATTGTTTAAACTTTGTTTAAGTTAAATTATATTCATTTTAAATTTCATATTTGAAATGAAATTTTAAAAGTAAATTCAAAAGTAAATTGTTTTCCAATGTCTTTGTTAATGACAATTTAGTCATAATTAAGGATGTTTTTATCTTAAAATTAGATTAAGATTTAATGAATTGAAATTAGTTAAATTAATGAAGTAATTAAGAAATAATTAGTTAATTTAAATTAATTAATTTATTAGAGATTAATAAATAATTGATTAAGGGTTAATCAATTGGTAATTAAGATCATTAATTTGATAATTAAAGATTATAAATTAATGATTAAAAATTTATTAATTAAATAATTAAGTTATAATCAAGGTTAATTAATCAAGTAATTAAGGATTAATTAAGTAACAGTTAACACTTAATTAATTAAATAATTAGAGATTAATTAATGAATAATTAGAGATAAATTAATTGGTAATTAATAATGGTTAATCTAAGTTAATTACTTAATGGAAGTAATTAAGGAATGGTTAATGTAGGTCATTAACTAGGATTATTTAATAATTAATTAATGTGGTTACTTTTTAATAATTAATTAGATTAATTAATTTAAAGATAATCAGTTGTGAATTGTTTAAGTGTAATTACTTAATGAAAGTAATTAAGGAATCAATCACTTAATATAATTAATTTAGTTTAATATGATTGTTTAAATTGATTAATTAAGTTTAATTTAATTTAAACATTAGATGATTTGATAATAATTACTTAATGTAACTATTTGAGTTTAATGAGATTAGTTTGAATTAATTAATTAAGTTTATTAATTTTAAACATTGAATGATTTTATGAAAATTTCTTAATATAATTAATGGATTGAAATTACTTAGTGAAGTAAATTGATTGGTAATTACAGGATGTAATTAATTGAAGATGTTTTAAGAATGGATGTAATTTGAGTATATTTACTTTGTAATTAATCAAGGGATTAATTAAGGATAATTAATTAAGGAATTAATTTATTTAATGAAGTAATTAAGGTTAGTTAATTATTGAATGTGATTAATCAGGAGCGATTAATAATTGTGGTTTAATTTAAATAAAGTAAATAATTAAAATGTAATTAGGGATCATTAATTTATATAATTAATGATGTAATTAAGGATTAATTAATTAAGGTTAATTAATCAATGATAACTGATTTAGAGTAATTAATTAATGTAATTAATTAAGGATTAATGTAATTGATTATAGTTAATTAATTTATGAAGTAATTAAATGTTAATTACTGTTTTTGTTAAGGATAATTAATCTGCGAAGTTAATTATGGACAATTACTTGAATGTAATTAAGGATAATTAATCAAGCGTGATTAATTAAGGTGATTAATTTGAATGGTTAATTAATTGATTGTAATCGATTAAATGGTTATGCAAGCAAGATTTAAAATGATGAAGTAATTTATTTAATTTATTTTAAATTAATTAAAGATGAATTAATTAATTAATTCACTTTAAATTAATTAGAGATGGAAATAATTAATTTAATTCATTTTAAATTAATTATATTGTGATTAAATAAATCTTTACTTATGTATGAATGGATGATATCGATTGCCTTGAATGCTTTGTAATCTTAGAAATGAGATAATTAATGCTGTGTGGTATGAATGCTTTGGTTGCATTGTGATGATAATATGTATTGCATATTTTGATGATAGTATGGATTATCTGTTTATAATGATAATGTGGATCACCTGTTTATTATGATAATGTTGATTATCTATTGTGATTTATGAGTTATCTATCTGTGTGTATATAGATAATTGAATTGAATTGTTTTAAAACTTTAAAACAACTTGGCCTTAAAAGACACGTTTTGGATTTCGATGACACCGGGATCGGGTTTCCATATTTGGATATCCGAAAATCTCATCGATCCAAATTAACGATAGGTCGTGAATCTCAAGTAAAGACAAAGATTCAAAGTGCAAGGGTTATCTTCGTTAACTCTGAGGGTGATTTCAAAATGAGTGTAACGAGATAATGCCTTCGGTTTCCTTCAAACCCGGAACGAACTTGTATGGATTGAATGCTTTCAACACATCGTCGGGTGGACGATGAGCATTCTAAGTGATGTGTTCTATAAAGGTAATCGTAGCCTCAAGCCTCATCAACCGGGATTGGCTAAACTAGGGGAGGTGCAGTAAGGTTAAGTGGGTCATGACCAAGTAGGACGAGATTTTCCCCTGTCTAGAGGTCCCTTTTATTTCGACTGTGTGGACAGTTGTGAGCTCCAACTGTCGGGGTTGTCTTGTTCGGGACTGTCCAGTAAGGGATGGTTCCGGCCTTGCGTTGCATGGGATTGGGAGTAATCCTCGGTACGTTGATATAGGCCACGTACTGTGACGTGCGGTACCCCAGTAGCCCTACCATTGTATGGAATCCAATCTCCAATAAGTGTCGTACGTATTAGTTGTTCCCAACTATGTTGGAACGTGAGATGTAAGCATTCCAGCTATTTCTATATTTTGCTTGAAAATCTAGACCTATTATAATATCACTGGATTTCCTATTAAATGTTTTGGTTAGCGTAAGGTAAGAACTTTTCCATGTTTATGTGTGGGAAGTCTTACGTGATACCTTTCTTTCCAAAAGGTTTTTGAAAGTTAAGCAACATTAACCTGTTACTCACACCAGACCCATGTCTGACCCAGAGTTTATCTTCTGTTTTCTTAAACTCTTGGGTACTCAAATTTTTACGAGTAGCCAAGGGATTCAAGTTAGTTTTGACGAATTCTGGAGGAGCAATGGAGCAGGAGGCTTCTATGTTATAGTTATATATAGTGTTCCGCTGTGTTGGTTTCTCTGAGTAGTTTCCTTGTATTGTATTGAGTTGTATAACTAGACAGATGTTTATAACTGTCTAGTATGTGATGTGTAATCTATGTAACTCTGATAATGGTTGTAAACTATGTAATATTTATGTTATTAATATAATTTATTTGTTCCGCTATTGAGATTTTGATGTTGTTTCTTCTTTCTTCTCTTTCTTTTCTCTTTTCTATCCCTTTCTTTCTTCAAGATGATGCGATTTTCTGTGGTGAGAAAATCAGATCGTCTCACCTGTGGGTCGCAAGAAACCTCGAGAGTCCGCCTGCTACATGTCTCTAGTCTAACTCTCTCCTCTCACAGTCCAATATCTCACCATAAGTGTATAACCAGTCTCCCCAAAATCATCCCATATCCCGAAAATCCTTGTACGTAGGCATCAAAATCAAAATCTGCGCCTAGTATACAAATTTTCAAACCCCTACAAATCATGGATAAACGTGCTGATCCTCCTATGGGTTTTTAAAAAACTACGGGGTCTACTAATAGAGAAATATCTAAGTGCAAACATTCAACCAAGGAACTAGAAATGAAAGAATGCGATGCTCCGGAGCCAAAAGGAAAATCCAAAATATGGATCAAACCTTCTACAGAGAATTTTTTACCTTGATCCGGTCCACCACTGTAATGTGTTTCATAAAAAGCTTGTACTTTCACCTTAGGTGCGCCTACTCTCTGCCCCGCACTTTGAGGACAAGCTCTACTAAGGTGTCCGGACTGCCCATAGTTGTAACACCTCCCCTTCATCGTGTCCTTCTTACAGTCATTTATGAGATGCCTAACCGATCGAAAATTATGACATTTCTTGCCCTTCTTGATCTGTCCCTTCGGAGGTCCTCCTCCTTTCTTCTTGTCCTTATCCTTCTTATTATTCCACCACTGCTTCTAAGAGTTTTTCGATTTATGAATCTCCTTAACCTCTCCATAGCAACATTTGATATGAGAGCCATTTCCATAGGTGATTCATACATCGCTCCCATAGGTACATGTGTCAATGCCAACCCATAAAGGGGCTGGTTCAAATCCCTAGCAAACTTGGTGGCTTTCTTATGCGGTGTATTAACAAGCTCCATCCCGAACCTTAATAACTAATTAAACTGATTTATATACTCCTTCACCAAAAGACTCCATTGCTTCAGACTAATGAACTTATCCAACTTCATGCTTGCCTCGACTTATGACAAGAACTTTCTCTCAAACCTTTCCTGAAATCCAAACCAATCAATCTCTCTACCCTCCATATCTATGATATCCTACCAATAAGAAGCTTCTCCCTTCAGCTGTCAAGATGGAAGCTAAACTCTCTGTCGGTCCTCTAATCCTAACAGCCCAAATATTCGCTTTGTATTCCTCAACCAAGTTTGTGTCCCCACGAAATCCTCTATACCTAAAACGTCTTGCCTCCTAGACTAGCAAAGTCCTTACATAGATAGAAAAATTGGCTGCTGCATGTGGATTAATGGGACCTCCACCTTTTAGTGCTACATTAGGCGCTTGCCCTTACACCTCTAGTGTGGTAGCTTGGAGGTATCTACGAAACCACCAAGGACTTGGAAACTCTCTGGAAGATTTGAGGTGTCTGTCATTCTATGCAAAGAAAAAAAATTAGGCATGAAAGAATGAAAGAAGGTTGAACTGGGCTTTGAGGGAATTTTTATAAAAACTCTCTTATACTTTAATACTATTTCTATGAGTTTCTTTCTAAAAAGTAGTTTGAAAATATGTTACCCTTGAAAAATACTTTACTTTTAAAACAAGTTTTTAGGAATCATGCAAACTTAGGCTCTGATACCAAGTGAAACACCCCACACCCCTTAGTGTACCCATGAAGGGCACATCAAAAGATATGGTGCGTTATACGTATAGCTAAAATATCATAGAGACTAAGATTCATAAGACAAATAAGTAAAGACAATGGAAACATTTAAATAATAACTTATCATTTCAAATTAAACTTCATCTCAAAATAAGTCATAAAAACATAACATGTCTCAAAAACTCAAAATATCCCATCTCTCATAAAAATACATCTTAGTCTCATAAAATCAGAGTATAAAAGTAACAATAATAATAGTATCCTTCTCACAAGTTCAAGTCCATCATAAGCCAAATGAAAAGGATGAAATCAAAAGAATATATCTGATATGAGAAAACTACGTAATGAATTTCTAAGCAACCCGAATCAACTCAACTCTGCTTGCCTATTGGGAAAAAGGGGGAAATAGAGGAGTGGGTCAGAAGTCTAGTAAGTGAAAGTAGTTACTAGCATTTCTAAGAAAGATAAAGATAATAGACTAAGTAATAGTTCTAGCTTGAAAGGAAAATATAGAGAAGATAAAACTCAGATAAAATACTGTTTCTGATTCTGTTTGATTGTTTGCTTTGACTGTTGATTTGATTGTTTCGATTGTTTGCACTTGTCTTAAACTACTGTGATTAGGTGGAAACCCTAATCATATCTCAACTACTAACTTAATTAGACTAAAATCTTAATTCTACCTTTTGATTGGCATATTCTATCTCTATTGTGCCATTGTGGGCTGATCCAATCTTGTTGGTCCCACAATAAGAAGACATCACTTTGGTGCTTAGGACGTAGTAGCGAATTATTTGCCCTAATCGATATTGCATGCTCGATCATCGCTGGTACACACTAATAGTTACCCCATATTTGACCATTTATTTACCTTAATCAACATGTGCGTGCCTAGCCTCACCTACATGTCAGACCATCAGTCCTTGACCTGAAAGGGAATGTTACCGGTACTGGTCCTAACAAACAAATCTTCTAGCTTTGCACCCCTCGCACAAATTCCAAGATTTGAGCTTCTATCTATTGGCCACCTATTTACTCTAATCAGCATAAGCGTGTCCCGATCTCACCTAGTGTGAGACCATCAGTTCTAGACCTAAAAGGAAATGCTGCCGGTATGGGCTCTACTTCTATGTTTGCTTATTAACTTAATTCAAGATCTAAAGCATCTTTTGTTACTTCTGCTGCATTTTCTTATTAACTTAATCTAAGATCTAAGTTTTAAAATAAGTCTCTTCTATTATTTCTTTCTTTCTAATTATAATCTATGTTATAATTGTTCTTGCAGCTGTTATTCTTCTACTCTCTCTTTTTAGTTATAACGATTTGTTATAATCATGCTTGCAAATATCTTAAATTTTCATATTGCAGTCCATCTCTATTTTATTTCAGTTTTTCTCATTTTACTTTTGATTTCTGTAAATTTAATGTTTTTCTATTTTAATCCATATTAGTGAGTTCTTCCTTTTTTAGTTTATTTGCGTAAAAAAGGGATTAAGTCTCTATAAAAAGTACGTAATATTTACAGGCAAAATACCAACTTAAAACAGATGTAAATAACTGAATAAAATAACTAAATAAAATAGCTGAATAAAATAGACTGAAAAGAACTTCTGAAGTTACTTAAAAACTGTCTGTAAATAAACTTATATAAAAACTATCTCAAATTGTAGAAAAACTACAACTTTTGAGAACTCTATTATTTTAAATTGCTTACGAATCTAAAATAAATGCAAAACACTCACCTGTGGTCCTTAGATCTAATCCTTAGCCTTCTCGGATCCACTTCTAAGGCATAGAATATTTTTATCAAATAGATCTTCTTCCTAGAATTTTTTTCTATTTATGGTTCAGCCTTAGGCAATGAACCCAATTGAGAGAAAATCTTAATGAGAAAAATATCTAGGCCTAGGGTTCTATTTATAGTGTGATTTAGGAATCTCAAAAAATTGGATTGGAAGACTAAATCTGGTGCAACCATGTCATAGGCTCTCAAGGAACCGTTAGATGGAAGCATGAATGTATAGGATTTGAGAAAAATCAAGTTATGATGTGTACACTTAGATCTGGACGAATCTACGTTTATTAACTAAGGTGGGTCGACCAAGCTTCTATAGGGGTCGACCCTAAGGTGGACCTACGTATACTGGGGGTCGACCCTAAGGTCAACCTGACCATTGGCACGGGTCGACCTATGCCTTGCATTTTTTTTAAATTTTTTTCGTTTTAGTTGATTTCTTGTTTCTCTCGTATCTTCTCTATACCAACTCAGATTTTAACAAATTATTTAAGAAAATAGATCAGAAAATCACCGCGAGCCTAATGGTGCAACTCCCGTAACTCGATTCTAAAAATTTCACAAATTTATTTTATTATTTATTTAATTCGTTAATCAATTATTATAGCTCAAATTTAGGGTTGTAACAGTTTACTTAAGTTCATTTTAAAACATTCTATACAACTTAATTTTACATCGACTTTAAACAAATTCTATTCTATTTTCAAATTTTGACATTTAATTTTATCCATCCACATTCCAAACCATATTCAATTAACTAATTCATTTAATTAGTTCATTTCATTAATTTATTTCAAATCTCGATAAATTCCATTTCCAACAACTACTTCATCCAACCTAACTGTAATGACCCGGAATTTTCGCACCCGAAAATTCCAAATAGTTATAAAAAGAAGAAAAGATAGAAGAAGAAGAAGAACAGTAACAACATCTCACATTCGCAGCGGATAATGATAATAATAATAAATAATAACAGTTTACAAAAGAATATTATATTTGTCGATTACATTTAATATACATCTGAGTTTCACATACATTCAGCTACTGAATATATACAATTATCAAGCCTCAGATTAACAATAATATAAATACAGTGGAAATACTCTATACGATAGCCATCCAGCTCGCCTCCTGAGCTCCAGAACGTACCTACCTAAAAATCTGTAATACTCGGTCTGACCCGAGCATTACACCAAAGTAACACCCGGGTCAGGCTGGAAACTAGCGTGAGTAACTCAACTAACATGGAATACATGAATACAACTTATATAAACCCGGGTAACTTATCTCAATTTAACCAATTCACAATTTGCTGTAGACAATACTTATTTCACATATAAATTTCTAAGTACCAAACTTAAATAAAATAAATCCTATTCACTTAAATCGTTTCATTTTATCATATTGATTTCACAAATCAAGTTATATAAATTTGAAGTGGTTTCGGGTATTTCCCAATTCCCGACCCCGGCCTCTTCGAAACTTAAATAATCCCAACTCGAGTTATCCAACATTTCATAACAGGAATATCGATTCATTCAAGTCATCCAATACTATCCAATCATCCACAACAAATTTGATCATTTCAAATTAATTCAATTAATTCTAATTGAATTCCTAACCTTGATTACTTAGATTTCTTCCTTAATCAACTCCAACCAAATTAATTAACTAATTCTTCCATATTCATTCACCTTAATTAATCACCTTGGATTAATTATCCTTCAATTTCATTTAAATAATTGTCTTTAATTAACTCCACTCTATTACTTATCCTTAACCAAAACGATAAGTAATCTTAGTTACTTCATAAACAAATTAACTATTTTTGTTACATTAATCTTTAATTACTTATATTAACTTCACTCAAGCCACCCATTAATGATTAATCAATCTTATTTACTCAATCTTTAATTATGTCATTGGTTATATAAATTAACGATTTTCACTTATAATTTAATTTATCCTACTCTAAATTAATTTCATTAAACAATTAATCATTAATTTAACCACCAATAAAAATCATTCTTAATTCATCTCAATCTTTAAATTAACTATCTATTATTTACTCCTTTAATAAATCAATTTCCTCTTAATTAATCCTCTAAATTAATCTCTTGATTAATTCCTCAAGGTAATTATATTTAATTTTAATTTAATTAAGTAATTATTCATCAAACCATCCAATGACTATTTTGAGTTAATTAAACTTCATTAATTAACTTAAACCATAATTAATTAATTCCAAACCCTTAATTTCTAAATTAATTAACCCAAATTATTAAATAATTGAACTAATTAATTACTAATTTTAATTACACTTCAAATTTTATGACCCAGAATTCATTAAGCCATCCACAACGTTAGAATGAAAACATTCTCTTGTTGATAACATTAAATCTAAACAATTTAAAAACCCGAATACTTCGAGTCAACCCAAATTGACTCGAGATAAAATCAAATCAAAGTCACATAAACTTCAATAGCACATCCAATCAATTTATTCATCAAACCAATTATTTAAATTTAGCCATTTTAAATTTAAATAGAAATTCACCGAGTGAGATTTACTCACCTTTGGTTTTTATTAGCATCCATTCCAAATCCAACTTGCTTCTTCTCAAATTTTGACCTTGTACACGTATTATATGATTTTATTAAAATTCGAAATAAATCGAATAATCAATTGTCATTTATTAATTTAAATGTAAACTAATAATTTGGATTTTAGACTAATAATTTAAACTTCAAACAAATTTGTCATATTTTTTTTTCAAACCTTAACTGTAGAAACAAATTCTTATTTTCTATAAATATGTGTATTATACCTTTTTTTTTCTTTTTTTTTCAGTCATCTCAAAATTAACTTCCATTTACAATTATATGTTTACTAAATCAGAAATAAAATAAAATAAAAACGAACCTCACCTTAGTTTCTAATTACCCACTTCGCTCGATTAGATCCACGATTTGCAGACCAAAGAAACCCGGCCACAAAGCATCTTCTTCCCTATGCGTACGCGCCTACGGCTAATTACTCGAGCTCGATTCACACCACCGTGAATCAAATCAACATGGCTTCTTCTCCGCCGTGCTCGAATTCGTGTTCGAGAGCTCCACATCGATCGCGACCCAATCGCGAACCACTCCTTCTGATTCATCGCGTGCGCACGGCCACGTCCACCCCTCGGGTTTCAAACTCGAATGATAATGCGTCGCCATAATTTAATTTGACTCGATGGCTTCGGCCCTTAGTAAAAATTCGAATCAACGCCGGCTTCGGCACTTTCTCATGAATATGATTTAGGGAAAAGCGAATTAATTTAAGGAGGAGAGGATTTTCGATTAACTGGAAGGAGGACACTATTTTGATTTTTATTTTCAAACGAAATTTCGTTCGTTCTATTATTATTTTTATAGAATAAAAATCGATTTCAGTTCCAGGTTGAGAGGAGAAGGGAATAAAAAATATAGGAGGGTGGAAAGCTTCTCGAGCACGACAAGGAAGATGAAAATATCTTGCTAATTTATATTAAATTTAATTATATTATAAAACTTCAAAATGTCTCGTTAATCGCCAAATAAAATTTTGAACTCCTCTTAAGGAATGCCACGAGGCGATTATAAGATTTTACCCGCGTCCCGAACATAATGGATCGTGTTTCAGAAGCTAATTCGATCATATGCGCGAGTTACGGAAGTAAACGATCAATTCTAGTTTAAATCGATTAAAGTTTCTAAGCGTTACGAGCTGCAGGGTCAGACGACAACTCCGTTGGCTACGAAAATTGAAATCCGATAATAACTAAGTATTACGGATCCCATGGAACTGGTTTCATTGAATTCCGAGACTGTGCCTCGGAAGGCTATTTTAAAATTCAATTTTAAACTATATATTTTTAAAATCGAACAAATTTACCTTTAATTAAATTTCACACAGTCTATTATTTTCAGTATCATCATTATAAATTTTATAAGCCTTCAAATTATTTTAAACAGGCTTAGAATCTCAGGTTCAGAAATCTACCCAATTTCAATTATTAAATTCAGCATTTAAACTGTATAATTCAATGATTTAATTATCAAGAAATTATTGTCATCTTGAATTCAAGTTAAAATTTACTTTTAAATATTTAAAATCAATTAATAATTCCAATTTAAATTGTTGGAAATTCCGGGTCGTCACACTAACTTAGGTTAAATTTTCAGAATTTATTTTATTTAACTTATTTTAAGTTAAATTCCATTCCACGTTCGAATTTAAAATTTTCCTTTCTTTCATTCACATTCAATAAACTTTAAAGCTTTGTTTCACTTAAAAATTCCCAAAATTTATAGGTTATCATTCTCATATTTCCAATAAACATTTAAATGGAAATTCCAGAGTTTAAACATTTTGTTTGAAAGTATTTCAAATCATTTTTGAAATCATAAACACGCACACGCACAATCCCTTGGTATGTAAATTATTCTCTTGAACTCAAAACCAAAACTAGTTCGACCAAAACAAAACTACAATTAGTAATAATTTTTCTCTGGGAAACTCGAAAACGAACGTCTATGATGTCGCAGTCATCACCGAATTTATTTTCCAACAACCAAAGTAAGTTCAGTGCTTCCTATTTCTTTTAAACCCTTTTAAATATTTCTATTCAAAAATACTTATCAAATAGTACTATTATTATTTTTCCAAAACTTTGAAAAACTATTTTCAAAGCCAACTGGATTTAATTTCCCAAATTACCCACCCTTTTAAAGCTTTTTATAAATCATATTCATAAAATACTCTAAGATTTCATTTCCATTTAGTTTACAAATCACATTTACGAATCATATTTACATAATTCCTTTTTGTTACATGAAATTATTTCTTAACTTTTAATCTTATTTTCATTATAGTATTGACAATTTTTATTAAAGCACAACAACAACAAAATGATAATAATCGAATATTATCATTCTCTAGCGGCCAAACACACCATATACCAAAATTTTCTGAAAAATTATTCCTTTATATAAATATATATATACATATATAATCAAGGTAAAATTATTTCATTTACCCAAATTCGAAACAATACCATGACGAGTTGCTTTGTTCAAGTGTTTAAAGGCCCATATCAATAACGTTAATTACTCGTATTGACCGCCACTTAATAGGACAACCAACACAATATTAAAAAAAATCTATATCACTAACAAATAATGCTCATAGTTATATACACTCAACTCATTCTAGGGTGCTACTGACCCTATCTGAAATGAGTTTCCTTACCAAAGCCAAGGTTCTCGCTTAACCTTCAGCTCTGATACCAAAATGTAATGATCAGGATTTTCGACCCTCGAAAATTGACACTGATACGTCCATTGTATCACATACCAAGCAATTGAATGCCGAAAAACCCGATTGTTAGGGGAAAAAGAAAAAAGGTAGAAGGTAGGAAGAAAACTAAACAACATAGAATCTCACAGCGGAATGAATAATCTATAATATACCATAAATCTTTACACAAAGCAAAACTGCAATATGTATATATATATATATATATATATATATATATATATATATACTAACATCAATCATAGTATACAAATCTATTTTAGCCTGGACGGTTATAACAGTGTGCCCTCACAATTGCTGATAACATACCAATGAATATAGCAGAAAATATAACCATCTATGTGAATACATCTTTGGGACTCCAACTTATCTTTTCAAGCTCAAAGCATTCAAACTAATCTGTTGTATACTCGGTCTGACCCGAGCATTATAATAAAATAACACCCGAGTCGGTCTGGAAAACCAATTTGATAAAACACACCCAATTAGATTTAAAGTTATACGAAAATCTCTGAAATCAAAAGGTATCTCGTAAGGCAACACCACACATAAACACGATGGGTTTTTACCTTATTAAAACCAAAACACCTTTTATATAAAAATTCTATGATATTATAGTAGTGTCTAAGTACAAATACTTGTTAAAATAGCTGAAATGCTTGCATCTCACATTTCAACATAGTTGGGCACAATCAAAACCATACGGCGCTTATTAGAGAATGAATTTAATACTATGACTAGGTATTGGGGTACCACCTATCACGGTACACATCTAGAAAATGTACCGAGATCGAACCTATCGATCCCTGCCAACACAAGGCCGGCCTATCCCTTAATGGATAGTACCGAATATGTCATCACCTCGGTTGCTTTGCAACACTTTTGAGACCTCATGCATAACCAATCTATAAATATGTAGATGTAGGGTATCTAGAAAGGTGATAACATACCCTAATGGGTGCGACCCACTTAGCCTTGCTGCATCTCCCCTAATTTTCAGTTATTCCCTGATGATGAGGCTTGAGGCTACGCTTTACCTTGAGAATAGCATTCATACTTGGAATGCTAACACTGCTTTCTAGGCAAGCAATGCAATGATAGCATTCAACCATACCAGTTGTTCTAGGATTGAACAAACCAAATCTCCAAAATCATCATCTTCATTATCTTCACGATACCACAATTTACAACACTCAAATCAGATCGAAATGGTTTTCGATAATCAAATCCGATCTCGGTCTCTTCGAAACGATCAATGAAATTGGCCAGATTTGATAGTTGGTTATTTAGCTATCAAATTTCACACATAAGCAATCACTAGGCCCATATTATAAATCTTTCAAAAACATTTATTCCAAAATATCTTTACAAAAGTATATATTCAAATCACTTCCAGTTTTTCAATTTTCGAACATGATTTCAAATACTTAGATCCATAGCAGGATATTTCAACCCCATGTCAACCCTTAGAAATATTTCCACATCCAACTTATAATTCCTTACTTAGAAAAAATATTTCTATATAAATGATTTCGTCGCTAAAATATCTCCAAAACCTTTAATTCTGGTGCTTAGGAAAATATTATAAGTCTCTTCCCAAATCATTTCTAATATCCATACTTAGAAAATATTCCATACTTATCTCATAAATCTCCGAAATTTCTATTAATTCCCTTTACATTTTCCAGAAATGATCGATTATACTTATTTATAATCCAACTAACAATTTATAGCTCCTTTAATGAATTCGGATTCATTTTTGAAGTTCTAATAGCTGAACGATTTGGAAATTTTCTTTTCTTAAATTTATTAAATTTCCAGTTCCATTATAAGATTTTCACTTATAAAATCACATCCATTAAATAAAAACTTGTTTACAAATCTCAAGAGCATTTATAAATAAATTTCAATCATTTACTTTTAACCAATATATATATAATAATAGTAAATTTCAAAAAACAACATGGTTAAATAATTATTTAAAATATCAAAGCACTGTTTAAAATAAACGTCAATAACTAATTCCAAGCCATTTATAAATTTTATAATCAATTCACAAAACTTGTTTATAGAACATAGAATTCATTTCAACAAAATTAAATATTTAAAAACTAACTTTCTAAAATATTTTAAGCCAATTAGCAGTTTTTAAAACTATATAGTTTAACAAATAAAAATCCTTTACTATAAACAAACCTAAACTTCTTGTGAAAAGCCATTTTCTTTAAATTCAACCTACCCATTTTTATACTTATAAATCTCTCTGATTTATCACAAATTAATTTACATTTCAATTTCATAACTACTCCCGAATTCCAAAATAGAATTTACTATTCCTTTCTAAACTGATCCCCAAATCTCATTATAAATCCGCACTATGAATTAATATTTCCCATTTATCAAATGATAATCATTTCACTTCATTGTTTATAGACTTTATAAACTCATTTCTGGTTTACAACAGGTTCATATTACTAAAATCTATTTATAATCGATTTCTAATTACAATTCCATTTATAACTATATTTCTTAAATAATTCAAAATATATTCCAAACCTATTCAAATCTCGATTAAGACTTCCATTTCATATTTAAGAATCTTATTTAAAATCCACTGTTTAAATATCCTCAAATTTAAAATTCTCTATCGGAACCATTATAAGAAATAACTAAATAAATATCCAAAATCAATTTATTTATTTATCCAAATCAATTCCTTTTTAATCGATCCCAAATTAATATGAGTATTTTCATTTGCAATATCGCCTTTGAATTTCCTTTTTAAAAATTCAAAAATATTATTTATAGAATTTATAATACAAAATTAAGGCCAGTTCTACCATAGCATCCAATAAATCAAATCATATCAAAATCTATCACATATTATTCAAACACATCATATATCATTATATATGAAATTAAAATCAACAATTGTGAGGAATACTGTTGGATTCCTCCAACCTGTTTCCCTGCAACCGTAGATGTTGTATAACTTAAAATAATAATCCCGTTTCGAGGTGGAATATCGCAATGATATAAGATCGTCTGCTATTATGCGGGACGCATAGTGTCTCATCCACTCCAATCGGCATGAATATACCCCACTACTAATATATATATTAAATAACATCCAACTAATAATAATAATTTATCAATATATCCAACAAACTAATAAATAATTTTAACTATTACAAATAAAACCAATTACCCAAGATGAATGAGATTTACTCACATTTATTTTTTTTGTCGCCAAGGCGTTTCAGTTGGAACATGTAATGACCCTAAAATAAAAAAATAAAAAAAATATACATAGGAGTTTCTGTTGATAAAAATATAAGGAGTTAAGGTGATTAAAAATGATGAATATAGTTCCATGTCTAAGGAATCATATAAATACACATATTTAATATAAGGGGTGTCTCCTGTCTTAATTAAAAATAAAATAAAATGGAGTTTTATAAGGATCAAATAACTTTTGTATTTATGTTAGAAATAATTAGCTTGATACATGTGATTTTTATCACATAAATGTGTATGAGGGGTTGCTGTTTTTAATTAAGGCTAGAATGAAAACAAATATAGGATTAAATATGAATTTTTCTTCTTATAATTATTTCTTACAAACAACATGGTGAGACAGATTTTTACATCACATAATTATGTATGATAGTGTACATGATTGAATGGAGATAGTAGCTAGGTAGAAAATGCAAGGAGTTTACAGATTCTTTAAACTTAAAAAAAAATGAACAAAGGGTCACATGCATATGGCATGAACAAATGGAGTCATGAAAATGGCATGCAGTGTTTAAAATGTTTGATTCCCGAAATAACTAATTGAGGAAATCAAATGTGTGCAATTCCAATTAAGGACCACACAAAAATATGATATGTGCATGAATAACAAAGGGGTATCAAAGGGATTACCCATTTTCTTAAACCCTAGAATGGTTTTATAAAGCCTGCACATAACCATATTCATCACTCTCTAGGGATCAAAACAAACAAAAAATAATAATAATAGGAGAAACATTAACTTGAGACTCTGAAAGGATCTGCTGTCCCGAGGAACATGACAATAAAAGAAAATACTAGGTGAGCATTAATCTTTTTATGCAATGGCATTATGTCCTATGGTAGGCAGCCTATAATGTTATGATTCATTTAAAATCTCTGAAATGATTTGTTATGGGTGAGGTGGATGTTTGTTTGTGCATTCTTGTTTGAGGGTTTTTAATCTATATGTGGGTTTTTCAAAGTTAAAATGGTTTGAGTACTTTTGTTCTGATTCATAATTATGTAGCATGGATCTAAATTATTTTCTGTAGTAAGCAAAATTAAATGGAAAATATGGGAGTGAGTCAGAAAGTATATAAGTAAACATGTCTTTCTGAAACATGAATGAATGAAAGAGAAACTAAATTGGTCACTTGGGAGTTAGTCAATTATCTGCTTGCTTCAAGTGGGAGCAAGTATATGCATGGTGCAATTGCATCCTGAGGCCTTTGTGTGTTGGAATGAATTAAATAACCTGGGAGTTTCCTTCACAATGCATACATGGTGTTCATTTGACAGGGAGATATAGACCACAAAATAAATAGGAAATGGAATTTTAAATCTGGGTTATGAATATCTAGACAGGGAGTTAAATTAATCAGGTTTTAATATGATGCTCTGATTAATAGCTGGGTGAAATTGGGAGAACAATATCTGAGTTCACTTATTTAAAAATGGAATTATGAATGATGTATTGTTTGCTGAGTATTGGTTGAATGTATGGATGTGTCTTTGAAATTGTTTGGTATTAACTACTAATATGCAAAGTTTGAAACCTGCTAGATTAGGTAAATATTGCAAGTTCACCAAAATTATGAATATATGTATGAAATTTGATTAGTGTTCATACCAGTGTAAACTGACCCTTTTGGTTGCCCTTGCAATCATCTAGGTGTCTCATTAAAATTGGGGCAGCTCAGTGATTTGCCTGCAGGAAAGTGAAGTTGGCTTGATGGATGAAGAAGGCATTAGCTACTAGTATAAATAAAAGAAACTTGTTTTATATTTGCAGATGCTTTGTAATGATTTTTGTTAGTCAGATTACAAGTAGTAGTTGAAGTTAATTGTAGGGAGTTTTCTATGTATTTGGTTTAAAAGCATGTACTTAAGTAAACCTATTTTGAATGACTATTGATGGTGAAAGATTAACTCCTGTTTTTATGAGCGGTCTTATTTGGAGAAACCAGGGAATGAACATACCATATAAATATGATATGTGTATGTGTTAATTTCTGATTTTTATTGCCTGAGTTTATTTTGTAATTTTATGAAAAACCAAAGAATTAAGGTAATTGATCTTTAAGAGGAATGAGTCTGCAAGATTTTGCATAAGAAATAATCTAGAGTAATGAATGCAGGCATGGCAGATAACTGATACTATTTTGTACATGAATTCTGGAGAGATTATAACATTGCAATCATGTATCTGATTTCAAAATACAAATATTATAAAAGAAGCAAACTTGTAAGTATTTTGTATTTTTGGTTGTTGGCTTAAATGGATGAATTCCCAGGAGTTTGCATAAGGAAGAATCATGCTTGTGTAAGGAATAGTATTTGTAGAAGAGTGTTAACATGAGCATTATGGGTTTGAAAGTGGCAATATGGCCGGACTAGATGGCCATGGGGGTCAAGCCATTATAGTCTGAAAGCATTTCACTTTAATTCATGAAGTGTAAGTGTTTCCAGGAAAAAAAAAACTCCAAGCAACCCTTAAAAAGACTCCAAGCACATTCAACATAAACTCCAAGTATTCAAGTCAGTGTTAGGGTAAATTTGAAAATGCAATATAACTTTATTTATTCAAACTTGAAATGGTGAGTAGGGATCAGTCCCAATGTTCATGCTTGCAAGTGTAAATTTTTTGAAGTTATTTCATACAAGAACTTGATAACTATCATAAGTACAATCAAATGCCATTTTAGTGTTAATAAACTTGTATAGGTAGAAAGTCTAGAAAAGAAAAGGTGTTGTGCATTGTAGCATTATATATATAAGTATTATAAATGCCCAAATATAGATTTTGCAGTAGAGCAAAATTTAGGGAAAACAAATATATATCATCAAATATATAATTGTCTATATGTGTTTTGTGTACTGATATGATTATATTAGTAATCCAGGGTCTTGGGAAAAATATTTGGAAATTTATCTAAATATACAAATATAGCAGAAATGAGGTTTAGTGATAAAAAAAAATCTATGTTTTAAGAATAGGGTCCCCACAATTTGGTATCAGAACTATGTTTTAAATAACATAGTAAATATTATTGTATGCATATGGATGTTTGAATGCATTGTTTGAATTATTGGGATTGGATGCTTTTGTTTATGTCTAAATAAAATGTATGTTTGTGATACATGCACAGAGTGCACTTAAATAAAATAAACAAAGTAAAGACACCAAAAATGATGAGGGTAAACAAACTAACATAAAAATAAAATTTATAGCATTATGGTAGGACCAAGACATCACACAGGTGCATGACCATCACGTGAGCCACCTGTGATAAGCATGGAAGATTTTGTAAGAGCTTTGAGAGATGGAATAGCACCAAGGCTTGACAACCCTCATGAGGAGCTCTCCAAACTGCTTAAAACATGCACCAATTTGGGAGGAAAGGATTTTGAAGGTACTGAAGGAGCTATGGGTGTTCAAACTTGGATAAGAACTATGGAGAGAGTCTTTACAGATATGCAAATCAATGACCAAAGGAAAAGACAGATAGCTTCAAGAAGGTTGAAGGGGGTTGCACTGGATTGGTGGGAGGTTGTGATAGCAGGAAGGTCAGAGAATGACATCACTTGGGATGAATTCAAAGTCATGCTTGAGGCTAGATTTGTCCCAGCATCTGCCAAGGCCACACTGCTAGAAGACTTTATCAGATTAAGGCAAGGAAGCATGAGTGTAAATGAGTACACTCAGAAATTTGAAGCATTATCTAAGTATGGAATGGTGTTGATAGGGAATGCAGAAGCAAAGAATGTAAGGTACATTCAAGGCTTGAACCCTAGTCTATCAAGAGCAATGTTGCAATACAAGGATAAAACCTTTGATCAAGTAATTGATCTAACTCTCTCATTTGAGCAACATGACACCACAAGAGAGAAGTTCAGGAACATGAAGCTCAATAAGAAGAAGGGAGGTCAGAACAAAGAGCAACCTTATGACAAGAAAAATGCAAGCAAGGGAGTTAAGAAGGGGGAAGGAGTAGTAGCACCTGAAAGCAAGAAACTCACTCATTGTTTTAATTGTGGAAAAGCTGGACATTATAGTAACCAATGCCCTGACCCTAAAATACCTAGAGGAGGCTGCTATATAGTAGCACCCGAAAATTCCAGATAGTTATAAAAAGAAGAAAAGATAGAAGAAGAAGAAGAACAGTAACAACATCTCACATTCGCAGCGGATAATAATAATAAATAATAACAGTTTACAAAAGAATATTATATTTGTCGATTACATTTAATATACATCTGAGTTTCACATACATTCAGCTACTGAATATATACAATTATCAAGCCTCAGATTAACAATAATATAAATACAGTGGAAATACTCTATACGATAGCCATCCAGCTCGCCTCCTGAGCTCCAGAACGTACCTACGTAAAAATCTGTAATACTCGGTCTGACCCGAGCATTACACCAAAGTAACACCCGGGTCAGGCTGGAAACTAGCGTGAGTAACTCAACTAACATGGAATACATGAATACAACTTATATAAACCCGGGTAACCTATCTCAATTTAACCAATTCACAATTTGCTGTAGACAATACTTATTTCACATATAAATTTCTAAGTACCAAACTTAAATAAAATAAATCCTATTCACTTAAATCGTTTCATTTTATCATATTGATTTCACAAATCAAGTTATATAAATTTGAAGTGGTTTCGGGTATTTCCCAATTCCCGACCCCGGCCTCTTCGAAACTTAAATCATCCCAACTCGAGTTATCCAACATTTCATAACAGGAATATCGATTCATTCAAGTCATCCAATACTATCCAATCATCCACAACAAATTTGATCATTTCAAATTAATTCAATTAATTCTAATTGAATTCCTAACCTTGATTACTTAGATTTCTTCCTTAATCAACTCCAACCAAATTAATTAACTAATTCTTCCATATTCATTCACCTTAATTAATCACCCTGGATTAATTATCCTTCAATTTCATTTAAGTAATTGTCTTTAATTAACTCCACTCTATTACTTATCCTTAACCAAAACGATAAGTAATCTTAGTTACTTCATAAACAAATTAACTATTTTTGTTACATTAATCTTTAATTACTTATATTAACTTCACTCAAGCCACCCATTAATGATTAATCAATCTTATTTACTCAATCTTTAATTACATCATTGGTTATATAAATTAACGATTTTCACTAATAATTTAATTTATCCTACTCTAAATTAATTTCATTAAACAATTAGTTATTAATTTAACCACCAATAAAAATCATTCTTAATTCATCTCAATCTTTAAATTAACTATCTATTATTTACTCCTTTAATAAATCAATTTCCTCTTAATTAATCGTCTAAATTAATCTCTTGATTAATTCCACAAGGTAATTATATTTTATTTTAATTTAATTAAGTAATTATTCATCAAACCATCCAATGACTATTTTGAGTTAATTAAACTTCATTAATTAACTTAAACCATAATTAATTAATTCCAAACCCTTAATTTCTAAATTAATTTACTCAAATTATTAATTAATTGAACTAATTAATTATTAATTTTAATTGCACTTCAAATTTTATGACCCAAAATTCATTAAGCCCTCCACAACGTTAGAATGAAAACATTCTCTTGTTGATAACATTAAATCTAAACAATCTAAAAACCCGAATACTTCGAGTCAACCCAAATTGACTCGAGATCAAATCAAATCAAAGTCACATAAACTTCAATAGCACATCCAATCAATTTATTCATCAAACCAATTATTTAAATTTAGCCATTTTAAATTTAAATAGAAATTCACCGAGTGAGATTTACTCATCTTTGGTTTTTATTAGCATCCATTCCAAATCCAGCTTGCTTCTTCTCAAATTTTGACCTTGTACACATATTATATGATTTTATTAATATTCGAAATAAATCGAATAATCAATTGTCATTTATTAATTTAAATCTAAACTAATAATTTAAACTTCAAACAAATTTGTCATTTTTTTTCAAACCTTAACTGTAGAAACAAATTCCTATTTTCTATAAATATGTGCATTATACCTTTTTTTTTCTTTTTTTTCAGCCATCTCAAAATTATATTCCATTTACAATTATATGTTTACTAAATCAGAAATAAAATAAAATAAAAACGAACCTCACCTTAGTTTCTGAATACCCACTTCGCTCGATTAGATCCACGATTTGCAGACCAAAGAAACCCGACCACAAAGCATCTTCTTCCCCATGCGTACGCGTCTACGGCTAATTACTCGAGCTCGATTCACACCACCGTGAATCAAATCAACAGGGCTTCTTCTCCGCCGTGCTCGAATTCATGCTCGAGAGCTCCACACCGATCGCGACCCAATCGCGAACCACTCCTCCCGATTCATCGCGCGTGCACGGCCACGTCCTCCCCTCGGGTTTCAAACTCGATTGATAATGCGTCGCCATAATTTAATTTGACTCGATGGCTTCGGCCCTTAGTAAAAATTTGAATCAAGGCCGGCTTCGGCACTTTCTCATGAATCTGATTTAGGGAAAAGTGAATTAATTTAAGGAGGAGAAGATTTTCGATTAACTGGAAGGAGGACATTATTTTGATTTTTATTTTGGAACGAAATTTCGTTCGTTCTACTATTATTTTTATAGAATAAAAATCGATTTCTGTTCCAGGTTGAGAGGAGAAGGGAATAAAAAATATAGGAGGGTGGAAAACTTCTCGAGCACGACAAGGAAGATGAAAATATCTTGCTAATTTATATTAAATTTAATTATATTATAAAACTTCAAAACGTCTCGTTAATCGCCAAATAAAATTTTAAACTCCTCTTAAGGAATGCCACGAGGCGATTACAAGGTTTTACCCGCATCCCGAACATAATGGATCGTGTTTCGGAAGCTAATTCGATCATATGCGCGAGTTACGGAAATAAACGATCAATTCTAGTTTAAATCGATTAAAGTTTCTAAGCGTTTCGAGCTGCCAGGGTCAGACGACAACTCCGATGGCTACGAAAATTGAAATCCGATAATAACTAACTATTACGGATTCCATGGAACTGGTTTCGTCGAATTCCGAGACTGTGCCTTGGAAGGCTATTTTAAAATTCAATTTTAAACTATATATTTTTAAAATCGAACAAATTTACCTTTAAATTAAATTTCACACAGTCTATTATTTTCAGTATCATCATTATAAATTTTATAAGCCTTCAAATTATTTTAAACAGGCTTAGAATCTCAGGTTCAGAAATCTACCCAATTTCAATTATTAAATTCAGCATTTAAACTGTATAATTCAATGATTTAATTATCAAGAAATTATTGTCATCTTGAATTCAAGTTAAAATTTACTTTTAAATATTTAAAATCAATTAATAATTCCAATTTAAATTGTTGGAAATTCCGGGTCGTCACATTCCTCCCCCCTTAAAAGAATTTCGTCCTCGAAATGACTAATTAGGAGAAATGGACCAATACCCGTTTACCTTCTTTCCAAAACTCACTATTCAACACCCTACCGACTATCTTTTATTAAAAACCTATTATCACATCAACCCACTTCTCAAAACCTTTCATGGTTTCAAATCATATCCCTTTGCTCAGTTATCTAAATTTAAATTTTATATCAAATTTTGAATTATCAAAATTTTCTCAAAATTTTTCTAACTCTCTAAATTTTCGAAATTTTTTGCCTGCGTCTCCTTTGCGCAGCTAGCTTGGTACTACTACAATAGGCCTCTACGGGCTTCCAAATTCCAAAAGAAAACAAAAGCCAAGTGGCTACATCAAAAACCCAATCCAATTTCATTTAGAAATTTAAATACGTACCTTTTTGTCCGGCCATATAAATTTATCTTTTGGAATCAAATTCAATTACTTTTCCCTTGTATTTACTGCACATCTTGTTTAGCAACAATATTCAATCGAAACTTTACAAATCAATTTATGCATTCTCTTATATAGGTTTCATATCTATTTCAAATTAGTCTTTCCCATTTTTCATATGAATTCAATTCATCTTTAATTTGAGCATTGAATTTTAACTTTCATTTATAAATGATTCATAGTAGTTTCATCTACTAATTTACTTAATTTCCCATTTGAAATTGTTTTGTCGTTAAGAAAATTTTTCCAAAAAATTTCAAAAATTTTTTAACTCCCAAAAGTTTCGAAATTTTTTGGCAGAGTCTCCCTTGTACAGAGGAGCTTTTACAATTTGACAAGAGATATAAATATATATATACATCGACCCACACGGTCGGAAAAAGCAAAAACAGTTCATATTTCCTATTTTTATTGCGTAGGCGTACCTTACTTAGCATTTTAAGCAAGCAACTTATTAATTTTAGCAATAAGCGCAATCCAAACCAGCCAAACGGCCTTCAGGTACCTGTACTTACTCAATTTAAATATGTAAGTGCCATATATAGAAAATTTATTAGCATTTCACTTACTTTCAATAGCAAAACTCATATATTACATACACAATAAGTGCCAAACGCTTCCCATAAGCGATTCATATGATTTTAAAGCTTATTCAATTTGTTTTCAACCAAATTATATGCCATTCCATTCAATTTTAATGGCTTACAACTCAATTGCTTACATCCATTGATTTTTAATCCAAACAAGCTCATATTCACTTTAATTGATTCAGAATAAATTTTATTTAATCTCTATTAACTCATAGCATTTTAATTACTTTTTATTTACGCCATACGACGATTCATTTTATACCAATTCGTCAATATTCGCTTAATAGAGTATTTATTTAGTTTATAACTATTTCAAATTACTCTTCAACCCATCCTGTAATTAATTCCACTTCATTTTTAATTTATTCACCAACCATTCATTGCATTTCATTTCATTTCCGCAATTGTTCCATTCAAAACAATTTGTTAAGCTTGGCACATCCAATACTTATAAATTAATAACCATTTCCCAAATTAATTCAATCCAAATTTTTATTTAATGGGCTTCTACTCTTATTCAATGCCAAGCTTCCATTAATTTTAAACTTAAGTTAATTTACTTTGATTTATTCCAACATCAAACTTAAGTTTACTTCCATTAAATTCAGTTAGCCCATCAATTTTAAATTTTAAATTTAAATTCACCTTCTCAGTTTATCAAAATAATATCCAACCACATACTTAACTCATTTATACTTCTAATTAATGTGCCACCGAACTTAAGTTAAGTCTGGTAATCCAATCCCAATCACAACTTTGTTTTAGTTTTTATTTAATTAGACTTCATCCATTTATTATTTAACTCAATCAACCCATTTTTAAATTTTTTATTTACTTACTTAATTCGTTATCGAATTTATTTTATTACTATAAGTCCATTTTCAATTTATTTCTATCCACATGGGTTTTGTTTTGCAACTCAAACCATTTCTATTATTATTCACTTTCATTTCATATGACAACACTTCTCTTATACCCAATTTACTTGCAAATTTCATTAAATATTATTCAAGTCACACTTGGATTTTATTTGCAATTCATCCCATCACTACTTCGATCCCATTCTATTCTATTTTAATTTTTACAACATCTCTTCTTATTTAATTCATTATCAAATGCAAGTCGAATTCTATTAACAATTCGAATTCACTTCCAAATTCCATTATTAACTTACAATCCATTTACTTACCAAAGTCAAATTTTATTAACATACTCAATCACACAATTTTTAACCAATTAGCTTATTTCCAATTTCTAAATCAATATTTGATTTTAATTATAAATCACTTCATTGAAATTCTAGTTGGGATTTCCTTTTTATTTCCCCAAAATTCCCACACCTTTATTTAAAATTTTAGAAATGTTTTTAAATTCACATCATACTTAATAAAATAGCTCTTTATAAAAACATTTTTATAACTCGATGTCTCAACCAGTCCATCCTTGTTCTCACAGAAATTCAATCATACGTTGATCAGGCGTAGGACTGAAAATCTATAAGTACTTGGTAAACCCGTGTAACATCCCGCCTTTTCGCACGATTCAAACAGACACACGTGCCAATTCAAACCATACGGAAGGGCGGATTGTTATGGGGTAAATAAGAAAACAAAGAAGATATAAAACAAAATAGAATCTCACAGCGGAAGGATAAAATATAATAATAAAATATACAGTTTATAAAACTGTTTACAAAACATTTGAATCTTCTTTATACAATTAAATATCAGAGTTCACATACCAATAATATCAATGCAGCGGAATACAGTGTGAGTGTAGTGCATACTATAAATAATAATAATACAAATCTTCGTCTTCGTTCTCCAGAGCTAAATCTTCAAATCCTGAAATGCTCGGACTGACCCGAGCGAATTTGAAAAGACAAAAACACTCGAGTCAGAACTAAAAGATCTTATGTAAGTTAAATTTACAGAAATAAATATGAGTGCAGTAACTCAAAAGATGCTCGGGATTTACATCTCCTAAGGATCCGTTAAACTATTTACTATATAGTATATTGCGCTATTATAATAGTGTCTATTTATAAAATAAACTTACTTTTAAATAGCGTTAAGGCTTTACATTTTCCACCTTAACACGTAATAGTCCCAGTAGTCCATCCAATATCATAGTCCCTCCTGATCGGGAAGCCACCAGAGGATACCACACGGGCTACGGGAGAAATCCAAACTCGTACAAGGCGCGATAGGGTAGGAGACACGGCACAACTAGGCAATGCCAGGGTAGATATACCAATTGCTATCCGGGCTGGTGGTAACGCATAGCTGCCACTACCGCCCACCTCGAACAAACACCCCCAAAATCAAAGAAATCAATAGTGGCCACCGAATCAATCCAAAGTCAGAGTATAATATCGAAGAAGTGCGTTCGATCAGAGGAATGACCTCATTGTCCCGAGAATCGCTCCTGTTTTAGCCACCTTATGCCAACTCACGGGAGTTGGGTCCACGTATTTACCTTACAGGAAACGCCGCCACCAACCAACTTCATTCTGGAATCTCCACCGCGTACACGGTTAGTCAAAGTAGTTTTCGGTATCGACAGAGAGTATGTCCATATCCGATCCCGGTCACTTTACCAACCAATCGTTATTATAACATCGCGGTCATTTAAAATAATTTATACTTTAAAACCAGAATAAAAATTCCCATTTCAAAACTATGAATACGATATCATCTTAAAACCCAAAACAATATGATATCATTTTATCCAAATATAGTTCTTTTCCAAAATCATACTGCTTTAAAATTTATAGTATCTGGAAACCAAATATTTGGCTTATACTTTCAAAGCATAATATTTCAAAATTCATATATTTTAAAACCATAACTTCTAAAACTTGAATGGTTTGGATATTTAACGGTATATAAAATAAATGGTTTAACTTTAAGGTTACTTCGTAAAGAAAAATAATTTCCATGGCTTTACAAATATATTTCTTTATTTAAAGTCTAAACTGTAAATTTAAATATCACTTCAAGTTCCAAAACCACTTCGATTTCTATATAGATATATCCATTTGGAGTATTAATATTTCAAAACTAAAGTTGGATTTTATTCTTTCAACAAATTAATGCTCTATTGTTTAGTCTTGAATATTCCCATAAATTCCATAACTAAAACTCCAATTTCTGGCAACTAAATATTTTCTTCAATTTAATTTATACCAAATTATTCATTTTAAATTTATCTTGGAAAATCCAGTTATAAATATCATATCTTAAAATTTCCAAACTTAAACATATAATATAAATTATCAAATTCCATTTCTCAAATTTTTCCATTTTTATTTAACAAATTTATACACAGCTTAAATTCAAAAATTTAACTTCATATGTATATATATATATGGAAGAATAATATTAATAAAGTATCAAAATTCAAATTTTTTATAAACCGTATTCCATCCAAACCATAGAAATCACTTTAAAAATATTTTATATATATAGACCACGGTGCCTGTATAAAATTTTCTATCCTTTGGTCAAGTGATACGGATATTTATCATTTCAATCCGCACTTTAAAAATAAAATTTGCGGTTGTATATCATTTCAAACCACAATCCCGAATGAAACAAAAAAATGCATGATAGCTTGCAGTTTAATGATATACAATAAAACATCCATTCATCAAAATCATCCATCATCCAAATCACAATCATCATCCAATAATAAATCAATATCAATATATATCTCATAATATATAACAGGTAATAACTGGCAGTTATATTCAAAATAAATTTAACAACTATTAGACTAACAGTTTATATTCAGTAATAAATTTTATAACCGTTTCTAGCAGTTTATATGTAAATAAATAAATTCTAACTGTCAATTAATATGCAATAAATGAAATAAATTAACAGTTAAATTAAATAAATGCGATTTAACAGATATGATGAATAAAACACGCTAAACGGTCATAAATAAATTTCTACTCATATCTAATATCAATTTAACAAACATAAAACTTTTAGTAGTTGTGAGTGGGTTAAAACACCCACCTTTTGAATTTAAATCGAATTTAAATTCGATTTAAACCCAAAAATTCGACGGTCTCCAAATCAGTCCAAACCAGCGTCATCAGATCCGAAATAAAATTTCGATCCTAACAAAAGAAATTTCGCGTGAATCGGAGTTCGTATGTGGAAGTTATGTCGAAAATTGCACTTGAATTTCAAATTAAAAATAAACAAAGATGGACCAAAAATCACTTACAACCAAAAGCCACGTCACCATTGAACGTTTCCAGGCACGTGCAAAAGAAAATCTCCATCTTCCCAGAACAGGAAACGCACGCACATGACCCAGAACCCAAAAATGCGAACGAACGAATGAAACGCGACCTAGTCGCCACGCCGCGCCTCACGCCTCCTCCCCAGACATCGCCGCCGAGCCTCCTCCAGACCTGACCCACCCCTAGCGACCATCATCGGCTATGAATCAACGCGAAACAAAATTCCAGCCGCCACTACAAGAAACCCTAGATCGAATTAATCTCCCAATCTAACCGTTGATTCTCGAAACAAAACACATAGATTAACTTCCCTCCGTCCCCTCTACAAAACCCAGGAATGGTTTGTCGATCCATCGACTTTGATTACGACGATGATGAACGGCCCACGCTTCAACGATTTTATTCTGGTCAAACGAATATCCAAACAGAAAACGAATTGTACCAGCAGATTACGTATCTCGAGAACTATGACATATATTTTTGTGGAATTTTTCTGGAGATTTTGAAATTTCATTTGAAATTTTGAATTGAAATAGATCTAGGTTTTGAAACCATTAAGGAAGAGAAAGAGATGAAGAAAATGAACGTACAAACAAATGACAGAAGATGGAGGCTAGGGTTTATCACAACATATTTATAGACAAATGGTAGTAGGCTAGATGGGCACGAATTACGAACGTGCTAAACGGTAGTTGGCCCAAAAAGCCCGTTCTGACCCCGGAACGAAATTTCTTAAACCCATATATCCAAATAGGTATTTTAAAATATTCTGAACGCGATGGAAAAAGTTTCACGTCCAAATTTGATCGTATGAAGAAGTTATGCTGAAAAAAAATTTCTAAATTGATTTCAAATTGATTTTAATTAAATCGATTTCAAGGCGTTTCGCGTCCGTACGATCAAACGACAGGTCCGATCGATACGAAACTTGAAACCCTACAATAATTCACTGATACGAATCAGATGAAACTGGTTTCGTCAAAATCCGAGTCCGTGACAAAAATGGCTATTTTTATATTAATTAAATAAATTAAAAATTAGTCAATTAAATCAAATTTCCCATTTCTTTTTGATAATTGACGATTCTTATTATTATAAAATTTTCAAATCACCTATACTAATTTAAACAAAATTAAACTTATCGAATTTAAAATTTTAGAAATCCCTTATTAATTTCACCAAATTATAAATTAAATTTCCAAAATTTTAATTAAATTTACTTTCTATTATTATTGTCAAATAGAAGAATTTATCATTGGATTCATATTTCAATATGTAAATATTTCCAATTTCATCTGAACTTCTATTTACATAATTCCTAAATATTAAATTTCAAATATCACTTCAATTAACGTTAACGCAGTAATTTATTTATTATTTATTGTAGTTGATTATCAGTTACAATTAATATACTAAATAGATGGTAAATCTTGAATACTGGTTATCCTTAACGTTTTATTTCCCATTTAATTGCAACAACGCAATTTCAAAATTTAACTCAATTAAATAGACAACTCTTTATATTCTAAACCAATTGCAATGGTTTAAAAGTTGCTAAATTTTGGTTTCAGTAATCCCTTTAATTCGATTCAAAATCAGCAATTACCTATTAAATGCCCCAAAATTCCTATTAAATAAATCTAACAAATCTTTATCATCGATTAGATGAATTAAATATTGCAATCAAACTATTGCGTTAATAATTTCCGTTTCACTTTAAAGTATCTAAATTAGCCAATTACAATACTTATTACCCAAATAACTTCAATTTCTTCCAAATAATATTTACATAATTAATTTAAATATTGAATCCATTTAATTGCAATAAATTCAATTGATTGCAAATCAATTCCAAATAAATTTGATTTCTATCCAGTTACAACTTAATATCAAATCAGTTTTCACTTTACTAACAAAGTCATTATTACTTAGAATTTCATTACATTTTATATTTTCACATTTTCATTTTGGTTTCATTTCTTTTCCCACATAGTTTATTAAAAATGGGATTTTCCTTGGTTACGACTTATTTGGATCCAACATTCTTCATTTACCAATTTATTCCACTTTAATTGCAGTAATTTCGGGGATAAATTGAATTTGATTCCAGATTAACATTGACAACTAATAAAATAAGTAAAGTACAATAATTATAGTCATTAACTCTATTTCACACTTCTACATTCAGTTACTATTAGAAAATCTTATTGCATTGGTTTTATACAATCGCCATTTACTTTACATTTCATTACTATTTAATATATACTTATTCTTCAATTAAATCCGATATTTACTTTCTATCCTTCTATTTGATAAATAACCTAGTATACATTTTACATATATTCATTTCATTTCATTCATTTATGGGCATTGCATTGAAATTTATTTATTAACTAATATCAACGTTATTATCATTAATTTAAATTGGATTCCCAATTTTATTCAATACCCTGAACAAAAAAACATATATATTAATCAAATCCCTACATTTGTATTTCTCATATTCCATGAAAATCAAATCATAACATTTAAATGATTTTATTAAATTGGAATCTCATTCAAGTCGTAATCTATTAACTGGAACTAATATGATTCCTTAACTTATTCCCATTTACCATTTAAAATCTTTCATTGCCTTAAAACCATTTAACATTTTCATAAATTTCTCATATTAAATTCCATATCCAGGTGAGAATCCTTTTTCTACTTAATTCATTTGGATTTCATTCTAAATTAAATTAGAAATCCTATTAAATTATCACATTTAAAATCATCGAATTTAACGGGTCGTTACACTCTTCCCCACTCAAAACTTTTCGTCCCCGAAAAGGAAAAAGAAGGGAGAAAAAGAATTTAAATAACAATACATCTTATTCAAAATATTTAACCTATAACCAATAATTTACTAAATTCATTACCTTACATAAAATATACCCGTCTTATAATCATTATATCTTTATGTACTTAAATAAATTAAGTTTGGATAACATTTTCAAATAATCTCTAAGTGGTTTCAATCACTAACAATCAAATCAATCCAACAACCGTCCATTTCAACAAACAGCATACCCAACACTTACAAAGCAACCATACAATCAAACAACCAAATAGTTGGTTGGGTTCAAAACTTTTAAATTGTACGGAATGAAGAATAAACTATTAGCGCATCATTTACTCAACAGCCTTAGATAAACTAAATAGATTATTCTTTCATCCAATCCAAATTTAAAGTATCTTACCCAACAGCCCAAATTTAAACATCACAATTCAAATCAACAAATCAATTTAACTTCTTATAATTTATTACATATTTTAGTTGTTTGATTCCCTTTCTTTCATTTATTCAGTGATTATTTAAATTTTCATTTATTACTTACCTTTAATTATATTTAAATATAGTAAAATTCCAATTGTAACTTAAGTTTACAATTTCTCTTTATTATATTTCATTCATTTAAAATTGCATGACCTCATCTGTTTACACTTTAATTTTTAAGGTTATAATCCTCTATTTTTCATACTTTTCTTTAATTATGTTTACTTGGTAAAATTTCAAATTTATAACCTACATTTATAACATTAACTCTTATTTAACATCAATTTCATTTGAATACTCTCATTATTTCAAATTTCAACTTATATAATATTTTTATTATAATCTATTATTAAACATTTCAACCTTTAATATTAGATAAGTTATATATGTTATTTAAGTGTGTAATTGGAAGTTATACAAGTTCCTCCTTTCTTTTAATTAATTAATGGTTCAATAATTACATCTTGGTTTTATAAGTTACCATTTCAAATTACGTTTAATTCCTGTTTATTTATTTATTGCTTACATTCTATTGTTTTTAATTACATTAACATTTCACTTACACTTAAATTTACAACTTTGTACATCCATTCTTATAAATAAAGAATTTTATTAATTCATTAAATACTTCCATTATTTCCAATTCCTACTTGTACAAATTTCACTTCTTATTAAACATTTCAACTTTTAATATTTGGTAAGTTATATATGTTTTAAAGAATATACTTGAAATTTATACAAGTTTCTCATTTCCCATGGTAAATTTAACGTTTAATAATAATATTCTTTATTTCATAGGTTATGATTTCAACTTTCATTTAAGACCATTTATAACCTATCATTAAATTCTTATTTCCATTGGAGGTTTTAATTTATTAATTACCTATGCTTCAATTTACTACAATAATTGAAGTAATTAATTGATGGAAATTTAAGAGTTTAATACCGGGTTAAATTTTCAATTTATTTTAAGACAATAGATAAATATATTCTTACAACTTATATATCTCCAATTATTTTTAAAACAATTCAAAATTTAGATATTTTCAAAATAAATCTTCAGTAGAATTTTA
Organism: Allium cepa; assembly: GCA_030765085.1. Classification (NCBI taxonomy): domain Eukaryota; kingdom Viridiplantae; phylum Streptophyta; class Magnoliopsida; order Asparagales; family Amaryllidaceae; genus Allium; species Allium cepa. The sequence goes on from CM060943.1 coordinate 860,240,315, forward strand.
CTACAGTGGCCTTTCCCCTTTGAAACTCGAAAATGAAAGTCGATGGTGCGGCCGCCATCACCGAAATTATTTTCCAGGGACAAAGAGGAAAGTACGAAACTTATTTTCTCCAAAATCTTCTTTAAAACAATTCTTCCGAAAATACTTATAAACAATTTTTATATTTCATAAATCCTTTGAAGGCAAATTTTCAAAACCCCGGACTTAAGTTCTAAAATTTCCAAATTCCATTGATGTTGATTTCATTCTTATTTCTATTATTATTTATACACTCCATTACCTAACAACCAATCTATTGCAGCCAAATATAAATACCATTTGAAATTTTTTATTATATATATAGAAAATATAATAGGCAAAATTATTTCATTTACCTATATAAAACAAATATTATGTCAGTCTGTCCTATTAAGTGTTTAGAAATCCCTATTGATGTCACATCATCCCATGCACCAACCAGAATTTATAAATACAAAACGGAACAGATTAACACAATATAAAAACCTTTTTATAACACTAACAAATACGCTCTCTCATATATATACACTCAGCGACTCCCATAGGGTATTACTACCCTATTAGTAAAGAGTCAAATCCACAAAGCTAAGGTTTATCGCTAAACCAAAGCTCTGATACCAGATGTAACATCCCGCCTTTTCGCACGATTTAAACAGACACACGTGCCAATTCAAACCATACGGAAGGGCGGATTGTTATGGGGTAAATAAGAAAACAGAGAAGAAATAAAACAAAATAGAATCTCACAGCGGAAGGATAAAATATAATAATAAAATATACAGTTTATAAAACTGTTTACAAAACATTTGAATCTTCTTTATACAATTAAATATCAGAGTTCACATACCAATAATATCAATGCAGCGGAATACAGTGTGAGTGTAGTGCAATACTATAAATAATAATACAAATCTTCGTCTTCGTTCTCCAGAGCTAAATCTTCAAATCCTGAAACGCTCGGACTGACCCGAGCGAATTTGAAAAGACAAAAACACTCGAGTCAGAACTAAAAGATCTTATGTAAGTTAAATTTACAGAAATAAATATGAGTGTAGTAACTCAAAAGATGCTCGGGATTTACATCTCCTAAGGATCCGTTAAACTATTTACTATATAGTATATTGCGCTATTATAATAGTGTCTATTTATAAAATAAACTTACTTTTAAATAGCGTTAAGGCTTTACATTTTCCACCTTAACACGTAATAGTCCCAGTAGTCCATCCAATATCATAGTCCCTCCTGATCGGGAAGCCACCAGAGGATACCACACGGGCTACGGGAGAAATCCAAACTCGTACAAGGCGCGATAGTGTATAGGTGACACGGCACAACTAGGCAATGCCAGGGTAGATATACCAATTGCTATCCGGGCTGGTGGTAACGCGTAGCTGCCACTACCGCCCACCTCAAACAAACACCCCCAAAATCAAAGAAATCAATAGTGGCCACCGAATCAATCCAAAGTCAGAGTATAATATCGAAGAAGTGCGTTCGATCAGAGGAATGACCTCATTGGCCCGAGAATCGCTCCTGTTTTAGCCACCTTATGCCAACTCACGGGAGTTGGATCCACGTATTTACCTTACAGGAAACGCCGCCACCAACGTACTTCATTCTGGAATCTCCACCGCGTACACGGTAAGTCAAAGTGGTTTTCGGTATCGACAGAGAGTATGTCCATATCCGATCTCGGTCTCTTTACCAACCAATCGTTATTATAACACCACGGTCATTTAAAATAATTTATACTTTAAAACCAGAATAAAAATTTCCATTTCAAAACTATGAATACGATATCATCTTAAAACCTAAAACAATATGATATCATTTTATCCAAATATAGTTCTTTTCCAAAATCATATTGCTTTAAAATTTATAGTATCTGGAAACCAGATATTTGGCTTATACTTTCAAAGCATAGTATTTCAAAATTCATATATTTTAAAACCATAACTTCTAAAACTTGAATGGTTTGGATATTCAACGGTATATAAAATAAATGGTTTAACTTTAAGGTTACTTTGTAAAGAAAAATAATTTCCATGGCTTTACAAATATATTTCTTTATTTAAAGTCTAAACCGTAAATTTAAATATCACTTCAAGTTCCAAAACCACTTCGATTTCTATATAGATATATCCATTTGGAGTATTAATATTTCAAAACTAAAGTTGGATTTTATTCTTTCAACAAATTAATGCTCTATTGTTTAGTCTTGAATATTCTCATAAATTCCATAATTAAAACTCCAGTTTCTGGCAATTAAATATTTTCTTCAATTTAATTTATACCAAATTATTCATTTTAAATTTATCTTGGAAAATCCAGTTATAAATATCATATCTTAAAATTTCCAAACTTAAACATATAATATAAATTATCAAATTCCATTTCTCAAATTTTTCCATTTTTATTTAACGGATTTATACACAGCTTAAATTCAAAAATTTAACTTCATATGTATATATATATATATATGGAAGAATAATATTAATAAAGTATCAAAATTCAAATTTTTTATAAACCGTATCCCATCCAAACCATAGAAATCACTTTAAAAATATTTTATATATATAGACCACGGTGCCTGTATAAAATTTTCTATCCTATGGTCAAGTGATACGGATATTTATCATTTCAATCCGCACTTTAAAAATAAAATTTGCGGTTGTATATCATTTCAAACCACAATCCCGAATGAAACAAAAAAATGCATGATAACTTGCAGTTTAATGATATACAATAAAACATCCATTCATCAAAATCATCCATCATCCAAATCACAATCATCATCCAATAATAAATCAATATTGTAACGACCCAGAATTTTAAACTATTTAATTTGAAAATATTCAATTTATTTTAAATATTTGAATGATGGTTTGATTTGAATTTCTAATTATCAGAATGAATTTGGCGATTAAATTATAGAATTTAATCTATTGAAAGCTGAATAAAAATTTGAAACTTCAATTCTAAGCCAATTAAAAATATTTTAAAGGCTTGTAAAATTCATATTGATAATATTGAAGATTTTAGGAGCTTCAGAATTGAATTTGGAAGTGAATTGTTTAGTTTTGAAATTAAATCGTTCGAATCGATATTTAAAAATAGCCGTCCGAGGCACAGTCTCGGAATTCGACGAAACCAGTTCCATTGGGTCCGTAATATTGAATTTTTCTCGGATTTCAAATTTCGTATTTTTCTGAGTTGATATGTGAGCACACGGTGAGTAAACGCGTTGCAATTAAATCGAGTTCAAATTAAATTTAAATTTAAATTTATTAATCAGTCAACATGTACATGTTCTCCCTTTTCTCACGCAGAGTATCACGCCTAAAATCATGGCTAAAATCGTGCAGAGCATACCCCTTCATCTCCAAGCATGCCTCGTCTATTTTTAAAATAACTACGTCCTCTCCAGTTTTTCAAAAATCAAGTTCTCTGAAATAAAAATGGCCGCTCTTCGATTTGAGAATCATTTCGTTTCAACCTTCCTTCTCCAGCTTTCACGAAAAAAAATTTCCATGCCGTCCCTTCTTTAAAAAAAAAAAAAAAACAAATGGCCGAAGCCTTAAATCGCGTCGCGCGTGGAGGAGCAGGGGCGGTGTCATAGCAGCTGCAAGGGGGACTCGCGATCGAAGCTCGCGTGGGCGGCATGCGTGAGTTCGATCAAGGCAGTGATGTTCGAGCAACTCGATTCGATCGAGGCAGCGATGATTCAAGCGATGGAGGGGGTCGCGATGGATGGTGGCGCATCTCGAGTTGATGGATCTAGCGACGAGGGGAGGCGATGCTAGGGCAGCTCGCGATTGATTGGGAGGAAGGAGGGGTTGTGCGCGTGCGCGCGACGCGAAGGTGAAGCTCGTACTCGAGCATCGAAGCAGTGGTTCGATGACGAAGAGGATTCTGGGTTTCGAGTTTTTACAGTAAGGTAATTTTTCTTTTTTCTTTCTTTTCGATTTCTAAATTTATTTTATATATGAGTAAAAATATATTTTTATATATATATACACAGTGGAATTTTCTTTTTATGAATACAGTTTCAAATTTTACTAAGAAGAAATTTAAATGCAATTAATAAATAAAGATTGGAATTTATAAAGAAAATTTAGTTTAAATTAAAAACATTGGTTAATTTAAATTGTTTTTAAGTTACTAAAAGATATTTATAAAAAAAAGAATTTGTTAAAAATTAGAAGTATTAGCTTATTTAGAAATCTATTTTAATAACTAAAGGATATTTTATAAAAGAAAATGTTGTTTAAATTAAATAGTTAGTTAATAAAATTTATTTAAATAGAAATTAAATTTGTTCGACAAAAATTGAATTTATAAAGAATAGTTTGAATTTAATTTTTGTTAAATCAAAGTATTAAAAAGAATTTGATTTAAAGAAATTTATTTAAAGTAAAATTTTAGTTAAAATAAATTTATTAAACAAAGAAAAATAATTTTATTTAAGAAAAAATTTGTTGATTTAAAATTTATAAAAAGGAAATTAAGTTCAATGAGAAATTTCTAGTTAGAATTATTTTAAAAGGAAAATTAGTTTAAATAAATTTATTAAAGAAAATTTAGTTGAAATTTAAATTTTATTAGATAAATTTGTTAAGAGTAATCTGTTTAAAATAAAAGGGGAATTTGTTTGGAATGAGTGATTAAGCCCAAATTAAATTATAAACTAGTTAAATCAAATGAAAATTTATTATTCGATTGATTCGAATATTAATAAATTGTGTAAATATTTATACAAGGTATAAATCAAGAAAATCGATTCAAGATGGGGAATGGATTGCAAACGGGAATAAAGGTGAGAACTTCTCACTCAAAAGGAATTTTTTTGTTTATTTAAATTTTAAATAGATAGATTTAAATTTTGCTTGACTGTGTTGATTGAATGATTGAATGATTGAATGATGATTGTTATATATATATTGGATGTGAATAGACCCTATACGCCGTTAGTAAGCGGAGGTTATTTATTACACACATATACCGCGATATTCCACCTCGAAGTGGAATTGGTATTATATTATATATAGCAATATATATATATTGGCATATGTATATATTGCAGTTGATTGATTTCCCGCATTTTCTTTTAGTGGATGAGACCCTATTGCGCCGTTAGTAAGCGGATATATATTTATAAAATCCCATGTACCGCGATATTCCGTCTTGAAACGGAATGGTATTGTGCTAATGTCTGTGGATGCAGGGAAACAGGTTGGAGGGATCCAACTGGATTCCTCACAAATATTTATTTGATTTCATATATTGTGATATTTGATTGTTATCATGGATGATATATGATGTTTGAAAGTTGTGATTGACTATTGATGTGTTGCATCATCGGATCCAATTTTTGAAGTTTAAAAATAACTATTTTGATTTCTAAAATAATTTTTGAAAGTATACGTTTATAAAAATATTGGAATTGATTCATCTTAAATAAATAAACGTTATAATTTTAATATTATAAAAATTATGATTTTTGAGAAATACAGTTAAAAGTTAATTTTTGAAATTATGGGATTAGTGATTTTATAAAATAGTTTGAACTGGGATTTCTGAATCTATCATAAGAAGAAATCTTCTCCAAGTCTGCGTTTGCATTGTGTGTGTGGCAGGAGGTCTTATGGTAGTCTCATTTTTAAATGCATTGCGAATTGACTTTAAAAATATTCCTCTATTTTTGATTTTAAAGATAAATAAACTGTTTTTGAGTTCTCACACCAGTCTCATGACTGACTCGGAGTTTATTTTTTTCCTTCCTAAACTCTGGGTGCCCACCAATTTCCACACGGGCAGTCAAGAGTTAAGGTTTATCAGGATATTCTGGATATTCTGGAGTTGCTAAAGGCAAGATGGATGGCATGGCGTATTACTAGTTTATATAGTATTTCTTTTTCCGCTGCATTGTTTGTTGTTGTACACTCTGATGATGATATGATGTAAAGTATAAAATGTAATAACTGATATAGTTCTTTGTTTAAAGATTATTCATTTATTATTATATGTTGTTCCGCTGCGAATTGTGAGATTCAGATGTTGTTCTGTTGTTTTCTATTCCGTTCCATTTTCTATTCTCTTTTTCTTCTATTTTAAAATTTTCTATTTTCTTTTCCCTCTATTTTCTCTTTTCTACCTTTCTCTTGTTTCTTCTTTCTTCTTCTTTTCTTTTTCTTAAACCCATAACATTTCAGTTTTTCGGCAACGAAAAATCGCGAGCGTTGCAAATATCAATATATATCTGATAATATATAACAGGTAATAACTGGCAGTTATATTCAAAATAAATTTAACAACTATTAGACTAACAGTTTATATTCAGTAATAAATTTTATAACTGTTTCTAGCAGTTTATATGTAAATAAATAAATTCTAACAGTCAATTAATATGCAATAAATGAAATAAATTAACAGTTAAATTAAATAAATGCGATTTAACAGATATGATGAATAAAACACGCTAAACGGTCATAAATAAATTTCTACTCATATCTAATATCAATTTAACAAACATAAAACTTTTAGTAGTTGTGAGTGGGTTAAAACACTCACCTTTTGAATTTAAATCGAATCTAAATTCGATTTAAACCCAAAAATTCGACGGTCTCCAAATCAGTCCAAACCAGCGTCATCAGGTCCGAAATAAAATTTCGATCCTAACAAAAGAAATTTCGCGTGAATCGGAGTTCGTATGTGGAAGTTATGTCAAAAATTGCACTTGAATTTCAAATTAAAAATAAACAAAGATGGACCAAAAATCACTTACAACCAAAAGCCACGTCACCGTTGAACGTTTCCAGGCACGTGCAAAAGCAAATCTCCATCTTCCCAGAACAGGAAACGCACGCACATGACCCAGAACCAAAAAATGCGAACGAACGAATGAAACGCGACCTAGCCGCCACGCCGCGCCTCACGCCTCCTCCCCAAACATCGCCGCCGAGCCTCCTCCAGACCTGACCCACCCCTACCGACTATCATCGGCTATGAATCAACGCGAAACAAAATTCCAGCCGCCACTGCAAGAAACCCTAGATCGAATTAATCCCCCAATCTAACCGTTGATTCTCGAAACAAAACACATAGATCAACTCCCCTCCGTCCCCTCTACAAAACCCAGGAATGGTTTGCCGATCCATCGACTTTGATTACGACGATGATGAACGGCCCACGCTTCAACGATTTTATTCTGGTCAAACGAATATCCAAACAGAAAACGAATTGTACAACAGATTACGTATCTCGAGAACTATGACATATATTTTTGTGGAATTTTTCTGGAGATTTTGAAATTTCATTTGAAATTTTGAATTGAAATAGTTCTAGGTTTTGAAACCGTTGAGGAAGAGAAAGAGATGAAGAAAATGAACGTACAGACAAATGACAGAAGATGGAGGCTAGGGTTTATGACAACATATTTATAGACAAATGGTAGTAGGCTAGATGGGCACGAATTACGAACTTGCTAAACGGTAGTTGGCCCAAAAAGCCCGTTCTGACCCCGTAACGAAATTTGTTAAACCTATATATCCAAATAGGTATTTTAAAATATTCTGAACGCGATGGAAAAAGTTTCACGTCCAAATTTGATCGTATGAAGAAGTTATGCTGAAAACAAAATTTCTAAATTGATTTCAAATTGATTTTAATTAAATCGATTTCAAGGCGTTTCGCGTCCGTACGATCAAACGACAGGTCCGATCGATACGAAACTTGAAACCCTACAATAATTCACTGATACGGATCCGATGAAACTGGTTTCGTCGAAATCCGAGTCCGTGACAAAAAGGCAATTTTTATATTAATTAAATAAATTAAAAATTAGTCAATTAAATCAAATTTCCCATTTCTTTTTGATAATTGACGATTCTTATTATTATAAATTTTTCAAATCACCTATACTAATTTAAACAAAATTAAACTTGTCGAATTTAAAATTTTAGAAATCCCTTATTAATTTCACCAAATTATAAATTAAATTTCCAAAATTTTAATTAAATTTACTTTCTATTATTATTGTCAAATAGAAGAATTTATCATTGGATTCATATTTCAATATGTAAATATTTCCAATTTCATCTGAACTTCTATTTACATAATTCCTAAATATTAAATTTCAAATATCACTTCAATTAACGTTAACGTAGTAATTTATTTATTATTTATTGCAGTTGATTATCAGTTACAATTAATATACTAAATAGATGGTAAATCTTGAATACTGGTTATCTTTAACGTTTTATTTCCCATTTAATTGCAACAACGCAATTTCAAAATTTAACTCAATTAAATAGACAACTCTTTATATTCTAAACCAATTGCAATGGTTTAAAAGTTGCTAAATTTTGGTTTCAGTAATCCCTTTAATTCGATTCAAAATCAGCAATTACCTATTAAATCCCCTAAAATTCCTATTAAATAAATCTAACAAATCTTTATCATCAATTAGATGAATTAAATATTGCAATCAAACTATTGCGTTAATAATTTCCGTTTCACTTTAAAGTATCTAAATTAGCCAATTACAATACTTATTACCCAAATAACTTCAATTTCTTCCAAATAATATTTACATAATTAATTTAAATATTGACTCCATTTAATTGCAATAAATTCAATTGATTGCAAATCAATTCCAAATAAATTTGATTTCAATCCAGTTACAACTTAATATCAAATCAGTTTTCACTTTACTAACAAAGTCATTATTACTTAGAATTTCATTGCATTTTATATTTTCACATTTTCATTTTGGTTTCATTTCTTTTCCCACATAGTTTATTAAAAATGGGATTTTCCTTGGTTACAACTTATTTGGATCCAACATTCTTCATTTACCAATTTATTCCACTTTAATTGCAGTAATTTCGGGGATAAATTGAATTTGATTCCAGATTAACATTGACAACTAATAAAATAAGTAAAGTACAATAATTATAGTCATTAACTCTATTTCACACTTCTACATTCAGTTACTATTAGAAAATCTTATTGCATTGGTTTTATACAATCGCCATTTACTTTACATTTCATTACTATTTAATATATACTTATTCATCAATCAAATCCGATATTTACTTTCTATCCTTCTATTTGATAAATAACCTAGTATACATTTTACATATATTCATTTCATTTCATTCATTTATGGGCATTGCATTGAAATTTATTTATTAACTAATATCAACGTTATTATCATTAATTTAAATTGGATTCCCAATTTTATTCAATACCCTGAACAAAAAAACATATATATTAATCAAATCCCTACATTTGTATTTCTCATATTCCATGAAAATCAAATCATAACATTTAAATGATTTTATTAAATTGGAATCTCATTCAAGTCGTAATCTATTAACTGGAACTAATATGATTCCTTAACTTATTCCCATTTACCATTTAAAATCTTTCATTGCCTTAAAACCATTTAACATTTTCATAAATTTCTCATATTAAATTCCATATCCAGGTGAGAATCCTTTTTCTACTTAATTCATTTGGATTTCATTCTAAATTAAATTAGAAATCCTATTAAATTATCACATTTAAAATCATCTAATTTAACGGGTCGTTACAACCCGTTTTCAACACCCAGTGAAAATACTTGGAAAATAATTTTATTGAAAATATAGAAAAACAGTTTTTGAAAATAGAGGAAATATGTTTGGTGAGAATGCTCTGGAAATCATCACCCCCATCCATGGTCACAATTGCATCCCAGGGTTACGTTGCCGTCACAGCAAAAGTCCATGCAAGTACAGGCTCTCCGCGGCCTCTCAATTATGCCATGGATCCCACACAACAAATCACAGTTACATCCAGGGTTACGTTGTCGTCTCAGCAAAAGTCCATGTAACTGCAGGCTCTCAGCGGCCTCTGATTTTCGCTATCGAAATGAAACTCCTCCACTCCTACATACGTCGCAGTCTACCGATATAAAATCAAACGCAGACTGTTGGCTCTCAGCGGCACACACGACTTTCACTATGTTATACCATAGGTCGCAGTTACATCCTGGGTTACGTTGCCGTCGCAGCAAAAGTCCATGCAACTGTTGGCTCTCAGCGGCACACACGACCTTCACTATGGTATACTCAACTCATAATCCTCAGGAACTAGTTTTGTCTGGATTCCTCACAGGATCAACTTTAGAACCCCCCTTGGGGCTCAAGGCAGCACCACCCGGTGGCACTGCTGAGAAGTTCATTTCAAGGGAGCGTCTTTTCTCCCAGAGCCATCGTCAAAATATTTTATGCTATACACATATAGTATCTTTAAATCATACACCTAGTATGGTATCATAAAAAGCTCCTTTACACAAAATCGATTATCCCAAAATCGATAATTCTCAAAATAGGCTTTCCAAATTCCAATATTTGATTTTACCTAAAAATCAAAAGCCTTTCCAAATCCAAAGGTTCTCAAAACCTTTTCCAAAATCCTCATAAGATCCTTTATATATATATACAGATATATATAATTTTTAAAACCTTGGATCATTTCAACCTTGCATAAAACCCCCTTTTATACTTCAATTCTTATCTCAGTTGGGTATTTAAATTAATAACAGTTTGAACTCCGACCAGTTTATATTTAGAAAATAGCTTGAAATTCTAAAAATAAATAAGTAGTGGAAAAATAATTATTAGTTTGTAAAATAGCTATAAAATAGGTAACTAACTGTAAAATAGTTAATAATTTGTTGAACAGTTTCAAAATTTGTAGATAATTGCAAAATAGTTGTAAAATAGAAATTAGTTTGTGAAATAGTTGAAAAATAGTAATTAGTTTAGTTAATAGTTGAAAAATGGTTAAATAACTCCAAAAATAATCGTAAAACAAGTATATAAAATAATTTGGCTTTAAGAAAGAAAGGTTGTATATATTTAATAGCTTAGAAAATAAGTTTATATGAAAATACTTTATATTGAAAATAGTCAAGAGCCAACTGTTCACCTCCCCGACAATTCAATTTAAATCTTCATTTAAATTGACCCAATTCCAATTCAAATAACTCCAAATTCCATTAGACTTGATTAATCCCCAATTCAAGTTGAATCAATCTTGATTCCCTCCCCAATTGAAATCAAATTCCAGTTGATTTTAAATCATGTTCAATTTTGATTATAATTTCATACTACTCCAATCGATTTGAATTATTATCAATTTAATTTCAGAATTCCAAATCACTTCAATTTAATCCAATCCAATTTCCCATTTAAAATTTTTAAACTTATACATCTTCAATCACCAATCTAATTACTTCAAACCAAATTAAGTTTTAAACTAATTTAATTAAATCTTGAATTTTAACTATCTCGAATTATAGAAATTCGAGTTAAATTCTCAAAGGTTGGTTTAACTCTTTAAACGAAATTTCTGAGTCCAATTCTCAAAATCCCATTTTAAATTATCTTTACTTATGTATTTCAAGGTGCAAATAAGAGTTCAATACAATTTTATTTTAAAATTTTAATTTATTATTAAATTTTATCTCCCCGTTTGAAGCCAGTTCTTAAACAAGTTTATTTTACAATTCAATTATTCAAACTAATTTTATTTTATTTATACAATTCCATTCTCAATTTTAAGATTTTTATTTACAATAGGAGGATATCGTCCAATTTATTTTAAAACGTCCATCCATTTTAAATTTTTAGATCTCAAACCCTTTCGAGATCACACCAATTCCAATTCAAATCAACCATTTAACCTTCCAAGTTAAATTCCAATTTCATCTCGAAATTTCCAATTCTGGTTGCTTTTCTACACTTATTTAACTTCCCAAAGTTAAATTCCAATTTACTTAATCCAATCAAACTTACTCAAATTCGAATTCCCACTTCAAATTTCAAAATTCTTTCCCTCTTATAAGTTCAAACTTATACTACTTTGGGGTTTTACATCACACTTCAGAAAAAAAAAATCAAAACTCAACCTCTTTGAGTTTTCTTCATTATTTCAAATTATCTTTGATATCATGTATATCTATAAATATATACATATTTATTCCTTGGCCCTCCCAGCTATGTTTTAAAATTTTAACCCACCCTTGATTTTAAATCCAAATCAAACTTCAAACAACCCATTGTTTTCAACAAGTCCCAATTATCCAATTAATACTTATTTACTATTATTTTTTTCATTTCTTTGAAACAACATTTTCAAATTCTGGGACCAGATTTAGAATTTCATTTTCAATCCATTAAATTTTATTTTGGTTGTATTTCTATTTCTACTAGATTTAACTCCAATTTAAGATTTCAATTTGGTTGTATTATATTACTTCTTAATTTTCATTTCAATAAATTTAACAACCAATCACTTTAATATTTATTAGTATGAAATATTGCTTATTTATCACAATATATTTTATATAAAATCATTTAAAATCTTTATATAAGAAAATAACAAGTACGCGCTCATATATATATATATTCTCAACTCATTCTAGAGTACTACAGACTTTATTAAATGAGTAATCCCCACCAGAGCCAAGGTTTTCGCTTAACCTTTCAGCTCTGATACCAAATGTAACGACCCGAAATTTTCGCACCCGAAAATTCCAGATAGTTATAAAAAGAATAAAAGATAGAAGAAGAAGAAGAACAGTAACAACATCTCACATTCACAGCGGATAAAAATAATAATAAATAATAACAGTTTACAAAAGAATATTATATTTGTCGATTACATTTAATATACATCTGAGTTTCACATACATTCAGTTACTGAATATATACAATTATCAAGCCTCGGATTAACAATAATATAAATACAGTGGAAATACTCTATACGATAGCCATCCAGCTCGCCTCCTGAGCTCCAGAACGTACCTACCTGAAAATCTATAATACTCGGTCTGACCCGAGCATTACATCAAAGTAACACCCGGGTCAGGCTGGAAACCAGCGTGAGTAACTCAACTGACATGGAATACATGCATACAACTTATATAAACCCGGGTAACTTATCTCAATTTAACCAATTCACAATTTGCTGTAGACAACACTTATTTCACATATAAATTTCTAAGTACCAAACTTAAATAAAATAAATCCTATTCACTTAAATCATTTGATTTTATCGTATTGATTTCACAAATCAATTTATATAAATTTGAAGTGGTTTCGGGTATTTCCTAATTCCCGACCCCGGCCTCTTTGAAACTTAAATCATCCCAACTCGAGTTATCCAACATTTCATAACGGGAATATCAATTCATTCAAGTCATCCAATACTATCCAATCATCCACAACAAATTTGATCATTTCAAATTAATTCAATTAATTCTAATTGAATTCCTAACCTTGATTACTTAGATTTCTTCCTTAATCAACTCCAACCAAATTAATTAACTAATTCTTCCATATTCATTCACCTTAATTAATCACCCTGGATTAATTATCCTTCAATTTCATTTAAGTAATTGTCTTTAATTAACTCCACTCTATTACTTATCCTTAACCAAAACGATAAGTAATCTTAGTTACTTCATAAACAAATTAACTATTTTTGTTACATTAATCTTTAATTACTTATATTAACTTCACTCAAGCCACCCATTAATGATTAATCAATCTTATTTACTCAATCTTTAATTACGTCATTGGTTATATAAATTAACGATTTTCACTTATAATTTAATTTATCCTACTCTAAATTAATTTCATTAAACAATTAGTCATTAATTTAACCACCAATAAAAATCATTCTTAATTCATCTCAATCTTTAAATTAACTATCTATTATTTACTCCTTTAATAAATCAATTTCCTCTTAATTAATCCTCTAAATTAATCTCTTGATTAATTCCACAAGGTAATTATATTTAATTTTAATTTAATTAAGTAATTATTCATCAAACCATCCAATGACTATTTTGAGTTAATTAAACTTCATTAATTAACTTAAACCATAATTAATTAATTCCAAACCCTTAATTTCTAAATTAATTAACCCAAATTATTAAATAATTGAACTAATTAATTACTAATTTTAATTACACTTCAAATTTTATGACCCAGAATTCATTAAGCCATCCACAACGTTAGAATGAAAACATTCTCTTGTTGATAACATTAAATCTAAACAATTTAAAAACCCGAATACTTCGAGTCAACCCAAATTGACTTGAGATAAAATCAAATCAAAGTCACATAAACTTCAATAGCACATCCAATCAATTTATTCATCAAACCAATTATTTAAATTTAGCCATTTTAAATTTAAATAGAAATTCACCGAGTGAGATTTACTCACCTTTGGTTTTTATTAGCATCCATTCCAAATCCAACTTGCTTCTTCTCAAATTTTGACCTTGTACACGTATTATATGATTTTATTAAAATTCGAAATAAATCGAATAATCAATTGCCATTTATTAATTTAAATGTAAACTAATAATTTGGATTTTAGACTAATAATTTAAACTTCAAACAAATTTGTCATATTTTTTTTTCAAACCTTAACTGTAGAAACAAATTCTTATTTTCTATAAATATGTGTATTATACCTTTTTTTTCTTTTTTTTTCAGTCATCTCAAAATTAACTTCCATTTACAATTATATGTTTACTAAATCAGAAATAAAATAAAATAAAAACGAACCTCACCTTAGTTTCTAATTACCCACTTCGCTCGATTAGATCCACGATTTGCAGACCAAAGAAACCCGGCCACAAAGCATCTTCTTCCCTATGCGTACGCGCCTACGGCTAATTACTCGAGCTCGATTCACACCACCGTGAATCAAATCAACATGGCTTCTTCTCCGCCGTGCTCGAATTCGTGTTCGAGAGCTCCACATCGATCGCGACCCAATCGCGAACCACTCCTTCTGATTCATCGCGCGCGCACTGCCACGTCCACCCCTCGGGTTTCAAACTCGAATGATAATGCGTCGCCATAATTTAATTTGACTCGATGGCTTCGGCCCTTAGTAAAAATTCGAATCAAGGCCGGCTTCGGCACTTTCTCATGAATCTGATTTAGGGAAAAGCGAATTAATTTAAGGAGGAGAGGATTTTCGATTAACTGGAAGGAGGACACTATTTTGATTTTTATTTTCAAACGAAATTTCGTTCGTTCTATTATTATTCTTATAGAATAAAAATCGATTTCAGTTCCAGGTTGAGAGGAGAAGGGAATAAAAAATATAGGAGGGTGGAAAGCTTCTCGAGCACGACAAGGAAGATGAAAATATCTTGCTAATTTATATTAATTTTAATTATATTATAAAACTTCAAAATGTCTCGTTAATCGCCAAATAAAATTTTGAACTCCTCTTAAGGAATGCCACGAGGCGATTATAAGGTTTTACCCGCGTCCCGAACATAATGGATCGTGTTTCCGAAGCTAATTCGATCATATGCGCGAGTTACGGAAGTAAACGATCAATTCTAGTTTAAATCGATTAAAGTTTCTAAGCGTTTCGAGCTGCCATGGTCAGACGACAACTCCGTTGGCTACGAAAATTGAAATCCGATAATAACTAAGTATTACGGATCCCATGGAACTGGTTTCGTTGAATTCCGAGACTGTGCCTCGGAAGGCTATTTTAAAATTCAGTTTTAAACTATATATTTTTAAAATCGAACAAATTTACCTTTAATTAAATTTCACACAGTCTATTATTTTCAGTATCATAATTATTAATTTTATAAGCCTTCAAATTATTTTAAACAGGCTTAGAATCTCAGGTTCAGAAATCTACCCAATTTCAATTATTAAATTCAGCATTTAAACTGTATAATTCAATGATTTAATTATCAAGAAATTATTGTCATCTTGAATTCAAGTTAAAATTTACTTTTAAATATTTAAAATCAATTAATAATTCCAATTTAAATTGTTGGAAATTCCGGGTCGTCACACTAACTTAGGTTAAATTTTCAGAATTCATTTTATTTAACTTATTTTAAGTTAAATTCCATTCCACGTTCGAATTTAAAATTTTCCTTTCTTTCATTCACATTCAATAAACTTTAAAGCTTTGTTTCACTTAAAAATTCCCAAAATTTATAGGTTATCATTCTCATATTTCCAATAAACATTTAAATGGAAATTCCAGAGTTTAAACATTTTGTTTGAAAGTATTTCAAATCATTTTTGAAATCATAAACACGCACACGCACAATCCCTTGGTATGTAAATTATTCTCTTGAACTCAAAACCAAAACTAGTTCGACCAAAACAAAACTACAATTAGTAACAATTTTTCTCTGGGAAACTCGAAAATGAACGTCTATGATGTCGCAGTCATCACCGAATTTATTTTCCAACAACCAAAGTAAGTTCAGTGCTTCCTATTTCTTTTAAACCCTTTTAAATATTTCTATTCAAAAATACTTATCAAATAGTACTATTATTATTTTTCCAAAACTTTGAAAAACTATTTTCAAAACCAACTGGATTTAATTTCCCAAATTACCAACCCTTTTAAAGCTTTTTATAAATCATATTCATAAAATACTCTAAGATTTCATTTCCATTCAGTTTACAAATCACATTTACGAATCATATTTACATAATTCCTTTTAGTTACATGAAGTTATTTCTTAACTTTTAATCTTATTTTCATTATAGTATTGACAATTTTTATTAAAGCACAACAACAACAAAAATGATAATAATCGAATATTATCATTCTCTAGCGGCCAAACACACCATATACCAAAATTTTCTGAAAAATTATTCCTTTATATAAATATATATATACATATATAATCAAGGTAAAATTATTTCATTTACCCAAATTTGAAACAATACCATGACGAGTTGCTTTGTTCAAGTGTTTAAAGGCCCATATCAATAATGTTAATTACTCGTATTGACCGCCACTTAATAGGACAACCAACACAATATTAAAAAAAATCTATATCACTAACAAATAATGCTCATAGTTATATACACTCAACTCATTCTAGGGTGCTACTGACCCTATCTGAAATGAGTTTCCTTACCAAAGCCAAGGTTCTCGCTTAACCTTCAGCTCTGATACCAAAATGTAATGATCAGGATTTTCGACCCTCGAAAATTGACACTGATACGTCCATTGTATCACATACCAAGCAATTGAATGCCGAAAAACCCGATTGTTAGGGGAAAAAGAAAAAAGGTAGAAGGTAGGAAGAAAACTAAACAACATAGAATCTCACAGCGGAATGAATAATCTATAATATACCATAAATCTTTACACAAAACAAAACTGCAATATGTGTATATATATATATATATATATATATATATATATATATACTAACATCAATCATAGTATACAAATCTATTTTAGCCTGGACGGTTATAACAGTGTGCCCTCACAATTGCTGATAACATACCAATGAATATAGCAGAAAATATAACCATCTATGTGAATACATCTTTGGGCCTCCAACTTATCTTTTCAAGCTCAAAGCATTCAAACTAATCTGTTGTATACTCGGTCTGACCCGAGCATTATAATAAAATAACACCCGAGTCGGTCTGGAAAACCAACTTGATAAAACACACCCAATTAGATTTAAAGTTATACGAAAATCTCTGAAATCAAAAGGTATCTCGTAGGGCAACACCACACATAAACACGATGGGTTTTTACCTTATGAAAACCAAAACACCTTTTATATAAAAATTCTATGATATTATAGTAGTGTCTAAGTACAAATACTTGTTAAAATAGCTGAAATGCTTGCATCTCACATTTCAACATAGTTGGGCACAATCAAAACCGTACGGCGCTTATTAGAGAATGAATTTGATACTATGACTAGGTATTGGGGTACCACCTATCACGGTACACATCTAGAAAATGTACCGAGATCGAACCTATCGATCCCTGCCAACACAAGGCCGGCCTATCCCTTAATGGATAGTACCGAATATGTCATCACCTCGGTTGCTTTGCAACACTTTTGAGACCTCATGCATAACCAATCTATAAATATGTAGATGTAGGGTATCTAGAAAGGTGATAACATACCCTAATGGGTGCGACCCACTTAGCCTTGCTGCATCTCCCCTAATTTTCAGTTATTCCCTGATGATGAGGCTTGAGGCTACGTTTTACCTTGAGAATAGCATTCATACTTGGAATGCTAACACTGCCTTCTAGGCAAGCAATGCAATGATAGCATTCAACCATACCAGTTGTTCTAGGATTGAACAAACCAAATCTCCAAAATCATCATCTTCATTATCTTCACGATACCACAATTTATAACACTCAAATCAGATCGAAATGGTTTTCGATAATCAAATCCGATCTCGGTCTCTTCGAAACGATCAACGAAATTGGCCAGATTTGATAGTTGGTTATTTAGCTATCAAATTTCACACATAAGCAATCGCTAGGCCCATATTATAAATCTTTCAAAAACATTTATTCCAAAATATCTTTACAAAAGTATATATTCAAATCACTTCCAGTTTTTCAATTTTCGAACATGATTTCAAATACTTAGATCCATAGCAGGATATTTCAACCCCATGTCAACCCTTAGAAATATTTCCACATCCAACTTATAATTCCTTACTTAGAAAAAATATTTCTATATAAATGATTTCGTCGCTAAAATATCTCCAAAACCTTTAATTCTGGTGCTTAGGAAAATATTATAAGTCTCTTCCCAAATCATTTCTAATATCCATACTTAGAAAATATTCCATACTTATCTCATAAATCTCCGAAATTTCTATTAATTCCCTTTACATTTTCCAGAAATGATCGATTATACTTATTTATAATCCAACTAACAATTTATAGCTCCTTTAATGAATTCGGATTCATTTTTGAAGTTCTAATAGCTGAACGATTTGGAAATTTTCTTTTCTTAAATTTATTAAATTTCCAGTTCCATTATAAGATTTTCACTTATAAAATCACATCCATTAAATAAAAACTTGTTTACAAATCTTAAGAGCATTTATAAATAAATTTCAATCATTTACTTTTAACCAATATATATATAATAATAGTAAATTTCAAAAAACAACATGGTTAAATAATTATTTAAAATATCAAAGCACTGTTTAAAATAAACGTCAATAACTAATTCCAAGCCATTTATAAATTTTATAATCAATTCACAAAACTTGTTTATAGAACATAGAATTCATTTCAACAAAATTAAATATTTAAAAACTAACTTTCTAAAATATTTTAAGCCAATTAGCAGTTTTTAAAACTATATAGTTTAACAAATAAAAATCCTTTACTATAAACAAACCTAAACTTCTTGTGAAAAGCCATTTTCTTTAAATTCAACCTACCCATTTTTATACTTATAAATCTCTCTGATTTATCACAAATTAATTTACATTTCAATTTCATAACTACTCCCGAATTCCAAAATAGAATTTACTATTCCTTTCTAAACTGATCCCCAAATCTCATTATAAATCCGCACTATGAATTAATATTTCCCATTTATCAAATGATAATCATTTCACTTCATTGTTTATAGACTTTATAAACTCATTTCTGGTTTACAACAGGTTCATATTACTAAAATCTATTTATAATCGATTTCTAATTACAATTCCATTTATAACTATATTTCTTAAATAATTCAAAATATATTCCAAACCTATTCAAATCTCGATTAAGACTTCCATTTCATATTTAAGAATCTTATTTAAAATCCACTGTTTAAATATCCTCAAATTTAAAATTCTCTATCGGAACCATTATAAGAAATAACTAAATAAATATCCAAAATCAATTTATTTATTTATCCAAATCAATTCCTTTTTAATCGATCCCAAATTAATATGAGTATTTTCATTTGCAATATCGCCTTTGAATTTCCTTTTTAAAAATTCAAAAATATTATTTATAGAATTTATAATACAAAATTAAGGCCAGTTCTACCATAGCATCCAATAAATCAAATCATATCAAAATCTATCACATATTATTCAAACACATCATATATCATTATATATGAAATTAAAATCAACAATTGTGAGGAATACTGTTGGATTCCTCCAACCTGTTTCCCTGCAACCGTAGATGTTGTATAACTTAAAATAATAATCCCGTTTCGAGGTGGAATATCACAATGATATAAGATCGTCTGCTATTATGCGGGACGCATAGTGTCTCATCCACTCCAATCGGCATGAATATACCCCACTACTAATATATATATTAAATAACATCCAACTAATAATAATAATTTATCAATATATCCAACAAACTAATAAACAATTTTAACTATTACAAATAAAACCAATTATCCAAGATGAATGAGATTTACTCACATTTATTTTTTTTGTCGCCAAGGCGTTTCAGTTGGAACATGTAATGACCCTAAAATAATAAAATAAAAAAAAATATACATAGGAGTTTCTGTTGATAAAAATATAAGGAGTTAAGGTGATTAAAAATGATGAATATAGTTCCATGTCTAAGGAATCATATAAATACACATATTTAATATAAGGGGTGTCTCCTGTCTTAATTAAAAATAAAATAAAATGGAGTTTTATAAGGATCAAATAACTTTTGTATTTATGTTAGAAATAATTAGCTTGATATATGTGATTTTTATCACATAAATGTGTATGAGGGGTTGCTGTTTTTAATTAAGGCTAGAATGAAAACAAATATAGGATTAAATATGAATTTTTCTTCTTATAATTATTTCTTACAAACAACATGGTGAGACAGATTTTTACATCACATAATTATGTATGATAGTGTACATGATTGAATGGAGATAACAGCTAGGTAGAAAATGCAAGGAGTTTACAGATTCTTTAAACTTAAAAAAAAAATGAACAAAGGGTCACATGCATATGGCATGAACAAATGGAGTCATGAAAATGGCATGCAGTGTTTAAAATGTTTGATTCCCGAAATAACTAATTGAGGAAATCAAATGTGTGCAATTCCAATTAAGGGCCACACAAAAATATGATATGTGCATGAATAACAAAGGGGTATCAAAGGGATTACCCATTTTCTTAAACCCTAGAATGGTTTTATAAAGCCTACACATAACCATATTCATCACTCTCTCGGGATCAAAACAAACAAAAAATAATAATAATAGGAGAAACATTAACTTGAGACTCTGAAAGGATCTGCTGTCCAGAGGAACAAGACAATAAAAGAAAATACTAGGTGAGCATTAATCTTTTTATGCAATGGCATTAAGTCCTATGGTAGGCAGCCTATAATGTTATGATTCATTTAAAATCTCTGAAATGATTTGTTATGGGTGAGGTGGATGTTTGTTTGTGCATTCTTGTTTGAGGGTTTTTAATCTATATGTGGGTTTTTCAAAGTTAAAATGGTTTGAGTACTTTTGTTCTGATTCATAATTATGTAGCATGGATCTAAATTATTTTCTGTACTAAGCAAAATTAAATGGAAAATATGGGAGTGAGTCAGAAAGTATATAAGTAAACATGTCTTTCTGAAACATGAATGAATGAAAGAGAAACTAAATTGGTCACTTGGGAGTTAGTCAATTATCTGCTTGCTTCAAGTGGGAGCAAGTATATGCATGGTGCAATTGCATCCTGAGGCCTTTGTGTGTTGGAATGAATTAAATAACCTGGGAGTTTCCTTCACAATGCATACATGGTGTTCATTTGACAGGGAGATATAGACCACAAAATAAATAGGAAATGGAATTTTAAATCTGGGTTATGAATATCTAGACATGGAGTTAAATTAATCAGGTTTTAATATGATGCTCTGATTAATAGCTGGGTGAAATTGGGAGAACAATATCTGAGTTCACTTATTTAAAAATGGAATTATGAATGATGTATTGTTTGCTGAGTATTGGTTGAATGTATGGATGTGTCTTTGAAATTGTTTGGTATTAACTACTAATATGCAAAGTTTGAAACCTGCTAGATTAGGTAAATATTGCAAGTTCTCCAAAATTATGAATATATGTATGAAATTTGATTAGTGTTCATACCAGTGTAAACTGACCCTTTTGGTTGCCCTTGCAATCATCTAGGTGTCTCATTAAAATTGGGGCAGCTCAGTGATTTGCCTGCAGGAAAGTGAAGTTGGCTTGATGGATGAAGAAGGCATTAGCTACTAGTATAAATAAAAGAAACTTGTTTTATATTTGCAGATGCTTTGTAATGATTTTTGTTAGTCAGATTACAAGTAGTAGTTGAAGTTAATTGTAGGGAGTTTTCTGTGTATTTGGTTTAAAAGCATGTACTTAAGTAAACCTATTTTGAATGACTATTGATGGTGAAAGATTAACTCCTGTTTTTATGAGTGGTCTTATTTGGAGAAACCAGGGAATGAACATACCATATAAATATGATATGTGTATGTGTTAATTTCTGATTTTTATTGCCTGAGTTTATTTTGTAATTTTATGAAAAACCAAAGAATTAAGGTAATTGATCTTTAAGAGGAATGAGTCTGCAAGATTTTGCATAAGAAATAATCTAGAGTAATGAATGCAGGCATGGCAGATAACTGATACTATTTTGTACATGAATTCTGGAGAGATTATAACATTGCAATCATGTATCTGATTTCAAAATACAAATATTATAAAAGAAGCAAACTTGTAAGTATTTTGTATTTTTGGTTGTTGGCTTAAATGGATGAATTCCCAGGAGTTTGCATAAGGAAGAATCATGCTTGTGTAAGGAATAGTATTTGTAGAAGAGTGTTAACATGAGCATTATGGGTTTGAAAGTGGCAATATGGCCGGACTAGATGGCCATGGGGGTCAAGCCAATATAGTCTGAAAGCATTTCACTTCAATTCATGAAGTGTAAGTGTTTCCAGGAAAAAAAAACTCCAAGCAACCCTTAAAAAGACTCCAAGCACATTCAACATAAACTCCAAGTATTCAAGTCAGTGTTAGGGTAAATTTGAAAATGCAATATAACTTTATTTATTCAAACTTGAAATGGTGAGTAGGGATCAGTCCCAATGTTCATGCTTGCAAGTGTAAATTTTTTGAAGTTATTTCATACAAGAACTTGATAAGTATCATAAGTACAATCAAATGCCATTTTAGTGTTAATAAACTTGTATAGGTAGAAAGTCTAGAAAAGAAAAGGTGTTGTGCATTGTAGTATTTTATATATAAGTATTATAAATGCCCAAATATAGATTTTGTAGTAGAGCAAAATTTAGGGAAAACAAATATATATCATCAAATATATAATTGTCTATATGTGTTTTGTGTACTGATATGATTATATTAGTAATCCAGGGTCTTAGGAAAAATATTTGGAAATTTATCTGAATATTCAAATATAGCAGAAATGAGGTTTAGTGATTAAAAAAAAATCTATGTTTTAAGAATAGGGTCCCCACAGTTTGGTATCAGAGCTATGTTTTAAATAACATAGTAAATATTATTGTATGCATATGGATGTTTGAATGCATTGTTTGAATTATTGGGATTGGATGCTTTTGTTTATGTCTAAATAAAATGTATGTTTGTGATACATGCACAGAGTGCACTTAAATAAAATAAACAAAGTAAAGACACCAAAAATGATGAGGGTAAACAAACTAACATAAAAATAAAATTTATAGCATTATGGTAGGACCAAGACATCACACAGGTGCATGACCATCACGTGAGCCACCTGTGATAAGCATGGAAGATTTTGTAAGAGCTTTGAGAGATGGAATAGCACCAAGGCTTGACAACCCTCATGAGGAGCTCTCCAAACTGCTTAAAACATGCACCAATTTGGGAGGAAAGGATTTTGAAGGTACTGAAGGAGCTATGGGTGTTCAAACTTGGATAAGAACTATGGAGAGAGTCTTCACAGATATGCAAATCAATGACCAAAGGAAAAGACAGATAGCTTCAAGAAGGTTGAAGGGGGTTGCACTGGATTGGTGGGAGGTTGTGATAGCAGGAAGGTCAGAGAATGACATCACTTGGGATGAATTCAAAGTCATGCTTGAGGCTAGATTTGTCCCAGCATCTGCCAAGGCCACACTGCTAGAAGACTTTATCAGATTAAGGCAAGGAAGCATGAGTGTAAATGAGTACACTCAGAAATTTGAAGCATTATCTAAGTATGGAATGGTGTTGATAGGGAATGCAGAAGCAAAGAATGTAAGGTACATTCAAGGCTTGAACCCTAGTCTATCAAGAGCAATGTTGCCATACAAGGATAAAACCTTTGATCAAGTAATTGATCTAACTCTCTCATTTGAGCAACATGACACCACAAGAGAGAAGTTCAGGAACATGAAGCTCAATAAGAAGAAGGGAGGTCAGAACAAAGAGCAACCTTATGACAAGAAAAATGCAAGCAAGGGAGTTAAGAAGGGGGAAGGAGTAGTAGCACCTGAAAGCAAGAAACTCACTCATTGTTTTAATTGTGGAAAAGCTGGACATTATAGTAACCAATGCCCTGACCCTAAAATACCTAGAGGAGGCTGCTATAATTGTGGAAAGATGGGTCATCTAAAGAAGGATTGCCCAGAGACTAATAGGAGAACAGCAAAGGTAGGAGCTTTGGCAGCAAACAACACTGGGAAAGTTGGGCAACTTGAAGGTATAATTTTAATCAATACCCAACCAATATCAGTAATATATGACACTGGTGCCTCACATTCACTAATATCTCTGGAAATTGTAAAGAAGCTAGCACTTTCTTGTGTTTCTATTGATCAACCCTTAACTATATATAGCCCTATAGGAAGTTATAGTATGTTAAGAATGAAGTGTGCGGGTTTGAAACTAATTATAGGAGGTTATGAATTTAATTCAGATCTATATACTTTAAATTGTCTTGGTATTGGGATTATTTTGGGGGTGGATTGGTTAATGAAAAACAAAGCAATTTTAGATTTAGAAAATCTAACTATTTCTTTGGAGACAAATGGAGGCAAAAGAATTACAATCCTAAGTGAAATAGCAAAGAATACATGTTTTAATAAAATTTGGAGTATTAATGAAATTCAAAAGGAATTAAAAATAGAGGAAATCCCAGTAGTTAATGAATACATAGATGTGTTTGGAGAGGTAAGGGGAATTCCTCAAAATAGGCCAGTTGAATTCAAAATAAAATTAATGCTAGGAACTAACCCAATCATTAAGAAGCCTTATAGGATGGGTCCAAAAGAGTTAGTGGAATTAAAACACCAACTAGAAGAATTAGAAGAGAAGGGGTTCAAAAGATCAAGCAGTTCTAGTTGGGGTTCCCCAGTGCTCTTTGTCAAGAAGCTTGATGGAACAATGAGGATGTGTGTGGATTATAGGGATTTAAACAAGGTGACCATTAAGAATAAGTACCCACTGCCTAGGATAGATGATCTATTTGATCAATTGCATGGAGCTAAAATATTTTCAAGGCTAGATTTAGCCTCTGGATTTCACCAAATAAAGGTTGCAGAGGAAAGCAATGAGTACACAGCTTTTAACACAAGATATGGCCTTTATGAATTTCTAGTAATGCCATTTGGTTTAACCAACGCTCCCTCCTATTTTGTAGATTTGATGAATAGAATTTTTAGAGACTTTTTGGATAAATTTGTTTTGGTATTTATTGATGACATATTAATTTATTCAAAATCAGAAAATGAACATGCTATGCACCTACACTTAGTATTATCCAGGCTTAGAGAACATGAATTAAAAACCAAGTATTCAAAGTGTACATTCTGGCAACATGAAGTGAAATTTTTGGGACACATAGTGTCACGGCAAGGGGTGAGTGTGGATCCAAGCAAGGTCATTGCAGTTCAATCATGGAGTAGACCCAAAACAGTGACTGAGGTGAGATCATTCTTAGGATTGGCACGGTACTATAGAAGGTTCATCAAGGATTTTTCAAGAATAGCCACACCAATGACCAAGCTAACAAAGAAAAACCAGCCATATGTGTGGACTGAGCAGTGTGACCAAGCCTTTGAAAAATTGAAGCAAGCATTGGTGGAGGCTCCTGTCTTACAAATCCCAGAGGAAAATGAAGGAATGGTTGTATACACTGATGCTAGTGGGTCTGGGTTAGGTGCAGTGCTCATGCAACATAGCAAGGTGGTGGCATATGCATCAAGACAGCTTAAACCCAATGAGACCAAATATGCAACTCATGATTTAGAATTAGCTGCAATAGTGTTTGCATTAAAACTTTGGAGGCATTATTTACTTGGGGCAAAATTTGAATTATTCACAAATCATCAAGCATTGAAGTATTTATTTTCTCAAAAAGACTTGAATATGAGACAAGCAAGGTGGATGGAATTTCTAGCTGCATATGATTTAGATATTTTGTACACCCCTGAAAAAGCTAATAGGGTGGTAGATGCTTTGAGTAGAAATCATATTAGATTGGCAAGTTTGATGATTGATGAATTTAAAGACCTTGTAGTGCTTGGGGAGGCAGATATATATAGCAAGGATGGAGTGAATTATAAAGAGCATGGTGACATGGTGGAGTATGGCACACTGGGATTGATCACAGTGAGATCTAACCTGGTGGAGAAAATTGGCGGCATGCAAGACCAAGATCAAAATTTAAAGGAGAAGAAAGAAATGTTATTAAATAACATTGAGTTGGAAAATTTTAAAATAGACCCCAAGGGATATTTGAGGAAAAATGAAAAGCTAGGTGTACCAGACATTGCAGAATTAAAAGAAGAAATCATGAATGAGCATCACAAAACCAAGTACACCATACACCCTGGAGGCACTAAAATGTATCATGATTTAAAAAGGATCTACTGGTGGCCAGGAATGAAACAAGCAGTGGCAAAATATGTGGTAAAGTGTTTGACTTTTCAGCAAATTAAGGCAGACTATCAAAAACCCTCTGGCCTGTTGCAACCTTTGGAGGTACCTCAGTGGAAATGGGAAAGTATTTCCATGGATTTTGTAGATGGTTTGCCTAGAACTAGGAAAGGTAATGATAGTATATGGGTAATTGTTGATAGATTAACCAAGTTTGCTCACTTTGTCCCTGTCAGATCAGACAGAAATGCACATAGGCTTGCACAATTATTTATCAAGGAAGTGGTGAGGTTACATGGTATACCAAAGACCATTGTAAGTGATAGAGACACTTTGTTCACCTCAAGATTTTGGGAGAGCATCCAAGAAGCAATGGGAACTCAACTCTGTTTAAGCACTGCCTACCATCCTCAAAGTGATGGGAAAACAGAGATAGTGAATAAAATATTGGAGGATCTATTGAGAGCATGTGTGCTTAATTTTGGGGGCAATTGGGAGGATCATATCCATTTGGCAGAATTCACTTACAACAATAGCTATCAGTCAACAATAGGAATGGCTCCCTTTGAAGCCTTGTATGGGAGACCCTGCATGTCTCCTGCCTGTTGGTTGGATGTAGGGGAGGGTATAATATTGGGGCCAAATCATGTTAAAGAAACTTCCAACATGATTGAGTTAGTTAGGCATAGGATGAAGACAGCACAATCAAGACAAAAGTCTTATGCAGATAGAAGGAGGAAGCCAATGGAGTTTGAAATAGGAGAGTATGTTTTTCTGAAAGTATCACCAATGAGGAAGGTGTTCAGGTTTGGGAAATCTGGCAAGCTTTCACCAAGATTTGTAGGACCATATGAAATCATACAGAGAGTTGGTACTATGGCCTATAAGCTTAAGTTACCAGAAGAGTTGAGTGGTGTACATCCAGTATTTCATGTTTCTCAATTGAGAAAGTGGGTACATGATGAAGGAGCAATTTTGGAGTCACCTACACAAATTCCAGTTCATAAGAACTTGGTCTATGCAAATGAGCCAGTAGGGATTGTTGCCAAGGAGGAAAAGAGGTTGAGAAACAAGGTGATCAAACTGGTGAAAATACAATGGAGCTTGGACATAAATGATTGTACATGGGAAGTTGAAGACAAAATGAGGGCTAAATACCCCAATCTGTTTGCTGATGGAGAGGTACGTTTAAGTAGCTTTATGATGGCTTTCTGAATGTTTTTTTCTGTTTGCCTTTAAAAAAAATGTGGGTATGAGGTTATGGAGTTAAAACCGATTTTGGACTAGAGCTTTCATTTGGAGAAATTAGAAGAAATTATGGGGACATAATTCCTTTAAGGGGGAGGGTATGTAATGACCCCAAAATAAAAATAAAAATAAAAATAAAATAAATAAAATATACATAGGAGTTTCTGTTGATAAAAATATAAGGAGTTAAGGTGATTAAAAATGATGAATATAGTTCCATGTCTAAGGAATCATATAAATACACATATTTAATATAAGGGGTGTCTCCTGTCTTATTTAAAAATAAAATAAAATGGAGTTTTATAAGGATCAAATAACTTATGTATTTATGTTAGAAATAATTAGCCTGATATATGTGATTTTTATCACATAAATGTGTATGAGGAGTTGCTGTTTTTAATTAAGGCTAGAATGAAAACAAATATAGGATTAAATATGAATTTTTCTTCTTATAATTATTTCTTACAAACAACATGGTGAGACAGATTTTTACATCACATAATTATGTATGATAGTGTACATGATTGAATGGAGATAGTAGCTAGGTAGAAAATGCAAGGAGTTTACAGATTCTTTAAACTTAAAAAAAATGAACAAAGGGTCACATGCATATGGCATGAACAAATGGAGTCATGAAAATGGCATGCAGTTTTTAAAATGTTTGATTCCCGAAATAACTAATTGAGGAAATAAAATGTGTGCAATTCCAATTAAGGACCATACAAAAATATGATCTGTGCATGAATAACAAAGGGGTATCAATGGGATTACCCATTTTCTTAAACCCTAGAATGGTTTTATAAAGCCTGCACATAACCATATTCATCACTCTCTCGGGATCAAAACAAACAAAACAAAAAAATAATAGGAGAAACATTAACTTGAGACTCTGAAAGGATCTGCTGTCCAGAGGAACAAGACAATAAAAGAAAACACTAGGTGAGCATTAATCTTTTTATGCAATGGCATTAAGTCCTCTGGTAGGCAGCCTATAATGTTATGATTCATTTAAAATCTCTGAAATGATTTGTTATGGGTGAGATGGATGTTTGTTTGTGCATTCTTGTTTGAGGGTTTTTAATCTATATGTGGGTTTTTCAAAGTTAAAATGGTTTGAGTACTTTTGTTCTGATTCATAATTATGTAGCATGGATCTAAATTATTTTCTGTAGTAAGCAAAATTAAATGGAAAATATGGGAGTGAGTCAGAAAGTACATAAGTAAACATGCCTTTCTGAAACATGAATGAATGAAAGAGAAACTAAATTGGTCACTTGGGAGTTAGTCAATGATCCGCTTGCTTCAGGTGGGAGCAAGTATATGCATGGTGCAATTGCATCCTGAGGCCTTTGTGTGTTGGAATGAATTAAATAACCTGGGAGTTTCCTTCACAATGCATACATGGTGTTCATTTGACAGGGAGATATAGACCACAAAATAAATAGGAAATGGAATTTTAAATCTGGGTTATGAATATCTAGACAGGGAGTTAAATTAATCAGGTTTTAATATGATGCTCTGATTAATAGCTGGGTGAAATTGGGAGAACAATATCTGAGTTCACTTATTTGAAAATGGAATTATGAATGATGTATTGTTTACTAAGTATTGGTTGAATGTATGGATGTGTCTTTGAAATTGTTTGGTATTAACTACTAATATGCAAAGTTTGAAACCTGCTAGATTAGGTAAATATTGCAAGTTCACCAAAATTATGAATATATGTATGAAATTTGATTAGTGTTCATACCAGTGTAAACTGACCCTTTTGGTTGCCTTTGCAATCATCTGGGTGTCTCATTAAAATTGGGGCAGCTCAGTGATTTGCCTGCAGGAAAGTGAAGTTGGCTGGATGGATGAAGAAGGCATTAGCTACTAGTATAAATAAAAGAAACTTGTTTTATATTTGCAGATGCTTTGTAATGATTTTTGTTAGTCAGATTACAAGTAGTAGTTGAAGTTAATTGTAGGGAGTTTTCTGTGTATTTGGTTTAAAAGCATGTACTTAAGTAAACCTATTTTGAATGACTATTGATGGTGAAAGATTAACTACTGTTTTTATGAGCGGTCTTATTTGGAGAAACCAGGGAATGAACATACCATATAAATATGATATGTGTATGTGTTAATTTCTGATTTTTATTGCCTGAGTTTATTTTGTAATTTTATGAAAAACCAAAGAATTAAGGTAATTGATCTTTAAGAGGAATGAGTATGCAAGATTTTGCATAAGAAATAATCTAGAGTAATGAATGCAGGCATGGCAGATAACTAATACTATTTTGTACATGAATTCTGGAGAGATTATAACATTGCAATCATGTATCTGATTTCAAAATACAAATATTATAAAAGAAGCAAACTTGTAAGTATTTTGTATTTTTGGTTGTTGGCTTAAATGGATGAATTCCCAGGAGTTTGCATAAGGAAGAATCATGCTTGTGTAAGGAATAGTATTTGTAGAAGAGTGTTAACATGAGCATTATGGGTTTGAAAGTGGCAATATGGCCGGACTAGATGGCCATGGGGGTCAAGCCAATATAGTCTGAAAGCATTTCACTTCAATTCATGAAGTGTAAGTGTTTCCAGGAAAAAAAAACTCCAAGCAACCCTTAAAAAGACTCCAAGCACATTCAACATAAACTCCAAGTATTCAAGTCAGTGTTAGGGTAAATTTGAAAATGCAATATAACTTTATTTATTCAAACTTGAAATGGTGAGTAGGGATCAGTCCCAATGTTCATGCTTGCAAGTGTAAATTTTTTGAAGTTATTTCATACAAGAACTTGATAAGTATCATAAGTACAATCAAATGCCATTTTAGTGTTAATAAACTTGTATAGGTAGAAAGTCTAGAAAAGAAAAGGTGTTGTGCATTGTAGTATTTTATATATAAGTATTATAAATGCCCAAATATAGATTTTGTAGTAGAGCAAAATTTAGGGAAAACAAATATATATCATCAAATATATAATTGTCTATATGTGTTTTGTGTACTGATATGATTATATTAGTAATCCAGGGTCTTGGGAAAATATTTGGAAATTTATCTAAATATTCAAATATAGCAGAAATGAGGTTTAGTGATAAAAAAAATCTATGTTTTAAGAATATGGTCCCCACAGAACTAAAACCGAACGACATCTGATTTTAGCCCAAATTTTGATAGTCTCCAAAAAATGTCCAAGCTAGTTTTGTTGCAAAGCCCTC